>JABUIW010000205.1:15618989-15652505 GCA_013363375.1 Menidia beryllina
ATAGATAGATAGATAGATAGATAGATAGATAGATAGATAGATAGATAAATAGTGTGTTTTTACATCCTAACATTAAAAACATATTTTCTTTTGAATATCAACTTTTGATTAAACAAATTCTAAATCACTGAATCTTAAAGTCATTGTTTGTGTAATGTCTGGTATTTCCTGTAACTAGGCAGTGGAAAGATTACAGACAATCAGGGCTCACCCTCAGGCTCCTGGTGCTGGCTGTAGATGAAGCTGGAGAAGAGTCAGAAAGCGACTTTCTGATGAGTGGCTGATCTTTGCTGTGAGAAACTGGAGATGTCATTGCTTCTCAGCCGCTGGAGCCTCTACATGCAGCTGTACTGTGGTCCGAAGAGGGCAGAAAGTTTTTAAAAAAAAGATCCTATAAAAAGTATTCTTACAGCAAAAACAGGCACGAGGAAAATGATTGATTTCACTGTTCCACGGAGAACGGATCCAGGTGTAGCTGTCACTTTAGTTAAAGTGCACTGGGAGTGATCCTCCTGTGATGGTAAGTCATGTCATATCAGATGAGAGTGAGAGAAAAGCACAAGTGTGAGGGCCGTGGAGGAAGTGGTTGGAGGCGGGCCGTAGTGTGTGCGTGACTGTGTTTGTCTATGTGCTCACAAAGATTTTAAGTGGAATGGTTCAGTCAGAATCATTCAGAAAAAAAAATATTTGAACATTAATGCAATATCATAAACAAATGGCTACATTTCATTTATAGTTTTGAATCATTTTGTCCCAGTTGCTGCATTTACTGCATTAGTTGGAAACTGCATACATTCTGCTGGAACAGCTTATTCCTCCACAGTCTAATTGTGTGAATGTTGGAGTGCCTGAGTGGTAATCAACACTTTGACATTTATTCTAAATCACATTTAATTTTCCATTCTTACTCATGGATTGAGTGTGTAGTCAGTTTTCCTTTGACAGCAACCTAATGAATACCTTAAACAGCTTAAAATATATTCTATTTTACACAGAAAAGGATTAAAGTAAGATAAACTTTCTAAGCAATCAAGATGTTATATATTGCTGGAAAGAGATGGATTGACTTATTCTATGTTCAGCTTGAATGGTGTCAACATTCAACCCTAAAATTAGAGAGCTGAGGCAAAAAGTTCATGTGGGGATGAGAACATTTGGATATCTGTTATATAATTCTCTATCCACAGGGAAGTCATGGAAACATCACAGATTCTCTCTTGAGGAAGAGCATTTGTTTTGGGCTCTTTTTTTATATATGTGGATTTGCTAAATAAAGATTATGGTAGCATACTGCTGCCACCTGTTGATAGAAAATGGCTTTGCCACAAACTGCTAAAAAAGACATTCAACTGCAGAATCTGAACTTATTCAGATCCAAGATACTAGAAATATTTTAACTCCTATTTTTTAAATTATGTTTAACACAACATGCAAAAATCTAGATAAAGACTGTCTAGGAGCAAGATAATGTGCCATTTTGGTAATATTTTGTATCACACAACCTCACCAAGATCAAAATGGACATTAAAATTAAACAGTGATCTTACACATTCAACCATTGAGGCCAAGTAAAAATTTTGATTACTATTTAGGAGTAGATGTGCGAAAGAACGGGCTTCAATCCCATCTTGAATCTGTTTAGGGAACCAAAGATCTGACCAAAGATTCATGAACATTTTTGCGTTTGACTGTATTTTCAGTAGCTGGCTAAATGAATGTGGTGGTTAGCACCGTTTCCTTACAGGAAATGGGTTCCTGCTCTGAAGCCAGGGCGAATAGGGACCTTTCCTTCCTTCATGTAAGGCAAGGCAAACAAGCAGGTGGTTTGGTCCACAGATCTGGTCCATAATAACTGAAAGCAACCGTTTCTGGGTACCACTAAAAGACCGAGTTTTTATGATCTCACAGACCTTGTTATAGAGTATTGAACATTTTGGGTACTAATATCTTAGAAAATTGAAATTTTCATCTTGGTTTATTGTCAGTGGCATCACAAAATACATTTTTCAATTATTTTATTTGAGCTCATGCTTTCATAACCATAAATTAATTTTTATCACTCCTTGAAATTAGGCAAGATTTTTTTTTATTTCAAAAGTTTGATTTTAAAGACATACAAGTTCCCAGTTCAGTGAGAAATCTGTAGTTTCAGGTTCACTCTTGCTGCAACAGCTCCACTTCAGTCTGCAAAGATAAAAGACGTTTACATTGTCAACTTGTTTATCTCCCCACCATCCACTCAGCTGTTCACAGAAATCTTCATGAAGCTAAAACCTTTCTCATACCTCTGACGCTCAGAGTCATCGCGGATTCAGCTGTCCCCATTTTGTTCTGTATCACGACTTTGTACTCTCCGTCGTCTTTAGGACCCACCCGCAGGATGAGCAAAGAGCAGACCCCACAAACGTTTGTGATTAGGTAGTTGGTGTTCGTGCTGAGGCTGATATTGTTGCGGTACCACGTCACGCGTGGAGCAGGATCCCCTTTTACTGCACAGCTCATGTAGCACTCGTACCCTTGGGGAGCTGTGCGTCTCTTTAGGGGGACAATAAACGATGGGGGAGACTCAAAGTCCAAGGATTTAACCTGGGGCACGTCTATTTTCAACTTTCCTGGAACACACAGAAATAAAGTTAGCCAATATTGTAATAAAACATGCCTTTTAAAGTATTTAAGGATTCTTTTTAATGTGGTTTAGAGTTCGCGATGCTATTAATGATGGAGACAAATATTTTCTCCGAAACTGCTTTCTGTTGCAACCAATTTTTTAAACAGATCTGTGTTTTGGAGCCCATAAATATTAATCTTCCTCTAAATTCTCTTCTGAACTTCCACTGAGGGATTCATACAGTTAATGCTTTGAAATTTCACAAACAACATTAAGAAAGATGTACAGTGACCAGAACTCAGCAGACCTCCCTTCACCGCTCTGTATACAAATTAACTTATGCATCATTTCCTTTTCCAAAGACAGATACTCTGTTAATGTGATTTTGGTGATCAAAGTGCACTTCATACAATTACA
Organism: Menidia beryllina; assembly: GCA_013363375.1. Taxonomy (NCBI): domain Eukaryota; kingdom Metazoa; phylum Chordata; class Actinopteri; order Atheriniformes; family Atherinopsidae; genus Menidia; species Menidia beryllina. The sequence continues at coordinate 15,622,015 of JABUIW010000205.1, forward strand.
TTTGGAAATATGTCCACCAAGTGATGTTTTTCGCTTTTTCCCCCCCAAGGCTTTTCTCTCTAACGCCTTATTTATTTATCTTGTCAGAAAGTTTTCCCCAAGGAAATCAAGTATCCATTACTTTTTATATATTCTGAGAGTTTGTTGCCTTGGAAATATGCTGCCCCAGTGCAGAAGAATGATATTGTTCACTCTCAAAACCTCCACCAAACTCAGTGATGTGCTTTCAGTAAAACTGGACGATGACAACTGATTTTGACACAAACCTCTTTCCTTTTTGATTGCAAAGGCTGGAGACTCAGAAGGTGCAGAAAGCCCCATGTCGTTCTTTGCAAACACCCTGAAGAAATACTCCCTTCCAGGCATTATATTGACCACTGTGAACTTATTGTTGAAGAGGTTGTCTGCCACTGTCCTCCAAGCGCGTTTGAAGGAGTCCCTCTTGGATACGGTGTAGTGTAGCCTGTCATCTCTCTTCTCGTCTGGAGAAGGAGCCCAGCGGAGAGTCACTGTTCCAGGGGTATTTTGATCCAGTTCTACGGGACCTGGAGGTGTAGGATCATCTGGAAAAGGAGTACAGACACCCCGGGGTTTGGTTATTGATTGACAACCTTGGATTGACCTTTTTAAAGCTGGGTAGGAAAAGTTAAGGGGCTGATGATGCATTTCAGGCTTCTGAGAATTTCTTTTTTAACCAAGTGATGGCAGTAGAGTGATGCAGACTCTACCTGCAGGTTATGGTCGGGAAAAAATTCAAACCAAACATAGAAAGTTTCAATTACATATAAGGATAGAGGGTTTTTAGAGAAACCTGAGAATTGTGTTTGGTTTGCTATTTTTGATGATTAAAAAAAAACAAAAACTTTGATTTGACAGTTTTTAAGAGCTTTTGGCCACAACAAAGAAGAAGATGCATTTGAATAAACTAGTACCGTCTCTGAGTTTAGATTAATCATAGCCATGTGTATCCCCTTGACACCATTTTTTAATATTCTGTGGAGCCTCATCTTTTTTTAAAATCATTATTGTGAAAATTGCATACACAGAATTGTGTCTTCATAAAATGTCCCTGCTTATATACCTATTTCCAGTCTTGAACACTAAGAGCCAAATCAATTTGAGCAGACATATCTGTGGACAAACAAGCTAATTTAAAAAGACATAATTGATAATTAAGTCACAGAGTCTGCATCACAGGTAGACAATAACGGGCAATGTCAGAATTTTTGCCTCTGCACCAAGAAGTTTCTGGATTAAATCAAGATCTAATACACATACTTCTCAGGCTTTAATGTTACAGAACATACTGTCAGAAAGTGTCAGCAGTTAACATTTTTTCCCCATTTCGGTACACCTGACTTCCTAATGAACCCATTCGTAATTCTATTTTTTCTGTCAAAAAACCCAATGAGTCAGAAATAATGTACGACCATAAAGATTGCCCTGAATCAGCAGCCACTGGCTTAATGGAAAAAGGTTGCTTATTGAGAAGAATCTTCACCTGTAACTCTGATTTCGACACTGAAGCTTTCGTGACCAACAAGATTCTTCAGTGTAATGGTGTAGATGCCACTGTCTGACCTCTCAGATGTGGGAATCAACAGTTGAGAGCCTTTATCAGAGTTGGTAATAGTTACATGTTTGGGCACCAGAATACCATCCTTCACCCAGGAAATTTCAGGCAGAGGGGATGCCTACACACAGTAAAGAATATACTTATCTAAAGCAACAGAAAAGTGAACTGAAACAAATAGTCCTGTAAACCCTGCAGCTGTTTCTCAGCACAACTTACCTCAAAGTTGATGTTGAGGCGAACAGTGTTTCCAGATCTGACCACCATAAAGGTCTTCATGTTGCGACCTTTAAATTTGGGCCTTACTGTGGATTAGATATAAAATATCTAAATCATTTTTCCTTTTTTTTTTTACAGTGACAGTTTAATATAATTTCACTGTTATTCATTTTTGGTCTCATTTATGGAGGATATAATATGTGATGGTGATGTGGGATTGTTTATTGTTACTCTTTCCACTCCAGATGCATCAGCTGACCAATAACACACTCCCATCTGTGCTCCCTTCTGGGCTCTCTTTGTACACCACAGTAAATAGAGGAATTAACAAAAGGCAGCGGTGTGAGTCCATATCCATACAGACTTTTGCAGATAGTTAATCCTTACAGCTGGACCTATAATGCAATGGCTGCAATTGTGTATTTAAAATTCAGTGTTGCAGTTTGTTCTTGTTGGGTAGTTAAAGATCATTTTACACCCTCCACAGTGTTATAAGGCACTACTCTACCTTTTACTTCTGTAACTAAACCATAAAGTGAGACAACAGTCTAAACCAGAGAAAATAAAAGGAAACAGCTTTTCCTCTTTTGGGAAAAACAAAACAAAACATTTAACTTTTTTAAAGAATATCATTAGAAATAGAAGGGAATGATATATTTAAACCATTTTATTATTCCATGCAGTTACTTAAATTGGATCTACTCCTTACCTGGAGGTGGCATGGCGATGATATAATTGTCAAAGCCCTGAGGTTCTCCATCACCTCCATAATTTGTAGCAATTACTCTCACCCAGTATGTGGCCATTGCCTTAAGGCCAAGCACAGTGTAGGACGTCAAAGTAACTGGGATGGCATTACAGCGGGTCCATTCAAGGCACTCTATTGGTCTGATCTCCACAAAGTACCCTTGGGCTTCATCTTGTTCTCCTTTTACTTCCTTGGGCTTTATCCAAGCCAGTGAAAAGGTAGTATAACTGGAGGATGTTAATTTGAGGTCTGTCACTTTGCCTGGGGGTTCTGAAATGACAGCAATGAGAGAGTGTTACTTTATATTTTGTTACAAGAAAGAAACTTTGTGATACTTAATAGCGCTGATGGAAAATGTTTTTGTTTTCTGTGAGCAAGCAGAGCTGAATCAGAATGTATGAACTCACTCATTGGATTTCTTGCTGTAACTGTGTCACAGGGAATACTGGGATCTCCAGCACCAGACAGATTGATGGCAGATACTCGAAATTGATATGCTGCACCCTCAAAGACATCTGTCACGGCAAACTTTGTGTCTGTGCAAACAGAGAGTAGCAGGCATGATATCGCCCTTTATTTCCATTGATAAGTGAAGACACTTTTCACCATGTGATAAGCTCATGTTATTTCTGTTTGGTCAACAAATTATACCTGTTATTGGCCCCTTTTGGTTTACAAGGCTCCAATAATTTGTGCCTGTCTTGTTCTTTTCCAGATTGTATCCGACTATTTTGGTCCCTCCCGTGTCACATGGAGGACACCATGACAGATTGATGCAGTCTTTAAAGGCACTGACCACTTTAGGTGGTGATGGTTGTCCGGGATAACCTGGTGGATGGAGGAGGTGGGGGGAGGAATAAAATATTGATATTAGACGCAGCCTCGATACATTTCTCTCTTGTTTGATTTGTTTCCGAAACCAAACATATCACAAAGCCTGTGACAAAGTAAATAATATGTAATTGATATACAACAATAACAATAGAGCATAAGTGCCATACAAGTGTCAAACTAAATAGTAAACTCGCAAGTTCATCTGCATGTAAAGGTGATTTCCTTCAGTGTTTAGGTTTAAAAAAATGGCTGACTCATCTGTGGCGATTGCGGTAAAGATCTACATAACGGTTTCACGGCTTTGTGAGATAAAAAATAAAATAGTTAAAGATGCGAATAATGTCAGCAAAAGCAAGATTGATATACATATACATTAACTTTTTATTTTTGGTTTGCCCGCCACTAAAGGCTTAAAATTTACTTCCAACTAGAAACTCACGTAATACACCAGCTGCTATGTCTTCTGTCTGCAGGTAATCGCTGACCCCTTCAGCGTTCTTGGCTCTGATCCGATAGCTGTATCTCCTTCCAGGGTCCACATCTGAATCTCTGTAAGTCGGGTTTCCAGGGATTTCTCCAAGCTTCGACCATTTGTTTCTCCCCAATTGTTGCCGCTCGATGATATAGTTTGTGATTGGGCATCCACCATTGTCTTTTGGTGCTTTCCATTTGAATTCAACAGATGTTACACCACTTTCCAGTATGTCCACAGGGCATTGCGGTGGTGTTGGTTTGTCTGGTGCCAAATGAGAAAAGATTATAGGATGCTGAAAACATCTATTTCCATAGAAAATTGTGTCTTGTGTAGTCATTAGTGACAAACTCTCTTGTCAACGTACCCAGTACAATGAGTTTTGACAGTGCTTCTATTGTGCCAAATTCATTTTTCATTTTGATTTTGACATCTCCACCATCTTTCCTTTGGCACTTTGTTAGGCGGAGCTGGCTTTCAGTCTCTGACGTCTCAGTCTTTACGTTGGTGCCAGGCACAAGCTCGTCATCATCCTTGTACCAGCGTATTGTCATGGGTGCCCCACCAGAGAATGGCATCTTCCACTCAGCATTTTCCCCTGCCTTTACAATGACTGGTTGTGTGAATTTTCCTAAAGCATCAAGGTCGAGTTTTGGTGGGTCTGTAATGTCATAGAAAAAAAAAAAGCTTCATTTCAAAAGCCTATACCCTTTTAAAGTCTGGGTTGTATTGCAGATGCATTCGTCAGGGTTACTTCTATCCAACCTTGAATATTTAGTGTTGCCTCTGATTTGCGCCCTTCAGCTTCAAAGCGGTACACAGCCGCATCATCTTTTTTACAGCAGTCAATTTTCAAACTGTGACAGGCACCATCTTTGATGATCTCTACGCCCTCCCCCCCTGTGAGCTTGGAACATAAAGTAAGTCAAAACACATTTACATGAGGTTATATCTGCGACCAACAGCAGCAGTTCTGTACACCAGCTGTTTCTGGCATCACAGACTTACCAGCTTCCCATTTTTGTACCAGCGCCCCTCTGACGCCTCACTGCTTAATTTGCAGGACAGCTCTACTCGTTCACCAACATTGGCAACTGTGTCTGACAGCCCCGAGACAAACCGAACGCCTTTATCTGCACCTGAAAAGCAATATTTTGGAATCTCACATAAAAGCAAAGACGTATAGAGAAGAAGTTGACAAAGTCAAACATGAAAAGAGAACTCTAGGATACAAGGTCCACATGTGGTTATAGGTGCAATTCTTCTTCTCACAGTAAGTCTCTTTCTAGTGGTCAGAATGCTTGACTGCCGAATATTCTACATAAGTACTTTTCCACCAACAACAGAAAAAAAACATATAATTTCAATCCAGTAGTGCAGACACACCACACTCAGAGTAGTTGAAACATTTTTCTGTAAAAGATTTTCATCTGAGTTCTGCTCATTGTAACCAATGTGATTTCTGAAAATCCCAAAGTCCCTTATTTGAGATTGAGAACGCTAGACGTTTGAATTGTCAACCTTTTGCCTTAACTATCGTATCAGAGCTATACATGATGTTACTGCTTTATTACTATAGATGTCAAAATAGCTATTCCTAGTTTTACACACTGTTTATCTATTTTTTTCCCACAGCTGAAGCATGCATGGTTAATGGGAGGCCACGTCATTTAGTTTCTACTGTGAGTTAGACTTTTACCTGTGTCAGTGTCAGGAATCAAAGGACCAACTCGTGATTTCTTTTTTCCCTTATCTCCTGCGTTTTCATCATTTCCATCCCCAAGGTTGGCGTTGTTGTTCTTGCCTTCCATGCCCTCCATGCCCTCCATGCCTTCCGTGCCCTGAATCCCCCCCCGGTCGCCTTGGCCTCCATCATTCCCGTCATTAGTCCCCTCACCAGAACCAGCACCGCTTCCATCACCAAAACCGTCTCTTCCCACTTTTCCATCACTTCCATCTCCTCCATCCGTGCCATCTCCCCGTAAAGCTGAAGCATTCTTTGTGGAGTCCCCTTCATCTCCCTCTTCTTTCAGCATTCCCTGCTTATCTGAGAGAACTTTAGACTGGCCATCATGCTTGTTGGTTTTGTCTCTGCGACTGTTTGGATCAGCTGAGTAAACGCACAAATGTAGAGTACAATTAATCAATAACTACAGTTAAAAACACAATTATAAATCATCACAAAGAAGGTCTCATTCAAGTGTCAGGAGTACAGCGTTATCAATATGTAGAAATGATAAAGAATGTTTTCTCACCTTCCACTTTGAGAGAGGCACTACTGGAAGTGATGCCAGCAATTGCATAGTATGCTCCGTTATCTGCAATTTGACAGTCTTTCACTCTCAGAGTGTGAGTTAGTTTGTCTTCAGAGGCAGTGATCTCATATTTGTCCCCTTGCTCAAGTGATGAGTCGACTTTTGACCAAGTAATTCTGTTGAACGGTGTCGACAAAACACACTGAAAGATGGCGTCCTCCTTTTCAGTTACCTTAACGTCTTTGATCTTACTCACAAAGTCCACAGTAGGCACTAAAAAAGGATGAGAAAGTTTCAGCAAAACAAACTTTTATTATATCAGCTCCCATGCATAAATGCAGTTTGGCTCCTCTTTTCCACAGCAAAGCTTTATTTATTTAAGCTTTATTACCCTGGCAGTAGTTGTGCTTTACCTTGAAAGTCAGTGGTGAGAATGTTTGCATCTTCAACATCAACCTGGTACAATCCTGCGTCTTCTGGTTGAGGGTTTTTTATACTGAAAACATAGCTGGAACCTGTTTTTTTGAGGCTGTGCTTTGAGTTTTCATTGTCGTCATATGGAACTGAAGTCCCATCCTTCAGAGGGAAAAGTTTTGTTTGTTAGATTTTTTTTTCTGTTTTCTTAGAAAATAATTAATCTTACTGTTTTTTTTTTTTTTACTCCTGTAATACTTAATTTCACCTTGTATACATGAATATTACTGTTGGGATCCAGCGGGGTCATGTTGAAGCTAAATTCAGCTCTCCCACTTGGTTTCACTTCAATTTGTTTAACATTATCCAGGTTCTCTACAACCTAAGAAATTATATACAGTTAATGTATTAATATGCTTTAGATGAGGTTCCTCTTGTTTTGTTCGGACACAAAATGCAACGTGCAGACAGCTTTTAGAAATGTCACGCAGTACCTTTGCCTGTTCATCTTTCCTCTCTTTTTGCATCTGCTTTAGTTTCTTCAACAGCCAGCGGAAGTCAGTAACACCAAACTCCAAACAGATTCTTTCATAGTCTTTCTTTGGTGCACTGAGAAGCAGCTCCAGGAGTTTAGGATCAATATCTCCCTCTGTCTTCGGTGGAAGTTGCTTCTTTCTTTTGACAGCGGCACTAAAACGAAACAAAGATGTGTGGTGTGTGTGGAAAAAGTTACACTTCAGCCATATCAAAGCTGTGGCTGAAACTTACGTTTTTTTCAGCATTGATCTGAAGTCCTGTGTTGACTCTCCATTTTCTATAAACAGGAGTAGAAAAGATGATGGCATTGTCAAATTTGATATTTTTATATAATGTTCTCCTTACACCAAAGAATATAGAGGATTTTTCCTTTTTTATACAGGAAAAGTCCTCGATTCTATTATTTTTGTCATCGCAGCACTTTGAAAAGTCTGCTTTTCAGCATGGATGAAATTGTGGATCCTAAAAATGAGCACCTTGAAAATATTTGGTCAATTTCATACCTGCCTTGGGTTTCTTCTTGTATCCAACTGTAGAATAATGTAAAAGACAAAAGCAAGTCAAACTAAGCCTAAACAAGTAGTGTACGGTATTGTTTTGACTCAATCCCATCCATATTTAGAAATAAATCTCACCTTCAATAACGTTCAGAGTTGCTGTGCAGACAGCTTTTCCATATTCATTTGTGGCAAAGCACCTGTACGTGTCCGCGTCGTCAGGAGATACCTTGACTACCTAACAAAGCAACATTGTTAAGTGTGGATTAAATCTAGAGCGCCCAATTGGAGACTAACCTCAAAGAATTAACTGTGTAACTCTTGGATAATCGAGGCATGCAAATCTAACTTTAGCTTGAAGTCTCATCTTAGATTTGCACTATTCATTGTTTTCATTGTTGTGAACTGTGTTTCTTTTTCATCTGATCAAAACATTTTTATGTCAGGAGATCAATGTCGCAGATGGCAGGACAGAGGGGTGACGCTATGACAAGAGTCTAATGGAGACATGTAACAACCGGGACCTGAACCAGGCATGTTCATGTGTTTAACCTTACAACCACTTCACTATCAGGTAACCCTCTATATTGCGTTTCATGGGACGTGCCCGAGGAAAATACATGCAAAAATATTTTATTTGCATGCTTTTTTTCCCTCCTGACCTCCAAAATGTATTCTTGAGCCCTTTCGTCATATCTGGTCTTGTACTTTTCTGGGTCATCCACGTCACCTTTACTGCGGGCCCATGTGACAGTAGGTGCTGGCTCTCCACTCACCATTGCTTTGAATAATGCCTTTTTACCTGAAAACAGGTGAAAAAGAGAAGGCCCTATGACAGTGACACACACCAGTGGTAGGTTTTCATAAAATAGTGTTTTTATTTTTTTCTAGCCTTCTTGGACAGTTGTAGCCATTGGTTTCCGGGTGAAGTCAGGGGTGGACTTTCCCGCGGGAAGTAGCTCAAGAAACTGGGTGATCATGACCCCAGGAACTCTGGACCTCTTCTTGATAGCCACTGTTAAGATGGGCGAAAGTGTTTAGGAAGGCAGAATCACAGATACGCATGTGTTCTGAACATAAACAGGAAGCCAACAAGAAAACAGAAAACACGTCTCATAAATTCTCAATCTGTGTGGAGAGCATGCATAATTTAAAAACTCCAAACATTCCTGAAGAAGTTAACCCACAGTCAAGCTGAAAAATGTATCAACTTACCTCTAGAGCATTATCAAGGTAAAACATTTGGGTCAAACTGTGAGATTAGATCAACCAAGTTTAGAAGTTAAGCTTGAGAATGTTTTGTGCACATATTTCATACACACTTCTTAATTGAATCTGCAATCTTCCTTCAATAAAACAGCTGATGATAATAAATAGTGCGTCTGTGATTTGTGAGACGGGTGTTTTTGGCCCCTTTATGGTTCTGTTTCTGTTGCAATTTCACTTCTGTCTCATAAGAGGTCCCTCTTTCCTCTCTTTTATTCGGCCATAACAGCAGCCACAGGCTGAAAGAAGTTAACTCTGCTGCGTTGATTGAATTAGGTGATTCATCATTTGCTTATCTGCTTATTCGTACACTTTTAACTAGTCGGTTATTTTTTTAACTGATTTATTCTAATGTAGATACTCTACCGCAACGATGATAATAATTTCATAGGTGGTCTGCTTATTTTTTCAAAGTACTAGAGTCATAAACATGAGAGAAGACAGGAAGTGTCACATCTGCCCTCCGTTTCGTCCCCTAAAACGTTTCGGTACAGAATGTCCTGTAAACAACTCCAAATTCAACTAACAGCTGTCAGCGTCACACGCAGCAACCCGCCATCTGTTTTCCTTTTTTCTCTACAGACACCATCGCTTGTAATGACGGAGTAGCTTCTGTCACCTTTTTATGAGATTTTCCTGCCTTTTAAGGATAGGTCCAACAACTAATTATCATACCAGTACTGCTGTGTGCAGACTCGAGCCTGCCAAAATATCTGTGCTCACGCATGCCTGATCTTTCTCCACCAACTACCTGATCTGGAGGCAGAAGGTTTTAGGCAAACACATGTAAGAAGGGAGGTATTTATGCAAAAAAAAAATAAATCCAGAAACACCAACACAGATTCCCTGAAAAACCATTTACATTTACATTACCACAAAACTCGTCTTGATTTTCTTTGACATGTGGTGGAGTCAGGGGCAAACTTTGTTTCTTTTTTTTTGTCCTCAGTGAGTCACTTTTAAATTATCCATTTTGCATAATTGTTTTTTTCCAGCCGCCTTACTGCAGCTCGAAGGCATGCATTGAATATTCATCAAATAGTATGTGTCATCTCTCAAGGGGTTGGTTTATATTCTTATATCTTCTGAAAGCAGGCAGGATCCTTGTAACCCTGTTCCTCGAGCATTGATTCACACATAATCCAAGTCAGTTAGGAAAGAAGTCTGTGGTTTGTCTCTGCATACCAATTTCTACGAGCAGAACCCATGGCTCTGAGCAGCAGCAAACATGAGAATATCTTCAATAAGAATTTGCTGGCTGTAACAGCAGATAACACTGTCATTAACCACTCAGCAATCCCTTGTCACCTTTATAATGAGTGTTGGTGTCTTTCAGATACCTAATGATGATATTTCTTGGGAGGTGAAATTCTAATAATACACATTTCATAGAGCATATGTTAATGGAACATTTAACTCCTTTTTAAGGGCCAAAACAACAGAATTTCAACATTATGGTTAGTTGTCTGTGTTGTCGGTTGTTGGGAAAAAAGTAGATTGAACAGATTTCTTTAGTGTTTACCATACAGTTCAAACTTCTCCTTTAGAAAATGTTTTGTCAGAGATTTCAGTCGTCACTTCTAAAAATATAGCTTTTCCTTTACTTGAATATTTGAATACTTTGCTGTGGTTAGTGTCAAAATGTCTGTAACCTGTTATAATCACGTCTATTGTCATGCTAATTGTATATTAAATAAATGGTGGACCTGTAGACAGAACTGGATAATTTCAGGGGAAAAGTTTTTTTCACTCCATTAATTGGTTTCCTCAAAACAGTTTATCAGAAATTACTAATTTAGCTTTTATCTGATCACAAACACTCTTTTAATGGACCCAATGTTGCTATGAGCCTTTATTGTTATACTTAAATAGTAACAGTAGTTGCAGCTATCTTTTTCTAGTTTTTCTATTAGAATGATCAGACTCACAGTATACATATTTTGTTGGTAGAACAACATTGTGCTTTTAAAGGAAAAATGGTTGGTTTACCAACCCGGACTTACCTTGCTTCGTTTCCTGGGGAGTTTTTGAACTCATGGTGCTGTTTGATTGTTGATCCTTAATCCAGATATTTAATTACAGTGTGGCTGAAAAAGAATGTCAGTTATTTAGCATCCACTGCACCAGAGGGCGCTGCATTTGTTTTTCTGCATAAGTGTTTGTTTAAATGTTTACTTTTAAGTGGATCTTTCTGATTATCTTAAAACTTTCAGAATCACCCTAAGATTTTGTGAAAACATTCAGATTTGATTGATTTGTGATTGGTTTGATTTTTCTCAGATACACCCCCCCCCAAAAAAAAAAAAAAAAATTCAACACATAAAAGACAGGTATATTTTCAGTTTGTATCAGTGGGACATACTAACAGTAGTAGAGTGCCTAACAGTTTGTGTAACCTAAAGATTACTCATTTTCTTAATGACATTGATTAAAAAAATCAGATTTTCAATGTTCATATTTGAGAAGTCTGACTTAAAGCTGTTTTTGTACGGAAGGGGGTTCCCACAGAGTTTAATTGACCAATACATTTGTTGTTTTATCACCTCCACTCATGTTAGTTGTTGAGTGGGTATTTTCATACATTCATTCGGATGTTCCTTCTTAGTCACGGGTATTATCAATGTCACATGACTCAGTTTGGTGTTCTGAGAAGCTGGGACACCTAAAAACAGGGTCACAGTGCGGGAAAGGTTGAGGAACACTGCCGGTGAGCTCCTCATGTGTCGTCTATGACATCAGCCTGTCAAAGTGGGCATGCTTTGACTCCTGCGTGACTCGTGCAAACAGTTGGAGACATGCTGGGACACTGTAAACGGGGAATGTGAAATCCCACCTAGTGGCTCACTCTTCCCAACTGCCTGCGGAGTCAGTTGGCTGTGCCAGCAATTTAACTGCACAAGATCCAAACATAGAAAGGGGTCAAACTGTCTTTCCATTAAACTTTCAGCTTTCCTTTTCGCATAGCAAATGTTAACTCCAAAAGGTTTAAATTAAATTACAAATTAAAACATTACAATAACAGGAATTTAAATTAAATTTAACTTGAAAACCAATTCTGCTCTAAATTTGATAAAGAATTGGCATTTTCCAGATAAAACTGTAAAAACACTTAATTTCACAGGTAACAGAGCAGCGCTATGACCAAAAGCGAGTTTGTCTTGGGCCAGTTGTATTTCTTTTGCCTTAATTCCTTCATGATCAAAAACACTGAAAGGCTTTCAATGAACTAAATGGACTTTCAATGCTACGTTTTACGACACAGGAGCTTTCTGCAATGTTCTTACACATTCTTCCAGACACAAACAGAAGACCAGTAAGGTGAAAAAACAAATATCTAAGATTGATATAGATAGAACAGCTGAAAAATATGCCAGGTCTTTATGTTTCACACATCTGTTTGGAAGGCTGAGCTCATTTGCCGGTCACTGAAATCCAGCTGTGAAGGTCAGCTTCCTTTATGACCTACACTATTAGGATGTTAATATTAACTGAGGTTGACCATTCTTCTTTTTATAGACTGAATGTAGATTGTAACATTATTTCCAACATTTTACACTTCATTAAATATAATTATTCTTATTACTTTACAGCAGGACAGAAGTAACATTTTGCCATTACATTACTCCACGTATATAAAATATCAATTAAAACATCTAAGTCTTATATCAGATTCAGATCGTAGTTTTCTCCATTACATTTCTCCATTTTTGTTACAGTCTATAGATTGCACCAAAGCACCATATACTGAGTCTGTGACAAAATGATGTATTTAAACGCCACCATATTTATGAATCTATGTCATTGCTAACATGTGTCCTAAAAAGGAATCTGTCGACCAGTTGAACAACCAGATCATTCTTCTTCTCAGTCCTGATATATGCTAATGCACCTTTCAATTGGTTTGCAGGTAACATTTCCTGCTATTTTTTTTCTTCTTCTGCAGAAAAATTGGATCAAGGCAAAGAACTCAGGCTCGGTCGAGTGCAGTAAATTGTTTTACATCAACATAAAAGAATCAGGTCCTATCAAGTGACTCAATTTAGGTTATAATATATTATCTAGATGTGAACATGGGACATTTTTTAGAATTTAGCAAGGTTTGTTTTCTGTACAGTGCATGTAGCTTGTCAACTGAAACATTCTGTATGACATCAACACCATCGCATCACCCATTTCAAATGTCCTTGTTGCTTTTTGTCAGCTGCTTTGTAAAAATCATCAGGGACTTGAAATTTGTGAACGGAATTAGAAGAAAGGCTTACTTACTTCCAGGTCTTCCTCAGCGCTGCTCCTCTTATCCTCCTTGAGCTTCTTCTCATCTCACAATGAAGAATTTCAAATGTGGCACGCCTTTTTGTTCAGTGATAAAAGTCTGGAATGCATAGAAACCCTTACATAGGCTGTTGGTGAAAACCCATTTTACCACAGTGATACCGAGAGGAGGTTCCTCTTACTCATCTCTATGAAAGCGATCACTTTGCAGATGGTACTGGAAATAAATCATGACCCATCGTTCAGTCTGCTTTTGGTGATATCAAGTCAACATTTTTCTACTGTTACAGTTGAGAGTATTAAAAGAAAAGAGCATCTTACAGTAGAATCAAGAATAAAACACATCATTAATGACATCACGTTGACTTATTTTACAGTTATTGACAGTCAAGGCTCTATGAATAATATATGATAGATATATATTAATACACAAGGACTATAATTTTCCACATATAACATACCGACCATCCAACCAAAAGCATTCGACTGGCAGGTTTACAAGGTCTTTAGTAATATGACTACTTAAGTATGGACTTTACTGCTCAATAAACATTAATATGAGACAATTTATTGAGTAAAATAAGATCAGATTGGAATTAATGTATCCACTGTTCCAATTATCCTCCATGTGTATCAACGGAAAGTCTCACAGTGTATGGAGGCGTGCTGGTGCCACATATTGGACCCGCTGTAGCATCATAAAAATATGGCTGCTTGTTGCAGTTGCGATGCCCTCAACACAGTCCAGTGAGCAGGATTTTCATTTTACATTCTCAGAGGTTAAATACGCATGACATTTCCCACCAGTTTGACTAGTAACCCTCGAGCTTGTTAAAAAACTTAACGCAGCGGCTGTGAAAGCCTAATGGCATGACGGAGATAAACACAAATGTAACCTTCGACCTAACAGAGGAAATGAGGCAAGTGTGCTTACACAACGCGAATAGGCAAGTGACTTATCAAAAAGTTTCAAAACTTATGTATGGGTGGTGAGCTTCTCCTAACTGTTGAGAGAACAGGCCATGACTGGCTATCTTGATTATTGTGGTTGGCTGTTGTTGAAGATGTTGCGTTGTGCACTTAAATAGCTGTTTCTAAGAGATATTAAGCCTTCTCTACTGATCTAAGCACATCAGTCTCTGAAAGCTCCCCTATAACAGCTAACTGCAAGCAGTAAAAGGACCATTTAAAGTTTTTCGGCCATGGATCATCTTATAGACAGTTTATTGCAGATCTTATGTGGATATATTCGGAAATGCAGTCAATATGAACCCTGTTCATAAGTGTTGAATATTGTATGACAGTGTAAGTTGATGAGATCTGTGTATGATGGTTGCAGAGTTGGTCAATAGAGAAAATGAGATGTTACTGGTAGGCATTATAATAAAAACAGAGAAGAGCTGTGCCATTTTGTTGATTTATTGAAGTTTTTGGAAGAACATGAAAAACAAACAGATTTATCTTAGTTACTATCACTTCACTCAGGCTGCATTTAAAATTATCACAATTGTTAATAACCCTGTTTTATCTCTGATGAATTTAGCACCAATACAGCTTCTGAAATTTTGTCTACAAAGTCTAACAAAGCATTCCACGTCTGTTCTCCACACTCCGAGAAAAAGCTTGAAAACAACCTCCAAGTGCTTCAATCTACACGATAAAAAGAACAAACATTATAATACATTTCTTTCACAAACCACAATCAGAAAAAATGCCAATGATGACTTACCTCTAACAATGACTTTAGTGGAGCACTGTGCCTCGCCCAAAGAGTTAACAGCAATCACCTTGTATTCACCGCTGTCTATTGGTCGGACTCTGAGGATGTATATGGAGCACACTCCGAAGGCATTGGTGATGTAGTAGTTGCTGTCTGAGTTGATGCAGGTGCCATTTAGGTACCAGGACACAGAAGGTGTGGGACACCCTCGCACAGCACAGGTCATGTAGACCTGGTAACCTTTAGGTGGTGTGTGGACTTTCAAAGGGACCAGGATGGACGGAGGCCTCTCGAAGCAAACCTCAGATGAGATGACTCCATTTGAGATTATTGGTACTTCAAGTAAAAAGAGGAGGAATGCCCAAAGTTACTTCTAATGGCCACATAATATTGATTTAGACCAAAAACAGCCAATGCATATTTAGTTGCCATTTTGTCATTTACATACTATATGCATAACATTAAAAAAGGATTAGAATACTTTTATTTGATCGTTCTAGTATAATACAATGTGTGCTCTTCTATCTGGCCCACCAAAGACAAAATAATTTTTATTTTGGAGTTTGTGATTGCTTATATTTCTTTTTTCAAATAAGTAAATCAAGAAACTCTGGGATGTCTCACCACTCACGCTGATGTTTCAGAACAGGACATTAATGTGATGAAAACTCAAATTAATAGTTCAAAATGATCAAATAGAAACTTGTTGAATATGTAAGCTGGCAAACCTGCCCAATTGTAGCGTATGTTACTCCCACTTTGTTCAATAAATAAAAAATGCTCATGACAAGGCTGCCTTCCACCCTCATTTCCTGTACGACTTGTTATGAGTAGAGTTCTGTGATGTAATAACTGATAACATCGGCTGTCACTGGGACAGAGGTGGGATGCATCCTGGATAGATTGACAGTGCTTTATAGGGCTACACAGAGAAAGGAGGCATAACCATGCACCCTTACTCAAACGGGCAGATTTAGTGTCACCAGTTAAGTTAACATGCATGTTTCTGGACTGTGGGAGGAAGCCAGACTCCCTGGAGAGATCCCACTTAGACACAGGGAGGACATACAAACTGCACAAAGAAAGGCCCCCACCCAGGTAGTGCTGCATAACCCTGCATTACCTCTTAATTTGAAGGAAACCAAAGATTCTTAACACACTGCTCAAGACACAATGCAGCCAGCTTGGCCCTGGAAAGCGCTCAATTACAATGTTAGTCTGACTACATCAGTATATTTGTCCTGGGAGGGGCCTCAACTTCATGACATCCTTTCGTCATAACAATGTATACCTAGTAAATATTTGGTGGCACTGCTTTTTTACATGATTGAGTTAATGTCATAGCACAGTTTGTCATAACCAGCACACCTCTGTTGCTGTTGATGCCCCATGGAGGTGACTGAGATGGATCTGAGGGACCCATATCATTCTTGGCATAGATTCGGAAGTGGTACTGTATCCCAGGAAGGATGTTGCAGGCCGTGTACGTGTTGGTGAAGAGGCGGTCTGCCACAGTCTTCCAGACTCTTGTGTTGGAGTCGTGTTGAGAGACCATGTAATACATACGGTCATCGAGCTCTTGGTCTGGAGAAGGAGCCCATGATACCACAACCTTATCGTGGACTCTTTGCTCCAGCTCCACTGGACCTGGAGATTTGGGCTCATCTAGGATCACATGTGAACGGGTATAGATCAAAATATGTTCTAAAAATGGAAATGTTAAGCCTTTTGCAATGAATCAACATTTTCATGTGGAAAAAAAATCATGAATTTGAATTTTGATGGTATTTTTTTAATCATGTTTATGTTTCAGATTAAAGTAACAGCTCAGTATCAAATTAGTTAATCCTATGTTTCTGGCATTCAATTAACAAAAAATTGTCCAGTTATGTTGCCGTGTGAATTTAGGTAATTCATAGAATTAGCTTGTGGCGGTGTCAGATCAACAAAAACTCCACATCTTTAAATCATTGTGCTCTAATCATGGTGAAAAATCTCATCCCTTGTCCTTACCTGTGACTCTAACTTCAATGTCGAATGATGCCTCACCCATAGAATTTTTGGCAATAATGGTGTAGACGGCCGAATCTGAGCGCTTTGATGAGGGAATAACAAGCTGAGACATTCCCTCTGTATTGACAATATTAATCCACGGGGATATTGGCTCATCATCCTTCAGCCAAGTGATCTGAGGTGGAGGTTCAGCCTGGAGATAATGATACCCGATAAATCACAGAAAGTGTGAGGCAAGTGCCAATTTTCCATTCTTAGCGTATCTCAGTAATAAGGTATCAGTGGGAGCCAATTGGACAGGGGAGTGAAATACGAGTGCAGGAATGATTGAGTGGATGAATTTACAATACTTGGAAAATATTCAATGGTCAGATTTTCGGTCCATGCATACCTCGTAGCAAATTTTAACACGAGCAGAGTTTCCTGCCCTGACAACAACGAAGTCCTCTGGGTTCTTAAAACAAGGCCTCACTGGATGGAAGACACAAAATGAAAAATTCACACAGGATCGTGCACCACTCTGTATGGAAATAAATCACTAACATTCATAATTGAAAAAACTCACTGTTGGGATTCTTTGCACACACCAGCGCAGATGGAGGACTTGGATCTCCAGATCCCGATTCATTGATTGCCGAAACCCTGAACTCATACTCTGCCCCCTCGGTGACGTCTTTCACAGCATATTTCAAATCTGTAAATATGAATGGAAAGTGACTGAAAAGATTGATATTATCCTTTAATCTAAATATGCTGCAAAGCTTCAGTCCAGACAAACCTTCAATGGGGTCATTTACTGCGTTAAGGGCAAACCATTGATTTGTGTCCTTCTTTCTTTTCTCCAATTGGTAACCAATGATTGGTACACCTCTGTCATCCTCTGGAGGGGTCCAGGTCAAGTTTATACAGCTTTTTGAGGCACTCGCAACTTGAGGAGCTCCAGGTGGACCAGACAGTACTAGAAAATAACAAACAGTCTAATTAGACTTAGAATTAGTGAGATTTAGAATTCACTTTATATTAGTTATTCACTTTGTAATCACAACTAATAAGAAGAAATTACATATATGGCATAAATTTAAGGGCCTTAAGGAGTCGACAGAAGGTAAAATTTATGTAGCAACTAAGTTGTGCCAGAGATGAGCAATCAGATGCAATCTCCGAACTCATCAGGAGTCATTTTCATTTATTACAACCTAAAAGAGATTAACATGGGATTTGCAGAGGAGCCCTAAATCAGACTTAATTTCCGTGTGCTCACTCAATATGCCAGCCATAATGCTCTCAGTTGTCTCCAGAGAGTCGCTGACGCCCTCTGGGTTTTCAGCATAGATCCGGTAGCTGTATTTCTTTCCATGTGTCACGTTCCTGTCTCTGAAGGAAGTTTTCTCAGCTGAGACATCACCGAGTTTCATCCACAGACTCTGTCCTGCCTGCTGGCGCTCAATGATGTAGTTGGTTACAGCAGAGCCACCGTCGTCTTTGGGAGGGCTCCATTTAATCTCAATTATTGAAGAAGTGGTTTCAACAATCTCTACAGGACCCTCTGGTGGATCCGGTCGATCTGTCAGAAAAACACATGGGTGAATGAAACGTGACACATCCTCGAGTGGGGAGAGGTGGTTTCATGGTGCGTTGAAAGCACCCGTGAATTTGCCTGTCTCACTGTTTTCATCAGATTACTCTGTTTTCATACCAAGAACAATAAGCCTGGATGTAGCCTCTACTGCTCCAAATGGGTTTTTCAGTTGAATCTTTATTTCCCCTGCGTCCGTCCGGAGGCAGTCCCTGAGCAGCAGGCGGCTGTGATTCGGCTCCTTCATGATCTTAACTCCTCCTCCGTCTTTGATCTCAGTTCCATCCTTAAACCAGCTGACCACCAGAGATTCCTGAGGTGGAAAGGGCATCTTGAAAGCGGCGTTTTGGCCCACTCTCACTATCACTGGCTTGGAGAACTTGTGAAGGTCATCCTCATCGAAAAAAGGTACGTCTACGAAGCAAAAAAGCACCGGTCAGCTCATACAGCACTGTAGCTCTCCTTTGTTGTTTTTTTTTACATGTTCCTCCAGAAGAGAAAAATAGATTTTACCTCCGACTGTGACCTTTCCTTGTGTTTTCAATTCCCCTGAAGTAAACTGGTAGAGTCCAGAGTTTTCGTCTCTACAGCTTTGAATTGTCAATTTGTGAGAAGTTCCCGCTTTCGCGATATTGATACCAGCACCTGTGTTTAGCTGAAAGTCACACAAAAAAGGAAAATCAACTTTGCTTTTTATACAGTGATAACGTCAAATGGAAAATAAACAACCTTCCATTGTTGTTATGGGGAAACATAAGACTGTACCAATGTGTAAAGCTGTTTGGTATTATTAGTGACATCATAGATTAGTAACATCCTAACTTCTCTCTGGAACATTTTGTGTGCTTTTATAAACATGAGATGAAGTCAAACTTGAAACAGCACTTAATATGTAAATATGTTTTCTTGCTGACTAGAAATTTCTTAGCAATACAAAGACAAAGGGAGATATTTCAGTGATTGATTCTAATAATTTCTATCATATCCTTTTAGCTTTTGTTACATGAGGAAAAAACTTGTCACCCCAAACCAAAAATATGGTTGACGAAATTTGGATTAGATTTTCTGTCTGTGTGTTTTGAAACAGTACTTTCAGCACTATCTTGATAATTTTGGGCTGTTTTAAGCAAGCTAAAATGGAAAAAACAACAACACAATCCTGTCCCTTAGTTCTAAAAATGGGTTATTCTGGGAACTGCTCAAATTTAGTGTAGATTCCTTCCCATTACCATTCTCATGCCAAAATAATCCAGCATCCACATCTTTTCTTCTCTTGTTATGATGTCATAATTTTACTTTAAGGCAAGCTTTCAGCCTCCAATTGTTATGTAAACCCATGAGACCTGAACA
The DNA here is from genome assembly GCA_013363375.1 of Menidia beryllina. Classification (NCBI taxonomy): domain Eukaryota; kingdom Metazoa; phylum Chordata; class Actinopteri; order Atheriniformes; family Atherinopsidae; genus Menidia; species Menidia beryllina. The sequence goes on from JABUIW010000205.1 coordinate 15,641,761, forward strand.
AGACAGAAAAATGGCAGTAAAGTGTGCTTAAATAGATGTTTGACTGCAGCTGCTTATAGACTTTACCTCTTCTCCATCTTTGGACCAGGCACCATCGCATTCTGTGTTCATCTTCACATTTAATTCAGCTGGCTTTCCACGAAGAGCGTAGATATCAGAAAGTCCCTTTGTGATACCCAGCTCTATGTGGCATAAGAATAAAGTTACTCTCCTTTTTGTATGCTCACACATTATGATTTGTATGAATGAGTCATTGACATGTTTGCCTTAGATTCCTGCTCAGTGATATATAATAGCAATATCAAGTAGCTAAACTGTTAAATAAGAACACTCTTATTAAACAAAGACATACTTTAGTGTGGTTTTTAATGGGTTGTGAGGAGAGTGTGAAAAAAAACTGAAGTATAACTTGAAGAACTACAATGAATTATTCTTTTTTACAACCACAGCATTTCCTAGATTAAAAACAGCTTGAACTATATCCACATGCATGTTAAAAAAGAACTCACAAATATGTTATTTAACTCATTCTCACGTATCTTACAATATGTACTCCATGGGAGGTTGGTAAATTTAATTGTCATAAAAAAATATTAGAAGATTTCAAAGAGATTCTTCATATCAAGGAGCTTTGGGATTATTCCATTAGTCTTTTCAGTGGAATGATAAACACCATTTCACCTGCACTGTCTGTAAGAGGCCTTTCATCACATTTGGTCTCCTCAGGAGTCTGGCCTGACAGCAGTAACAACAGTAAATCATTTAAATCTGCTTCTTCGTAATACTCCCTGATTAAACTGTTAGTGAGCATTTAATCAGTTGGTCCTACCAGTTCCTGTGTCCTCTTCCACTGTTGGTTCTCCTGATGAACAAAAACATGTTACTAGCTTGGTATAGTTTGAATTCTTTCAGTAAGTTGACAGAACCCATGGTTTATTTCTGTTCATTTAACAAGCGGCTTCTCACCGTGAGAAATTCTCAATAAAATATATTGAACAAGGTTATGTAAGACTGTCCCATTCAAATCCTTTGGCCTTGTTTAAATTCTGTGAAGTTGCGAAGCAACATGAACTTTTTAAACTTTGACAAGAAAAATGAATGAACACATATTTTAAAAGATGGAAAAGGGCCTGAATGCTGCTCAAAGAAACTGTTGCATATTAAACTAAATCTGTGCTTTTAAAGAGCCAGATGATTAAATAGTGATCTGACAAGACAACACTGTAGCCCTTCTCACAAGCACCCTTTTAATCAGTGTCAGTTTTAACACGTTGCTGATCCATAACAATAAGAGATGGGAATCCGATTCCATGTAATGAACAAGAGATAAACACTAGCACTCATTTGTTGTTATGCTTTAAAACTGTTTATATCTCTTTGATTGATATGTTTGCTGTTAAACACTTCTGACTGTATAAATCACTGGTCAAAAATATTAACCATGCTGAAAAATGTACTTTTTAGGGACACAACATACTATGATAGTCATAACATGACATGTTATGACCATGTGTTAAAACACAAGGTCTACTCTTACATTACTTTTTATAATATGTCAAATTGGGCACATTGGAAGCACATTGGAAGCACATTATATTCTACGCTTAAACATACATGTTAAAAAGTCAGAAAGTGACCATTGTGTAAAAGACTGACATTTATTAAACAAATCCACACTGTTGCTTATCTAATGTGTGAATGAGGTAACATTTCTTTGGGTGCTTAAAGAACATTTAGACACACATAAAAAATGAATTATGCAAATAAACAAAGTTATTTTCAACAGTTTGTTAAGTTCTTTCCAGCATGCATCTCAGGTTCTCACCAGTGCTTTTCACCTCTGGCACCAGATCGGGTTCTGTCGTCTTTGCTGTAAGCCATATAAACAGTGTTATTTCCTGTTTAAAACATGTCTGATATATGAAACAATGAACCACATCAAGGTATATTGATATCAGAGAATTAGTTTTTGGTCGTGTTGATTGATAAGTTTTCCACCGGACCAGTTCCAGTGCCGGTTCGGACTCATTTGGAGTCGGTTCTGTGTTTTGACTTCAAAAACTAATCACGTAGATTAAAACATGGTACTCTTGGTTGGGTCTGAATAAAGAAAATTATTAAATGCCACAAATATATCAAGTTGAGTCAAATGTGGACATATGTCTCTTATTGTCCTGCTGTTTAATTGTTAGTCACATCCCGTTTATTGTCATGTAAGTATGATGGTGTGTTGTGCTTCTCTGGATGTGAAAAGACAAAAAAACTCTTAGTTGGAATCAAGTCAGATCTGGCTTTTTGTACCAGCTAAGAACCAGCAGGCCCCACCTTTGTCAAAGAGCACTATTAAGACTAGTAGACCTAATTTAGATGAGTCTAACTTTCTTCTTTTTGTTTAACAAACAGACACATAAACTTTATGGTAGGCTTTCTTACTTGGTTCAGGAGCTGGAGTTGATTTTGGTTCAGCTTTAACTGGAGTTTTGCTGGGTACAGGTGCTGGAGGTGCAGCTGCTGCAGCTTCTGAAGCAGCTTTCATTTGTTCTTTCCTTTCCTCTCTAACCTTTTCTAATTTTGCTTGCTGCTCCTGGGCAACTTTCTGCAAATCCATCCCAGATCCTCCCGCCCTTGTTGGTTTTCTCGCTGACTTTTTGCCCTGTTGCGCATCTTTATCAGCTAAATTAGAAAAAGGGAACATATTCAACGTGAGTGGGAAATGTTATGGCATTAAAAGTAAGAACAAATTCAATATAATTTAATTAGAGCAATCTAAGTTATCTAGAAGCCTCCTGATGGGAGATAACTCACCTTCAACGACGAGCCATGCATTGCATGATTTGATTCCGGCGCAGACCGAATAAATTCCCTTGTCTACAACCATGCAGTCTTTGACCACCAGACGGTGAATTAGCTTGTCTTCTGAAACCTCAATATCATATTTCTCCCCTTGTTCAAGCGGCATATTCTTGCCAAACCACAAAACCTTGGAAAAGGGGTTTGATAAAACACACTCAAACACAGCATCCTCTCTCTCCTTGGCCTTCACTTCCTGAATTTTCACCAAGAAGTCTACCATGGGGACTGAAAAGGAAACAAGACATGATCACAGCATATGTGGTTGAATTTATTTTTGGCTGGTCTGTGTCGCACAATACAATAAGAATCTTCCCTTCCTTCTTTTTATTTGATCCCACGGATTGATGTCTGGATGTGCTTACTTTTGAAGTCGGTCGAAAACATGGTGACATCATTTACATCTACTTGGTACAGTCCAGCATCTTCTGGCATGAGGTCTCTCACGCTGAAAATGTACTTTTTCCCAATTTGTTTAAGGGAGTGCTTCAATTCATCTCCCAGCTCTTTGGTATAAGGAATCATTTCTCCATCCTATACAGGAAATGCACACATAATTACAGCTTACTGCATTATATATAGATTTATTCTAAATTAGATGATCTGTTTCTCTAACTTAATTGTGAGAAATATCAAAGCATCTCTGCAGGTTTTCCCCAGATTACATTTCAGGTCATCTTGGTCCCTGGAGGGCGACTTGTTTATTTGAACAACTCCTTGACTGTGCAGTTGTGTCACAGTGCTTCTGTTATCAAAGGGATTCTATTTTGCCACTAACCTTATACAAAAATATAGAGTTGCTTTGGTCAATGAGATCCATGTCGAGCTCAAAAGATGCCGTATCGTCGGCATTGACCCTAATGTGTTTCAGGTCCGACAGGCTTCTGACGAACTGGAGAGACAACACAAGAGATAACTGTGAAGAACAGAAAGTAATGTTTCCTCAAAATTAATCCTAAAAAATGTAATAGAGATTCACAGACCGCTGCTTGCTCTTCTTCCCTTTCCTTTTTAATTTCCTGGAGTTTCTTGAGCATCCAGCGAAAGTCGGTCACTCCAAACTCTAGACAGATTTTCTCATAGTCTTTCTTATCAGCACTAAGTAACAGCTCCCAAAATTTAGGATCGATCTCTCCCTCCTTTTTCTGCGGCTGCTCAGATTTCGGTCGGATCTTGCTGTAAATTCAAATGTCTTTGTTAGTCAAAGTTTCTTGTTAGTTTACAATCACAGCTGGATGTAAATGCTGTTTAATCTACCTGAACTCACCTTTTCCTTTTCAAAACAGTCTTGAAATCTTCATCAGTGGCTGCTTGTTGGTTGGGTTTGTTTTTTTTGTAACCAACTGGAAGTGGAGGACAGATCGATTAAATTATGTGGCTGAACAACAAAGTTGCAACTGCTAATTGAGTAATAAAGAGTGTAATACAAGTGTTTTTTCTTTGTAAGTCTGTAAGCAGTGATAGGGCATGCAAACTCAGTCATGTGTGAGACTACAGTGCGCTTCTTTACATTTTCCCTGTGTATTCAGAACAAGCAAACTGTCCTTACCTTCAATAACATTCAGAACAACTGTGACCATGGCTTGTCCGTACTCGTTGGTGGCAAAACATTTATATGTGTCTGCTTGGTCTGGCTTAACATTTGGCATCTGGAAAATAAGAAACATGCCAAGTATAATAGGAGCAGTTTATGAATACATATATATATTTAAAATATTTTTTTTAATCTTATGCATTGGTTTTGTTGAGAATATAACCTATAAAACCTAGTTTTCATTGGATTTAATACGGGATATGTAGGTTCAATTTTTTTTTTAGCTATTTTTGTCATTTATGTATAAGTTTTAGCAATCTGTGAGCTATAAAAGAGTAAAAAAAAAGATTTAGCTGATTTTTCCAGCCTTTTACCGTCATTGAATTGATAATAATTTGAGGATCTCAACCAATTCCCTTAAAAAAAAAGAAGTCTTGAAACTCATCGAGACACCACGTTTATTCAGCGTTTGGTTATATGTGTCACAAACGTCCACATGGAGACTAAACTGCTAAGAATATGGTGTCAACAATAACTCATACACCAGTATTATTAAAAATGTTTCATACAGTATCAAAGTGAACAAGTGAACAAGACATTTTAACAATTTTCAGGAAGAGAAAAGAAAATTCTAACTATTACACACTTGCTTTGATACTAATGCAATTATTACTCTCTTAGAAACAGAACTAATTTGATTGGATACATTTATATTTCTTTGTGGTTGAAAGCTCTGTGAAAATCTTTAACATATTACAGCTATTTTTGCATTTAAAGCAACACGGTTAGAACCAAAGTCTATTTTTAGAGTCAAGTCAGCTGACCCTATAATATCCTCTTTTCTTATTTCAGCCAATAGGACATAGCATCGATTTTTTAATCAGAAAGAGATGCTACACTTGTCCAATATACTCTCAAATAACTCTGTATGAGTAGGGTGCCGTATACTTTGGGCTGATTTAGAAAAAGTGCGCATACTGGTGCCTAGGATGTTTTAATGGGTTTCTACATGATGTTGATGTGGACAAATTATCACAATGGCCTGCCTCTGCGTGCAGCTGTCTGGGGGAAATATGCTGCCCCCCAGCATGGTTTTTTACAGACTGATCTGCAATTTTTATGTGGCTGCTTTACCAGCTTCTGGTTGAAAATCTATGACCTTTTTAAACCAGCTGCTGTTGTCGTTTCAACGTTTTTCATACCAGAGAAATCCTTTTATGGTTCCAATAACCTTTAGATTCACTGCCTCCTCTGTTTTTATATCCAGACCGCAGGAGCTGTGACTAATTGCAATTCATAGTAGTCTTTTTATAGGAACTTTATAAGCCTCCCTACTTCGAAAGAATCTCAGGAGCAATGTGAAAGGATGGTTGCTACAGAAGTAACCTCAAGTTGACTGATGGAGCAAAACCAGAAGCTGCCATCCATTAAAGCTTTTCAAACACCATCTCACACTATAACAGTGGATTTTTTTACTAGCAAACCCTAATATCTTTTAGAAGTTTCTCCATTTACAAAATATGGGAAGCTGTTTCTGCTGCAGCGCTATGAAAAAGTCTTTTGGCTGACAAATTTGATAGCCCCTACCACTTGCCTCAAATGTATGCTCATTGGTGTTTGGGTCGTATTTGTTCTGGTATCTTGACGTATCAGACACATCTCCATTATTTCTGCTCCAATGTACGGTGGGCTTTGGATCCCCAGTGACAATGGCCTTGAAGAAAGCAAATTTTCCTGTTTTTGAGAAGAGAGAGGGAGAGAAAAGTGGAGCCCTGATCAGCGCTGATAGGAAGAAGATAACAAAAACTTTTCTTCCTATTCTTCTTGATTTTGTGACAGTACCATTCTATACATGCATAACTAAAACATGGTTAACACCAGAAGAAAGAAAAACATTTGTCAAATAAAATTGATTTAAAAAATCTTTTCATTTTAGCTGGTTTCAAATAATTTTATCCTTAGTTTGGCCATCAGAACATCTTTGTATAACTTTCACATACGCTTCCAACAGGTCTTTGTGAATAGTTTTAGTCCCATTATAATTTGTTTTTCTTTCGTTGTCCTACCCTCTTGGATGGTCAGAGCAATCGGCTTGCGTGTGAAATCTGGATGGCTCTTTCCCTCAGGCAGCGTCTCGATAAACTGTGTAATCATCACCCCAGGAACTTTGGACTTCTTCTTGATCCCCACTATCAGCATGGGATGAAAAATGACTTGTCAATGGCAGTACAATTAAATATTCCATCAAGGAAAAGGACGGAAAACCCAGAGACCTGTTGATTTTTTATTTTAAAACACAACCCAAATGGACCATGCTGATAGCTCATTCTAATATTTGACATATTAGAATGTCACTCATATTAATGCCACTCTTGAGCTTTTTGTTTCCGTCTGTTGCTCCAGTGTGGATAGCACTATTGAATTCAATACATTTACATTTATATAACACTTATTATAAATCTTTCCTGTAGGAAAACATGCCTCATATTCATTTTGAGAACAGATATGTAGTGATGCACTCACATATCTGCGCACATTGTTTATGTACAGTCACACTGTATATAAAAAGCATCCAGTCTACATCAATTCTTCATGCCTTTGGGAGCAGGTGGTAGTAAAAGAGAGTCCTGATGAGAGCGTTACTTTGGTTCCCTATGCCTACCTTCTATACCATTGCAAATCTCTGCAGCTGGACCTGATAAGTCACACGTTAAAGAACATACACAGAAAAAAAAACAAAAAAAAACATACACCACAGATATTATCAATCATTACCATCGATTTTAAACAAAAACTGTATGGCAGAGATAAAATGAAGTATTAGCTCATTAAATGTTTTATCACTAAAGAGTTAAAAAGAACTTTGAAAAGGATTTGCAAGGCATTCAAGTAGAAACTGTGTTGTATCTATAACTCAAATTATTCCAATTTTATTTGATTTTATAAGTCATAAGAAGATGTTCTTGGAAATCTCGTGGAGATAGTGTTGACTATACAGATGTTTAATTATTTTTTTCCATTTTGTTCAGAATATGTGTTGTTAGCGTATCTTGGGAATGTTGCAACCAAAATGATAAAAGCAAGACGTGGACATGTATCGTCCACACTGGTTTAAAAAGCAGGATTTTGCTGTATTTCCTCCAAATAAAAAAACATTCTTTTTATGTTTTTAGAGCTTACCTTGGCCAGTGGCTGTCCCATCTGTCACTTTTGATTTTCTAAACATATTGGCTATTCCTGGTCAATCCAGCAAATCTCCAGAAACTGCAACAGGTCACAGAGAAAAATAAAGCACGGACATTACACTCTTAAAATCCAGTTGTTGTTATGTCTCCCCATTGGATGTTTTTATTTATGTTTATTTTGTCAGAATAGGGTTCTTAATTGTGGATTAGATTAGGATGGTTTTTTTAATTATAGCAGAGACAAAGTGCTGTGGTTCACACATCTTATAAACCAATAATTTATTGGATTTTTTAATTCTCTCCAGATACTCAAATGGCAGCATGTCTCGATCTTGATCATACATGGCTTCCTCTTTGCTTGAAGACTCTAATCTCCATTTGTGGACAGTGAATTGACCTGTGTTCAGATGATGACTTTTAAAAAAAATGGAACTTAATTGCAAGATTTCATGTTAAACATGCAATCCAGGTCCACAGGCATCAGAATGTAAGATATATTGTGCCACATCAGGCCGCAGTATCCTGGTATGTTGTTGAAATGATTGTGCCCTTATCAGATTAACTTTTTTATGATTAGTCGTTACTCTGCTGCAGTGATCACTCTCAGCACATGAGAATCATTTTTACCAACATGGTTACTGTTACAAGGACAAATGTCACTGCACTGAAATAGACTCAGCATTAATTGTAATTGATTTAGTGTTGCTGAGGCTTTAGGGGAGATAGCGAAATGTAACTGCGTGGTTTGAGCCTGTAACGACAGCAGATTGTTACCACTTGGGCTTAGAAGAAAAATAACCTGTCATATCTGCCTCAAAGATCCAACAGTTGTTTTTTCATGAGATTTAAAGGTACATATCAAACCATTTTAATGTTTTTTTTTTCATACATTGTAAATGTCATAAATTTAAATGTGAAATGATTCTGAAACAGTTGTTTTCGGTTGGGCATCTGTACATTTTGCCCTAGTAAAACGGCTGTTTACTAAATTTTCAACCTGTAAACTTAGTTTTGAACACTTAGCCAACAAACCAACAAGCTAAACAACAAGGCAAAACAGGACTAATCATTGGTTTTGGTTTGAACCACAAAACGCTACTCGTTTATCGAATTTATTCTACCGAGTAGCTCAGGGGTTTGTGTTTAAATATAGTAAATATAGGTTCAAATGTAATTTTTTTAATAACATTAACTCTTAAAACACTTAATTTTTGTATTGCAGCTACACCTACTTTCTTTAATTCTTTGTAATGAGTCTTAGAATTTTTGTTCATGGCGGAGTGAGGTCATTATCTTCCAAATACTGACTGAACCAAATATATACAGTATTTACACAGAGACCATAGAGCTGCCATCCGTAGTTGCCTAGACATGCATATCTATAGAAAGTGAACCAACTATTGGAAATGAATAACTGGCTGAAAAGGCTGACCGACCAGGCTGAATTTGGAGCTCTACACTGTTGCTAATAAAGCAGACACATTCAACCATAAGGTGTACTTCAGACTTGTTGGACTACTTATAGCCTCTCCTTTGCAGTATTTGCTTAAAGCAAGCACCGCCCCAGTATAGGCCGGCCATAATCTAAGGTTTCAACGGTTCACGGCTGCTGGAAGATGAGTAAACTAGATTGTCATATGATAGGTCACATGCCACATAAAACTGTGAGCATCGCTCTCAAACATCTTAATATGCCTGTAAATCACTGCAGACATTGTTACTGCAGCTCCACTCCGAATGGCAATTTTTACTGCTCGAAATGATATATTCTAATGCTGGAGGGCAAAGAAAAAGGAAATCAGGACTTAGAATGACTTATATTTTAACACGTTTACTTAATTGATATAACAAGTCAGTGTCTGTCTGAGCCTTTTTTGTGAAGTCTGAGGAGGACTTCTCATGACTTATTTCCCATGCAGCTCATCATGGGCTCATGAATACTACTTGTAAAAGTTTTTTTAATTTTTTTTTTATCCATGTATGAACCAAATTGTCAAAAATTTGTTTTGGAAAAGTTGCTGTTTGATTTGTTCCAGAACCTGCTGGGTCATTGCAACAAGTGTTTTTTTTTACGCATTTATTTTAAAAGGGTCTTCACGCGGTGCAGGCTGCCTGCTGCTTAATACATTCAGCTGCTTCTGTGAGCAGCGCTGCTCACAGCAGGGGACTGTAGACTCAGCCCGTGCATCATAAAGAGCAGAAAGCATGTGGCTGATGTTGATACGTGCAAGGGAGATTTCTGAGGCTTAACTTGGATGACTACGTACTTGCAGTTGCATTTACAGTTTGCAATTAGTAGAAATAGAGAAGAGCATTTGAAACACGAGGGCTCTCCTGCAGGCTTTTTCTTTAGTTGTTGCACTGTATAAAGCCAAATATGAATTTATTAAAGGATATTTGACTGAAAATTTGAGTCTGAATTATGACTTTCACCAACATACACTGATTGTCCAACTTTCTACAAAGATTTGTGTGTGTACAAACTGCAGTCCACAGAAAGCTTACAATAATTTAAACTGAATTACAGTTATATTTGCATTTTGAAACTTCCTTGAATGTCTCTCCCGTTAATATTTACATTACCATGAATGTTGAGTAGATATTTACATACGATCAAAAAGACATTAACAAGGGAGTGAACAAAGAAGTAGCATAAATAGTAAACTGTTCCACTGGGTTCAAAATAAAATGCATGACATAAAATTTAAATTATTTCAGTGTTCACATCAGCACCCTCTAAGGCAGACCCATTATCTAAGACTTATCTTTCATCTATTACTTCTAAGTAAATCAAACTTAGGATTGATTGCTAAACATTGCATCCATTTCTCAATACTTAACACCTCCATCGCAGACTGGTGCTACATGTTGGATGAATGATGGACTCACCTCAGTACTCCTGTGATCCTCTTCAGTGGAGCTGCCTCCGAGTCTGATATGTGAGTGTTGACTCGCCGGTCTACGAGCTATTAAATCCTTACAGGAATGCCAGCGACTCTGTGACAAGCTCCCAAGTTGTCACACATCACGCTTGCCAAGAAGGGAATTGCTTTTTTGTTTTTGATATAAGTCACAGCCTCCATTTCAAATTAACTGTTTTCAAAATGAATCTTGTTCCTTTTCATCTCATTATTTGTCTGCAGTTCAAGTCGAGAGCCCACGATCTGCAAATTCTG
>JABUIW010000205.1:15652515-15681269 GCA_013363375.1 Menidia beryllina
TTATTTGTCTGCAGTTCAAGTCGAGAGCCCACGATCTGCAAATTCTGGCATCCACGAGAGATGCATTTCTGTACAGAAAGCCGAATGATTTGTTAGCTACATTAGGCAAATGTAGATATCGATAGATAGTTGGCAAAAAGGTTTTTTCTAATTTATCCTCACCCTGTTTTTAACATTACACTATCGCTGGATATCTAGTTTATTAAACATTTTAGCACAGTTTCATTCATTCAAGTGTAATTTCTTCATGCTTTTGAACAACAATTAACTATCATATTAAAAATATCTGGTGAATTTTTCCCCACCTTGTCTTGAAACAACTAAACCTTGTGTATACATATTGTGTATGTTTGTACGAATGTATGTATGTAGGTTGGTTGGTCAATTGGTCTGTTTTTCTTTACCCTCCTCTCTCTACCTGTCTTTCCCTCTCTTTCTCCCATCCTTCCTGTGGGTATATCAAACTACATTGTTGTTGGACATTTTTACCACTTTGACGTTATTTACCTCCAGACCCCTCATGAGGACAAGGTTGCTTGCACTTTGAGCCACCTGACACTCATTGTGTTCTGGTGATGAGTCATAAAGTGTGGGAGTATATATAAGACTTGTAAAAAGCAGTTGTGTGGTAGAGCGAGAGCAATGGCTGCTCTCATTCACAGGAGGATGAAATGTGAAACTTGCGAAGACTGAAACTTTGAAATTTTCCTCGCTAAATGATGAAAAAACAAAGTCCGTTTTAGACAAGACCACACTTTTCACGGGGAACTATATCCCAGCAGGTGCTAAAAAATTGAAAAACTCATTATTTTTATTAGTGTGAGAGTAATCAAACACAGAATGCATTACATCATTTTTATAAATAGTTTATTCTTGTCACTTTACTACTTGGATTTTTTTCATACCTTTGGCGTGTGATTACAGACTTTTAAATGTCAAACCCTCTCACAATAAACTCCGGCTAAAGAGCTGCGTCAATAATAACAGGACGGCCACTGGTAGTATAAGGTTGTCCCGGGGCCTCACACAGGAAGATACCTAGCTGCTTGAAAGGTAGCGCTCGGTTGTGCACATTAAATGTCATTGTTTATTACTCTCCATAACTGACCTTCACTCTGTTCTGAAAGCGTGGAAACACATGTTCACCTCAGAAGAGGAGTCTGAAGTCATGTGGCAGTTGGTGAAGCAGTGGGAGCACACATGGATTTCCTGAACAAAGGCTAGAAGAATAGCCCACAGTACCACTCTTCAGCAAATTTAACACAGCTGAAAAAAACAGCACTTATCTAAATGTCCAGATATAAATGTAAAAAGGCTTTCGATTGTATAACTGTACTGAAGGCAAAAATAGACCACATAAGTTCAATAGAAGCTTTTTCTATTTAGATTTAGACATACAGTATAAATGGCCAGCTTGTGAATCAGGTTGTTGTTACTTATGAGGGGTTTATTTGGTAATGAATTCATTGTAATTAGTATTTAAAGAAAAACAGGAAGTGTTTTCAGATACGGGTCTGTTTTGGGAAAGCTTCAGATATCCGGCCCTTTTGTATTTTAGCTGCTAGCGTGCATTTGCATAGCACTATATGGTTGTCAGTTGGTGCAGTTTCAGCAGTATCAACCTGGCATCTGTTTTACTTTTTTTTCAAGGCAGTCCCAAATATGATGTGGATAATCCACAACTGAACAAACTTAATGTACAGTAGATGATTACATCATTAACCCCATCCTGTTCCTCAAACTGTCGTTTTTTTCTCTAGGGTTTCAGAGTTTTACAGCAAGTCAGGATAACAACAGTGTTTTTTAAAGCCTCCAATCTGGTTTTAGACTAGTTTGTTGTTCAGAGAGATGACTTGTGAGGAAACTAGTAAACTGACCTGAATGAAGATAGAGATTGTGTTATTTTTACTTCGCGAATCACTGGGTTAGAATTAAGAACAAAATGTATGCCTGCTGCTAAATGTCTTTCTTTTTGTACTAGTTACTTTGAATGTTTTGAAAAGATTTTTATCCTGATTACAACTTAGATTCCCCACCATATGGTATAAATAACTTAATTTGTATTAACATTATTCCTATAAGCCTCATATTGATAGAACCCCTATGAAGCTAAAGTATAGACTTTAGAGAGCTGTAACGTACCATTTTCCAAGCATGGTCAATGACACACTGAAGAAAAGGATCAAAAATCTTTATTACATTCACAAACACTAAAAGCAGCTTTTTAACCCGTTGGTACAATGATGAAACATTTTGGATCCATTAAATTAATCAATTTTTTACCTGCTAGAGGAACTTCCTCTCCCATTTAGATGTCGTATGTCCTGTGTTTACAAATGCTTTCACACTGTTCTCAGCAGTATTTTCTTCACTTCATTTATACTTTCATAATTCAATATTCCATCACACAATGTTCAAACACATTACAATCACTTCCCACAACAAATAAAAACTGTCAAGTTTCTAAGTGGCAATCCCAACTCCATTTATTAAAACAGAACTTGTATCCGGAGGATTCGTTCAGAATTTCAGTATGTTAATCTGAGGAAAGAAAACGAGGATATGTTAGAGCAATTTTTTTACTCAAATAGATTTTATTTACGAAACTGGAGATTTGTTTTAGATTTACCTTTAACCACAAGTTTTGCTGAGCACTCCACTCTTCCCAGAGGGCTTTCTGCCACCACAGTGTAATCGCCACTGTCCTTGGGTCCAACCTTCAGTATCAACATGGAGCAGACCCCACAAGTGTTGGTGATGAAGTAATTTGTGTTGGTGTTGAGGCTGATGTTATTTTTGTACCAGGTGACATGGGGTCTGGGGTTTCCTGTCACAGCACAACTCATGTAGCATTCGTAGCTTTCAGGGGTTTTGTGCATTTTCAGTGGGACAGAGAAGGATGGGGGCGTCTCAAAGTTACAACTCTTAGAATCAGGAAGCTTCAAAGAAAATCTCTCTGTAAGAATACAAACAGAACTGTGGTGAGACATTATGACCGATATCTATTTGTTGGCAACATTTCGTTGACTTTTCTCTTAAGAAAAACTTTGAGTTCACTAAGTATACACAGTTGAAATTTTAAATTTAATACTAATACCAGTAAAAAATAATAAATTATAAAGTTTTACCCATTACAGGTAAAATAAAGTTACACTTTGTTTGTTTGGCAGTTAATTGGTAAAGAATAAATGAATCAGGGTACAAATTTTCAACTCATTGTGATGAGGGCTATAGAACACATTTCAACTGTGAAACTAGTAATATCTGAGCAGTGTCTCAAATAGTGAAATATTTTTCACTACTTGAGACTTGAGACTAAAAGAGGTACCTCTTTTTTCACTAAAAGAGGTACCTTTCCAAATTGCCTATAACCCAACACATTTGTATTCATCCATGGATAAAAACTGATAGCATTTTTTAAACATTTTTAAACTTCGCTCAGGCCACTAGTCTTAATACGAATCACTTTATGAAACTTGCCTTTCTTCTTGTTCAGTTCCCAGATTGGTGACTCAGAGGGTCCGGACACTCCCATGTCATTCTTTGCATAGATCCGGAACTTATACTGCCTACCCGGCATGATGTTTGCTGCAGTGTACTTGTTGTTGAAGAGATGGTCCGCCACCGTGTGCCAAGTACGTTTAACAGAATCCCGTTTGGTGACCATGTAGTGCAGCCTGTCATCTTTCTTCTCGTCTGGGGACGGTGTCCATGAGACCGTGACAGTTCCTGGCACATTCTCCTCCAGTTCCACCGGGCCTGGGGGCTTGGGGTCATCTACAGTCATGTAGGAAAGACTTTACCTGTATGTTATCTTAATTCCGTGGGGAATTACTTACATATTTCTAGTTAGCTTTAAAACATAGTTGAAATATTGACTACAATTGTTTACTCGTCAGTTAGTTGGCTTACTGACGATGAAAATTCTCAACAAAAAGAATGAGTAACTTTACTTATTTGTGGTGATCACAAACAAAGCAAAAAAGAACAAAACACGCCTGTTGTATGGCAATATACTAAAACTTTACTCTTCATTACGAGAAGCAGATTACATGGATCTTTTTCCACTCTACCTGTGACTCTTATCTCAACACTGGAAGTCTCCTGACCAACGATGTTCTTGACGATTATGGTGTAGACCCCAGTGTCCTGGCGCTCTGATGAGGGGATCATCAACTGTGATGACGTGTCTGTGTTGCCCACAGTCACATTTTTGCTCACTGGCAAGCCGTCCTTTAGCCATATGATTGCTGGTATTGGAGAGGCCTGTTACCAACGTGAAACACACAGAGTAACGATGTGGGCTGTTACGTGTTTATTGTGGTAAAGTAACGCAAAATAATCCGATTTTTATACATGAGTTTGGGTTTGAGAATTGTTGCTGATGTGGCTGAATTTGTATTTAACGAAATACAAAAAGCTTCTTTCAGTGCTTAGGTTCAGTGTGAGGTGCCACAAAATAGAGGCACTGGAGCATGCAACATCCACACTCATCAGGTGTGTATTAGATGCTTGTGCGAAGACAATTGATAAAATGTGTTTATCATTATCATCTGGATCAAGTACCTGACCTTTTCCAGAGGTATGTGTTTGAATGAATCATGAGCCATTTAAGAATTAAAAAGGTACCTAAATCAACATGTGTGGAGCATCCAAAAGGGTTTTCTATTGTGTATAAGTAGTTTGTTGGATTTAGTTTTTATTTGTAGTTAATTATTTTAGTTGAGCTAAACTGCATCAAATATTTTACAAGATTACCCAATGATGTTTCAATGAAATGTGGTATGTAAGAACTCATACCACTAATGTTTCAGTTTGAGTTCTGTACTCAACCTTAAAGTTGAAGTTGATGCGTGTAGAATTCCCAGCTTTTACAACCACAAAGTTCTTCATTTTCTTGTCGGTGAATTGAGGTCGCACTGTGATAATGAAGGAAAAGATTTAGCCTGTGACAATCCAAAAAGAATCATGAATTGAAGACTTTCCTGGCTTCCGCTGACTCACCTGGTGGAGGCATCGCAATGATGTAGTTATCTAACTCTTGAGGCTCCCCGGCTCCACCCTCATTGACGGCTAGAACTCTGACCCAGTACATGGCCATAGATTTTAGACCCACAATAGTGAAGGAGTTGATAATGATGGGAGTGGAATTACAGCGATCCCATTCCGTTTTTTCTGCTGGTCTCAGCTCCACAAAGTAACCTTTGGCCTCATCTTGGACCCCTTCCTCCTCTATGGGTTTGGTCCAGCCCAGTGACAAAGTGGTATACGTGGAGTCTGTCACCTTTAGGTCATTAACTTTACCAGGAGGCTCTGAAGGTGTGAACAATGTGCTTGTCATACATCAAGATGTGAACAACAAAATATTAACATTACAACTGTTGTGACTTGTGACTCACTTTTCGGATCTCTTGCGAACACAAACTCCGATGGTGTACTTGCCTCTCCGGCTCCAGATATGTTTATAGCTGAAACTCTGAACTCGTACTCAAACCCTTCAACCACATCCTTCACTCCATACTCTTTTCCTGTTAGCATGGAAAAACATGGCACTTAACATCATCTTGTGTGTTTAAGCATTAAATACATGTCCCAAACCATAACAGCTGCATGGCCGACCTTTAATAGGCTCATCAGGTGGGTTGACCATGCCCCACAGATTACTGCCTTTCTTGCGTTTCTCCACGTTGTATCCAATAATATTTGTCCCTCCAGTGTTAGCAGGTGGAGTCCAAGCAAGGTTGATGCAGTCTTTAAAAGCGCTGACAATTTTTGGTGTAGATGGAGGTCCCGGGTAGGCTAAAAGAAATGCCAACTATGAAATGCTGTCAGGCATAAAACCGTATTCAATACTGTATTTTGGACATCTGAGAAGACTCACCTTTTGTCCCAGCTTGGATGTCCTCGGTCTCCATAACGTCACTGACACCCTGATCTGTTTCAACCCTGATGTGGTAGCAGTATTTCCTGCCATGATCCACATCAGTGTCACGGTACTTAGGCTCAGGGCCAATCTTACCCAGCTTCTTCTTGCTGTTGCGTCCAATTTGCTGGCGCTCCAGTATATAGTTGGTGATAGGTGAACCGCCGTTGTCTTTGGGAGGCCTCCACTTAAAGTCGATGCAAGAGGCAGAACTTTCAATGATATCCGCAGGGCCGAGTGGTGCGGTCGGTTTATCTGTTGTGAAAAAACAGCACCGTGAAGGTCACGTTTCGTGGTTAAATTTCAAACACTGAATTGTTTAATGGGGACAAGCAGTCTTGAAAAAGGTTTTGACAAAACTTACCCAGTACAATAAGTTCTGTGGTGGCCTCAATTGTTCCACATTCATTTTTAATCTTGATCTTGATTTCTCCACTTGTTCTACGTTGGCACTTAGTTAAAAGCAGGCGGGTGTGTGTAGATGACTTTTCAATCTTGATATTTGTGTCCTCCACCAGCTCTTCACCATCATTGTACCATTGGATTTTCATGGGTTCACGACCAACAAATGAAAGCTTGAAGGCTGCATCTTTTCCTGATTTGATCTTGACAGTCTTCTTAAACTCGTCAAGGTCTTCCAGGTTGATTCTTGGGGGATCTATAATGGGAGCAGGATTATGTATGGAAAATAATGCTTTCAGACTCAAAGAGCTGAGGAAATTAGCTTTTTAGCACTTTTTCAACAAGACTGAATTTTAGCTTTGCTCAAATCAAACCATCATATTACCTTCAACTTTAAGCACAGCTTCAGTTTTACGCCCGTCAGCTTCACATTTGTACTTTCCAGCATCATCCTCTTTGGAGTTTTTGATTATCAGTTTGCGATAAAAGCCATCTTTGACGATACAAATGTCCTCTGTAGCTGTTATCTGAAATGCACACATATGTGAACACGTGTTGCAGACTGAAAGAACGGTCGTTCGTAAAACTCATGTTTGTCACCTCTTTTCCATCCTTGTACCAGATGGCGTCGCAGTCCTCACTGCTGAGCTTGCAGAGCAGCTCTGCGTCTGTACCAATGATGGCAGTCACGTCTGAGAGCCCCCCAGTGAAGTAAACCCCTGGGTCTTTAGGAAACACAGCTCTGTGAACATTCAGCTTACAAAGCATGACTCAGTGAAGTGAGGTCTCAGTGCTTTGATGCTTCTCACCAATAACAGTTTCAGGGACAAGAGGGCCTGCTCTCTCTCTCTTTCTTTTCCCTTGAACAGGCTCCTCCTCTTCAGCGTCAGCACTTTCTTCTTTTGCCAGTCCCGAATCTGTTGGTTCAGACACTTCTTTGACCCCTGCATCTCCCTCTTCTTCTTCCTCATCCTCTTCCTCTTCACCTTGCTCATCTGAGGGTTCATTTGGACCCTGTGCATCTGCACCTCCCGCGTCTGCTTTGGGCTGTGCCTTGACTTTAGCCTTTTTCTTTGGCTTGGGCTTGGCTTCCGCCTCTGCTTTTGCTAGTTTGTCAGCTTCAGCTTTTGCCGCTGCAGCCGCGGCCGCGGCCGCTGCCTCCTCCTCCGCTCTTGCCTTTGCCTTTGCAATCAGCTCGTCTCTTTCTTTCTGTAACTTGGCCTGTTGCTCCTGAGCAATCTTCAGAAGTTCATCTCCACCACCACCGGCTCGAGTTGTCTTACGGACCTTCTTTTTTCCAGCTGCCTTCGGATCTTTGTCGGCTTTTGAAGACATAGTGGCAGGAAAATGTCAGTGGTCTATTAATGCTATATTGATACAATATTAATAAATATTAACAAATAAAGATACAATATCAATAGATTGTTATATTGATGTTCAGGTCTAGTGTTACTGTATCTAATTTAGTTTTTATTTACATATAAAATTCTGATCAAAACGTATACCAAGAAAGATTTCTCTGGCAGCCAAGAAATGCCAAATTATGCCAACACAGATGTGCATCTATGTCTTGTTTATATTCCTAATATTTATTAGTTAGAGATGGTTGTTGGAGGTAGATTCAAATGTAAATGAGGTGTGAAAAAAGAGTTTGGCTTGTGCTTATTCTTTTCTGATTTCAGTTTGCAACGAAAAAACCTCCTTTGTGATGAAACCTTCACTGACAATGGTGATCGGAATTCTCTTTTCCTGTTTATTCTGGCTCAAAAAGTCAGAGACGACTATCAAATTCAAATGTATCATCTAAATGTGTTTGAATCACTTCTTTTTGGAAAATTTCACAGACTTTGAAAGAAATGATAAAACTGATGCTTGAACATATGCAACTCTGATGTAATTTCACAACGTGTCAGACGCTAATGATAATCTTGTCATAGTCCAAATGGATGGTTCTGTACTTTGTCACCTGTTCTCACTCAGTTTCAGGCCAAATTCTCATTTTTAGCTTGTAAATGATTTACATTTGAATACAAATATTCCAAGTAAAAAAAAAATATATATAAATATATATATATGGAATGTTATCTTTTATAAACATGCTTTTAACTGTTTTTGGGGTGATAAAACTGTTTAAAAAGTTACCTTGCACTATAAGCCAGGCATTGCAGGACGTCATTCCAGTTGTAGCTGCATAAATGCCTTTGTCCAGTGGCATGCAGTCCTTCACCACCAAAGTGTGAATCAGCATGTCTTCGGATACTGTGATATCATATTTGTCTCCTTGCTCCAGTGGGGCATTCTTCCCCGTCCAGCTGATCTTTGTCATTGGATGTGAGAGCAAACACTGAAACACAGCGTCTTCTCTTTCCTCTGCCGTCACATCCTGAATCTTAACCAGGAACTCTGCAGTGGGAACTGCCCAAAGCAAGAAGTTCCAGTTAAAAATGTATTACAGTGCTTCCCTTTACTGAGAAAGTCAAATTATGTAATGACTTGTGTCATCTTACCTTTTAATTCGGTTGAAAAAATCTTAACTCCGTCAACTTCCACTTGGTAGAGTCCTGCATCCTCTGGATTAATACCATTTATGCTAAACATAAACTTCCTTCCCACTTGTTTCAATCCATGTTTTACCTCTGTGTCTACATCAAAAGGGATCATCACACCATCCTGTTCAAAGAAGAGTTCACAATGATAAGTCACTCCGGGTGCTTTCAATAAACATGGTTTTACGGTAAAAGAAAATCTCACCTTGAAAAGAAAAATTTTGCTTGTTGGGTCCTTAAGTGACATTTCAAGCTCAAACTCAGCACCACCGTCAGCTTTCAATTCAATGGGCTTCAGATTAGCGAGTTTTTCAACGACCTGTTTTAGGTGGGGGTGGGGACACACATTGACGTCATTGTGATCAATGCGTTTGCCTTTTTTTAATCAAAGATGTTCATTTTTTGAGGAGGCATCAGGATTGAAACCTACCCGCTCTTGTGCCTGCTCCCTCTCAATCTTCTTCTCATTTAGTTTCTTCAACATCCAACGGAAATCAGTGATTCCATATTGTGCGCAGATGCTTTCGTAATCTTTCTTGTCAGCACTCAACAGGAGTTCCCAGAATTTTTCATCGATTTCAAGCTTTTTCTCCTCTCTCGGCTCAAGGTCCGCCCTCAGTAAAGGAAATACATGAGAAATTGATTCATTGAATAAATGGAAGTCAAAGACTGTTGGTATTCAAATCAGAAAATCTAAAGAAAAATTAATAATCACAGGCTCTGTTTGGTGTAAGATTTTTCTACTTACGTGCTTTTTAATTTCATTTTGTAGTCTTCGGGTAACTCTCGAATAGCTAAAACACATCCGTCATCATGGTTAGTTTATAGTGAACGATCATTTCTGAAATTTTTCTACAATGAACGTATGTTTGGTACCTGTTCTCGACTGTTGCATGGCCTTGCTCTTTTTAAAGCCGACTAAACAGAAAATGGAAAAAATTGACAGAAGTTAGTTTTTTTTTGTTGTTGTTCCATTTGATGCTGTACTGTACACATAAAGTATCTCACCTTCAATAATGTTCAGAGTGGCAGTCACCACTGCTTTTCCATACTCATTTCTGGCAAAGCACTTATAGGTGTCAGCCTGATCCGTACATACATCGGGTATCTGTAAAGCAACACTTTTTGTTTTTGTCATTGTTAAACCACAATGTATCCACCTGGAGATTTTTTGTATAACACAAATGATATATTGTGACTTTTTTCAACCTGCAGTTGGTGTTCTCCGGAGCTTGCGTCAAAGACCGCTGTGTAACGCTCATCGATTTCCCCGTTATTTCTCACCCAGGTCACATCTGGTTTGGGTGTACCAGTTACAATTGCTCTGAAGATGGCCTGTTTCCCTACACAGGTGACAGCAATAATATATAAGGGGTATTTTACAAGAGGCCTGTGTCGAATGAAATGAAAGTCTGATCAGAAAAGAAATCACGTTACCCTCTTGAAGTGTGAGTGAAATGGGTTTCCGGGTGAAATCTGGGGTGGTCATGCCCTCGGGTAGTTGCTCCACATACTGAGTGATCATGACTCCAGGAACCTTCGACCGCTTTTTAATTTTCACTGTCATTAAATCAGATGCATGTTTACCTCATCATTTCATTAGATGAAAAAAACTCCTATAGAGTTAAACTTTATTCCAATTATGTAATACATTCAACTCAGTTTCGCTTCACCTACTGGAGCTTGTCTGGAACAGATTTATGGGCAATATATTTCACATTGTGACTTACCCTGCCCAGGAGCAGTTGGCTGCTCATCTTTTGCTTTCGGAATCTTAAACATCTTGACAACTGGTTCTCTGTCCCTACAAAAAATATGTCAATGCATGTAAAAGCTATTCAAGGAAAAACTGGTTGGTTACACTGTATATCCTTTCAGTTTGTCTTCAGTCTGATTTCTGGATTAGATGACAAGTTATTTCTTATATTGGTAGTATAAATGTGCATTTAACTGTCTTTATGGAGATTTTCTCCACTGCTTTTGGGGACAAGGAGAGTTCCTGTCTGTCTTGCAAGTAATTTATGTATGGCGGATGGTGTGAATCTGCTCTGGGTATCAGTTATCATTGTTGGAACTGGATGTTTAAGGGAAACGGGGGATATTTTTTAGGAAATGTGAAGCCATAGATACATTAGGGATGTTTTTCTGAGATTTCTTTCAACGCTTCTTTTTTTAAAAAATAGACTAAATAACTCTTAGTGTATGTTTACAGAAGTTGTACAGAAGAAATGTTCTTACAATTGACATCCTGGCTCCGCATGGACCTGGTCATAGTACACATTACTATGACTTTGTTTTCTACGATTTTTTTTTATATTGTAAAGAGCGTTTTAGGCATTATGTCTTCCTGTCTTTTCAGCCTGAAATTCTTTTTAAATAAATACTGCCCCCACCACAGTATTAGAATGTGTTAGGCTCAAAGTTTCTTGCTTATATTATTAAATGTATTGAAGTTGTTTTGTTCGCCAGTCCCTTGAATCTTTTCATAGTTTACGATAACACAAATTAAATGTTTTGCTAAGGGTGAACCACACGATATTTGATTACAAGTCAAATAATTAGACACAATACAGCAAATAGGAAAAATAGTTTTTTTAAAGAATTACTCACTGTGTTGCAATCACAATTTTCACTTATCACTTGAAACCAAAAAGTCAGCATAACATTAAAGCAGCACTCTGTGGTCTTAATTAGAAATATATTCAGAAAAAAGACTTAATTAAAGCATCTAATTAGCTCAACAGGTAGAATACCAAATGGATTAATTTCTTATGTAAATATCACTTGTCATCATGCGATAAAAACAGCTTGATGCCTTCATTGTGTAAACAGCTTTCTTCTTTGTTTACTTTTTATTTTAGTCACATTAGTTCAGTGACTGACACTTTTGGTGCTTAATTACACCTAAAAGCTACCAAACACATTTCTGGTGAATCTGTTTAAAATAAATCATGCAAAATGTTGTCAGTCACTGAAGTACCTGCATGTTTTACAGTTTTGTACACGTGGTGGGTTGCTGCCAAGCTAAAATTGTCCGAGAGAAAATAGCTGTGCCAAGGGTGGTAAGAGAGATCTGATTTATGAATGCCAGGTCTCTGTCTTAAATTTCCAAGCTCCCACTTTTAACAGAGTATGCGCTTTTACTTTTTAGTGGATTGAAATATTTTAGACTATTTTATAAGTTTGCAAAAGGGCAGGACTCATGAGTGTAAGGTGCCCAACAGATCTCTGTTAGAACAGAGGAATTTGTGTGACTTGGGGAACATTTTACTCATTTTTTGTTTAATAAGACCCTCTGTTTCTAATGCTAATTGTATGCTTAGGTATTAGATGATAAGACACAGATTCATAATAACCCAAATCACATACAAGCAATTGTGATATAGTTATATTTTATCAGCACGTCATTGTTATAATTCACATATGAACAGATCAATTTAATCTATGGTAATAATAATTCTTATTTAAAAACTTAACCAATACACGATTTTTCAGAAACATGCTATGTACTATCAAACAGTAGAACATAGAGGCTTTAAAAGCAGAGGAAAAAGAGGAAAATCCAAACCCATGCTTCGATGTACAAATCTTGGCTTGTATTTTCTAAAAGTACTTACTATTTTTCTGTGAACTGCTGTGCTCTCCTGTCTGTTGCCAGCCAGGTTCCAGCTGATTCTTGAGTGTGGCTCTTCGTTTTAAGAGGCCATAAAGACTTTCAAAGACACCCAGAGCAACCTAACCCGCTGCTTTTTTGCTGTGGCACTTGGAGATAGGTTTACGGACATGCTCCCTAGAACCTAAAGTGCTTTGGGTTCTTGAAAAGGGAACACCCAAGGAAATGGTGCAGTGAGGCTCTCTAATCCCACCCTCAAACTGGAATTACAGTTTTAGGATTGCAGAGGGATGCTTTTGCTGGAAATTGAGGGCTGAGGGCACCTGAGCTGCTTTGGTATTGGCTTAATTGCATGTGTAGGCTCCCTGAATTTCATCCCAGCATTTAACAGGAGGTAAGAGCCGTCTATGTTTTATTTTGAAGGTTTCCTCAGATGTAAAAACTTTTTGCTTTGCATTAAAAACAGAAATTCATTCAAATGTATAATGAGCATCTAAAACTTAAAAATTATCAGGACTTTTTTTCTTTTTCTTTATTAGACTACAAATAACCCCATAATCCTTTTAAAATCCTTTTAAACCTGAAACTGAGAAGTGTCACCCTGCACTTGTCACTCACTCCACTTTTGCTCAGAGTTCAACTGTTGACGCTTTGTGACACTAAACATGGAATGATGGCTGCCCCCCAAAAAATGACTCAGAACTGTAATACAAGAACACTGCATATGAATTATTTACATAAAGATAAGTTAATTGGGATACTTGCAGGCTGGGTCAATAACTGCCCCAGACTCTTAGTGTATATATTCATGTGGATCAGTTAAAAAGAAATCACATCAAAATGCAATATTGATTATTTATTTACACCAAACCCACACACATTTGCATGACAAAATGTCCCAGGTATCAGCAAATATTGAAGCCGAAATGTTTTCTCGTCCTAGTTTTATTGGAGAGGATGACAGATTTGAATGCCTTCAGAGAGAGAAGGACTTCCCAAAGATGATTCTGATTAAATATTAATATCCTTCAATCAAAAATGACAAAAAGCTCCATACATGCACAAAAATGTGAACATTTGAAGAAGGTGGTAAAATCCAACCAAAACAAAAGAAAAGGCATATTTGGAAATGGTTCAGTACTTTGCTCTTCATCCAAGCAGTACCCCTTTAAGGTTAGGGTGAAATACTATTGTAGATATTCTATTGGATATTTGAGAGGGAGGTGGTAAGATGGTAGGTCTCGTCGGTCCTAGGGGGCCCCCCTCAGAGCCAGGAAGGTCTAGCATGTCAGCTTACATCCTGCTGATGTGATGGAATTATGGGAAGAGAAAGAACTTTGTTTTCCAGCTCCTGATCTGTATGTTTCTTTGAAATTGTCTCACCCTTGAACTAAGTATCAGTAGTTTTAGTGTTACCCTGCTTGCAAAAGTACCTCTTTGTAGAGGTACGACAAATTATATTTGGAACCAAACAATTATCATAAATGTAAACTCTAAGCATGAAAAAGACAGAAGAACATTACAAAAGCTTTACATTAAAAACTACGAGGGACAATTTCTGATCTCTAGTGGTCATGACATCACTCTGAAAAATCTTAACTTCTCATCAATGATTTCCATCTGGAAAAAGCCACACTAGCCTTTAATGTTGTTTTCCTCCATTGTTTTTTTGTTTCTTGCACCAAGTAATAAATATGAATGACAAAAATCCACAACCATTAAATTCCCCAACCTTCTTTCCTCTTTGTTGCCTTCTTAACACCATGCCTTAATGTGTACTTGCTGTTTAGGCACCGATAAAAGGGCCTGCTCTGAAAATAATAATTATTAGCTCAGTCAAAGTTATTCAGCAAAGTGTTTCTGTGCAAATAGTAAATATTCTTTTTATTTTACCTTTTTTTTCATATTTTAACACCTAAAAACTTCTAATGTAAAATAGAATAGAATGAAGCGTCAACACAGAAAATCTGAAAAAGTCAAGCACTACAAGAAGCCCTACACCTATTTAAACTTATTAATGCAACACAATGAGGATCTAATCAAGCATGCTATGTAGAGATTCATTTTAAGCAAATCTTTTGGTTTAAAGTTTTATTGAGACTTTATATCTGCATAAGCTTTTTTGTTTTTAAGGCGACTGTTAAAATCCTTTTAAAGAGGGTTTTACCTGCAATACTGAAATCAGTTTGTCCATGTTTTTGTGTTTAAGTAACAGCATGTAAATGACCACCTGGCTTATGCTATCATCTTCTGACTGTTCATTTATTCTGGAGAGAAAAATAGAAACAATTATTTGATTTTTTTCTCAGATCATCAGTAAAAAACAAAAACAAAACAAATAGGTTTAGATCCATTTTCATACAGACTTACCTCTAACTGTGAGTTTTGTGGTACATTCTGCTCTTCCCAAAGAGTTTTCTGCGACAACCTTGTACTCGCCAGTATCTTTGGGTCCAACCCTCAATATTAGCAGAGAGCAAACTCCACAGGTGTTGGAGATGAAGTAGTTGGTGTTGGTATTCAGGCTGATGTTGTTGCGGAGCCACGTCACGTGAGGCGTTGGGTCTCCTTTTATGGCACAACTCATGTAGCATTCGTACCCTTGCGGAGCGGTGTGCATTTTCAGGGGAACGAGGAATTTGGGAGGACACTGCAGATCACAGGTCTTTGACTCGGGCATGTTCAGAGTGAACTTCTCTGTGAAAGCCAAAAAGAAGTGGATCCAGTCAGAATCAAACAGCTGAGTATTACAACACTGTCTCATGGTGGTGCACGTTGAAGACAAAGTGCTCAGGTTTGTCTTATTCATCCCACATTGCAAAGTCAGCATTCAAAATGGAATTGAAATTCACTTGAGATACATTTAACTGGATGTTCAATGTTCCTTTTCAGGCTGCGGATTAAATTACATACAATTTATGAATGCCTCAATCACCTGCATATTGAGATTATTCAGCACAGGTAAAAGTTCAATTTTCATCTCATTTTTATTTGTTTGTTTGTTTGCTCATGTGGCCAATACACATTTTTTTTGCCATGATAATTTTAATTTTATGTAGAATATCAGTCATGACAGACTGAATAAACAGAAATCTTCTAAGTAGGGAAGCCATAAACATAAGGCACCAATTCAGAGTGAAATCAATTACCCAAATGTGTTTGAGTAGAGAGAGCTGCACAGGCCACTTATCTAAAAAACTAACCCACTTGTCCTGTTCAAACTTTTGTTAAACACTGAGACGACTTCAGTCTAAGCAGCCTGATCGCATTTCATCTTGTTGGCTAAAAAGATGAAAGCTGTTCATGCATTACAAGCCATGGCCCCCTCTGGTGGCTGATTTGGAACAAAAAATATATATATTGGCTATCATGAGGATTATGAACAGACTCTGAAATCCAGCAAAGAACAGGAAAAAAAAATCTAGAAACTAACCTGTGGCTTTTTATTGTTGGATGAGGACAGAAATAGTACGGTCCATTTAACTGTTTTTGTTTTTTATCTTTAAATAAACTTAAAGTTGTTTTTTGTTCATATTTACTTACAATGTAGAATGATTTTTTTCTGTCACACTCAAGACAAACCTGGAAGTTTTTTAGTTTTTCTTTTCTTTTCTTTTTTTTTTACCTTTTTTGGTGGTAATCAGCCACTTGGGTGATTCTGAGGGATTGGAGGAACCCATGTCGTTCTTCGCATATACTCTGAACTGGTATTCTCGGCCTGGCATTATGTTGCAGGCTGTGAATCTATTGTTGAAGATTCGATCGGCAACAGTGTGCCAGCTTCTTTTGCTTGAATCGCGCTTAGTCACCATGTAGTGTAGCCTGTCATCACGCTTCTCGTCTGGAGACGGGGTCCATGAAATGGTGACTGTGCCAGGCACGTTTTCATCGATCTCCACAGGACCTGGCGGCTTTGGCTCATCTGGAGTTCAAACACACGCTGCATTTTTTCCTTCCCCATTTTTTTAACCACAGTGCAGTATATTACAGTCGACTATTACTGCACTGATTCTCACCTGTGACTCTGATCTCAATGCTGAATGTTTCTTGGCCAACAATGTTCTTTACAACGATGGTGTAAATTCCAGTATCTGAGCGCTCAGCTGATGGAATCAGAAGCTGGGACATACCCTCTGCATTGCTGATGGTCACTTTTTTAGACACTGGTACTCCATCTTTCAGCCAGATTACCTCTGGCCAGGGAGAGGCCTGTTAAAAAAAAAGAAAAACATGATTTTCAGATTCACGAAGATAACATAAGGCCACCATAAAAACATTTATCAAGATTATTTTCCAGATTACCTGAAAATTGATGTTGAATCGTGCAGAATTTCCTGCTCTCACCACCATAAAACTCTTGATTTTGGCATCTGTGAGCCTGGGTCTCACTATAAAGGCAGTAAAAGTTGGTTAATATTGAAGAAATCTATCTACTCCTAAGTATTATCTTCAATTTGTGAACAGCTGCTGGCAGTGATTTGATATATTACATAAAATAGAAATCACAAAGGGTTAAATTTTTTTATTTTAAGTGGTTGACTTTTGTAACTTTTCTTATGACAGTGTAAGTACTATTCCTAATCAAAAACCTTAGACATCATAAAAATAATTAAATGGACATATTTAAGTAGCTATCTATTACCAGGCTGCTCGGGACCTTATTACAATTTCAGTCTCATTATCATAGGATAATTAGAATGATGTTAATTCTTTATATCTGTATTCTTCCCATGTCTATTTACTTGAATCAGGTCATATGTATCCATAATTAAAGTGT
Source organism: Menidia beryllina (assembly GCA_013363375.1). Classification (NCBI taxonomy): domain Eukaryota; kingdom Metazoa; phylum Chordata; class Actinopteri; order Atheriniformes; family Atherinopsidae; genus Menidia; species Menidia beryllina. Next base: position 15,669,777 of record JABUIW010000205.1, read on the forward strand.
GTGCAATTGCTGGACAAATTCATTACCGCAGCTTAAAAGGGCCAAAAAAGTTATTTAATTAGCATTAAAATGTCAAGCCCTCAGATGGAAGCAGCCTTTTTAAAATTGCAGTGACCATTGAACAGTTCAGCATATTTCTCATTCAGACTAAAGAGTTAATATATACTTTGAAAGTTAATTTAAACTGACAGAAACTGTAATCCTTATTTGTTGCCATGGGTCCATAAGTGCGGTCTTTCTGAAAGATCCAAAAATACATGGTGTTTGGGGTTCAAATATAGCTAAATATAAGTGACTTGATGTCGCACATGGATATAGGTAAACGTGTATTTCTGCCATTACAAACGAGCCTGGACTGACGGCTACATTGCTCAGCAAATATTATGCAAAAGGCTTAATGTGTAATTTGCCACTGGTACACATACAGTTGTGGTCAAAAGTGTACATACACTTGTAAAAAATCATAATGTTATGGCTGTCTTGAGTTTCCAATAAGTTCTACAACTCTTATTTTTCTGTGATAGAGTGATCGGAACACATACATGTTTGTCACAAAAAACAGTCATAAAGTTTGGTTCTTTCATAAATTTATTATGGGTCTGCTGAAAATGTCACCAAATCTGCTGGGTCAAAAATATACATACAGCAACAAAATATGTCAATTTTGGTGATGTAGCGAGTTGTGTCAATCAAATTAGCTTCATGTCATGGCCTCTTCACTTCTTCTAAGTGATTCTGATTGACTACAGCTGTTGACTTCTCATGAGCCCATTTAAATAGGGCTCATTTGACCCAGTGATTAGACTCAGCTACAAAAGCTACAATGGGAAAGTCAAAGGAACTCAGTGTGGATCTGAAAAAGCGAATTATTGACTTGAACAAGTCAGGGAAGTCACTTGGAGCTATTTCAAAGCAGCTACGGGTCCCAAGAGCAACTGTGCAGACAATTATACGCAAGTATAAAGTGCATGGAACAGTTGTGTCACTGCCACGATCAGGAAGAAAACGCAAGCTATCACATGCTGCCGAGAGGAGATTGGTCAGGATGGTCAAGAGTCAACCAAGAATCACCAAGAAGCAGGTCTGCAAGGATTTGGAAGCTGATGGAACACAGGTGTCAGTCTCCACAGTCAAGCGTGTTTTACATCGCCATGGACTGAGAGGCTGCCGTGCAAGAAAGAAGCCCTTGCTCCAGAAAAGGCACCTTAAGACTTGGCTCAAGTTTGCTGCTGATCACATGGACAAAGATAAAACCTTCTGGAGGAAAGTTCTCTGGTCAGACGAAACAAAAATTGAGCTGTTTGGCCACAACACCCAGCAATATGTTTGGAGGAGAAAAGGTGAGGCCTTTAATCCCAGGAACACCATGCCTACTGTCAAGCATGGTGGTGGTAGTATTATGCTCTGGGGATGTTTTGCTGCCAGTGGAACTGGTTCTTTGCAGAAAGTAAATGGGATAATGAAGAAGGAGGATTACCTCCAAATTGTGCAGGAAAACTTAAAACCATCAGCCCGAAGGTTGGGTCTTGGGCGCAGTTGGGTGTTCCAACAAGACAATGACCCAAAACACACATCAAAAGTGGTAAAGGAATGGCTAAACCAGGCTAGAATTAAGGTTTTAGAATGGCCTTCCCAAAGTCCTGACTTAAACCCCATTGAGAACATGTGGACAGTGCTAAAGAAACAGGTTCATGCAAGAAAACCATCACATTTAGCTGAACTGCACCAATTCTGTCAAGAAGAGTGGTCAAACATTCGACCTGAAGCTTGCCAGGACCTTGTGGATGGCTACCAAAAGCGCCTAGTTGCCGTGAAAATGGCCAAGGGACATGTAACCAAATACTAATGTTGCTGTATGTATATTTTTGACCCAGCAGATTTGGTGACATTTTCAGCAGACACATAATAAATTTATGAAAGAACCAAACTTTATGACTGTTTTTTGTGACAAACATGTATGTGTTCCGATCACTCTATCACAGAAAAATAAGAGTTGTAGAACTTATTGGAAACTCAAGACAGCCATAACATTATGATTTTTTACAAGTGTATGTACACTTTTGACCACAACTGTAACTGTTCCTAAAATTCCAGAATCTGTATTAGATGTAGCAATAAGATTGGGGTGCAATTTTACTTACCAGGAGGAGGCATAGCGAGGATGTAATTGTCCAGCTCCTGAGGCTCCCCCAGTCCTCCATCATTAACAGCAATGACTCTCACCCAATACATGGCCATTGACTTCATACCCTTTACTGTGTATGTAGTCATGGTTATTGCATTTGTATTGCATCTATCCCACTCTGTATTTTCTGCTGGCCTGATCTCCACAAAATATCCCTTGGCTTCATCTTCAACCCCCTCGGTGATCTTGGGTTTACTCCAAGACAGGGACAGCGTTGTGTAGGTGGAATCTGTCACTTTCAACTCTGCGACTTTAGCAGGAGGCTCTGCAACATGCAACTCGGTGTCAGTTGTTGTTATGTCACACTAATACTCAGCGCGGTCTCATAATGTCGCTTGAAATATGTAAAAAAAAATCCACTTACTTTTAGGATCTCTGGCAAACACAAACTCGGACGGTGAGCTAAATTCACCGGCTCCTGAGTTATTGATAGCAGCCACACGGAATTCATATTCCATCCCTTCAACCACATCCTTGACACCAAATTGTTTGCCTGTAAAAGCAATGTGAAAGCTTTAGCGAAGCATTAGACCCTCAACACTCAAAGCTGTGAGAACACAAACAGAGGGAAAATTCTAGGGGAATATTTACACACCTTTGATCATCTCATCTGGTGGGTTGACGGTGCCCCAGAGGTTGCTACCCTTTTTGCGTTTTTCAAGGTTGTATCCCAAAATATTGGTTCCACCCGTGTTGGCCGGAGGGGACCAGGTAAGATTGATGCAATTCTTGAAGGCACTGACAACTTTTGGCACTGATGGAGGTCCAGGGTAAGCTGTGTACATGTATGAGAGATTTTTGATAAGTCCTTGGTCTAAAAATAAACTGACGTTGATTCTTTTTTTAATACAATGCACTGATTAAATATTTATTTGGATCAATACTTATTTGTGTCCGTATGTAAAAACTACCCTTCAAACTGGAATCTGATGACATTTTGTATGGATTTTCACCCATTCAATCTGTATGTGGTGAAGCCAACCCTCAGCAGAATTTGGGCTGTAAAAAATTCAGGAGTGTACTTGAGGCCTTAGGCATAAAAAGCCAATGACGGAAGCTGTCTTCGAGCTGTCTGTATCCTGCCATAATTCTTACACTGAAGAGTTACTTAAAAGAAGAAGTAAGAAAACCTATAGAGAAGATACGTTTTTGTTCTTTTTGGATCTACTTAGCTCCAACTACTACAGACTAAAATGTATAGAAATAGTCTAAAAACATTGATGTGAGTTTATTTAAATTGATATCTGGAGCCATGTGCCCATTGACTGTCCCAATCAATCTTTTTCATGTTTGATGAGCAGATCTTTAAAAACAGATTATTATTTGTAAGATGCACCCATTTTTGTTTATCATTGGGAAAAAATTGACCTTTTGTCCCAGCTTGAATATCTTCCGTCTCCATCAGCTCACTGATGCCCATCTCAGTCTCCACTCTGATGCGATAGCAGTACCTCCTACCATGGTCCACATCACTGTCCCTGTATTTGGCTTCAGTACCAATGGGCCCTATCTTCTTCCAGGTGTTCCGTCCAACTTGCTGTCGCTCAAGGATATAGTGTTGTATCTTGCAGCCGCCGCTGTCTTTTGGGGGCCTCCACTTAAAGTCAATAACAGAGGAGGAGGCTTCAACAATCTCCAACGGTCCCATTGGAGGAGTGGGTTTGTCTGTCAGAAAACATGGCATACAGAGCAGCAGTCTGGACTGAACATATCATATACTCCATACAAATTTTTACAATACATCTTTACTTTAGATACACATGCAAAGCTTAGCTCCTCAAATGGCTCTGATACATACCTAGCACAACAAGTTGACTGAGGGCCTCGATGGTGCCAAACTCGTTTTTGATTTTTATCTTGACTTCACCGCTGTCTTTGCGTTGCAGCTTGAGCAGAAGCAAACGACTGCTCCCTTCAGAGTGCTCGATTTTGACATTGCTCTCCTCTGACAGCTCTTCACCGTCAAGGTACCACTGGACCTTCAAAGGTTCCCGTCCAATAAAGGACATTTTGTAAGCAGCTTTGTGACCCTTCTTCACCGTCACAGGTTTTTGAAATGCTTCCAACTCCTCAGCCTCAAATCGGGGGGGATCTGGCATAAAACAAAATGTTTAAAAAAAAAAACTCAAATAAGGAGACATAGTGTTTGTGAGTAATGATAACTATTTCTGTAAGAAAACATGTGAGCAGGCAAATGTTTTTACCCTCAACGACAATCTCAGCCTCTGTCTTCCGTCCATCTGCTTCAAATTTATATTTTCCAGCATATTCCTCGGTGACCTTGTGAATTTTCAGGCGGTGGAAAGTTCCGTCTTTAGAAATAGTTATACCTTCATCGGACTTAATCTGAAAAAGAGCAAACAAACGTTGTTGTTGGACTTTATTGCTTCTGTAATGGGTAAGTAATGGCACTGGATGATGTCTGCATACACACTTCTTGCCCACCTCATTTCCGTCTTTGAACCAGATTCCGACACAGTCTTCACTGCTCACTTTGCACTCCAGCTCTGCTGCTTCTCCAATTATTGCTTTGCAGTCAGAAAGGCCAGCGTGAAAGTGAACTCCTGGGTCTGAGAAGTTATCAGCAACCAGTTAGTTAGTGGGATGTGCATTGCTCAGAGCTTACCATCCACACGGTCTTTTAAGTTGTTTCATGTCTTTGTAGTGACTTACAACCACACAAAATGGTACATTCCTGTGTGAAAGATCGCTTCCACTTACCTCACCATTTTTCAATCATAGATTGCACCTTTTACAACAGCATTGCTGTTGATTGTTATCCTGACTTATATACCCATAATAATGTGAAAAAAGATATATGTATATTTATATGACATGAGGACAGTACAAGTTTTCAAGAAGTGGAAAAAGAGAGAGTTTAGCTTTGTTTAGCTTGAGCACATCTTCTTTGTTAATTCGTTTTATTTGAAAGAGGCCATCTTCATTGTAACATTTGCTGCTCTTAAGGTCTTCTGAGGTATTCATTTGCTGCAATTTCCTCCCAGTTCACAAAGAGATAGGCTGTTAAGATATGTAACCTTCCTCTGGCAATGTACGGATGGTTCCTTAGCCTTGAAAAAAATATAATTTTGACTCATGTGAATTCAGTCTTCAGTAAAATGAGAGAGGAAAAAAAGAGATTCAGAACACATTCATCCTCCATGGTCAGTACAAGGCCTCCTTCTTCCAGTTATTTAAGAGTGCATCTATCACGAGACAAGCGTCTCAGTTATTTTTTCAGAAGAACAATCACTTCTGCTTTTCCTCATAGTGTAGCTCAATGCACCGACTCATCCTGGAGTAACACTTAAAACGGCAAGCAAGGATATTAACACAGATGCACAAAGAGCACAAACACACCTCACAAACGAAAAGAGGAGACACAGGCTGACGCAAACAAACAGTAAGATTTCTGCTGATTTCCAACCTGTAGGTCAAAGAAATAGAGTTAAATAACAAAAGATAATTCATGTTATCTCCAAACATGAACGATGATAACACTGTATGTTTTTCAAAAGAAAAACAAGACATTGGATTTCAGGCACTCTCAGTGGTTAAGTTCACTCTAAAAGGCCATTTAACCCACAAGAGTTGAAATGCAGCCTTGACCCAGTCGGCACACACCTTTTCTGTTAACCCCTCAAGTCATTGGAAAAGTCATGTGCTTTTAGAATGACTTTTCGCTGAGACGAAGCCTCCCATGCAGCATTTAATGCAGCGCCCCGAAGTCTTACCACTAACTGTCTCCTGGATCAACGGGCCTTGTCGTGCAGGGCCCGAACGTTTGCCAGCTGCTGCTGGTTCTCTCCCGTCTTCCCCCTCACCGTTTTCAGGCGATTCGTTTCTGCCTGCCGCCGGCCTGGTGCCAGCTGCACCACTGACATCACCTCCTCTGCTTTTTGCTTTTCAGTTTAAGGGGATAGCATCATAATTATCATCAATCCAATTTCTAATTTTCTGTTGGATATACCTTACATATAAGATGAATAAAAAGATAGTAACAGCAACAACCAAAGTGTCAATGACAAACATGACAGAATAAGAATAACCTTGAATTCAGATGAGCAGGGTTTTGGAAAAGATGAAACCCAGCTCATTCTTCTATTTCTTATCATTTTGATGTCATTTGTTTTTCCTCGTAACTCCGTGTGGATGTGTTGGTTTGTCACCTTTTCCATTTTCAGATGGGTACACCACCAAGCAAGGAATTTGTAGCAACATCAAGACAAACATGTCCACAAACATGAAAGCACATGCATTGTGCACAAAACACAAATATAGACAAGTTTCTATATTTATGTAAAAGATTAGAAAGAAGAGAAGTAGAGGACTGCAATGCACAGACATGCTGTACTTATTTCTGGGAAAATATCATGAAAAGAAAAGAAAGAAGCTCAATTGTGCTCAAAAAGGTGTGCCCGCACTCAATAAAATCAGAAATGTGCTACCTGGGTTATAGCACCTGACAGTGAACGCTGTGACTGGGTTCACTTCAGGGACATGTGGTGACTGTCCCTATATTTGCCGACTTCTGTGTGTGGATGCATCCTGAAACTGCGGATGGGCTCTCTGTATGACTGATGATGTAATACGGTTCAGTCACCTGTTCGCCTTGCTTTTTCTAGAAAGATCTCCAAGATTGTTGTTATGCCATAAAGGGCTCAAATCATGTGTCAGTCCAGCAGCTTAATCAGAAAGCGTTTAAAGGTTGTTGCTGTTGCGATGCCAAAGTCATTATCATTCTCAATGACTTTCATCGTCAGTATACTGTCTACAGCATGCCGCCGTGGACATTTCTTACCAACTACAGGCTCTTCAACCTCCGCATTGTTCTTTTTTGGGCGTTTTCCCTTTTTCCGAGATTTTTCGACTTGCTGATTTGCGGTTTCCTCGTCATTGTTATCCCCTATTAGTAACAATAAATGGCAGTTTTACGCAGAATTTATTCATTTAGTTTAACTGCAACTTTGTAAGATTGATAGCAAAGTTCCTTAGTCGAAAAGCCTCATTTTGAAGTTTTCTTCTGCTGATTAAAGGAGTTGATTAAAGATGGACAGACAAAGATTACCATAAACATTCAAGACTCAAGAAATTAAGAACTGTCTTGAAAAAAGCTTTACGTTATGGACATTTTGATAAACAGGAACATTTCTCATGAAATCAGTGAGTTTCTTACCTACGACTGTATCTGGAACCAGTGGACCAGCTCTCACTCGTTTCTTGCGTTTTCCTCCTTTTTCTCCATCTTCTCCTTCCTCTGCCTCCCCTCCCTCTTCTCCCTCCCCTCCTTCTCCTCTCTTGGCACCTCCTTTCCCTCCTGCTTTCCCCTCTCCTCCTCCTCCTCCTCCTCCTGCCTCAAGTTCTTCATCAGAATCCTCAAATGAATCGTCGTATTCGTCGTCATCCTCGAAATCTTCTCCCAGTGCTCCGCCTCCAACTCCCCCGGCCCCGCCGACACCCCCGGCTCCACCGGCACCTCCAGCTCCACCAGCTCCTCCACCGACACCACCGACGCCTCCAGCTCCACCTGCACCTCCAGCTCCAGCAACACCCGCCCCTCCACCAGCTCCTCCAGCTCCACCTTGAGCTCCAGGTATAGAGCCATCTCCTCCTCCACCCACTCCAGCCCCACCAGCCCCACCAGCACCACCAGCACCAGCCGCTGAGCCTGCAGTGCCATCACCAACACCTCCGGCACCGGCCGTTTTTTTCTTCGTCTTCTTTTCGTCTCCGTCCTTGCCGGCTGCACCCTTCTTGGCCTTCGCGCTGGCCTTGGCCCGAGCTTTAGCCGCAGCCTTGGCCTCGGCCTCGGCCTTTTTAGCCGCCTGCTCCTCCAGTCGAGCCGCCGCTTCGGAAGCTTCTCTCTCCGCCTGATTTTTCTTTGCAATTTCCATTTTTTCTTCCATCTCTTTTTGATATCTTTCCTGCTGTTCCTTGGCTATTTTCAAAAGGTCTTCTTCATTGACAGTTCCAGCCATGGTAGTTTTCCGAGCGGCCTTCTTAGACTTTTTGTCTGGATCCTTGTCAGCTGTGACGGATGACATGATGAACGCATTTAGAATGTAAAGCTTTGGAAAGGTTAAACCATTATTTAGAGTCAAAGTGAATATCTGCCTGCCATACTATATTTTTGCATAGTGCTGAGCTATGAAAGAATCTTAGAAATTGTAAAAAGATCTCACCTTCAACCACGAGCCAGGCATTGCATGATTTGATTCCTGCCACAGCAGCATAGATACCAGCATCCAAAGGCATACAATCCCGCACAATCAACTTGTGGATGAGGTTATCCTCGGACACACTTATCTCATGTTTCTCACCATTTGACAGCAAAGCATTTTTGCCATACCATTTGAGATCACTCATTGGTGCAGTTAAGACGCATGTAAAGAGGGCGTCCTCTCGTTCCTCTGCTTTCACCTCGTTTATTTTGACAGCAAAGTCCACCTCGGGCACTGCAGGTACAAAAAAAAAGATCAGATGCACTATGAAATAGCTTCACTACTTTCTGAATTCCTTCTTTTGGGTCACATTTACATTTTTGATCAGTTTCTGTACATTAAAACATATTTCAAGCTAATCTGAACATCAAAATGTAAAGGAAATGTTTTATGGAGGGACAAAAGGTAGATACAGCCTTGAGAATTTTAAGAGCCATTATTGAAGGACACTGGAGCTCATGCCTGGCTCTGTTTTTTTTTTCTTTTAGTTGGAGAGAAGTGAGAAGAAAACATTTTAAACACAAATAGCTAGTGTGCAGGTTTTGATTTATTGTGAATTTTCTGAAATTGACAGAAACAATTTTCTGTCCACTTCGTAACAAGTCTTAATGTTTTATGATGGCTGAGTTTGACCTGAAAACCAACTAAGGACTCCAACTAAAAACTTCTGTTACAGTATAACTGCTAAAGCCTTATCTCCATGGACTAAGAAATTACCGTTCAAGAAAAAAACATGGTCTGCATAAACCTTTTTGGATGAACAAAGAGACATACATCTGTTTCCTAAGGCCACCCCATAAAAGGATAAATGCTCTGTTTGTAGTGGTTAAAGGAGCTAGTTAAGGAATATATAGACCAGTCTAATGATGTGGATTTTGGATAGTCCATAGAAAAGCTAATCTTAAACCCAACCAAAAATCTATTTGCTTTGGATAACAAATAATTTCTTTCTAGAGAGCTTTCTTTTCTGGCAGTCATTTAATTTTTATATAAGGAACATTCAGAAAAAATATTTCCTCAGAAAACAATAACTATAAATCAATTATAGCTCAGAATAATCAAAACAATAGTCAAAAAGTCCTTTCCCCTAAGACCAGTTGTGAACTCACCTTTAAAATCTGTGGAAAATACATTGACTCCCTCAACATCCACTGAGTAGAGTCCAGCATCATCCTTTCCCAGTTTCTTAATCGTGAAAATGTATTTTTTGCCAACTTGTTTCAAATTGTGCTTCATTCCTTCGCCCTCTTCTTTGGACAATTGAACCATGACACCATCCTAGCAAATTTGGTAAAATGTAGTTTTTCAGGAATGACCGAAGCAAGACAGAAAATTCAATTGTAAATCAATCAATAAAATAAGGTACTAAGGATGTCAGCTAAGTAAATAAGGAAATTGGAGTAACATAGATTGATAAGTAAATAAATGAAAAAGTAATTGATCTAGTCAGTCATAAATGTTAAAGCAGTTCTTTACTTACCTTGTACAGATAGATTTTGCTGGATGGATCTTTAAGATCAATGTCCAACTCAATTGTTGCACAATCGTCATCTTTTACCTCGATAGGTTTCAGCGTTCGGATATGTGAGATAAACTGTGGCGAAAATGAGCAAGTAAACAGATGAAATTAAACACACAGAAAGCATACCAGGCTTGAATATCAAACAGATCGCCACAGGGAAATACAAAAAGAGTTTTTCAGAGTTCTTAATGAACTGAAGCAAGGCTCAGCAGGCCATACCTGCGCAATCTCCTCCTCTCGCTCTTTTTTCATCTCATTAAGTTTCTTCAGCATACCACGGAAGTCTGTGATCCCATATTCGGCACAGATCCTCTCATAGTCTTTCTTTTCGGCACTCAGCAGGATTTCCCACACCTTTTCGTCTGTTTCCATTCGCTTTTGCTCACGTGTTCCATCTGGATTACTGCAGAACAACAAACTGTGTGAAGCCCCACTGAAATGATCTCTGTTATACCAGCAAGCCTGGGATATTGTAACTTTTCATTTTTAACAGACTTCTCGTTACATTGACAATAATTTTCTCACCGTTTTTTAAGTCTTTTTCTGATTTCTGATGCATCTGAGGAACATAAAGAAAAATGCCAATTTGTTAGCATCTCCTTTTAGAGTCCTACTTAAAAAGTGATTATTTTAGCATCATCCTTTATATTATATATGAAACTTTAAACATATATATTTGAAGATATAGTCCAACAACTCAAATCAAATAGTTAGACATGAGAATTTAATGATAATTATAGGTAAGAACTAGGCTACATTCTTGTGAGTTTTAACAATTTTGATATAGACCTTCAATTTATTCCGCATTTGCATTATTTGATTGAGGATTCCATAACATTATAAGGCACTATTAAATACATATATCATTTTTCTACCCTGTTTGCTGCTAATAATTGACATGAAAAACCTAAAAGACTACCCAAATGTTTTGGTGTTTAATTCAGTGTGTACCTTACCTTCTACTTGAGTCTTTTGAAATTCCTTTGCCTTGGAAAATCCAACTGTGAATGAATGATGAAGCAAAACTTTAGTTTTTGGACTCACATTTGACTCCCCAAAAATAAGTGATCGAGAGAAAGATTCCTACCCTCAATAACATTCAGTGCAGCAGTACAAACGGCTCTCCCATATTCATTTGTTGCATAGCACTTGTAGGTGTCAGCATCGTCTGGAGACACCTTTGGAAACTAATCAAACACAGTTATTTCAATTTCACTGTCAGGGTACTTCCATTGTTGTCATCTTAAATTGGTTATTAAAGCTTAGCACTTATTGTAGATAGGCCTAATTTGTATCTTAAGCTCACCTCAAGGGTATACTCATGAGATGCCTCATTATACTTTTGCTCACACAACGCAGGGTGAAAAAGTATTTCGCCGTTTGCTCTGCCCCATGTCACAGTGGGAGCGGGGTCGCCCTCCACAATGGCTTTAAAGATTGCATATTTACCTGCAATACAGGGATTTTTTCATCAGAGATAAATTATACATGCCTATAATTTTAGAGGTTAAGAGGTTATTAACTATACTATATATATATATATATATATATATATATATATATAT
>JABUIW010000205.1:15692038-15851865 GCA_013363375.1 Menidia beryllina
GAACACCATGCCTACTGTCAAGCATGGTGGTGGTAGTATTATGCTCTGGGGATGTTTTGCTGCCAGTGGAACTGGTTCTTTGCAGAAAGTAAATGGGATAATGAAGAAGGAGGATTACCTCCAAATTCTGCAGGAAAACTTAAAACCATCAGCCCGAAGGTTGGGTCTTGGGCGCAGTTGGGTGTTCCAACAAGACAATGACCCAAAACACACATCAAAAGTGGTAAAGGAATGGCTAAACCAGGCTAGAATTAAGGTTTTAGAATGGCCTTCCCAAAGTCCTGACTTAAACCCCATTGAGAACATGTGGACAGTGCTAAAGAAACAGGTTCATGCAAGAAAACCATCACATTTAGCTGAACTGCACCAATTCTGTCAAGAAGAGTGGTCAAACATTCGACCTGAAGCTTGCCAGGACCTTGTGGATGGCTACCAAAAGCGCCTAGTTGTTGTGAAAATGGCCAAGGGACATGTAACCAAATACTAATGTTGCTGTATGTATATTTTTGACCCAGCAGATTTGGTGACATTTTCAGCAGACCCATAATAAATTTATGAAAGAACCAAACTTTATGACTGTTTTTTGTTACAAACATGTATGTGTTCCGATCACTCTATCACAGAAAAATAAGAGTTGTAGAACTTATTGAAGACTCAAGACAGCCATAACATTATGATCTTTTACAAGTGTATGTACACTTTTGACCACAACTGTATATATATATATATATATATATATATATATATATATATATATATATATACCCTATTTGTCTTGTCTTTTTTTATACGCTCTGGTACTGTAGTTGTATTTCTTGTCCGGGACTGTTTTATTTTAAGACAAAGAAGAAGTTGGCAACCGCTGCACAGTCAAAATACAGTGGCAAACTCCTCTGTAGGTGTTTCACATTGTCTCCTCCCATCAACTGCAAAGCCAGACTGCAGGCAGCTGTTGGGAGTTTATGTTCCCGAGAAGATCTGAAACCTGATCAAGAGTATTTACAAGCATTAGCTACTCCGACAAAAAAGCATCCTTACCAGAAATGCACATGGAATAGGAGATGCTATAAAAAGCCTGGATTCACATAGAGTACAACCTTATCCCTGCTGACCACACAATGGCAAAGTTAGATTCTTACAGTATGCATTGTACTGCACCTGTATTTATTTTCACTGTGGTTCATATTTCCTGCTTATCATCGATGGGCAGATTTCATTTGCGAATGTTTCAGGTTTACTTGTGACTTTAGCAAAACCATTCCTTTTATCAAACATATTTCAAAATGCAGACATGGTGACCCCCCTGCAATGTGTTTTTTTAAACCACATACCAGTCTTATTGCATAGCCAAAACCTTTACAGGCGTCGCCGTAAACTTTGACTGCAGCACACAACAACAACCATAAATCTGACAAACTGTACGTAAAGAATTCTGCCTACAAGTGTCAACTTCAAGGACGTCGGCACAGGTCAGTCACTATTCAGGATGTTTGGTATGCGTAGTAGAAATATGGATCAAAGCAAATGTTTGCGGTGAATGCAAGAAAGAACGGATCTAAGTTTAATTTAACATTTATTATAGATATGTTTATGGCATGTAACGTCTGTGCATAAAAAAGTTTTCACCTAGCTCACTTACAGGAAACCAGACACCACGGACAGCTGAGTTTGTCCACCCAGTCTCATCAGGTAGGTGTCCGGTGGTGGTTGACAAAAGCCAATAAAACCAGTTATGCACTGTGTTTTTGACAACTGCAATGTTGCAAACAGCAATCTGTTCAACAGTCTTCACATGATTAGAAAATGAAATAATATTTTTTTTTTTTAAGTTTAGCATGTCAGCATAGCATTTGTGTCGTCTTCTTTTATTCAATATGTGAAATAATTTAGCATTTCAAAACATAGAAGCAAACAGAGGCCAGCTGTATTCTTTTACGGGTTTAGGTTGCACATTCAAAAATGTTCAGAAGGAAAAGGAAAACAGCATAACATGTTAAAGCGGCAGTATGATATTTTACATCCCATTAAGTTGTTTTGCAATGGTGTTCACAAGACACCAATAAGTGGATAAAAAGACCTGACAAACGACAGGGAATTTAACTCGGAAAAATGTCTGATTGAGGCTTCAAACATCCTGAAGTTCTTGCTGTGCCTTCATCAGTGGTCCAAGTTTCTTTCTGCCATTGACATTTTGCTTCCCAAGATGATCTGGGAAAGAAATAGTTCAGCCCCTTTTTTAGCTTTTGTCTAATGCTTTTTTTCCCCTCATAAGAGTCCTAGATGTCTCATCTTTAACCAGTATTGCTTTAGTCTTATTCTGGGCATTACTTAGGCTTTGAAAAGCTCACTTAGCTGCTCCACTGGGGTTGCAACTTTCCTGTTGCTATGGTTATGCAAGATTGCAGATGCTGCAAAAAAAAAAAAAAAAGAAAAAAAAAACCTATTGGATCCTGTCAGATTAAGTTTTAAATCTGCCATTTTTGGGACTTGACATCCAGCAAAATACCCTCTTGTATGATATCATGTTCCTGATCTGATATCACCATTAAAGGACGCCCTTATCACGCCATGGCCGCCTACTCAAAATTCAACAAAGCCTACATTTTATTTTTCTTAAACACTGAATTGGAAAAAACAAAAGAATAGTCCCTTTTTCAATTTTCTCTTTTGATGGTTGATTTTGCTGATATTGCTATTCAAGTATATCATGAACAATGAATATTATGTATTCTTCAGATACTGCTGCAGACCTACCTGGCTCTTTAGAAGCAGTCATTTCTAATGATCTTTAAAGCTATTCAGTTCACCTCCTCTTGCCTCCCTTTGACGTGTTTTGCCCTCCATTTACCTGCGCTTTGACATTCCAGTCATTTTCCTAGATTTGCTCCCTCAAGCAATGTCTTAACTTGGTTCTTCATATTAATCCTTCTCTGTCAGTGTGCGACTTTAAATCTACATCACTGCCTCCTTGAGGAGATTGCATGTCTAATTTGCCTGTCACACCGCTGGTTTGATGATTCTGACTTTTCACAATTTGTTCCCAAAGTGTCAGTTCAGGAATATTTCTAGATAATAATTTGACCTGAATGAATATGTTATTTACTCAAAGCAGCTGTGTGCCACTACCCATCATTCTTTGAGTGGTTGCCCTATTTTTATCTTGATCGTCTTAATGGTTTCATAATCCGTGTGACATTTTTATCAAGCAGGCATAGTGCTTTTGAGCTTCAGGGAGTGCACCATGCAGCCAGGAAAGATGATGCCCCCCGATCCTTATAAGAGGTGAGCGGTCTCACGATGACTCTGATTTACTACTCTGCTGGCTGTACTCTGCTGATACACCTGCTCAGTAGTCAGCTCACAGAGCAACGGATGTAAATCAGCAGATATGTTTTATTCTTATGGTTGTTTAAGTTGATATGCCACTCATGTGTAACTATGCATCTGCCTACATCATACCAATACTTAAAGTGAAAGTTTCCCACAGGTTAGCCATTACGTTTTTGGAGTGTTTTTCCCTATATGTCTTTGGTACGCACGCAAACACACAATTTTAATAAGTTGTTTACAAGTTTAAGAGCAACAATGGGTTCAAAATGTCTTGCTGCAATGCATTGTTAATAAATGGCCTCCATCTGACCTCGCGCCCAATAAATACCAACAAAACCACACACAAATTCAACCAGTGAGGAAAAAGAAGCAGCCAAAATTCATGTTTTTGCTCAAGAGTAATTGAATGCTTGCTTGTCACACTTCTCTGATTCTAAAGTGGTGCTCATCATGTCGCCGTCACGCACCCAACAGTGTGGAAAACTCAATTCGGGATTTATTACCGTTTCAAAGGATTATTTGACTGAACATGTACTGAAAGAGACATTGTCCAGAGATATGCTCTCAGTAGGTCTCTGGACAATGCTTATCACATTCAGAAAATCATATGATTTCACTCTGTACTTTATGCCTGACAGTTACTAACATGAGCAAACGCAGAAAGTTCACGAGAAAGGCTTTACTCATTATTTTAATGCGTAAACTCGAAGTACAGTGAGAACTATACTGGATGACTGCTCTTAGCGGTGCTGTGCAGAACAGGATGTTCAGTCCCAGATGGACAAGAAGTTATTGTATTGAGTGGAGGGGCCTGTTCTTTTTGCCTCTGGTGGCACAATAAAGCTGACAGTTTTCAAAGAGGTACTGATTGCCTTTATTAAGCAATAATGCATCAAACCAACATCTTCCAACTCTGGTACAGGAAGTTCTGGAGCTTTATCAAACATCAAACCTTCCAGTGACAACACTGAAACTGTGCAGACTATTTATTCCTATTGATAATCCTTTGTGTGTGATTTATGTTTTTTTTTGTGTGTGTTCACATAACAGGTACACAAAGCTACACAGATGCCTAATTCACTCTCACAAACCTTTTTAAACTAGGGTATTCTACCTTTGCTTGATAACACCACCATGAAACTTGTTTGTATAATGTCACCATGCCTTGGAACATCTCCAGCAGAGGATGAGCAGCTGCCTTGGCCTTCCTGATTATTAAACAGTCACCTTACAGAATAAAGTGGGCTGAAGTTTTAGGGTAGGATGCCATTAAATGCCAAAAACAAAAAAATGAACCTGTAATGTAAAGGTCTTAAACACTAGAAAAGAGTATGCTCAATGAAACATCCTTTAGAAAAACAGAGCAAAATATGCAAATATGAAATATGAAGTAAATATGATGTGATTTAATATTCCTCTTTGCGTTAACTTTCCAAGTGTGTGAATCATTATTCATTAACATGAAGAGAACTGGGTGGAGTTACAGATTGAAACTCTGATCATTCGGCCCTTACAGGACTATGACATGTTCCACTCAACAGATGGTTGAACAGATGTAGCTAGCACTCTGATATGAAGAAGGGTAATGTGTTCATATGTGTTAATTGATGATTTTGCAGGGATTTGTAATGGTCACATTCTGGCATGTTGCCAGGGGGAACTGGTGTCAAGCTGTCAACACAGTACACTGAGCTGAAGTGTTTTTAACAGGGATCTCTGCTCAAAGATAAAGTTTGCTGTGATCGTAATGAGACAAAAATTAGACGGGTGTAAGTGCGGCTAAGGTAATTGGATATTACTGAAAAGCTGATATGGTGGGTTCAAAGCTTTACATGCTATGCAGTGAAATGTCAGCTTTTGATGGCGTTGGCTAATCCAGCCAGTTTAAAACTTCAGTCAACAATTAAATTCAGCAGAATGTACATCTGAGCCACTGTCCGGCATGTTGAAAGTGATCTAATTTATCACAAACATATAATCAAAGTGGAGCTGTTGATGATGTTATGTTTCAGCTTATCTTGTCATAGATTTTCCACTTGATGTTGATGCTAACGGGTACCTCTTAGTCGTTGGGATTTTATTATTATGAGATTCTTTGGGGTTGTCTAGCTTGAGTCACAATCCAAAGCTGTTTTAGCTTTGAGGGTGTTAAAGGTCGAGGCTAGCATGTGTTCCCTGGAATTCTCTGCTCACCACGTGGCTTGACTGCCAAAGGAGCTTCGGAGAGCTCAGATGAGTTTTATTTTCAGGCCGGGAATGATGATGCTTCTTTACACTCCAAAGCGACTCTTTAGAGTAGAAAAACAGGATAAGGTGCTCGACTTTTTGACCTTACTTGTGAGGTAGGAGTTTGCCAGTATCAGTCCATTTATCTCCTCTTCACTCTCCCCTCATGGCAATGAACCCATAGCTGCATATGTCATGCAACACTCATAAAGAAACCACCTGTTGCCGGTGCATGCCGGGACACTTTACCGGGGATACTGCACACTTGGCACTATTCACTTACTCCTCCCACCACCGGATCCTTTTACAAGTGACATGAGTCTAATTAACGCAGCTAAATCTGATGCCAACAGAAGGCGGATTTAAATTAGGTAAAAGGGAGGGCTTTGGATCAAAACAGTGTATCCCTCGTCTACCCCTCCCGCGTACAGTGCAAATGCAGTTAAAATGTAGAGTATTAGCTGCCTGCTATGAAATGAAATGGTGATTAAAGATGAGTCAGCTATTGAATGACAACATGCATGTTTTTTAGAGTATTATTTTAAAATTTGATGTTGGTCAATTGGTAATTATTTATCATGTCAATGTGGCATAATGATAAAGCTGAACACTGCTGTAATTTACTACGGACCCCCTGGCTCACTCATTAACATGAGAATTTAATCAAATCCTAAATGTTTACCTTTAAAACTTGGACTTTTTAAGGGTTTCTCATGTTATCACAGTGCTGATCTTGAGTTTAATTTGTTTTTTCTACAATAATTTTCCTTCCTCTCCCGACGGTTGCGAAGATGCAGAGCAAACAGGTAGACACCGAATTAAAAATGTATGAAGCTTGATAGAATCTACAGAGAAAATCCCAGCAGATACTCGTGTCAACAAATATCTTTAAGAATACTGTCAGCCCTGAGAGGCTTTGATGAGCACGGTTTGGCTCCTTGAGGTGTAAAAGATAGCATCGTGTTCTACAATATTTAATCCTAAACACTGGCACTATAAGTCGGTATATTCAGGATATTGCTTATAATGAGATTCCTCTGACTTAAAGCACACTTGCCTGACATGAAAGAGCCCCTACCGGTGTTGCAGTAATACATTTGAGATGCTGCTACAACCATTGAAAAAAAAGACATAATTAGCCTATCTGCTGTGTCAATTTAAAGTCTTTTAAGTTGTCCTCCACTCACCTACAGTTTTTTAAACACCCAGTAAGACTGATTAATCTTTTTGATCTTTATGATATTTCATCATCAGCTGGAATAGCTCAAGTGCCACCAGTTTCCCCTCGTCCTACTCTGCCCAAGAGATGATGGATGATACTCTGGTACATAGCACCTGACCCATTTCAACCTGATTCCTCTCCATCAGTAAACAGAGCTGCCTTTCGACATTGGAGCCGCCTGCACACACTTGAATGAATGGCCCTTTCTCTTTTTTTTCTTCTTCACTTCCACTTTCCATTATTCTACACAGTTTAAGGAATAATCCTAAACATTTCGTTAGAAACGAATCAACATGTTGTTGTTTTTTTCAGATGCTGGTCGGTGTTCAACCTCTTGAATCACTCATAGGGGATTTTTTTGCAACAAGCAACACAATTTGTAATCATTACTAGAAAAATAGCAGGTGTGATTAATCACTTTTTGAACAGCATCAGCTTCAGGTAAAAACACTCATCATACAGCAATTATCTCCTTTCAGAAATGAGATGTGAATCAGGGATGACATTTTGTAGAATATTGTCCCTCAAAGCTCTTAAAGTGTTGAGAAAGCTAAAAAAAACATTGGTTTTACTCTAGCTGGAAGTAATCATTGTTTGACCATTTTTACCCACAACGAAAGATAGAATCATTTTTCTCTGCCGTCTAATTTTGTATCGAGTTAATCTTGGAATTATTTGGCAAACATGCATGACTACTGCTTTTCCCCTTATTGTCTCACTATGTGTGCTTTCATAGCTATTCTATTAAAAACCCTGCTCTGCAATGCCTTTCACTTTATCAAGGCCGGCTTCACATGCAGCGGGTTACTCTTCATACATTAGCAGTGTAATCATTCTGTAACATCCTGCGCTGTCATTCTAAAACCTCTTCATAGCTGCAAAGGTCTCTCTCATTTTTAGATTTACATACTGCACACTGTTGGCTGACCAACACAAACAAGCCCAGCAAGAACACACGACTAAGACGTCAATTAGCTGGACCTGCACCAAAAAACCTTGAGTGTGTTTTTGAATTGTGGCTTCTCGCTGACAGCAAAACACCTCTGTTGATGCAGGTCATCCTGGACTGACCGCTACACGAATCCAAGCTGAAGATGGAGGTATTCTATGACAGATTCAGTGTTCAAAAAGTTTATTATTTTTGTTTATCTTGAACATTCTCGCTCACTTGAGCATGCAAACTCTATCAGCAGCAGATGAGGTCAGAGACATTTTCTGGCGTCTGCGGCTCAAGTGTAGCCAGCGGGGTTTAAAATAGGTCTTTGGAAACTGATAGTCACTGCTGAGCAGCAGAGAAAATCAGATCAGATTTCCACTGAATGTCGGGACGTCGACAAGACATAAAGGACCTTGTCTGGATTATGAAACCGGCCATATTAAAGACCAACTGTTGAAAGAAAGTAATTTAAATGAATAAACTATGTTACTTCCCAACAAGATCTCTCTCATCTTTCATTGAGACAAGGACCACATTGTCTCATACTTTCTTGTTAGATGTTGCCACTAGATGGCATTGTTACACTTCACTGTGTTGCACCTTTGTCTCCCCCTATAAGATGAGTTCAATACACTAAGAAATGCTGCAATGTTGGGTCATCTGGAGCACACTGTTAAAAAAGAGTAAACGCTTAATTACAGTGTGATTTTGAAAGTGTTCCCATTTTGTTTGTTCGCTCAGTATGACCAGTATTCACTTGATATTTATTCATAAAAAGGAAAACTTCCATCTCTTACTTACTTATTTATAAACGTTATTTTCTCAGAGTGTTGTTGAAGACAGAGAAAAAAAATGTAAATGTAAAGTTATAAGGTCATTTATTCATACTGGTACAGTAAACATGTATAAGTAAAGAAAACCATTAAAAAAAAAGAAAAAAAAAAAAAAAAGAAAACCATTTGTGAGTCTTTTGTGTGAGTCACTGAACATCTCCTATTTACTTTTGGAACAAGGTAATCTCTTTCATTTTTGATAGTTTCTTTATCCAATTAAGACCTTATTTTGATTAAGATTGTATCAATATGACCTTTCTCTTATTCTGACAGTAAGATAATAGTGAGAATAGTCCTCTGCATATGAAGATACGCAATATGACAAAATATATTGTTAAAAGGACAGTTCAAGCTGTTATTAAATGGTCACTTGATGAATGAACTGTACAAACGGTCCAAAAAATGTTAAGAACATTATAAAAAACGTTTTTAAGAAATACTTAAAAAGCACTCAAAATGTTTTTTTAGTGTAATATTTTTTGTCTATTTTAACTCCAAGGAATATAACATTTTCTTTGACGTGTGACATTTTCTCAAGGTGACCTATGAAGAGTTGGCTTCTTCGGGCAATATTTCAAACAAAGAAGCTTCAAAGTAGCAGGATGTCACCCAGGCACATGATAAAGCTAATGGTTAGTGAGGTTTTCAGTATGACTCAGGTGAAGTCATGCATTCCCTTGATTGTCTGATCTAACAATGCATATTTCAGAACGGCATCGTGAATTATCTTACCACTGGCTGATTAACATAATATTCTGAAAGCATAAAAAAGATTTCAAGCTTCGAAAAGTGGCTTCTTTTGAACAGCAAGTAGTGAACGCCAACACTCATACACTGCTTCCTTTCACCTTGACAGCAGGTTCCTGGTTTGGATTATAAAACCGGAGAAAAAACCTCCAACATGTGGCTTTACCATCTACAGCGCCATCGCACTTTTGCCTGAAGGACAGATACTGTGCCAAAGAGTGATAAGTTATTTTATCAAACAACAAAACTTACGGAAACAGTGTTATGAATAAAGAGCTGACCATATGCTCGGGTTGTTAGTGTTCTTTTAAAATTAACATTTCACACTGTATTAAACAGTGATAGGGCCGTTATCCCATTAATGAAAAGGATGTATCAATATTCACTGTTACATATTCAGCAAAGGTGCAAATGACTAAATGCAACTTCAAACAATGCTATTTTAACCATCATGTAAGTTTACTGCAAGCCCTGCTGTGCTACATCCATTTAATGAACTTGCCTATTAGTGCTGCTTTTCTTTTGTCGTTTCTTTTCACACTTCATCTTTCTCGCTTTGGTCATGGTCTGAGCTAAAGGATTCAAAGCTTCTCCCTCTAAACCTCAACAAGTTTTGCTTCTTTGTTTGAGTTCCATCACCTTAATTCATCTCATCTGGCTCTCATCTACTGCAGGGACGCCCAAAGTCGGTCTTCCAGGGACGCTGTCCAGCTGGCTTTAGAAGTTTACCTGCTTCAACACACCTGATTCATGTCAGCGTGCTATTATCAGGCTTGTGCAGAGCTTTTGAACTGAGCCATTGGTTCGGAATCTGAAAGCTGCCTACAATGAATGCTGCTAAATATGCTGTTGAAGCTGTCTATACACAAACACATATCCTAATATGTGAGGATAAGCAAGGATACATTAGAGAAATAAACATTTTAGGATAAGATTCAGCCATATTTTCCCACTGTGTAGGCCTCTTCTTTGCACTTATTTACATAAATCTCAATTCCTCACAGTAAAACTAACTATTGGTATGCTATGTGAGTTAAGCTTGCTAATAAATCATTCAAGTCAGTCTATAAAATCCAGAAAAGCAACCTGCATCATTGAGTTAAAAGCTGAATATGTTTCATACAGATTCGGTTGGCCTTACTTTTGATTTTTAGCGTTGTCGTAATCATATTCTTCCCTGTGTGAGGAGCACTATGAAATGCTAAAATAGAGCACCTGCTCCACTCAAACGATAATCAGTTAGTTCCTGCTCGATGCAGCTCCGCCTTCTTCCTCTACACTTGTATGGCCAGGTACTGTGATAGACAAACCACATCTGCACTGGACCACTGCTTTTTGGTATATATCACGACCCACTCAAAGTACCAACAAAATAAGCCCAGGCGAAGCGGTAATTCATCATGTAAAGTCTGGTTGTTATATATCTTTCCGTCCTGGTCACCATAACTCATGTTCAGTTGCTGTTTCAGTGCTCCGCTGTTATCATGGACAGGAGTGATGACTCGCATGTTATAATAAACCTCTGCGCAGCCATGATGACAGACGAGTTCTTGTTGTAAGGATGTATTCTTAATGAAAGACATTTCTTCTATAACGGGTCTTCCTATTGAAAGTCTCAGGTGGGAGAGGGCTCGGAAAGGGGAGAGGGCGATAGACTGAAATCCCCACAGACTTTGGTACGTCTGAATTGTCAAAGGTTGTCACTTTCAATAATAATTTGTCGCCTAAGAGTGCTGGGAAAAAAAGGTATGAGCTCCTTCAGAGCTCACCTGGGTCACATATCAACCGTATGAACATTAATTATTTCCAGACAATGTCGTCTCTATTTTTTGTGCCTTGTACTTGTAAGAACGCACGTGGTCCATTTATGACACGTCAACCAGCTTCAAAAGTTTGTTTTGTTTTTTTTGTTTTTTTCAGGACTGACGCGTATTAGCCAGTGAAACCCCGTAACTGAGGCGCGGATTGCATGTACATTTACATGGTCGTTATGGAAAAAGTAAATAATTGACTTGTCCCTCTTCGCAGTGCGCACTCTTCCAAGGGAAGTGAACGTCGTGTTTTTTTTAACCAGTTTTAAGCTGAAAAAATGAGAAATAGAGAGCAAAAATATACCTGAACTTCCAAATGTTGTGGAGGCAGTGAGTGTGACATGAATGACTTTGGGAAGAAAGTATCGAACGAAGAGACAGAGGTGCCTGTGGACTTCACAGAGCTGTTTCTGTACAGATTCTGGAAACACTTTTAGGAATGTCTGTAAATTCTTATAAAATTTAGATTAATCCTTGGTGCAGCCGCTGAGTAGACATCATGGTTTATCAATTGAAAAGCACCCTGCACCAGTTACGCTTAAATAGCCTGTTCCCAGTTGAAACATATTTATCACTATGATACTTTCCCCACTATGATACTTTCCCTCTTTAAGGCTCTGACCCATTTGCTTAGCAAATGGGTGCTGCCTGGTGGTTTCTGACAAGTCTGCATGGTCCCCTCCATGGTGCAACTTCCCTTTGCTGTCCATCAAATACTTGCAGAAGCATTGATGCTGCAGACGGGATGATTTTTGTTCTTACTGTACTCTCTACATGCCAGACATTCTGAATGACCTTCATTTATCTTGATGCTGATGAGCATGTTGAGAGCTGTGGAGGTTACTCTGCAAATGGCTTTTCACCTCTCACTGTGGATGCGGTGGACCAAAATGCAATTTGAATTTGAATTAGGATCCCCTATCGTTACTTGACCCTTGTATCCCGCCTTGCAATTTAAACCCGAGAATCACCTTCTGTTGTCACAGAGGCAGAATAACCATGCAGGGGCTAGAACCTCACACAGAAAGCAATGAAGTGAAAAAGGTTTTACAGCTGTTACCTGTTTAGAACTCAATCAACACCAAAGTATATTGCTGTCTGGAAGCCAAATTCTTTCTTTGGTGTGATGGATGACCAGGGTAAAAGAAGAATGGCTGTGGTAGAAAATTAGAAAGAAAGGATATTTCACAAAAAAGTCGATTCTTTTTTATACATGAGGAAGAATTGCTCATTGAATTTTTTCCGCAGTCTGAACAGTTTCTGGCCTTGGAAACTGGCAATAAGAGCTGCAAAAACAGCTGTCATTGTGAAGCCTCTCACCGTCAATCATACCAGCTATACATCCAGTGGCTTTGTTTGCTCTATCTGAAACCTACATTTCTGCCTCGCTACAGTTAAAAAGTAACATAATTGAGAAGGAGTAATGAGTCAAAGATGTGGGAAAATGATGTTGTCCTTTATATGCATTTCATGAGAAAAGACCTTACGTTCATACTTATACAATGCAAGCTGGTGAGAATAATACGTATGTCAGAGGGTAGGAAATACGGTATTCTAGATTTCACTGTGAAGTATTCTCTCCAGGCTCTTCACTTGTCATTCTCTGCAAGTAGCAATCCTATTCTCTTATTCTAAGATCCCCCTGCCGAAAAAAAAAACAGAAAGAAAAAGAATATTACAAAAGAAACTGATGATTTCATCAAGAAAATACTTTGATTCATGTTCACTTTGAGATTTACTGCATTGCTGTGACATATTTGAGTGTTCATAAGGAGCAAGAGGTTAATCTACCTTTAGATACAACCCGCTCACTAACACATTTTCTCTGCAGTAGCTTGTTATCAGCGTTTGAATCATGTTACCAGTCTGCTGTGCATGCACTTACCCTAAGTGTTTGGCAGTTTATCTATTTAGTTATTCTTCTCGCACATTTGCTTTCTCATAATTCAGCTACAGCAAAGCAGGACTTCTGAGGCAAAATTTCAAGTGAACACTGATACACGCTTTAAACATTATGAGTCATCTCAGAGCATCTTTTCCCGAGGTTTCCAAACAAGGCAGAAGACAGTTGTCCATAAAAAGTAACATTTAAAGTTATTTGTGGTCTCTATTCTGACTTTTTTATTCTGAAAAGTTTGCTCATCTCTGCAAATTTTTGATGCTTATGAAACAGTGAGACTATAGTTAAAATTGTTTTTGTGTCAGCTTTGACGTTTTATAATGCCTAAAAACTTCCCAAAGCCGGGATTTTACTGTTGGTTTTGTTGATCTTTGACATTTGGACAGCAGATTATCAAAACCAACCCTTCTCCAATTAGTGCACGGCACATACTACATGCTAAACCTGACTATGCTGATAAAACATTCAACTGTCTAGGAAAAAAAGACAGGGAGCCTCGTCACAGTGAGGCAGTACAAAACAAATGATGCACATTTTCTATTTAAATCACACATACACACATATTTATATATATACATATATATATCGTTTTCAAAATCATAGAAGAAAATTCATTAAAAACATAGGAAACTCCACAGAAGAGGTAATACTATGTGCACTGCATCTTTCCAACTCAACACAAACTACTCAGCAAGGTTCTGAAGGCTTGACAGTGAAAATTATACTAATTTGCTTCCACCCATGTCAACTGATTATGAATCGTGACTGCATCTGATGAGATTCGTTCGTTTAATAGTACATGACCAACAAACTTGCCCCTTCCTTCTGTGCTGTTTGTTCCTTGTCATTGTCTTCCGTCGTTAAAACTGGTTGAAAGCAATTAGCCGGCTTCAGCAACGCATGATTGCGGCCAAACAAAAGTAGCAGGGAGGCTTCGAAAAGAACCAACAGACAATGCAGTGACTAACCTGCAACCTCTAAAGCTGATCCGATCCAGGAGGAACAATTTCTATGGCTTTCAAAGAGTTGACGATCCATGGAAGTCCATGGATTTCGAAATCTGATAAGTTCAAGTGTTTAGTTTCTCATGCTTAAGGGTAAATTAAATGTAAAATGTTCTACATTGTTAAAGTTCACTCTTAATCATTGTACAGAGACACCCATGTGTGCTTCCCATTCAGACACCAACAAAGCACATATCATTTCGTACATCACTGTACTTTGGCAAGACGACTTTATGTTGGCAGAAGTTTAACTCGTCGCTGTTTGTAAAAAACATTAGTCATCTGTTCCATCGCAATATTTTTTTCCCTACATTTCCTCAATGACTGGCAGTGAAAGTGTGTACATAGTGCAAAGGTGACTACTGTGGGCTGTTATATTGGCTGTATTTGACACGTTTCTTTACATACACTCATATCAAATGCAGTGTGTGTTATTTTGTGTGTGTTTTGTTCCACATCACACAAGCAGGTGAAAGGAAATTAACATTACTCTTTGGAAACACTATCCACCGTCATTCACCACTGTCACTTTCATTACTTTTTATGTTATTGTAGGTGATTGTTTTTTTTTATGCGGACTAAAGTTGATAACGTTTATCTAGTCCATCTATAATTATAGTACTGCAGTAAAAGGGATATCTTAGTGTATTTTACTATTCTAAATGTCTTTTTTGATACATTCGTGATACCCCAAAATCTCATTTAAAAGGAGTTCAAACTTCTCATTAATTCACAATTTACCTGTGAACATTTCATAACAAATTGGACATTTTTTCCTTTTCATACTGCTCTTTGTATCCTGTTTTTTAAAGATCCCTTACACATAATAACAGTGTACTTCCTTCACATGATTTCACGCTTTTAGTTGAGGAAATTGATGAATCAAGAAGCTTCATGGGTGCAACTGTGCTGCTTGTTACTGTATTACCACGGTGTGTGTGTGTTTGTCGTAAAAAAAATGATGAAAAACTCCACTGGACTTACTGTTAAAAACTTCTGATGTGTGTGTAGTTTATTTTACTTGCACAGACACAGAGCAGGAGCTGCTTTCTGCCGTCGGTCTAATCTTTTCTGATCACTGATACTACATGTTGTGGCAGTTGCTGGACGGGCAGTTTATCACTTGCCTGTCAATTACTCTATCAGCCAGCAGGCCAGACATGTCAGATCCCAACAGATACTGCATGTGTTGACATAGACACTGAAAGAGAAGGAAATGTCTCCAGAAAAACTACAACAGAAGAGGTTTCTGTTTTGTGGCCTCACAACAGAGTCCTTTGAGCCTTCTTGACACTTATTCCCTTCTCCAGCTCCATAGGCGATTGTATTTATCCACACAGAAGTGTCAGTATCCGCGCCTCAAACGTCTGAGCGGAAGGAGCTTTCCCATCTGAACTTTCAAACAAATGCAGAGAATGTCCCAGGGCTCATTTCCTAGAGTGTGTTCACCACTTTTGTCTAGTTGTTTTGGCTTTGGAAGTGCATGTTTAGAAAGGCTCCACAGTCCTCTTTGGAATCATTTCCATTTTTAAAGAATTTCAAATTAAAGAACATTTTTTCGCTCAGGAAAAATGGGACAGACTTTAAAACCGTCATTTTTTTCAAGCACGGCAGTAGAATTTCCAACAACAGCTTTCCATCCAGGAGCACAATCACTTTTGCGTGTCTTTAGGTACTTAAGATAAGGTCAAGGTTATTTCTGTTTGTATGTAGATTAAATATAAGGTTTTAGGAAGCATTTTGCTTCAATTTGGTTTTTTGCACTTTAAACATAATTAGTTCTTGTTTTTATCATTTCAGACATCAGTTTGTATTTGATATTTTCCTTCTTCAGAAAGAGACGTCAGAAATTCACTGTACAACAGGCGACATTTTGATTTTCATGCTCTTATTAAATATACAATAACATCCTGTCCTTACAATAGCTGATACAATTTACAGATTTGGAGTTTTTTTCTTTTTCACCATTTTGCATAACTGTACTTGAACCTTACAGCTTTTTAAGTTTTTACACAGTTTGACTTCTATTTATGCTCTCCTGTTAAGATAGACACAAAACAGATACAGCATTTTCAGTTACATTTTGTAATATGTATTTCATCAAAATATTCGTGAAATGGGCATTACAGCTTTAGATTGTGTTTAGTGCATATTTGGTGCATGTTTACGTGCTATGCTGCTACACAAAGAGTCAAGAAGACTCGCTTTTCCATAAAGTCGTATTATAGTTTTGGCATGAAAACTCTTCACTTTACTGTCCTACCAGTGTAGTGTGGCTGTTCTAATACAAAGCTGAAACATATTGGCTTTCTTTGTGTTTTGCTTGCTTGTCGGAGCTTGCTGTTTAAGATCCCTCAGATGGCATGCAGATGGCGGTTGATAATTAGTAGGCTGAGATATGTCACTTTCACCAGTATTGTTCTTGGCTGTTTTTGCCACGGCAACCAGACTGCCCCCTGTAATTCTTCATGACTAATTGACCATCGAGGACTAGTGTGGCTAAGATGTTGACAAAATATGCAATGCTTTACCCATAAATGTGCCATTTTCCTCTGCAGCAGGTTTCTGAGTTTGGCTCAGTGCCTCAGCTTATAACCCAATCAGTATATACAGTGCGTTTTGATTGGTGCAGCATATCTGGTTTTAGCTGCTATTAACCCACACACACAGCATTTGTGTTGTTTTGTGCGCTAAATTGTGGAAAAACAAAACAAACAAAAAAAACCTTGAGGCAAGATGTTTTTGGGCATTGCTTGCTTAAACTCAAAGCTATGAAGCTCCATAAGGCTCATTGAGACCCCGTGTCAGGCCAAATAACTTTATTTCATTTTAGGACTAAATGCATTCATAACAGGTTGTTAAACATGCATTTGTTTTAGTAGTTGGAAATCTTGTTCACACCTAGTACTAAATAATTCAAAATTTGCCTCCAGGCATCAGAAAAAAATAGTCATGCTTTTTGTCCTGCAGAGAGGGGGAAAAGCGTATAATGCTATTCCCAAATTCAAAAAGTGCTTCAGGTTCTACACTAATGTTCAAACCTTATTGACAGAGAAGAGAGCTAAAGCTGTCACCTTTGTTTAGTGTGTGGTGGGGATGGCCCATTTACAATCATCTGTGCGCTTAAGGGGAAATCATGAAACCACAGGCAACAACTGCCCCTGAATACTGAGTTACTGGTTGAGTGCTTAGAGTCGATTAAGTGAGGACTGAGGGCATGAAGATCATGACTTATCGGAGTATTGGTTTAAAAGTCCACAAACAGAACCGAATGCGCAATGATTGATTCAAAATTAAGACATTCTCTGTCCAAACATAGCGAATGTTCAGAAATCTTAATCACACAGAATTTGAATTTGCTTTTTCAGTGGTGTGTTGCATCTGGCCGGTAGTCTGCTAAGAATCGTTTAAATTTGCATGTAAACCGTTTTTTCTAGTGCCCTAGAATTAGCATGGCAAGTCTTTTAACTTTTTTCTTAACATTTCATTCTCCTTGTAGCTCAGCAGCATCTGAATAGGAGGGCACTAAAAAAACAGACCCTGGGTCCTAACCCTAACTCTAACTCTACAGGTCCCTAAATGATACATGGTTTTGGGTTGGTCTTGACATTTTTTCGGTGATATGTACGAGACACTGAGCCCCTGCTGACTCGTTACCAATTGTTGGCAATTTGTTTTTCAATCATGTTGCATCATGTTCCGTCATGTTGTATCGAAGGCAGAAAGTGAAACTCCACTGAATGGGGATGAATTGGAATGGAGTGGGCAAATAAGAAGGAAAATGTGCCTGAAAAACATAAAGAACAATCTGTTGTTCCTGGGGATCTTGTTTACTTGTGATACTTTTCTCAAAACAGGCTGAAAGTGTTCTAGTTCATGTGGGATTTTTTTGTGGTCCTGGCTTCCATCTGCAGGTTTTTCCCCTCAGATTTAGTGCTGCATGTGAGTATTGGAGTAGGTATATCTTATTTTATTTATTCAATGAGATACAGTGTAAAATTTCCAAAGCATTGACCTCATGTGCACACAATCACACGCAAGGACGCAAAATCCGCAAAATCCACAAACTGAAAACATTTCAAACAGTTTTATTTATGCGTACACCGGCCAGCTTAATACGAGGTTCACAAGCTGAATCAATCCTACGGATTTATGGCTCTTGTGGCATAGAAGTGAGACTCGGGGAGATGAACATTTCCTTGTGGCTCGTAATAGTTTGCTCCCAACCTGCCTGGGTGACAAAATACAGAACATAATTTTTTCCATTCATTCTTGTTGGTTTGAAGGAACAAAATCTTCTAAACATAGTCAAAGTGTTGCTCTGCAATGAGCACATTTGTTAGCGTGTGAATAATTGTTAAGATAGCTGACTCTCCACCTGGAATGAGGAGTATTGCGTATTGAAACTGAGGAGCAGATTCCTCCACCGCATCCCTCCTCCTGCAGTTACATTGTTCTCCCATCGTTCTCCCGTCCTCGCCGTAACCAGGATCCCTCCCCCCTGCTCGTAAAAGCAGAATGCTTTTTTAGCCTATGCATCACATTTACCTACAGTGTCATCCACTGTGTCAGAGTGGTGAGGGGCTCTGAATGGCTCGCAATAAATCATGATTTCCAGCGGCTTCAGGAATCGAGCTCACCTCTATCTAGACTTGACCCAGTTCTTTGCAAAGTCCTCACAAAGTTCTTGCAGAATCCCCACATGGGTAGAAAGATAAATGTGGATCTTCGCCGAGTGCTCATTGTCCACTTTGTCACTTCATTAGTTATACACAGACGATGCCGCTCCAGTCCAAATCGCATGGCTTATTTACTCTTTGAACTGGCATTCTGCTCCCTTACTCTCGAGTGCCGCACAGCACAGATTATACTGTTTAGAAGAGTGTTCCATTTTTGTCACTGACTTATTAGCTCACCCTAAGTGTGCTGAATAAAAATCCTGCTGATCTGATATATGATCTTAGATATGTAGCAGCTGATAGAACTTCAATCCAGGTTGACTTATTCAAATGCAATGTGCCTTTCAGTGAAAAAAACGTTTGTTTGTTTTTTTCTGTAATCCCTTAAGGGGCTGAAAATGTTAAATAATTTCCTTTACAGCTTTGCAGTATAAACAGAAAACTATTTTTTGCAGAGGCCAAGGGCCAAATGCATAAATGATACATTACCACAAAAAAGTGTGCCCTTTTTCCTTCCCGTAAAAAAGCTCTTGAGGGGCCCCCATTGTCACCATGTGCCATGTGAAAAAGAAAACATGAAAAATACAACATGTTCATTTTTTCTGATTCAGTGATGACTGTTTTCATTTTCCTAAACACCAAAGCTGGGATTATTTTGTATCTGCCATTCCATCACTTATTTTCTTTATTATACTGTACTCTGCTTAGCTTTGGGGAAAAAGATACCTTGATTTGGAAATTCAGAATAATTATGGATGGTTTCAGGACTGAATACGCATTCGGCTTTATGTTTCAGATCCCAAAAGAGACATTTGGCCTTCTATGCTGAATAATAGCATTACTGATAAATTGGTTGTCAATTGTTTTACGTACAGTTTTTATCACACCTTCTAAGTTTGCCAGAAGATGTAAACATTTGTGTAAAAAAAACATGCAGTTCCTTCCAAATTGTACAAAGGTTCTTTATGATAACAAAAACAGTACCTTGAGCTAACAATAAAGAAATTCACCTGTCTATGACACAAACTCGCTGATTGGATTTATTCTAATCATTCAGCATAGTCTTCACCTGTATTTACATGTTTAATCTTGCTCTTCTTGAAACAAGTGTTCCAGTGTTTGCAAATTTTTTCAATTAGAAAATTTTTTTCAGCCCAAATAAGGTAACTCAATAATCTCTAAGATAAAGAAAAGACTCAGTGTTAACATGTTGTTCTTTCTCAAGGCCCTTTCTTCTTTTGGCCTTTTTGGCAATGTTTTCACTGTGACTGGGGTTTGAAATATCAGCCTTTAGCTGGGAGAGGACATTTGGATATTTGTAGGTGCTCAGAGTGCTCTAATTCAAGAGGGGAAGCTTGACTGGAGAGCTTTAATAATGTAGTGACAGCAGTTGTGAATGTATCTGCCTATCTACGCGTTTTTTTGTTCATGACTACCGGGATGCAATATTCAAACTGGGCTATTAGTTTGATGCAGCATTTTCCTTCTGACTGTCGGATATTAAGATGATGTTAAAAGAAAGTCAATGCTATTGTTTTTTAAAGACCTAGAATATTACTGAATTTAAGTATAAAAATCAGCTACTTCTGGTTAATCAGCTTCTTCATAGTTAACATGAAGTCTTTCTAATACATTTGCACAGTGGTGCTGAATAAAGGCACTTACTTAATACTTAACTGGCCAACGGTTATCTGCAGCAAACTCATATATTTACCATTGTGCTACCTTTTCCTTCTGTCATATCATGTCCCTTCAAGGGACATAAAACAAGATTTGCTTGCAGAATGGGATGGTGACGAATATACTGCTAACTTACAGGACATCTAATTTTCTACCAGACAAGACACGACACTGACTCAGATCCCATTTAGTATTATACGATGTAGTTTCAGTAAAATGCAGGCCATTCTCAAAATTACTCAACTGACATCACAGCTATCGTGTTTGTTCCAGTTCTAAAGTAAAATGAATCTATATAGCACTTTCCACAGATGAAAATCGCAAAGTGAGTGGGAGCAAACTTAACAGCACACCGTTTAACATGCATTTGTTTATAGTGAAAATCAAACTGACAGAGCATGGAAATAGTTATAGCATATTTGTTATTAAAACATAATGCATTCAAGGTCAGGAACTCAAAGGAGACCATGAGATTTTTTCTTAGCAAATGAAACATTAGAGACACTGACTGTGGCTTGCAAGCGTTACTCTGTTGTGACAGTGCTTCCTAGTCTTTGTTAGGATGGCCTAGTTTTATTGTAAAGGCTTTTCCCACCTCCTCACACTTGTTTTTTCATTCTTTTTCTCCCTGAGGGAAACATGTTATCCAAGTGTCTCTCTTAAAGCTGACGATCTCTACATATAGCACTAGTCTGGCTCCTCGCCCTCCCTTGGGTTCAATTAGAAACGTCTTTCTGTGGACTCCATCGTTGAATGACAACTTGTGGTGTGTTACAGTCAGACGACCATGATCGGTCTGAAATATCAGCTAGGAAATAAAATGACTAATGATATCTTTGTCTATTAGAGAGGGGTGTCACCTACTGTCAGAATAGCATAAGTGTGAAAACTGCCATAGAGGCATTAATGGCATAAATGTCAATCACATTGATTGTTAGAGCATTTAGACCCCATAGCAAATTATCTTAAGGGACAGTAAGTAACAGGGGTTATTAAACCTTTCTGTTTTTTCCAAATATAGAGACCCATATTTTTAAATCAAATAACTGAAACTAAAGACATATAATAACTAATATTCACATTCATAAATGTAATTCACATAACACATAGCGACTTGCTAAAAAGCCCATTTTTGCCTAAAAACATCCATAACAAAGAAGAATGAAAAGATAACATGAATCAATACTCAATGGAAATACATATGTGTGTCTCTACAGAAATGACTAAAATGATTACTTTTAGTGCTACCTATTGTGTAAGCAATTACATCCAAAAATCCTGTCAATATACCTGACACTGCAAGTGGAATAATGTCACAGGGAGAAGGATGAATGTATTTAATTGCATTGCTTTTCCAAGAAACAAATTGCACCACACATAAATCTTTTACAAGAAAACATTTACTTTATTGCTTTGAGCTAATTGCCATAATTATTTCCAAAAAACTGTTATTACAGGGTGTCCCAGCAATCAAACATTACTCCATCTCAACTAACACTGCAGTTAGTTCTCTTACAATCACATAACTTAAAATAAACAAGTCTAAACTGTGTGCCCTCCAACTACAAGCCTGTTCTCTTTCAGCAGTATTAACTACAAAAAAATAAGCATACATGACGAAAAGTGAAAATATAAACTGTAAAGCTTGATCAGCCAGATGGAAAGCTTGCAATATATGATTGGTTAAACTATATGGTATTACATTCATACTATTAATATCTAATTACTTAACACTGGTCTAACATACGGTACATACAGAAGTGTGAACTTGCATCACTGAAAATGAATGCACATAAGGATTCAAGAGTCACTGAAAAGAGGGATCTGACGTGATGGGGCTGCACTAAAGTGTCTTGCTGGTCACTGTTACAAAACTCTACTGAAAAGTGCCTCTTTGAAACATTTTGCTTTCATGCAGCCACTGAAGAGCCAGAGTGGTATCTCTTTGATTGTGCAATAACAGCAAGATATTCATGAGGCACTGTTTCCTAGCAACATAGTGTATGCACAGTGTATAAGCTACAGTAGTGGGTCTACAGAGGGATCACTCATCGCTAAGACAAAAGATGAATGAAGCGTCAGCTGAATGTTTGAGAGCATGTGAGACGAAGATTTCCAAACATCTAATTGAATGTTCTTCCCTCGGTTCTGCATTTGGCTCACGCACACGTACGTTCTGTGGCCGTCCACGGTGAAACGGTCCAGCCTCAGGCCCTGACATTGCCCCGGGGTCCGGATTCCTACAGCTAAGCAACGCGACAGTGTGTTTGTGATGGTATACAGCTAAGACAGCTCACTCACAGGACCCGAGAGGGAAAGCATCACCGCAGTGCTTCTCTTCGTCCTGCTGGGTTTGGAGCTCAGTCCTCAACAAATGTGCTCCCGTGCTCACTCTGTATCCTGAGGGCAGTTGTATTGTTCGATGTTCAGGTGCTCACATGAATGGACTCAGCGCAGTGAATAAAGATTTATGCTCGGTTGCTGAAACTTGCACAAGCACTGCCTGAGCTCAGACCCCCCACCCCCCTCCAACCCCCAATTTTAATTCGCTGTAACCAGACAGACAGTCAGCATTTTGGCTTTTGCATGTTTTCCTGTGGTCCATTTGTCCTGGGAGCGTCCGTTTTAATAACATGCGAAAGGTTTAACAATTACCATGCGCTTGTGTAAAATCAATATCCAGATTTCCTGCTGATGTGTGAGCTGCATTCGAATTTACTTTGCATTTACTTTGGATCGGCCGTCATTCTCTCCCCGAACGATGAGCAAAAAAGATATTTACAGTTCAGAAGAAGCTTTTCAGGTTTTCTTTTGTTTCCAGCGTGACACCACCTCAGTGATAGCGCAGTTTGTTAAGTATGATCAGATAACCTAAATCATCATCCCATGTGGATAAACCCCTTGTCCTTAGTCTGACTTTTTGTATCTCCCTATCTGCAGTAACACAGCTGAGTAGTTAGCACTGAACCCCTCAACAGTCATTTGCATGAGCTCTGCCACCGTGTTGTGGAACATCACAAGTTATCCTTCTTATTGTTCCGGTGTACTGAAATGGCTGGCTTTCATACTCATTGAAGCACAGAGGGGCCAGCTGTTTGTGGAATAAAACATGTACCCCCCCCCCCCCCCCCCCCCCCCCCCCCCCCCCCGTCTTCTCCACAGTTGGATGCGGAATCCCTACTTTCCGACACAGAAGTCTCAGGTGAGTTGTGGCTCTGCAGCAATCCCACTTCAGCAGCTCCTCTCACGGGTCTAAAGTTTGTTTTTAGCTCTGCCTAGCTCAGAAAAGAAAACTGAAAGTTATTTCACACGAGCCGTTTCTCGTCAAAGTTCATTTATTGAAGACATGCAGAGTAATAAGTTAAATGAATGCAATGTAAAGAAATTCAAAACAAACAGAAAACTCCCACGGTTGTTGGACTTATCTCAGAAAGGCAGAAAGGTTGAAGAAATGCGCCTTGGGTTTATGGCTAATACTCATGGGATGTACTGATAAATACACGCAATACTCACTCTGTTGGCTTGAGCTCGCTTCTCATAAGAAACAGAGTCCTACAGCTGAATTGATAAAAGCTGCAGCTTTACTGGGAAAATGTTGACTGGCTTTGCTTTAGTATTCCTTCAGCAGCAGTAAAGTCATTTTTTCTGATTTTGTGCAGGTTCCCTTTAAAATCAGTAACACAGCTCTGACCCATTGTGACAGGGACAAAGGACTGTTGTGGGCGTGTGGTACCAAGCACTGGGATGACAGAAACAGATCCTTTAGTTCCTGGAGGTTGCCCCGGAGATAGGGGTTGGGGAATTTGGAGGCTAGAAAAACACTGTATTTTATGTCAGGCTACTCAAGCTCACCAATAGTTTCACTGCAGGAACAAAAGAAAGGTAACTTTTCCTGGTAATGATTTAGGACAATGAAAAAAATGGTGTAAAAAAATGCACCTTATACATTGCTAAGGCACAACAATAAACTTTCACATTCTTCTCAGGTCTTAGAATTAGATAAGGAAAACCTCGAATGGCCAAGATGCACGGTGCATTACAATGTGTAAAAAAAACTGAGCCAAAAAATAACTAATGCACTATGTGAACGAGGACATTTTAACACTGTCTCCTGATGTAGTCTTTTTTTTTTTTTGTTCTCCCCACATGTCCATATGCTTACGGTTGTGCTTTTGAAGGCTGAGTGAAATATTTACTTTCCCTCGGCAGTATAGAAAAGCACCGGCACTTTCCCTTCTGCAGCTCAAACTGCACATTGTCAAACATTTCTTGGCAAATGTTTTATGATGAATGTATTAATTCACACATGTATTTAGGCAGCATCTTCTATCAGCGTCTGACATTTATAGATACGGGACATTACGACCGGCCAAAATGTCTTCCTAACATATTTGACTTCTAATGTGTGAAGTTTTGACTGAAAGCCCTATTTGATTTTGCGTGCTTGCGAGTAAGAAGAAATGAGAATGCATTATTTTTTAATACGAATTTCTACTGTCTTTTTCATGGGTGAAGAAGATAGTATTAAACTCAAATAAGCAATGCTTCTGACGGGGAGAGTAATGCTTATGTGTGAAACACAGCCCCGTGGTCTCATGAGGCCAACCTCTGCAGTCACTTGTACTGTGGGAGGATAATGCACTCTCTGGTGTGCATACGTCTTTAGTCTTGCAGTTGGGAATGCATTTTGCAGCTTTTTTTCCCCTGGCTTTTGTGTAGTGGCCTCGCAGTATCAGGAAGGCGTGGAGAAGATGATGGCTGCAAAGAGCTTGCTACATACAGAGACCTCAGATTCAAGTGGAGGCTAACCCTTCATTTGATATAATTTCATGTTACCTTGCACTAACTCCATCCTTCCACTACTATTATCAGAGGAATTATGGCAACCTATTATTTAGAAGATGGCAGCATTGTCTTCTTGTCTTTGACTGAGGAGGGGATGGGGGGGTGCTAATCTGTACTTGTTAACAAAAGGAAAATAAATACACAAGATCCCACAGTAGAACTGTTACTGCATCATTCTTTTTATAATCAGGAAACATACAGCGTGACATTGGGACTCATAAAAATAATCAGGTTGTTCTTTGTTTTCTGGAAAAAAATGATCATGTGACAAACCCTTTTTTTATAATTGATAAAAGCCCAAAAAAGGACGCTGAAGTTTGAAAACATTTTTAATAGAAATAATAAATTTTGTATAAAAAAAACTAAACATGCTTCACACAATTCATTAGTTTTCATGAGGTTTTACAAATACATAGTCAGATAGCCAGGCACTGTATCTTTTTGTACATTTTCCCCAATTTTAGGATATGTCAGGACATAAAGCAGACATCATCAATCTATTTAATAACTTACATTAACTTGCCATTTAATTTGGTCAGCACTCACATTTTATTCTGCAACACAAATGGTGTTAAAAGTAATACAGAGGGAGGCATGAGAAGCAGCACTGAATTCACAACACAAATGACCCCACAACGTTTTTCCCAAGACATTAGAAGGGCTTTTATACTGCACAAAGCCTAATATTAATCTGTCCAGCGAGCTTGGGATGATTGATAGAGACATAGTGCAGTTTTGCAATTAGATTTTTATTTCTTGAAAAAACCTTACAACTTACCGACGCCTCTCTTTTAACACTAGAGTGCCTGAAGAGAGCATGTGCAGTAATGAATTTTCTCAGTAGCTGGGCCATTATGAATATAACCCCTTTGGGTAAATTGCATGATCTTCCCAAGGGCATACTTCACCTTAATTCCCCAGCTAATGGATCTGTACAGCAAAGCTTCAATGTTACATTTTGCATGGGTGACCGAGAGAGCACCTTGTGGCAGTGATGGGAGGGTCATCCCAAATGACAGCTCCTGGCTAAAATGCTTTTTTTTTTAACCATGAGTCACTGTTTCAATGCTCAAACAGGTATGTGGAGGGCAGTGGCAGCCTTGGGTTAGCTGGTAATACAAATCGTGACCTCACTTAAGCACAGACAGACAATCACTCACTAGACCTTCACCAATTGAGAACAGATTTTAAACTTACAACAGGCTCAGGCCCAAACAATTGTTAACAACGCTGCAACAGAGTTTAAAACGCATTCCGAAGATATGATTTTTTTTCTTTATTATTTTTTTATATGTTTTTGTTTGTTCGTTTTTAAACAACACAACACAGGATGTTGAAACTGGCATGCTCGAAATTGGCAGAGATCCACTTATTTACGTGTAGTTGTCCTCCTTAGCTAAGCTGGATGCTGAGAGAGGAGAGAAAAATACATGTCGTCTGGCCCAGATCTGTTGCATTGCAGCGATGAACCCATTTCCAGTCATTTGACTCATGAGACTGGAATACACGTAGAAATTAAAACAAACACAAGCCCCTCTTAGAAATACATTGACCATGTTGTCATGCCTTTTTGGTGTTATAAATTCCTTGTGATGCCTCTAGAGGATTTCCAGCAAACATAATGCCTGAACGTGAGAGTCCACTTCCAGTCGGCACTGCTCAAGATGACAGGAGTCTTTGAAATTGTGAACATCTGAAACGTAAACTCTCATAAGGAAAGCTCCATTATTCAGTCTCCATTCATCTGCCATGCAAATATTTATTTTTTAAGAGTGTATCCCCTATGAGCTTGAAAGAAAATTGATTTTTAAAATTTGTACAGGTATCTATTCTGGTCGTCTGTTTGTCCATGTCTCTCCATGGACTTTTCTGGTCCCTCCTCAACATGTCATGTCTTTGGACTCTGATGATCTCCTCCTGCACAATCCCACATCCTTTTTTTTTTCTTTTCAGCTGTATTAAATTCCACAGCATGTGTTTTTTTTTTCCCTCCACCAGGTTGGTTATCTTGATCCCCGATAAGAACCTTTGTCCCTCAGATCGCATGGTTGCTGTAGCTGATGTAGGTCTGCTTTGTCGGGAAAGCTGAAAGAGAAGAAAAGAGAGTGGGTCTGAGACTCAGATGGAGGCAAGGTGAAGGGAAACATTTGACCGTTGTGATGTTTTTGCACCATTGTTTTTGTGGCGCGTGAGATTAAATGTCATAAAATGGATAAAAAAAAGTCAGCTGCTGATCGTTATCGTGCTGCAATGTTGTAATAATCGAATTAATTCCTAGAAGTTCCTCCACTCTGACTATATTTTGGTCCTTGGAGCATGCTTGTATTACTCACAGCAGCCTCTCAACCTTCTTTTCCTGCTGCTGTCAGGACTTAGCTTTCCAGTTGTCTCACCAGACTGTGTTAGCTGATTCGCTGAGGTGGAGCAGATAAATCCTGACATTTTGCCACCAGATCTTGGCTGTTGTGAGAGCAGGCCCCTGACAGGAATTTTTCAATTTCATCAAGCTACATCCACACGAGCGATGACAATGACAAATGGTTCTTATTGAAATAGCCATACACTGTAAAGCCCCTGCAAACGTTAACCCCATCAGAATAAATTGCTGCCGGCTATCAATTCTGTGTCTTTGCCCTCGCTTCACTTATTGTAACAAAAGGCCCAATTAACCCTCCACAAAAACTCAAAGCTCGAATAACATTAACGCTGCTGTGTGTTTACTTGTGGATGCTGTAGACCGGTGGGGCTCAGCATTGTGCCATTGTTACGGCGGTGCATTGTTGTACATTTTTATAATGATTTCTGTTTTTGTGTTAAGAGTAAACACGATGTCAGCTCTTTTAGTTGTGCGCGGACAGGCACATTTTCCACTGGTGGTGTTGAAAGTATAAACAAAATGCAGCTTTAAAATATGTGACAAAGGATTTTATTCCTTCTAAGTCGAGGCCGGACACATTGAATGGATCCATTTTGACAGACGTGACTGATTGAAATCTTTTCCTGCCTGAGGCAAGCAGAAGGAGAGTGCTTTGGACGTCACAGGAGTCATTTTTGCTGACTCAATTTGCTGAACTCATTATTTACTTTACTTGTATAACTCCAGAGCGTGTCACTGATACAGTGGTGCCAAGCACTTTTATTGGTATGAAGATTAGGCAGAGGAGGAAGTGTGCCTCATGCCAAAGACTCAGCTGCTTCGGAGGGGAGTTTTAGCTGCTTCTGTAGGCTTTAAATGAGCTCAAACGACTATCTGTCGTTTTTTTTATTACTGATATCTAGATTATGGCTTTAGCTGACAGTTTATCAACGGTGCACCATATATACTCACAAGGAAATCATGATCAGTGCCAGATCAAAACTTTTCAATTCAAATAGAACCTGTCCATTAGCTGGTCATATGGTAACTTCATTTAAAAAGTTCAGTGACACCATAAATAACATAAATATCTATCTATCTATCTATCTATCTATCTATCTATCTATCTATCTATCTATCTATCTATCTATCTATCTGTGTTTTTAAATGAACAGTATTTGCTACCTTATTCACACTTGCATTGATTTGAATTTTCCTCACTTCTACACTTCTCACTCCTGGCCAAGTCTGTAATAAGACTGAATGAGACATTTGAGTTCTCACATGAAGATTTTAAAAAAGTTTCAGTTATGCCGTGCATGCTTAAAAAGACATAAATAGTGTGGCGCTGATTAATTGGTAAGTGTGGTTAATATTATAGTCAGTTTATCAAGAAAATGCTTAACATGTTGTGGG
The DNA here is from genome assembly GCA_013363375.1 of Menidia beryllina. NCBI lineage: Eukaryota > Metazoa > Chordata > Actinopteri > Atheriniformes > Atherinopsidae > Menidia > Menidia beryllina. The sequence continues at coordinate 15,721,025 of JABUIW010000205.1, forward strand.
TATTTTAAGGGTAGGTGGATACTTTTTAATCTTTTGAATAAAACTGTGTATTGTTTGTTCAATCTGTACCAAAAAAAAAGTGTGTGTTGGGAGCAGTTGTAAGTCACCGACAGCAGCCACAAGATAAAACTCATACAAGATAAACTGTGCCTTCCCTGGAAAGCAAACAAGAACAGCCGCCAACAGCAGCAGCCACATACAAAAAAGCCTCCCTAAAGCTCGGACAGTTTCCAGTCGTCTTCAGTCTGCAAAGAAAGATTTTCTAAGAGATTCCTCCAAGATGCTATTTTCATACAAAGCAGCTAAAAACATTTGCTGTTAAAGAAATTGAAGGCTTAGATATATGTCTGTCGACTGGAAAGCTTTTAACGTTTTAATGGCTGACACCTGTAGCACTCAGCTGTTGGAATTGGTGAAAAAAAAAACAAACAAAAAGAGTTAAATAATCTAATTTTTTCTATATTTGCTGCAGGAATTGGAAAAATGTGGTGGCTGGCTCCAAAAACTGAAGCCACCTCACTCTTATGAGATTATCATTTGCCCACATTTGGAAAAGATCTCAGCAAAAGTCAATATCCAGCTAGACAGAAATCTAACTGTCTTATAATGCGCGGTAAACCAAAGGGACCGACTCTGCTCGTTTGGCTGTTCTCAAATAAGACTATTGTGTTACACTGCCCCCCAAAGTAATTAATCATTTTTAATTCAAACAGGGTAAATTGAGTGGGAAATTTCACATGCAACCATCGAATGAAGTGGAAAAGAAATTGTGGGAAATTAGGCTTAAAAATGTCAGAAGAAGTGGGATTCAGAGTGGAGACGCACACACGAGGGAAACTGCTGCCACGCTCCCTGAAAAACAAAGTGCAGCGGCCCCCATCGCAGAACGAATAACACATTTACTGGATTCAATGAAGTGTTAAATAGCGTGCTACACATCTGTTAATAAATCATCTTTTTTCTTTTTCTTCCTCTGCTTCCTATCATGGCATGAACCTGTTCGATTTCCACACAGAAGGACGTAACATTACTGTGGGTTAAAACGAAAAAAAAAAGGCCGATTAGCATTTACGTCCTTACATTGTGTTTCCAGGCTTTCGCACAGCTCGGTCTTGGCCTCTCCGTTGGGTCTGAGTCCGGCCTTGGGGTTGAACTTGTTGGACATGGTGGCGGCGGTAACCACGGCCTTGAGGCTGCGTGTGCGCTTGGGCACATTCTGCTCAGGGTGTAAGAGAATCACGTAGACCTTGGGCATGTAGAGCAACCCGAGGGACACCGACGCGCTCAGGCTCACAGAGATGGTGAGCGTGGTCGTCTGGATGTACAACTGCGGAGAGCAAACATATCAGACACGATAAAAACAGTTTAACCTGCAGCACGGATATTTCAAAATGGGGCGAGCAGAGTTGAGATCTGCTGTATAAGAGTGTCCGCTAACCCTTGTGTAATCCAAGCAGTACCTGAATGGTTTCTGTTGTATCAGTCAGAGGCTTAAAAACTATTTAATGCAGGTGATGTCAGTAAACACGTTGGAAATCAGCATCTCTTCTGCTTTTATAATGAGTTTGCTGAAGCAGCCAAGGCCACCATGTTTGCTTAATTTTCTGCCATGCTCGTTTTAATATGACCAGCACGTAATTCTGGACACAGACTTGATAACTCCAGTCGATTGGATGCTACTCTCTCATTACAAGCAGGCTCATAAAAAGAAACAAGCTCATGAAAATTTTACGCATGGTCAAATGCTGCAAACTATGAGGGAGAAAGCGCCGAATATCATCCTCACTCATTCCATTTTAATCATTTGGAGAGCTGCAGCAAATTAATGAGTCATCTTCTGGGAAGCCTTAAGAAAGAAGAGAAGCTGGTTTCATTTTTAGACGTAGCTATGGCGTGGCTCACTACGTAAATGGACGTGTTATCTGGATAAATAAGCCTTTCAATTCCCATTAAGTCTATAAAAACTGTAACGTTGACATCAAACTGGAGGCTTTTTAAGCCTCTGACACCAAAAAACACAACACTACTCACTTGATGAAGGGTGCCAACACACTGTTCTCAAGTTTAAATACAACCTAATGTGAACTCTATTCAGATAAATATAAATGTGTTAAAAAGGCAACTTGCAATGTGATTTCACTTCCAAAAATTTGTACCACTCCCCACGGTTATTATTCGAAAATGTATTCAGGGTAATTCAAAGGTTTCAGGTTGTCAGACTAACAGCGTGTCTCCTCTTCTTTCAATGTCTCTGACATTCTTGCCTCTATTTTTTGTTCTTGTGTTTGTTAAAGTCCTCTTCCTGTGTTCTCCTAAGTCTGGTTTCTTTCTGTTAAAAGGGATTCTTTGGGTACGGTTTAACAGTAAAACAATAGTCTCTTAGCATCCTTAAGATGAAATGGTAGGATAAATTTGCAAGGATTTAGGAAAATGTGTCAACCTTATGTATTATTATCAAGCTATTAAGCTTAAACCACCTTTATTACATTATAATAAAAGTTTATGGTTGACAAGGAAAAGATCAAACCACAACAGATACACACTGTATCTCTCCTATGTGTCCTCATGGATCCATTTTCAACCGTGGATGAAAATGAGTGTGGTTTTGAAAGTTGCTGCCACAATAAAGTGTTACCTTTATTCTTTTAGAAAGGATCCTTAAGTGTTTTCCATGCTAAAGGACACAAGCTCTAAAGCTCCTTGGTAAAGAGCTCTCATCGTGGATTTACTTCCAGGACGTTTCATTCATTTAGAAATCTTGAGCATCTTCAACTAGACTCTTCAACCAGACCCTCCATCTCCACTGTGTGCCGTTTAGAGATCTACCAGTGGCAATTCTGATGCTAAACTAGTACTTTCAGATGCTCACAGCAGGAGACAGCAGCTGTAACCACTAATACTCCTAAAATAAACGGCTGCACAATAATTACAGGCTTTCAGCAACATCTTCAAACCTAAAGCGATGAAGTGGCATCTCTTAGCTGTGACAGCAAATACCGACAGACGTCTTAACATTACTGCAATGGGAGCTGTGCTTGTAATTGCCACCCCAAAAGATTCCATTAGCAGCACAGATATTATCCAGAATAGACTCAGCCATGACTAATTTTTAATAAAAACAGTGATACTGAGACCATATGAAGTAACACAAACTCTGACCGGACCATTTTCATGCAGAGGTTTCTCCTCATGCAGAGGATTGTTTCTTGTGTTTTTAAAAAAATATTCTAATTTCTGTCTTATTGAAATATTTCATTTTTCAATAAAAGGAATCCCCACAGTGTATGTTGTTTGCCCCGTATATGGGAAGCTGCTATGGGCAAGGCTCAGGTGAGTTTCAGAGGAAGCCAGTGTGATACCGTTCTTAAGTTAGCATGAGGGCTGATTTATGGCTGTAATTAAGCTATGGTTGACCGTACAGTTCTGATGTATGATTTCTAGACACACACTAGCACATCAGAATCGGTACTTCTACTAGGCATGAAATTAGACTCAGCTAATAAAATCCCTCATGCGCAGGATTTAATTGTATTTTACATGATGCTACCTGAACTCTGAGCTCCTTTTTGTTTCCCTTTTGGGTAGATGGGTTTTATCCCACGGGTTGCTGCTGTTTTTTAATCAAAGCAGAGTAACATTTAGCCTTTCAAATGTGACCTGTGTTTGGATATCTTGTTTGTTTTTATTAGTTGCGAATCTCCATGGTGATTTCCCTCCAGACTGTCTGCATCTCATTTGAGTGTGTCCAGCTCGGGTCTGCAGAGCAGGGTTGGAAGAATAGAGGCTGCATGATAGAGGGACGGTTGTCAATCGGTGAGCTGCTCAGGGTTCGGTTTGTCCTCAAGGACAGACAGTCGAAACCAAGCTGCTACTGGCATAAACAAAATGAGCCGCTGACTTTCTCTCAATAACAATATGTCTTGATCACTGAATATTTATAAGAAACACAGTGTGTAGAATAATAAAAAGTTGATGAAGAAGAAAAAGAAGACAAAGAAGACCATGTTATTGAACATATTTAGAAATGGAGCGAGGAAGTAATTCTGAGATAAGTAATAAGATTTCCCTCAAAATATTTTTAAAACTCAACAAATGGTTAAATCCCCAAAATATGTGGTCGCATTTTTACCAGTGACTGGTCAACTTTAGCTGAACAATATTTTGTGATTTTTTTCAGTCAATAATGATTGTATTCCTGATTATATAATTATCTTACTCTTTATATACTATTTTTGATTAACTGTGATCATTAAAAGCCTGTGTAAATCAGAAATAAATCTTTGTTTTTCCAAATAAAATGTCTAACCAACCATCCCATAAAACATAAAGAAATATATTAGGTGGAATGAAATTTTAAATTCACTGGAAAATGAAGTGTGCTCTCTGCCCTAAGACACTGGAGACAATTCTGCTGAAGATCCTTTATTAACATCAGATCAAATTGCCCTAAACAAACCACACTTGCAGAGCAGAAGGCAGAATTGATTTTATCAGAAGCAATTTGACAATAAATTACAAATGTACATGGAATATGTTTAATAATTCAGTTGCTTTTCAGCTGTGAGATGACTACACAATCAATATATTAAATAAGAAGTAGAATATCTGAATCATTTCTGACCTGCAGTGTCACTTTGACGTTACTTTTGTTGTTTACTCATCTATTCTAAATTTTGATTATTATGGTTTTGGTTTAGCTATAAACAAAATTAGACAAAATCATGTAAAGACTCTGCCTATAATTAAACAAACCAAAACAACTGCCAGGTTTTATCGACTCCATCAGTAAGCTTTATTTATTTTTTTTAAAAGGAACGTCCCTTTCCTCTCTTCTGACTTATGGAGCAACATTTGCTTACAATGGAGTCCTGTCTTCACTCTCAGGTCAAATCCAGCATTCAGTTTGTTCATTTGTTTTTCCGTGATAGCAGTGCACCTGAGCATTCACTGAGTGTAGCTCATAAAGAGGGTTGCTGTAAATCTCACACTCCTGTCATCGCACCGCCATCAGCAGATCTTGCCTCGGGCGAAACATGACACAGAAGAAGCATCTCATGGCAGCATTAATCACTGAACTAGATGCAAGAAAAAATTAGAGGAGTTCATGCGTGAGAGGAGTCTCTTCCTACAGAGTGCAGCACAACTGATACAGAAGGATTAATTTTAGTGTTAATGAATGTAAACAGATTTTATTTTCAACCTGTGACTCTGGAGAGCCTCCGCTTCACAATGCAAAGTGCTAATTTCATTTAAACTAGGTAATTCCCACTCTACATTAAGTCACTGTATCATTTATCAGCGTGGCGATAGAAATGTTCAACAGAAGGGTTTGCTTCATGAGAATTTACAATAATTGTGCTCTAATTAAGCCAATAAACAAATAGAAGCCTTAGGGGACACCATAATGTAGCTGCATTTATAAAGATCACAATCCTCTGGCCTTGATTAGCTTCACGGCCTGTTCACCCATTATTGGATCGCCCAGAGGTCAATAGTGAAAACCCAGAGGGCTGTTGTGCTGTAGACCTAATGAATGCAACAACTGATCTCTGAGGTCTGAGATGTTACTCAGATCCTTCTGCTCCATCACATCAATCGTTGTTATTTATTATTGGGCCCGCAGCACATTACTGTGAATAACACTGTTTATCTTACGAGTGCAAAGAGACAACTGTCTGTTTCTTCTCTGCATTGCAGGACCCAAGCCTTGCTTTAGTAGTATGCAATTCTCTGCTTCTCTTTGCAGTGTAGATGTTGAAAACTTTAAAGCAATCGAGATCAAATGATTGTGTCGGATCCGCCGTAACACGGACTAAAGACGTAAAGGTTTTGCGTCAGTAGAGAAACATTATGTAAATTCAACAGCTGTGAGCTTCAGGATATCGTATGTGCGAATCTGTAACTCTTGTTTTATAACCTCTGCACCCAGATTTAATTATGTAGCACGAAGCACAATCGGTCATCTATCTGAAACCCGTGTCAACAGAATCACAGATTTGCAAACGTGTTTTCCAAAGAGCAAATTCCGGTGCCACTGTGTGCAAAGAAGTCAGTACACCTATGAGCAATGAATCTCTGTCAGTGATCTGCAGCATTTCATGTTTCTGTCAAGAATTGGCTTGGCTTACTTTATACTATGAACATAGGGGTGCAGAGAAAAAACATCAGGTAGAAGGTTGTAGTGCTTAGTGGAGTTGAGTTATGCCATGCAGATTAAATCAAAACAGAGCGGAATGTGGAAATAGTTGCAGGTAGCAGAGATGAACGCCAAACAAATACACGTCTGCTGGAGTCTGAGCTGGTTGAACTCACTGCAACTCCCACTCTTTGTCAGACCGGGGCACTAACAGCATTTTTTGTCGAGAGTGCCAAAATTAGTGGATGCTTCATGGGGGAAATGAAAAGCATCATTCAATTTATCAGTCCATTCATGCTCTGTAATGGCAGGACCTGTTTGTGTGGGCTGATTGCATTTGAACTAAGCCTATTGTGCTGGAGCCTCATTCCTAAGCAGGCTATTGTCTGATGCCCCGCCTCCTGCCTCTGTGTTTGAGACAGCCAATGATTTAGTCTGTTCCTCCAGGTAAGCAGGTGTCCCATCCATTCCTTAAAGTAATGTAAAGCTTGTCAATGACCCCTCCATAGATGGACCATATGTCCCCATTTGAATAATGGAGAATGCCTCCCTTGGCATCCGTTACATAAGTCCTCACACCAGATGACATATAAATGACTGTCTCTGGTGTTGAGGCTCACCGTAAACTGGCGATGAGAATACGGATGACTCAAAAAGGTAAATTAGGAGGAAGTGGAGCATTTGACTGCTTGGAAAGACATGTCAATGTGGGCTGTGACAATTTGAGGGGACTGTCATTTATAGCATGACGATTATGAGCTGTGTTTTGCTTCGACATGTTAATACCTTGAATAACAACACTGTGTACGTGGCAGCTCAGCGAATCAGTCACAAGGTTTATTTTCATTGCCAACCAAGCCATCATTACAGTTCTGACAATTTTGAAAAGCATTTGTCTCATCGACATCTGTCTTAATCAGTTTCATGGTCAGAAAATTAGGACAGGCTCAAAGATTAAAGCATAAACTGAAAATAAAAATGGTCAAAAGCTGCTAGTCTAAACCATGATTTCATTCTACATAGAAGGACACGCCATGTCGTCTGTGGATGAGAATTAAAGGAAATACTTTCCATGCTCATGTAGACAACTGATCACATGGTCCAATAAGTCGGCATGAGCATGTAATTGGTCGACAGTACATTACAGAAGTGAGAATAACACCAACTCTTCTGCAAAGTCTCCCTTTGTAACAAGCCCTGTTTTTCTTCGAATCCCATTTTTCTTTGTCTAGCGTGTTGTCTTTGTGAATGGAGACTGATCCCAGCACACTCACAAATATTTGGGCTCCATGCGGGGCCTGGTGGGCCAGGCTGGAGAGGATAATTACATTTCTGACACACATTCCTTATGGCTCCCTTTGGAGTGGACTGCGGGAACAGCCGTGGCTCAGGTGGAGGACTGAATACCAGTCAGAAGATGAGTAGTTTGATCTCCAGGTCTCCCACAAGTCAAGAGCCCTCCAATAAAACGGTGGTGTGTGCGGGTGTAGGGGTTGGGGGGGGGGGGGGGGGAGGCTGTGGTTCTGCATTCATATAGAGCAAATAAATGAAGTAGAACTGTTTTCCTATTCTTAAGCTACACATTTTAGAACCTAATAAATAAAACACACTCAGCCACTGATGAAAATCAAAAGGATCTTCAAAAATGTTGAGCGACCAAGTAAGTGCACCAGCTGATTCGATGTCTTGTAGAATTACGTTTCGCAACAATAATTTCAGGTAATAAACTTTACTTGACATTATCACTCAAATCATTGTGGAGGTAATTTGGCTATCTTATTTACAGGCATAGTCTTCTGAAAGTGCCACCACAATATTTGACATTTTTGGCTGAGGTCTTTACTTTGAAAAGACAACTGAAAAACCCCAACCCTTCTCTCTTTGCGTCCAACTCAGTGACTGTGACCTGTTGACGTGGGGCGTTTGGGCTTTGCCACTTAGGTCTCATCCGTCAAAAGAGCATTTTTAAAGTTCTTGCTCTTTGTTCAACTTTCTAAACCTAAATTGTGATCCCACGTTACTTTTAATGAGAAGATGCAAGCCTCTGGTAGATATTTCACACAAACCTCTTCGGGTTTTGAAAAACACTAAAACGTCTCATCAATAATAAAGAAGTATCTTGAGGGGTTCTGATGTGCATCATTATTCATGACCAGTCGAGTCAGTGCCTCCTTTAAACAGGAAATTTGCTGTAATGCCCATAATGTGCAACATCATGACACACAACGTTTGTATAAGCAAGACACAATGACTGAAAGCTTTTGAAGGCCAGCAGTAATTGACGAAAAGAACCAACTGTTTGCCGAGAGGGCAAGATTTAACCATCCTATTGCATCATAAAGGAAGAGCTGCCATTCAAAACTTGAACGTGCAGACAGATGGAAATGGAAATGGAAGTACAATTGATGTCTCAATCAGACCATTTAGGTCAACATGTGGCTTCATAGATTAACATTTATTCTTTACTATCATCAACAATATTCATTGTGGGTTGTAAAGTCTCCAAAACACAACCCTATTCCTTTTATTTGGGACGCTTAAGTGAGAAAATCTGGAGCTCTGAGCTGGTCAGAGGGCTGCTGCAGCCTCCACCTTAAAGCCTCCATCAGCATTTGCTAAAACTTAGAAATTGAAAGTACACAGTCCTCCTCTTTTGCTTTTTGTCTTTGCTTATAAAAAACACATCTTATCAGCAACCAGTAAGGTACGTTGTATTATCTCATCTTTGGATTTTTGTGGAAACAGTGTGGACTGACTAGCAAATATTAGCAAATGTTGTTCAGATTTTATTTATCTGATATCAAGACCTGGTGAACTTTGATTTATGTCTTTTAGTAACTAGATCCCGATAGGCCAAACCTTGGAATTCAGGTGTATTTTGTCTGTCACATGACTAGGGACCATTTATTTTAGGATTTTGTACTTTCTGTGTTAAACTTAAAGTTCCAGTATGTTTTATTTCATTGAAAGACTCAACACTTTGATTTCTCGTCTTTCTCAAATTCAGTCTTTTATTCTCACTTCTAACCCAAAAACTTAAATGGTCTGAGCTTTGAAACAGTTCAAAACTGAAATCATTAACTATAAATGAGAACCATTCATTTTTAACCTGTGGGAGCTGAACTTTGATGCTGTTTATGGGAAGCATCGACTTGCATCGTGCGGCTGGAAGCTCAGCTAGTGAAAGCCACCTAAATCAACATTGGACAGTGACTAAAACACACAACTGCCCCTTGTTGTATGTTTTTGTCACAGTCTTACGTTGAAAGACTTGACCGAAGCCATCATAATGAAAAAAAGATAAGATTGTTTGATAGGACTAAAATGTATTCAGCAAAAAGTTCCAATGAGTTTTTCAGATGCACTTGTGGTTATACATTAGTTGTTTTGTTTTTTTTTTCACAAATGACGAAAGAAAAAATCTAGGACATTTCCTGCAGCTAAGCTTCCATTTTGTCTTCTATTATGTGAATTACCTTAAGACAGCTCAAGGCAGTGGTAGAAGTTTTCTACATGATAGAAGCTAAACTAACCCCTAGCCATTGTCTGTACATTTCTCTGCAGGAAAGAATTAATTAGCGCCTCATATATGACAAGGCTAGAGAAACAGAATGCTTAACATTAAACGATTTAGGGTTTTTAGGATCTGTAAAATCACATGCATCTGGGGTAAAAGGACGAAACAAAAAGTGGGACTTCATTTACCCTTCAAAGATTTTTTCACTTCTATTTAACTATTCAAAGCCATGCTAGCTAATGGATTACCTCATCCTCCAAAAAAGCTGTTCTGTCTTTCTGGGATTGTATAATTCTCTTTCATCTTCAGAGCGAGGAGATGGGATGATTAAACAAAGACCTTGCTGATATCCATGGCTGCTGTTGACAAGCGACTTAAGACGTGCAAAACTTGCATGAAAAAATAATGTGGGCTTTGCACTTTGACGGCTTCTTCTCCTCTGAACTGTATGCCATGTGTATGATAATCAAGGATGTGCTCTGATGATTTACTGACTGGATCTGGGAAATTTGCCATTAAGCAAGCAGTGTTGCTAAGTACAGTGGGTTGTTTTTTCAACATGCAGGTCTTTGTAACTTCAGATTTGGTTGTTTGTGGGGAAAAGGGAGCACCGACGGGAACATGCACAATAGTTTGAGCCTAGAGATGTCAGCTCATTGTAGTGATGTTCACATTTTTAATGGAATACAATTTGATTCTGTCATTTTCAAATGTTCTTCAGTGCTTTGAACTTCAGACTTATTCTTTGGATGCTTAGAGTGACACAACACACAAGTTGGGTCTCTAAAGAATGTTTTTCCACAGTTAACTATCACAGCCAGTTTTCCTGGCCAGCATTTTAATGCCTTGTTTTGTTTAATCCTAAGGGGGAGGAGGTGAGGATTAATTTGTTGCATCTGTCAGACCCCTGCTGGCGCTGCTGATAGTGTCCATGCCAGAGTGAGGCTTTCCCTCACCGAGTCCTTTTTGTTATGTTGCCAAAACACCTCTTTCAACTAGACTGACATCTTTCCATAATGTCATTGTTTTACCCTTTTGGCTTTGCACCCAGACTGTGTCTTATGAGTGTGCAGACAAGGCCTGACTTACATTTCCATGTCTCTTTTGACCTGTGGCCCCTCAGACCTCCCACTGGATGTGATCCAGTTCCATGGATCATGGGGTCAGGTGCATTGATTTGACACCGAAGTGCAAACGTGAGTTTGTGTTTGTGTAAACAGCTCAGCGGTCCCTAATGCACGGTGGCATAGAGCCGTCACATGCAGGATCCTCGTGTGCTTTCTTCAGTCTTTAGTCAAAGCCCTAATGTTACTCTCTGTCTACATTACTAAGCCTTTTTAAAGTTTGAAACATCTGCATGACATAACCTTATCTTTTTTTTCTTTACAAATAAAGCAAGGAAAAAGGTGAAATGTGAAATACTTAAATAACACTGAAATTGAAGTATTAACCAAACTCATGTCATATCAAAAGTAAAAGTAAAAGTATTAGCGAACAATCTGTCCTGTTAGTTTTACTGATTTCTAAGAAAATCCTTTCAGCCGAGCTCAGCTTATAATAGACACAAAGTGAGTGGTAGGCTTTGAGAGGGTTCTCCAAAAAAAGTATTTCATGTGCAGCTGTAAAAATGTCTAACCGTCTTATGAAATGCAAAGAATAACAACAACCGAAAAACACGATTAAATACGTGATTTTTTTTAAGCTTACCTTTTCTGTGGACTGTGAGGTGCCAAAGAAGATTGGGATGAATGCTAGCCATATGATGCAGGTGGTGTACATGGTAAAACCGATGGGCTTGGCTTCATTGAAGGTCTCGGGTACCCCTCTTGTTTTGATGGCATAGACTGTACAGGTGACCATGAGCAACATACTGTAACCCAGCAGGCAGATGAGAGACAGGTCAGAGATGTCACACTTGAGCACGCCGCGGGCCATCGCTGGGTTAGACGTTCTCTGGTCCTCGTAGTCGATTATGGCCTTCGAGGGATCCACGCCAAACCAGATGCACACCCCCAGAAGCTGCACAGAGGCCAGTGTGAACGTGATGATAAGCTGGGAGGCTGGGGAAATGAACCTGGGAGCGCTCACAGACATGGTGCCCTGCTCGAAGATGCGGTAAATGCGATTTGTTTTGGTGAGCAGAGCGGCATAACTAATACTCATCCCCAGACCCAGGAAAATCCTGCGGAGCGAGCAGATCCCCACATCAGGAGTAGAAATCATCAGGAACGTTGTGGCGTAACAGAGAAAGATGCCAGTCAGCAGCACATAGCTCAGCTCCCTGCCCGATGCCTTCACAATCGGAGTGTCGTTGTAACGGATGAAGGTGACAACCACGAACAACGTGGCCATGATGCCGACCACCGCGATGAGCACGGGGATGACCGCCCAGGGGGAGCTCCACTCCAGTTTCACAATGGGGATTGGAACGCAGCCGGTGTGATTCCCATTGGGCCGTAAATCAAAACGGCACATCTTACACGTGTAGGTGTCCGCCTGATACTGATAGCCGTCACAACGCTCGCAGTGCCAACAGCAAGGGATGCCCTTCACAATCTTCTTCCGCTCGCCCGGCTGACAGGGATGGCTGCATATCGAGGAGGGGACTTGACGGCCACCGCCCGGCCATTGCATTGAACGCATCTAGGAAAGTGAAAGAATGACACACAGAAATGAAAAGGCACGCTGAGAGATTAAAAAAGTCTACTAAATGACCGAGTCGACTAAAATGGAGGCATGCGGAGGTTGTGATGCTTTATTGATCTAAAAAGACTCTTAGCCTGTTGCAGGTCAAGGACAATTTAAAGGGAGGTTATTTAATGTTTGCACTTTGGCTGAAGTGTATTGTCTTTTATGCTTTTTTTATTTGGTGGTGGGTGGAATAGGGCAGACTCTGTATTGCATTAGAATTCATCTTGGATTCAGCAAAATGTTTCAGTGTAAGGCTGAATTAGCCAAAGGGCAGGAATTGAGAGGGAAGAGAGAACTAGTTGTTTTCTCTGCAGGGAGCTTCTGGGAGTGCTCTCCAATATTTTAACCAAAGTCATCATTTGTAAATAAAAACTGATTTGTTACGGTGATTAAACATAAGTTTAAATTCAATATGTACTGGCCTTTGTGGAGTTTATCTCACAACAATGCCTGTAAGGGTTGGTTAAAAGCCTTCACTTTGAACAACGTTCCTACCTTGTTTGCTCACATCAGTCTTCAATTTTAACAGCGTATCCAAAGCTGACCGCTTCGGAATTAGCTCTGGTAAATCAGGGTAGGTCACTACTGTCCCTTGTCGTTCCACATGACATTTTATAAAGTGACTAAACAAAATGCTGCTCCTCAGTTGTTCTCTGCTGTCCAAGGCCTCCTCTTTATTTTGAGAAGATATGATAACTTTAGTTTTTGTGTGCAGTTGTGCTATTTTACTATTTATTGTGTGCTATTTCATCAAATTGGCTTTTCATGGTGTTGATTTGGGGAGTCAGTGATGCTGTCTGAAGAGATGCTGAATATGTCTGACCTTAAGCTCTAATAGCTTTCTTTTCATCACCATCTAGCCTGTTAATCATTTAAAGCACCCTTTGGATATTTACACCTTTGAAGATGGTACTAAGCACAATCAAATGCTTTAGGAGGAGCTTTAACACGCTGCTGAACAGTTAAAAAAAGAAACATTGTAAGAGAATTTTCCCAGTAAACACAGACAAACCCAGAACAAAAAGGCCCCTGCTTACATTTAGGTGGAGTTGGTCCGTCCAGTTACCGATGACTTTATACTCCGCTGTTCTGTTTTTGATCTGGTATTGGTAGATGTCATAACGTCCTGGGGCATCACCATTTTCGTTGAAGAGCACCGGGTTACCACCTATTCCTAAATGGCAGAACAATCATAAGAATCACCCTTTACTGCACATTAGTGAGCTGGTTTCTGTGCAAGTAAAGTAATGCATTGCCACAGTCATTATTCAATTACATTACAGTGTTTGGTTTGGAAATCTTAAAGATTTTCCTTTAACAGTGAGGAGAAAAGAATACATTGTTTCCCACTATATTCATAGTCCAGTGGGATTTTTCCATTGAAATCCATGAATGCAGCCTTTATGTTCACCAGCTTCATGTGGAAAGATGGTGAGTAAAGGTGTGGAGCACCTGGAGACATCCGACTCTGGCAATTCGTATCACTTTCTGAGCAGTCATCACTGTTACTTTTTTGAACAATTAACGCCATCATTACACCATTAATCTGAATCTCTCCTTGTTGCCGGTACATGTTTTGCATTTCTACGGTGCATGGCGGGTCTCCTGTCATTGCAACAACATTTTGCATCTATACCTGCATCTGATTTCTCGTTTGTCATAGGATGTTTGTTTTTTAGCGTTGGATATGTTGTTTTTTGGCACGTTTTCAATAAAGACCAGCTTTCCAGGTGTTCATTCATGATAAATATACATCCAAAATGCTTAAACACAGTCAGTAGAATAGTGCGCCTGCGTCAATGGGATTTATACTGTGAATATCTATCACTCTGTTACTGTTGCTCGTACCAATGATCATAACAGTAATAATTTACACTGTAGACAATCTTACAATTTCCCCATTAGAGTCAATGTAGTAACCATACCTGTACATAAGAGAGAACTTAAGTGTCGTTGTGCCTTTAGGAAAATGTTAATTAAGTTTGTATTCACTGCTTTAAACTGTTCACCAGATGCCCAATTTTTTCATGATAGGCCACGTACTGTAAAACTCTGTATGAGACAGATGAGCAGACTTTCTCCCTGACTTTGCTCAGCAATTCCCACAATGGGAGATGCTATCCATCACAACCCCAGGTAGGGATGGGTGTACGTGCAGGCTGCTCAGTTCCAGACCCTTAAAAAGGCTGGTGTGATGAGTGTTTCAGTGAGCATGAGGGCATGGCTAAAGAAGTTCTGTAAGCTATCCTTTTGGCTCACCAAAATTTCATTAAATCTCTGAAGTACAATGAGCATCCCAGTTAAGTACAAAAGGATAAACATGTTCAATAGCAGCTGATGCATTTCTCCTGATGGGCATTGTTTTTCCTTGCTCTTTGTTTCGACTCTGGGGGATGCTGGGCCTTAATCCACATCTCAGTGAGTCAGCCCTGCCGGATTACAGTATTACCGTTTTTCGTAACCCTGACTGTGTGACAATACTGCTCATACCACAAAGCATTTAGCGATCATGGGCGGATCACGGTGACAATATCAAGCAGAGATGCGACAGTTTTTACAAAAATATTAAGTGCATTATTAGTGTTGATCAGCAGTCATATTTTCCATCTGATATTTTAACCATACAAAGTTTCTTCTTCTCAAATGCTCTGCGCACTGAAAAGGGAATATTGACGCCTCTTAACATCATGTCAAGATAAAGCCTAAAAACCTTCAAATGAACTTGTATGGATCATTGAAACTGAAAGAGCGAAATTATCCAGGCATCTCTTTTAAAGCAGTCATATGGAGCTGTTGCATCCTTAAGTTTCAAAAGTCACACCAGAGCAAAATAATATTTTTTATGAAAATGTATAAAACAGAGTCTTGATATGTTGTGATAGCACTGTACAACTCATATCTGATAGATTCAAAAAGTGTTTTTTTATGGTAACATACAACATTAAAAAACACTATGAGTAAGTGAAAAGGGAAGTGATGATTCCAGAGAGGGCTGGAACAAAGAGCAACGCAGCATTTTGGAGTAGAATAGTTAGAGTTTGAAAAGCAGACAAGAAATTGAAGCTTTCTCGTGGCCCAAACTTGTGGTCCTCTCACTAATCAGGGGTGTAATGAGTTTCACAGATGCCACTGTCGCTGCTGCACTTTGCTGTCCTCTAATGTGCTGGAGCCCCTGTAATGGATTAGCTACCCGTGCAGGATGTACCCTGCCTGCACAAGCTGTAACCCTGAATTGGATTACAGGAGGAGGATGTAGAAAATGTATGGACGGATGAATGTCGTAAGGATGCCAGGGGTTACACAAGAGCACCGGAGGCTACTCATTTGCTCATTTCTTTGTGTGCTCTTAAATATATCTTTGGGTTAATGGAGTGCATGTAATTATTGGCGTGGTTTAATGATGGTTACCCTGTCTGTCCTCCAAATCTGGAGACATACATTCCTTAATAATTGTTAGGTTATTTCATTAATTCAACCTGTGCTTGTTCCGCATCGATGCACAACGAAACAACTTGGAGATTGGCAACAGCGAGACAGACGGTCATTAACTTGCAATGACCTGTATGCAAAAATTAATTGAGCTCTGCTTCATTCCTTAAGTGTGTCCAGAGCCTTCTAACCCTCACTTACTTACCGTAATTCAAATCAGTCAGGTGAATAAAGGTAATTAAAACCAACGAAAAAGAGGTATTTCTTTTTTATTTGTTTTTATTGTAAGATACAATGTCCCAAAAAATGTAGACAATCTCCCTGTATACAATTCCCTCACAGATTAAGGCAAAGATTGACTTTGATCATGACTATTTTTTTGTTCTTCTGGCTGGAAACAAGCTTCTATGTTCGTGTGGATAGCGTCCACGGTTCTCCACTTTTAACTGTAAAAAACATAACAATGGAAACTGTTTCACATATTTAATAAAATAGCAGTTTAGTGGTGAAATTAGATAAAATTTAAAAAATGACTTAAGGTGTGGCAACCTTTTGCATCTAATTCAGTGGAAACTTACAACTTCTTAAGACAAATGTGATTTGATTAATGCCAGTGTGACTGCAATAATCTATCAAAACTGAATGCAACATATCACGTTTTCATGCTTAGAAGTGGCCAGCCACTGTCCTTTAGCTCTCACTTTCCCAGCATCCCATACCACAAGGTCACGCCTCCCACAGACCCTGCTGCCTTTCTCCCTCTGCTGCATTAACTGTGTTATGGGAGGTACAAGCTTGTGTGTGATAACAGGAGATAATAGACTTTCATTTCCCTCATGTTACATAGATGTAATAATGCGAACAAAAAATGTGATGTAATTCCTCATGAGAAAAGAAGCGCATATTGCTTTATGCAAAAAAAAAAGAAGTCAAATGAAATCATCCTTTTAGTTTTGGGGGTGTGTGGGTTGGAAAAGTAAACCCTGAGAGCTTTCCTTTGTTCCGTGTATCACAGCTGACGGTGGACAGACCACTGCTTTTTGCTATGTGATGGAACAAAAAAATGGAACAGCAGCTTTCACTGGTGTGGCTGGAAGAGACTTAAATACCGATTTGACGTCTCACTCCTGTCCTAGAGTCTGTTGGTAAGTGTACTGTGCAGAACACAGGGAAGACCCAGCTCTACAGTGTCAAACACTGTGTAGAGCTGGGTTTTTTATTTGTTTCCAGTTTGGTTGCCGCACCCCCTCCCACTCTTCAAAGGACCAAAAGAAAGAACCTTTTCTTACTACCAGGTCTTTCCTCTCAAATCTGCTACTTCCACCGAGCATCTGCACTGTAATGTGCCATGACTAGGTCCATAATGAGCATCTTTGAATTTAAGATACTTTTGAAAAACCCTTTTAATCATCCCTTTCAATAGATGCACTCTTAAGTCTGTGTGGTTGTCATAAATATGGTCCGACAGGACAAAGAGCTGTGCAGCTTCACACCCCACATTGAAAAAAATATGATTTTTCCTTCAACGTATCTACTCAAATTGCTGACAATAAACAGAGACGTGTAGCAATAGATTCCTGAATCTTCTGCTTTGAGGATGATTTATCGGAGCAAAAAATGACCTATTCTGCAAACATTTCTGTCGATTGCTCATTTGTAAGAAAAACGAGACAACCGCTGTGTGTTCCCTGATGTGAAACATACAATTATCCCAACACCGAGCCAAATATCATCTCTGAAAATGTGATGCACAGGAAATCCACTCTCGCCAGGCAGGCTGTTTTATGTGTCTGGACGGGTTCAATATACAGCTGTGAGATGATGCAATTAGATGGAGTGTGGTGTAAGCTCAGGGCAACCCTTCTGGTCAGAGTGTGAGAACACATTCCGTCTAGTAAGAACAAAAGTCATCCCAAAAGTGCCTACGATACAGGAGCTTTGAATGCCTGTTTACTAGATAAAAACCCAGTGGTAAAAAACATTCGAATAAAGCATTAGTTTGCCTCAAAACTATATTTCAGTGGAGTGCAGCTCATGGACATGTGATAAACAGTTATCACACAGTAAATCAGATAAAGTAAATCTAAAATCAAGGATGTGAACTTTGAATCAGACCTTTTCCTGCAAACCATTGAACTTGTTGCTGTTGTGACATGCAGTCTCTGAGTTAGTTATTTCCTCACAATGTAATACAGAGAAGCTCAGCTGGTAAAGATGGAGGCTTCTGACGGTTTGAGGGCTTCTGATTAGCTGTTGCAGAGGAAGATGTTTTTCACCTGATTTCTTAACAACTGACAAGCTCAGGTATTTCCACCAACTCAACATAAAAATCCCATCGGCAACTGGAATCTGTGTGGTAGATCACATTTAAAGGAAGCTCATGAAAACTATCCATCAAAACAATAATACGTCAAAAGCAGTTTTTGTTGTTCGTGAGTGTTATCAGGTACATATTAAAGGACATCTCTTGTATGATTTCAGAATGAATTTGAAACTGTAGAACAAATAGAAAATTTGGATTCTAGGTAAGGTATTAAGGCAGAAATGTATGCCTGTGTGGTGAATTCCTTTTTTTCCCCCTCACACAGTTACTGAATTACACGCTTGAAAGGTAAGTTGGAGAGCAGAAACAAATTACTCCAGTAAAGGCAAGAAAGCAGGTACAGGATCAAGAGAAAAATATGTGTCTGGAGGACTATGACAATATGGGTTTAGATTTGCTCTACAACAGTTTAGACAGACAAAAAATCCATATTTACCATAAAAAAAACAACTAAGCATTGCTAATGCACAAAAGAAAATGCTCTTGAACTTTACTGACGTAAATTAATGGATTTTTTTTTTAAGGAAAATATTTCCTTTAACTTCTGGGATGTGAATTAAACATTAAGTTGACGTTCTCTTATAAGTAGATATTAGAATGACAAATTAGCTTGAAGAGCAGGGGTTGAAATGAATAATTTATCTGTACAAACAGTGAACACTCCAGTGTCTAAGAAATCATTTTAATTGTCTTGAATCCCATTGCTTTGTAAAAGGAAGTGAGTATATAATGAAACTCTGGATGACTTCTCTTTGGTGAAAGTAGTCAATTATTAATATGCCAGTCATGAATGTGAACTTGACTGATAAGTGGGTATAATGTAATGCTGCATGAAGGGCTGGAAAATGGGTCAAGAAATGAAGGACACAAAGTCAGTTAAGTGCGGGGTTTGGGATTAATGAGCTGTAAAAAAAATGTCTGTAATGAGAGAAAGTTTATAAAACAGCAAAGAAATGTTTCAAATATCTCACATAATTAAATTATAAAGTGACAGACAACCCTTGTCACTTCAACCTTCAGTAACACAACACAAACCTTAGGATGCTCAAACCGTCACACCGTTATTATCACACTGCAGCGTGTACAAATCAGTCACAACAAAACAAGCACCATTCAGAGCATTGAATACATTTTTGGTGAGCAGTTGAACACCTCCGACTCCTAGGAATGTTTTTTATCCCTTTTTGAGCGGTTCATGCGAGGCTCTCTGCCTTGCTGTTCGGTGAAGCTGATGCTGCAGGGCGGCGTTGTTGCAATATGGTTTGGAAAATGTCTAAGTGGGCGGCAACTGTCACAGTAACACCCATGTGCCTGTTATGATGCGGCATTTCAAAGCACAGCGGGGCCATAACTATGAGCTGTGTTATAATAGATGGTTCTAGTGTGAAATAGAAGATGAGCATTTCAAGTAACACTGAAAAAGCAGTACGCCATCTGATTCTGCAGGTTTTTGGCCTTATTCCCCTATTGCGGTAGCATCAGAATATAAGTGTTTCAAGGGATGTGAATCAAGAAAATTACCCTGCAACAAAGACCTATATATTACCTGCAGTCTGAGTTTCCTTGTCTCATTTTATCTATCAATGAAGATTCTTTTGGACTTCTTTTTCACATTTCATACGTGAAACATTACATTTGATTTCTTTAAATTAGTAAGCTCCGATAAATCCTAAAATGCATAGGTTTTGTCATCAAAATCCTCCAGTCTGCAAGATTTTGTTTATCAGAGACAATACGTTCAACCAGTTGTTCAATAATCTATAGTTATTGTACAGTTGAGAGTTAAAAGGCAATGGGGGTTGGTTTGTTCATTTTGCACTCTTTAAATGTCTATGTTTAGACGAGCTGACATGAAAATTAAACATTAAAAAGTAGCCAGAGGGTAGATTTTTGTCCTGGTTATCTGACTTTTCCTAAAGCACTACAACAAGGTTGACATTTTTAAATGAATTGCCATGAAATTGCCTGACAATATTCATGGTGCCCCAAAACTCTGTGTAGTCATTTCATCCTCTAACTTTTCATCTGCTAATATTATGCCATAAAGATAAGCAGAAGAGTCTATAATTGATCTGATATGTAGGTTCCCCGCTGGACACTACTAGTTTCAGCTTTAATAATTTGTTGTAATAAAATGTTACCAAGCTAATACACCAAAGTGACTATTTTAACATGGTAAGCACTTAACATCTGCACCTTACTATAGACCTGAAGATGCCCATCACACTCAGGGTGTGACTAAATGATGAGACTCCAGAGAGGAGGTGATCTCAGCCCAATCACAAATTGAGTCTGATGTGATTCATTAGTGAGAATGTTGACATGATTGTGATTCAGATCAACAACGAGGTTGACACCATGACTCTGAAATAATTGATTCCTTCAGTTTAACATTCAGCTCTGTTCCTTGTGCTCACTGCAACCTATTTTATACTAATCAGTCCTTCAAAGCGAGTACGCCATCTCAGCAGACAGTGGAAAAAGTATGTTATATTGCAGCTATGTGGCTCTTCTGCTCTTTTACTTGGTAAATTGTCCAGGTCAGCAGTACAACTTGGACCAAATGCTAAATCTGCTGCTGCTCATAGTTCAAAGTGAATAGTTATATTTGTGTTGAAGATGAATGCACTTTCCTGGGCCACTGTCTTGAATTTACTTGCTACTTTGACTCAGTCATCCAGTGCTCAGAGGAAACTATTAAAATTGCCATTTAACTCATAGACTACAGGAATTTAATCTTATTTGTACAAATAAACTTATCAGTGTTTATTGGAAACTGTAAAAAATGAACGAATCAGATCTAATAAGATTTTCGCTGTGCAAGAATGTATTGTCAATAGTCTACTAATGAAAACTGTTGCTGGATCTATCATAAACTGTGTCTTATAGGACACTTTATTTCCTTATTGAGGTCTTGTGAGATCGGATATACATTCGGATACACATTCCCAAAAAGAAAAAAAAATATATTACTAACCTGAAAAGTTCAGCCGTCGGATATGCTTGAGGAGAAGGGTTCCATTGATGGGATCCATTTTGGCACAGAGACCCAACTTCCCTGGACAGAGTTCCTGGTGCATGTTGTGCAAAGCATGAGCCATTGCATAGACGGCATCGATGACAAACTGGACTTTTCCTTCCTGCTCATAGTGAGAGTCCTTTCCTATTCGCTCCTGATCTGTTAAAAACAGAAATAGGAAGACATTAATATATATTCAATGGATTTATATATATATATATATATATATATATATATATATATTCAAATCATGTAAAGGGATGTCACTCAGTTGGCTCATTGTGACCAAGTATATAGATGTATGTGAGAGAATTTTAACAAGTGACATACCCAATCACAAAGGGATCTGTAATAAAATCATAAAATCAAGAAAAAAAAAAATTAAATGGCATCTGTGAGTGGATCTTCCAAGTAGAATTATAAACTGTAGAGTTTTTATCCGACTCCTGTTTAAAGTGTGCTTTGGATTCAGATTTGGTGCAAAATAGCTCTCTCACATTGAACAACTTAAAGATAGCATTCATTATGCCGGCTGTCAGTTTCACATTGTAGAACAGCTAAGTTAGACAGTTTTGTGTGAGCTACTTAGAAAGAGCATCTTAAATGGAAGATGTGGCCACAGTCCAAGGCATAGAAGAAAATGCATTGCCCCTCAGTGAGTCTTATTCCTTCTGCAGAATGGCTCTTGCCTCTTGCAATTAGCTAGAAGGTAAATATCTGGATAGCCGCAGAGGAGCAAATCAATTCCAATATCTGAAGTGCAAGTTTTTCTCCTCCGGGAAATCTCATCAGTTAAAATCAAAAACTCTTACTTGTACCTCCAGAGGAAATGCATGGATTTCCCCCTGAGCAAGTCTGTAAGCATCAAGTTTTGGACTGACATATGTATGGCATTAACTATTAACTGTATGTCCTGTGACATTGTCTGTTAGCAGCTTTCAGAAACTGATGTATGTTCAAACATGATTGAATCCTGGCCTTTGGGACCAGGTGCCAATACAATGAAGAAACAATGGAATAGAAAATGGAGCGATACATTCACGGAACAGGGATAATCTCCTTACGGGCTCATTGTAATAATTTCAGATAGGAGTGAATTAATCCTGGCCCAAGTTTGGTTTTTGTAATTGTTAATTGCTGTGAGGTCTGAGAAAGAGATACAACGCGTAAAGCCTGACTTCTCCATCCTTTCCACAAGCCTAAAATCTTAAAATCGTCTCCATGCAACTGCTGTATATGCACAAGAAATTATACAAAGCAGGTGTGTTCAATTTAGTTTAACAATGGACTAATTACCAGGCATGAGCAAATGATAGACTGGCATATATTTATGTTACTGCCAAATGGAATTCAATTAAGCTCTGCAAGTTAATAAGAGTGGAGCTGTAGATATGCTGCTGGAGCGCCGACAATAACTGCAGAAACTGTTGGGTAAAAGTTACCAAATGAGGAGTTATGCTGTCTAGCTAACTCCAAAAAATGTTAAAGCAATGCCGGTCAAACGTTGTACAAATTAGGTACAGCAGTACAAACAATAGGACATAACTGTCTTATAAATTCATTGGTAATCCTTCTAAATGTGTTGAGTGTGAACATTTTGAAAAAAACAAATAATTTTGAAAATCTTGCAAAATTCTCATATTTTAACTCCTCCTGGGAGTAATGTTTTCTTATCTAGTCATTTTTTCAAGGTGGTGCCATTTTATCAATGATAATCATTCATATTTTTTAATGTTCACAATTGTGCATTGATACTTGAATGATTGCTCCTACCAAACCAGTTATTGTGCTTCCCAACTACATACTGTGCAATATGTCATTACTTACAGGCCCATAAATTCTGTAAAACGCACCATGTGAAGAAACAATTACAATACCAACTCCACTGTATCTGATATAAATGTGATGATAAAGATGTTAGAGGAAGCTGTTGTCTAGTACACATTGATTTATATGCAAATCCCAGAATCCGGTTTTCACACTCTCCTCTTGTGAACCATTGATTGCTATGCCTGATATGGACGCAATTTCGATAAAACCTTTATATACATTAACATAGCAGAAAGTCAGGTTTTACAGCTTAACTCTGAACAAATGTGACTGTGAAATGGAGACAAATATATTACCATCAGAATGAGACTATAGAGCTCCTATAACAGCAGCAAACAAAGATGAGAAGACAAATATTCTAACACTAAACATATTGTAATGGATAGTTATTTGTCATTCAGCAGCTTTTCCATCATAGTTTAATCTATTTTCAGTGGCCACTTCAGTCTGAAAGAGGGCTAGCCCCCAAAATCAAAGAGGGTCTCCTTCTGGCAGCCATCTTTCATTTATTACATCTCCAGCTCTTTGCTTCATACCACGGGGGCTTTAATGTCCCCGATTGTCTCGTGTGCTTTTGAAATGCATGAATTATTGCTGGAGGTTACGGCTCAGTAATTAAGGGCCACTGGGCCTTGATTGGACAGAGATTGTCACAGTTTTGGCTGTCATGCACATGCCGTGGGTAATCCTGCGAGCCAGAGTGGGTGTGAGAGTGATATTTCTCTTGCAGGCTTGGCAGGCCACCCACACTAGCTTTGCATTGTGTCCTCTGCATAAGACCGTTGCTGTTTTTTCCCCCTACTATCTCTTTCTGTTGGCTTTTTGGCTCTATCACACACATTTTCGAGGCTAGCATTTCAGATAAATCATTTTAGATTAAACAAAGCGAAAGCAAGAGGCACACTTAAGTGTCACACATGTGACACAATGTGTGGGCTCAAGAACTTTGACCTTTTGAATCTGCCTGTGATGTGCCAAACTAGACTACAGGCAGTTCTACTGGGCTAGTGTCCTTATTCCAGAATGAGGCCAAGAGAGAGTTGATCTATCAAAATATGTCACACTTCGAACAAATAATGATTTTTTTGTTCACACTTTCACTTCACCTTGCTTTGCAACTTTAGATTTGAATTAAAAATAAAAAGTATAAAAGCATAAGTATAAAAAAATTAAGATCACCCTATCTTATGATATAATTCATAACCAGCATGTCTGTGTTACTATCAAACAACACCAGCAGCAACATCTCAATAAAGAGAGACAACAATTAAGAACTATTGGAACTAACTGACACAGGCACGCAAAGATCATATAAACATGATTTTTATTTTATTATCAAATTATGAATTAGCCTCCTGACAGCAGTAAACTTACAAAATCATTTGAAGATTCCCCCGGGTAAAAACGGTTGTATTTTTAGTTAAAGTCTTAAATTTATATAACATCTAACAATAGATCTAAATAGAAAGTGGACTGTGTTTATTGAAATTAAGTCGCAATATTTTTCATCAAATGATTAATCCCTTCTCTTTGCTGACTTTAGTTTAAACAAACAAAAGAAAATCCTCCTTTTACAAACCAGAGAGCTGTCCAAAATATTCCACATCTCTTGCCCAATGCATGCTGGGACAGACTCCAGCCATCCTGCCCGGGCTGTTCAGGATAAGCGGTTTAAAAAATAGATGGAAAAGCACATGTTTGCTTTATCTGCATTGCTTTGTTTCCTGCAGGTCTCCCACATCATTAACACGCAGGCAAATCACAGAGCCGACGGGGTCCGACTGTATCTCAGCTCTCCTCATCACATGAGTCAATATCAGCTTTAAATCTTCACTCACAGATAAAAGACAAGCCTCGCCTTTTTTCTCTTCAGTCACCGATGCCCTCCTTATCCTTTGATCACACTAAGCAGCATAACCCTCTCTGGACATTGATAATTCGCAGAACACCCCATGTGGCTCTAACACATCTGTTGGACACTGTCGCACTCTCCGACAGTGCAGAAGGCGCCCCCCTGTCGAAAATTAATTCTGTGGGACTTTCACTCCACACCAAGCTGAGCAGATGGTGAAAAGTAAAATATCTGTAATGGGTGAGGTGAGTGACAAATGCACTACTCCCTGCCTTCTCCTCGTGCCAGTTCCCCACATACACCTACTACAGTGTCTGTTATGTGGATGTGCAAATGTCAGCAGATAACCTTCTGCAGCAAGCCACATCCAAGGAAAAATATTTGCATTACAATTCATAATATGAACGTATTAAATAATTTACTATCGGTTACTATCGGATTATTTTTGACAAAGTATCACAACAACGTGTGTGAATTTAGAATGTTCACATGATTAATGTTTGGTCTTATAATCAGCTTTACATCATAGACTGTATCCCGTGTCATTTTTTAAAATATTTTTTAATAGTACTGTGACTAATGGGTACTTTGGGTGTCTCTAAGAACTAAAACTCTCAGAAAAAGAACATCCAACACATTGTTTAAAGATCTGGAAATTGTATAAATCATAAAGTGAGATACTCAGATTTAGAGGGATTTTCAAAGCCACAATTTTGAATAATCCCGCATTCATTATTCTTTGGAAGGACTTTCTTTGTGAGTTGCTCTTGACATCAATTCAGTAGCAAATAGCTCTCTTAAAAAAATCCTCTGCGTCATGTTTTTAAAGGTTTTTTATTCTAAACACAAAAATTCTGGTTGTGGTCTGTGATTTTTTTTTCCTGTCAGAGGCTGAATATTCAGATTTCTTGTCTTTCACTGGATGCACCTGCATTCATTGACAACAACTCTTAATTCCACAGTCTAATGTCTCAAACGGAACACAGTGACGCAGAAAAAAAGTGGAGTAGAGTAAAATAGGTCAGGCCACACTAGACCCACACAGCACCAAAGGAAAAAGTGTCAACTCATGGGTGAAAAGAGGTCATATCATGTCTCCTTTAACCCATAGTAAAATCCATCATGAATTAAGGTGAGCGCTGTTGCTATGTGTGCTCTATAATTCAGAGTCTACCCATCTAATTAAAATACATTATGCAGAAACCTTTCAGGAACAGTGGGGCAATTCTCGGTCACTAGTCATCTGGAGTCATTACTAATGTTCTTCCTCACATTGATTTTTATTTGCTGTAAAACTCATACAGCCTTAAAGCAAAACAGCTCAAGCAATAGCTCAGCACAACCAAAGAGTTTAGAACAATAGCCAACATGGCAAATTGCAAGGCGAAATCCCAGACACTTCTACACTATATCATATTACTATGTCATATTATCTATATAACTTTACTCAAGCATAAGGCCGAGTTATTGCTGAGAACACTGTGAGACGGTTTACACTCCAGCTGTAATACAGCATCCACGCTGTAAATCCTACCTTCGCGAAGGTTGTTAATATTTTCATTTTGAAGTTCAGAATTTATGCCGATCTTAAACTTTGGCGTTTGTTACCGAGACTTTCCTTTTGTATTCTCTCACCCAAGTTTACATCACTGATGTCAATTTTTGTACACAATCTGTTATTGGGGTAATGGTCAAGAAGAAACTTCAAATTCTGGTCAAAATTCTATAAAGGAAAGCAAAGCTATTGAGGTAGCATCACAACTAACACGAGTCAGCATGCTTTACAGCTCAAAAGAACAAATTCCCTGAGTCTCCCCATAACGCTGCACTTGTTTCCTCTGATTTTACACAATTCATGTTATCAGACATTCTAGGCACAGTTGTTTCTCCTCTGCTATGATCCTCATGTTAACTCACTTCAATGTACTGGCAAAATAAGGCTCCTGACATGTAATTACTGTTCTGAACAGAGCTGTGATGCACAGAGCACCTTTTAACACCAAGAACTGGGACGAAAGGGGGAAAGCCACCATGCTGTGTGTGTGTGTGTGTGTGTGCATAGACTGTGGGCACACCATCAGTGTCTTAAATTCTGCTGTCTGTGTGGCAGCAACATGCAGACCGTGTGTTTATGCATCTGCCTCCTCACAGAGAAAAAGGCGAATACTTTGATTCTATGATTCACAGGATTAATCATCCATACCAGCCAAAAAGTACCCTTCAGTACAAATGTGAGTAATCTTCCAACTCTGTGTCATCTAATTATGCAAACATGTATTCAAATGTCCATCCTGTATGATTTCATCCTTGTTCTCAGTGCTATGCAGGGCAATGTAAAAAGACTTACTTTTACTCTCCTCTCACCTCATTGTATGTCACCTTTTCACATCTCTATTTATCTGCTTGAACTTTGCTGTGTGAAATTACATTGAATTAATTTTCACTGCATATTTGCCGTTGCATTTTTCTGTTTCAGTAAGCATATGGACTTGTGGAGTTATCCCAAACAAACCCCAGCAAGGGATGATTATAAGTTTGGTTCCTTAGAATAAGTTATTTAGTTGAGACAGAGCTCTAATCTATGCCATATAACTCATTTGATGGCTGAAGTTAAGAGGTTGTGTTTTGTATCTCTATCAAACCTGTAGTCTTTGGGCAAATAATGGATGTAATGATGGAGCCGACAAAGAACGCTGCAAATCTTACAGTATTTCAGCTTCTGGCAGGTTTGTTCTCTGTGGCTCAGTGACTTGATTCAGTCCTTTCCCTACACATTATGGAATATCTTGAACACATATCATCGCCAAAGCTTTATTTATTTATCTGTGTTTGTCTCACTGTATCTGTGATTATAAGAAATGCGTAAGATGACTGCACTCCTCTAGGTATTACTAACATCACAGCCCAAGCTCGCTTTCACATTAATCACTTTTGCAGTTATTAAGATGAAAGATGCTGCAAACAGGCTCCTTTAAGGTAATTCAACGGTAAGTTATGACAGTGGGAAGAAGGGAGGTCATTTAGAGCAAATTTCCACATTTGACGTATGCTGTACTTTAATAGGAGTTTAATCATGATAAAATATGCTTTGACTTTTTCCACCCCAGAGACCGAGCCATCACCGGTTTTATGAAGTATGGCTCTGAGCCTGATCAAGCAGTTCAGCTAAGCCATTCCCTTGTAATGGCCGTGCGAGTAAACAAACTTGACTCAGCAAAAATGCAGAGCAGTAATGAAATGAGCAGCGAGATTAACTGTGATTTTGAATATTGAATATATAGCTCTCCTACTTTTAATTCAAAATGCATAAACTAGTCCAAGCCATGGAGAGAGGAATGTTTACGGGTCAGTTAAAAGTTTAAATGAAAAAGTTAAAAGAAAACCACTGAGTAGATTCTTCCTCAGCAAGACCATATCTTACTTGTGCACTTTTTGAGTCCGGAGCCTTTCTTCACTGCGTGACGGCTGAGTTTGCAGCTGAAATTGTTCTCCCAGAACTCTGCAAACCAGATATTCCTTCTGTTGTTTTCCAGCGTTCGGCTGATGAAGTAACGATCAAACCCTGAGCAGATCAATGGGTTCACTGTCACTTGCGCATCCCGGGTAAACAAAAGAGTGAGAACAAACCACCAGCCAAGATTTCAGGTTTTAAGACATTTGAAATAGCATCGTTAATGTTTTACAATGACCCCCTTGGTACCTCTGATGGACTGGCGTTTAGGCAGGATGGTCACTGCTCCCTCTGCCATCTCCTCCTGCTGCACAACTGGAGAGATCTTTGAGCCCCAGCTGTCTGAACCCACCCAGATGAAATGACCCGTCTGGTTGGCCTTTTTTGCTGCGTGGAGAAGCCGCCTGCAAAAAAGTGAGGAAACAGATCTTGCTACGGATAAGGTCGGTATCCCAACCAGCTCCGCTTTGATTGTGTTTTGCGACCCATTACACAGCGGACGACCGGCTTTCCACATGCGTCTGTGTTGTCTGCTGCGATCGGGACTTTCTTATCCTCAAAGAACTGTTACAGCCTGTAGCTTATAACCAGGCTTTACCTGATATCATCTTCGTTGGCAAAAAGTATGACGACCCTCGCATTTGGATTCTCCCTGAGTCTTCGGATGACCTTGTCGAACTCGCCCTGTTTTGGCTCCCGGGGAATCTTGACTGACTGTGAAATGCACACACCACCTAAAACAAGGAATTTTAGAGATGTTTTAGATGCACTGCAATGTGTCACAAAAATCGCAGAAAGTTACAAAAACTGCCGTTAGAAAGTAGACTTTTGTCCCACCAATAGCATGTTTGTTTAAGATTCATCCCATAAAAGTTTTTATGGATAATAAAGTGAACATTTTGTCCCAGCTAAATACCCTTCCTAAACTTTCATGAACTCCTTTTTTTGTGTGAACTCTGTTTGCCTCCAACACATTTTTTTATTGATGCAGAAATCATGTGTACTTACAAAAAAGAGACTAACTGCAATTTATGTATTTTAGGGATTGCTCACTCGTTGTATAGGTGTTTCCAGCTGTAAAGCACATAAAAACTAATCCCTCTGGATGCTCAGAAGGGTTATCAACTTAAACCAATCCCGGGATTATGAGATACATGTTTAAACGCTCAGTGTCTGAGCTTTATGGTGAGGATATGTAATTTTTTCACCTTTTAGCTTAGCATCAGCTATTGACTTTGTAATGACGTAATTGCTTTCACTTTATGGAAAATAAACACCGTTGCTTTTTTTTGGCCATCGCTTTGCTAGTTTAATAATTTCTAGCGGAACAGTTATGTTCTGTAGTTCAAACCACCAGGTGTGTGAATGATGATCTGTGTGGATAAGGTTAACTTGGCAGCATCATCAACACTGAGTAATGCTTTTGCTGGGTTCAAAGTAACGTTGTTGGCATGTCTTCAAACAAAGACACAAGTTTCAAAGTAAAATTTTTAAAGGCATGATTATTTACAACATGCTTAAACTGAGTATTTAACAGCAAAGTGAGAAATAGCTGGAATTATAAAGTTTGATCTGCAAGTATTGTTTAGTGGTATGAGGGGTTGCAGACCTCTCAAAAACAGGAAGAATTGAAAAGAATGGGCCATTGCTCTCTCATCACCCCTGTAAAGAGCATCCTCTCATGGGGATATGTTGAGCACAGAGAAGGGCCAGCATTCTGAAACCTCCTAGCACTTTTACCAAAGATTGTTCCATGCATGTCAGTAAGACCTGAGACAGTGTGACGGGTCATAAAAAAAAACCCCATAGCCTGCAACCTACACACACTGCTCGCTGTACATCCCACTCATCTCCACGAGCCTGTATAAGCGTGACGCATTGATCCAATGCAGATAAAGTCAAAGCAGCACGACATGTTTCCTCACAACACGCACATGCACAAAGGGGGATCTGAATTAAAGCGCAGCATCTACTGCCAGCTAGATTTATACTGTTATTTTGCAATGAGAGAAACACAACACAAACAATAACAAACACTTGACTTTCTTTCAAATCAGGGCAAAAGGAGGTTGTTTTGATGGGTTTTGCGTTATGGAGGCGCTCTCCGCCAGTCTTTCTCCAAATGCATTTCGTGTGAGCACGCATCGACTTGACGTAACTGAGAGTCTCCTGCAGCTCTCACAGCAGCGGGGGAGCTGTTCCAAACATGTCTTTGTACATAGTGTACTTTGTTTATTCTGTATATACACTGGATGCTATCCAGTACCCGTCATAACAGTAGACACAGACCTAGTTATTTATAGTGTTACAAAATCGTTAACAGGATATAGCCAATATGTGTGTAAGAGTGTGGGAGTTGGTCTAATTAATCACGTATGCCTCACACTTGGCTGAGTTGTGTATTTATGCACAATCTACACGTGATCCATAAATTTGGAATCACACGGAAAATAGAATGGATAAAGATTGCCGTCTCGTTTGTTCCACTTGTGAAGTTTCAGTTTAAACTGCTGTCATTCTGCGGTCTTCTGCTCTGGTGCCCAGCTCAATGAAGGGGCATCAAAATCTGCCCTGATATATCTCTGACAGTTCTGAGGTCTGAGATGGACTCTAGTGGAACTGTGCGCGAAAAAAAAAAAAATGACACAGCTGTCACTGAACCTTGTTAAATTCAAGCAGATCAGACAGGGTTCAAACACAAAATCCAGTTGAGGGCTTCATAAGCGGTAGTAGCGAATAACATTTAGGATTCATTTTAACGATGCCACAAAAGGATGAAAGTCAAGATGTCTTGTATTAGTACGTTATGATAAATTCAATGCTTCGTGGTGAAGAGAGTGAATTCCGTTGTTTGTTTCCAAAAGTAAAACTCTTCTATATTGAGCACAAAGCAGCTTCAGATGCATCTTGTAGGCCTATTGTCTTTTATCATTTTCTACTTTCCTATAACAAGTCTGATATGTGTTCATAATGTTCTCTACTCTTCCTTTGTTGTTGTGATAACAGCATAGGGGAGGGTGTACGCTTTGTTAAAGCAGCAGGAGAAAATTTGGCTTCTCTTATAGTTGTGGAATGTGTGAGCCCCTCACATGCATAGCCAGTCAATTCTTGAGCTGTGCAATGTAACAAATAGAGATGATTCCTGAAAAAAGATATGCTGCAGTCTTCACCCTAAAGTTCTTTTTACATAACAGACCACATGCATCCAGAGGTTTTTACAGCCCATCTGAGACAATACTATGTTACAGGTCATCCAACACAAACATTCACTAAACAGTGGACGCATGGGACCAAACAGAGTTCAATTATTTACCTGGGGAAACAGTTACAGACATTAGCTTCAACTGCTACTGGTCACTGATGGTAAAAAAAACACACATTTGGTGACTCCGAAATTAACTTATTGGAAATAGAATTAAACGTGTGTTTATATATCTGAAGCTTAAATTAGTGAATGTTTTGAATTTGGTACATTTAAGAGTTACGTCAGCATTTATTCTTGCCATTCTTCCTGAATGCAGCTTAGTAGATAACATATAGATACACCACTGCTTTTAATTACAACATTTCTTTGATCAATTCCTCCTCTAGCTTGGCAGAACAGCCTCACATGACTATAACATCTGACCCCTTTGAATCACTCAGCTCTCATAAATCTGGGCATCAGTTCACAGGATGTCCTCATGTGGACCTCTCCTCTAAATATCACACTTTATGTGTCTTGATGCTTCAGATCATCCTTTTAGTTTGTGTTATTCTGCTGCAAGGAGCGTTTCTGCACTGCAACAACTTGTCACTTCAGCCTTGTGCCTCTGATGACCCACTTGTCCCGTTGATTCAAACAGGCTCCATTATAGGCCATTTTGGATTTTTACTTAAGTGGTTTAGATAAGTGAGAGGCATTCAAAGCAAGCATCTCTCCACAGTTTCTCACATCCCGCAACAGATGACTGTTGAGGTGTTATCTTAACCACGTCTGCACGAAAATGAATGGAAACTAATAGTGACAAATGGTTGCCGCAGTGTCAGGCCAGCCCCAGTCACGCTTTCCGTCTTTGTCACAGTAGATGAGCCGTCTTATCTCTACCCTCTCTGTTTTCCGCGTACAGTAATATGCCTTCAAGACAAACACAGACATCCACCGCAAACCGAACGGAAGATCAAAACAAATGTATAAATGAGATGTCATCAACAAACAGAGAATGCGTGTGTTGTTTTCTTCTGTGTGAAGTGTGTCAACACTGGATCTAAGCTTCAGATTTCAGCATGAGTGGACAACGATTCATGGATGAATGAATAAATAGGAAGACTTAGACTAAAGTGAAAGAAAGCATACGAAACAGTCAACATGTGAGATGATGTATGAATTTAATGACATGCATTAATCAGAAGAATCTAAATATGAGTAAAACATTTTACTATTGACTTATTCTAAATTTACAGCAAGTGGACACTTCAGAGTTTCTGTTTTTTGACCAAGTAAAGTACGTGTTCTTTACTTTATTTGAGATTCCAGCATTTATCCACTTTACCAAATGCTAAAAGAAGCCCAAACCAAAGCTTATGATCCAATGATGCTATTCAACTCGAACTTCCAAATATTACCCATCTGAAATTACTTCAAGTTTTATTACTTGCGTATCCTACTTGCAGAGAGTGACGTTGCTGTTTCACAGCAATGAAAAAAAAAAAACTTTATTGCCTTGGCAACACAAAATTAATTTAAAGAAAAAATAGCATAGTCACACATACAGAGCTTCCAGAAGGAACTAATTAAATGAGATGTGCGGCTGCCGTTTATACACTGGTCATATGCTGAAACAACACTTAACATAATGAGCTATATTTTGCTGATGAATGGCCAAACTGTCCTTCGGTTTTTAATTGTCCCCCCAGAAAATTCTGCCGGGTTATGTTATGTAGCCAAGTCTTAAGTTTCCTTTGCTGTTTTTCCAATGTTTCCATATGAACCCTTTTACTATCAGGCTGAGTTTCACTGGCTGAAAATGTTTTTCTGCAGTCTCAATGTTGCATTCCATTGCACTACATTTAGGACAACAGGTCGGATCCCATTTTATTACTATAGAATAGCATGTAAGAGTTATTGTCGTTTTATTACTGTAAACTCAGAACAACTCATTTATATTTAAATATGAAGTTCTTACAGTAGCCCAGAAAGGACGAACCAAACAGTTCAAAGCCTTTTTTTCCTTTTCAGCAATCTCAAACTTGTATAGCGTGCTTGTTGAATGGCACAATTTATGCCTAACTACAACCAACTACATCCAACACACCTTTAAAATGCTTTAGACTTTGGGTGCTGGGAAATAAAAATGGTTGAGAGGACCAACGCACACGTAAAGCTGACCTGGACAGAGTCCTGGGCCGGAGCCCTTTGCAGCAAGCCTTTCTCTTTGTCCATTTTCTTGTCTCAAGATTTCCAAGTAAAGGTCAATAGAGGAAAAATACAGAAAGAAAGATGTACACTATTTCTGCTGGCTTGCGCTTTTTTTCTGCAGTTCTATTAAAAATTAAAGTTCCATTGTCCTTCATTATTTTGCTTTTTCAGCTCAGAACTTTTTTTTATTTTATTTGGAATGTTTTGAGCAAAAACACATGAAAAAAAAACAATGAGTCAAAGCCACCATCTGCCTGATGTCAGCTCTGGGCCAACCCACTGGAAAGAAAGTGATTAAACTTCCACATTGTATTTTGTCCAATTTGCTCATCAACTTTAGAAAGCACAGTTGGAACTGTTTAGCTGTCTAAACTGACACTCTAGAGGGAGTTTCAGGAAATGGAAAATACTGAAATTACATAAGGAAATGTTGTATGCTGCATATGGTGGGTTATAAAAGCTAAAATGCTCTATGTTCAAAATACACTTTTTCAAAATAATAATGTAAACAGTGAAGCTGTAATGATACTGGAGTTCTTTCACTACAGACCTTTGTGAGGAAATTGAATTTTGAGGCAGTCAGACAGAATTCCTGTTATTGTGATTAAATGATCTATTATAGGTAAGACAGTTTTTTTACAGCAAGAAGCCTCATTTTTGTGCTTTTTTGTCTAATTTTCGTTTTCAAAGACAAGTCAAGATTCTTATTCCAAAAGATTATAGACAGCTAGAATTAACTCAAGGTTTTTAAAGGGATCACCACATTAAGATACTTTGATGAATCATGTGCTCATGCCTAGAAGATATGTGATGCTACATGGGAGGGGGCAACAATAATAAGAAGTGTTCTAAAATGCAGAATCTGTACAATGTACATTGTGTGTATTTTCTCAAATAAAGCACCAGACTAATGAGACACAGAATGAACGCAAGACAAGCATGTATGCATTATGCATCAGCCTGTGCAACCTCAGCTCTTTCTACTGTAATAAACAGAGGGGGCAATAGAAACACTTAAAATCTTGGGTTACAT
This sequence comes from Menidia beryllina, assembly GCA_013363375.1. NCBI lineage: Eukaryota > Metazoa > Chordata > Actinopteri > Atheriniformes > Atherinopsidae > Menidia > Menidia beryllina. Next base: position 15,755,704 of record JABUIW010000205.1, read on the forward strand.
CTTAAGGATGCACTCATCGTGAGCTGACAAAGACTTTTCTACTTAAACAAGGATTTTATATTAGCATTAGCCATGTCTTATGTCATGCTTTCACGCGATAATTTGAGTTAAGAAAAATGCTGTAATTTCCTGCTGAAGACAGAACCTGTAAAACAGCAGTTTACCTCCCTCGCAGCGGTCGTATGAAACCTGTTTGTCAGTGCCACAGCAAACCACAGCCCTCCTGACATAATTTGAATATATTGAGTAGGACGCTCTTTGTCAGTGAGCTGAGATATTAAAAAAGAAATAAGGACAACACAGGTGAATATAAATAGCTCTAAATCACTCATAATGATCAGTCATTGCTGGATAATTGAGGATTGCAGTGAGTAATTTGATGGGGGTCAGAACAGAATGAGATCATGTTGTGCGCGTGGACTTGTGATATAGGAGTTGTGATGATGACATTTAAAAGGACATGTTTGAACTCTCCACAATTATAATGTTCCCAGGGGCTGTGCTTTGGTTTCATAAATGAGATGTTAGAGGAATAAAAGTCACCAAAGTTCTTGGGTGGGCTTATGTTCTGGGCTGATGACATAGTCAAAAAGAACACTGTTTGATGCATCAAAATAACTCAGACTTTCATGGCCTTAACTTGCTGCTGCATTTACCACACAAAGACGAATTATCTAAGTTTTCTGATGACTTGCTCTGAGGCAGGAGTTGTTTTTTTTTCAAAGATAAGAGAGGAGATTTAAAATAATCTCCTAGCGAATTATTACCCTGTCTGGACAAATATAGACTGACTAACTTAAAGTGCTGTTTGAGTCTATGAACCCAGAAAAAGTAGGGTCCAATTATTTGTTAGTAAAAATCATTTTTGAGACATTTCCTCAAGTACGAGTCCCACAGATGGGTCTGGTTATATACTGTAATCAGTTACTATTTGTCCATGCTCAGCTCATGTTCAATTAAACTGACGAAATACAAAAGTATTAGGTTTGAAAACACAATTTGTTGTTTTTCTGCACTACTGAGTTTCCTAATTGTACATCTTTCCCCTGTTATTAGTTCACCACTCATGTCTTTTAGTGCGTTTAGTCTGCGTAACCACTCAAGTAAATAATTAACATGTGGCACATCATCTTGATTTCTTTCTTTCTTGTGACTCTAAGGGACTGCTTCCTTTTTGCGTGTACAAAGCTGGGACTGTGTGTCTGTGTCGGACTGAGACGGGCACATTCTTCCAGTCGATTTTTCTCACATATGCAGTAAAATATCACCATAGAGAACAATGATGAAAAAAAAAGGTGGGAAAAAAACTAGAAGGATATAGAGCAAAAAAACAAGCATCTGAAGTGTAGTAATGCAGTTGCGTTGTTTGAACATGAACTTGCAGGAAAATATAAATCCATCCATTCCTCCATTTTCTGTACCACTTATTCCAAGTAAGGATGGAGCCTGTCACAGCTAACGTTGAGTGAGAGGCAGGGTCCACCCCAGACAGGCCGCGAGACCATCACAGAGCGACACAGACTAATGAGACAGACAACTACACACCCTCCCACTAACTCCGGCAGACAGTTTGGAATCACTAATTAACATAACAGGCATGTTTTTCTCTGTGGGAAGATTCAGAGTACCTGGACATAACCCATGTGTTCATTAGAGACATAACAGGGAATACAATACCGAATCCGAATACGCTGGTTGTAAAACAGTTTCAAGATATACAATTTTAAAACCATTATGTGTGGACAAAACAGTGATTTATGTCTTGAGTTACCTCATTTAGTTAGAGTGGTATTGTTTTTTATCCTTAAATCAAATATGCTGAGAGAAAATTCCTCTCAAAAACAGTTAAACAAAACACACTTTGAAAGACCTTCACAGATTAAAAAAAAATAATGTCAAAGACCACTTAAAAAAAACAGAAAGTCTGGCTCCTGGGAAACAAAGTAAAAAGAAATAAGGGGTGGTTAAATAGTTTCCAATTCACAAAGTTAAACTCAAGATGTATGTCTATTTCAGATTAGGTTTACTTTTTAAGGGTTGGTTTTAGTAGGCACCTTTAAAACTTAATCCGTTAAAGTCAAACGTGGTGGAGACTGTGTGAAGGCTGATATAATCACAAATTTATTTTGGACAAAGCTGTCATTCCTGATTCTGGTTCCGCTGCTGCATGCAGGATTGAGCCAAACTGATATTTGATGCTATCTGTTACCCTCCTTTTCTCGGCTATCTTGTATGAACTGATGTTATATGAATACCATTATTATAAATGCGGCTGATTATCTGGATTGACTTGGATTTCTATCAGAATGACTTATTTTCTATTTAATCTTCTTTTCAGATGACATATGTTGTGTATTCGCAACATTAATAGGATGTATATTTAATTGTGAGTTAGTTTTATTGCAGGGGATTTTGACTGAGTCTGTTTTGAAGCTGTGATACAGCTTGACTTGACAGAATCTGTTGACATGGGCTTTAAGCATTGGGAAGAAAGATGTGACTTTCAGGAATGATTATTCCGATTATTCAACCCGAAGAACAAAGGAAGCCATGCTTCAAGACTTTTGACAAGTCACCGTTAAAAGTGATAAAAGAGGAATACATGTTCGTTGCTACCTGCTCTGCCTCTAATGGGCCTATTATCACTCCATTTTTATAAGAATAAACAGAATTCACAAGTCAGTGTAAATGGAGCATTAACAGAAATTAACTATGTATGTCGTAAAAGAACAGAACTTTGAAAAATAACAGGAAACTACAGTCACACTGAGACATCAGAATAATTATTAAAACCCAACCATGAAATATGAAAGCACACACAATGGTTACATTGAACAAGCCGGTGTAATAATGCAGAAACGTAACCTGTGATTGCTCACTGCAGAATCAAAAACCTGCAGGAACCATACTGATACCCATGTATTTGCATGAACATTCTTTAATTGACTTGTGCGTTTTCATTATGAAGAGGGTCTTGACAACAAGTTCAAAATTACTCACCTAAACCATGACAAAACCCACAGCTTTTTTTGACGACTTTAAGCAATTCCATATGGCGCCTTTAGTCACTATCATTTCCGATCATAAGTGATGAAGTCAACTTTTCACTCGTCAGGCTTATTTGGAATTAACTCTGCTTCTCGCTCTCAAATTGACAAATTATCTTCTATTCATACATCTATCCATCCTAATTGGCAAACACTCAAACTGAGTGAAGCAATGTTCAATGGTGAATATAATATCAATCAAAGTGTTTCAACTGGGCTGCATTTAAGAACAATGCTGTTAAATCTTTTCAGCTAAACGTTACAACCCCAATCAGCTGTGTAATTACTGACACACCCCATTCCTCTGGCAACAAATGACTTCAATCACTCACTCTTGCTGCAAGCAACAATCCGCCCATTTGAGAAGAGGCACATTGAAATGGTCACTGAACAACTGTATATTAAAACTTTTAGATTCCACATTTCCATGACGTTTCATCGTCGACTGAACTGAAACATCAGAAAACAAGTAAACAATGTCGCTCCTTCACGTCCTTTCCCTTTTGATTTAATGGTACATTGCAACACAATAAAATGGGACAGTGCCTCAAACCATGATGGTTGAATGGGTGGGAAAATTTGACATATCTGTTCAGGTGCAACACAGACACAGCTCTATTGTGACTTGAAAATTGTGCCCCAGCGTGTCTCTTCTTTGTAATTGGCTGTAAAAAAAAAAAAGAAGAAAGCTTAAAAGAGAAAGACATTAGGAAACAGTTACAGACAAAGTCCAGTGGCCTACTTTTTTTGCACCTGGCTTTTGCCTGAACCTGTCTGACATTTTGACCTTAACTTGGCATTACTTCCATCAAGCTAATCAGGGCAATGTTTTCAACACCAAAACACGGCGCCACAATGAATCATCTCCCACAGCCAGAGCAAACGAGAGGGAGGTGGTGTCTGCCACATCACATTTGAATAAACAAACGTGAATTTAATTACAGGGCCCTCAATGAGGCCAGCCAGTAAACTCTGATATACATCACCGCAGTCATCCCCCCCAACAGGAGGATTTGGATTTCAAACAGCGACACATTAAAACTCTACACAGCTGCATAATAGCTTCTGTGTTATTTTTCACCTCTATAGTCGAGCCACTGGTTTCAATCAAAACAATTGACTTTTTTGCCTGACCTCCTTCCTCTTCCTACAGTCCACAGGCGCCTTGAGCGGGCCCGAGTCCACACCCTGTGCCCTCAGAATAGAAGTGCTTTCAACTGTAGCCTACCTAATTGACTTTGTAATAGTGTCATAGTTCACTGCCACCAAATTGACTGAATTTTCCAGCATGCTTAGGCAACGGCGATGGCCTGAAAAACTACACGAGCCTAAGAGTACTACACTCCATATTTATCGCCTGTAATTCCACAAGCAGTGGAACAGAAAGCGTGCAGCGTCTGATTTTACTTTTTATTCAAAGCTGATCATTTCAAACAAATGTTAACAGTTCTAAATACCCTCCTCCGTTGAATGTTTTCTCCAGAGGAACCTCTCACTTCAAAGGTAGCTTTGAATGCAATAAACTGACATCTTCTACTTATGATGTGAGGTGTGTCTCTGTGCTCATGTTAAATCCATAATAATTCGACTTTGTTTTCAATGCAAATATTAAACATTTCGTGCATTGATTATTATACAGTTATGACAATTTGTGTCAGAATATTTAAAATAATGAGGACAGAGCAGACATATTTTTGACTGCTATAAATCGAAGACCCAAAGAAATTCCTGTTCACGGCCGCATTTAATTATCTGTACAACTGTATTAAATAATTGAACTGAAGGACTCTAAGTATTCGTTGCACTACAACTCTCACCCTGTTTGTTACCATAATTGGCTATATGCTCTATGGAAAGCACTTTGAATCATGCAGTTGCTGAATTGTTCTACAGAAATGCCTGTGATGAGGCATTTTGAATTATTTCTTTGTATGTTTAACAGATTTCAGTAACTCAAGCCAACTGTGTCCCCTTTGCAGAAAAGAATGTCTTTAATACAACTCTTTGAAATATTTCAGTAAATAAATGTGGTTGGTTGATTCCAGGCTTCCGATCCTCAACATTTCAGCTTTTTTGGCAAGCTGATAATACACTGGTTTGGGTCATCACTGTGTTTGTTGATCGGCACACTTTTACCTTACGATTTCCATACCAGAAAGTACCATACCTGACTGTAATTTACCGAATGGTATACATTTGCTGTATTTGGCTTCAGATCTACAAGATGCTCTTACTCTTACAAACTGTTTTGTATATTTCTCCCATTTTGAAACTTTGTTTGACCTGCAGAGATAACAACTCAGTCTTTTGTTCCCAGAGCCGATACACAGAAGGTGATAGTTGCAGCTATAGATCAAAAACATTAAGAATTCTTACACTAATCAAACAAGTCATTCACAAGAATTCTAAGGATCTCCCCCTCTAACAATGGCAGCAATCATTTTAGTTCCAATTTAGTTATTTTTTCGTTTCAAATTCACAGCTCACAGCTTTTTTTCTGTCTGGACAACCTGAACTGATTCTAAAAAAAAAAATCTGTTTTTACACTTCTGACCTGTCCCCTGTAAAAGCAGGCTGCTGCTTACCATCAAAAGGTGTTAATTAAAAGTAGAAAAAAAGTGCAGGCACCATATGGCGGAGGCTGCCTAACAGCAGGCTCCCACTGTTTTGGAATTTCACTTTAATGCTTCTCTCTGTGTTTCTGCAGGGAGGAGGTCATCTGGAAGTGACAGCCTGGCAATGATTAGGTAACGGGTCTTCACAGGCCACTAGTGCTTCATAAGTCTGCTCTGTTGGATCGCACATGGCTCATTCACAACTTTGGCTACACTGATTTCTCTTTCCTGTGCTGTCACATTGTAAAATATAATATTTCCTCATAAGAATAAAAAAAAAGCTTTTTAATTGCCCTTTTCTATTATTACATGTCTTGTGGAATGAATTTAGAAAATACATTTTCGTGTTGAATATTTCTTTGAAGTGCATGGGGTAGAAACATGCAGTAGTACAGAAAAGTGAGAAACGCTAAGCCTTCAGAAATGATACACAGCTGCTCTGGAGTATTTTGGCACCATAAGTGATTTGCTACAAGAGTAATTTACCATCATTACAGGGACCTGTTGCCCAGGAGTAAAGGAGCCTCCAATGAGGAAAATTTGCACCCTACCAGGCCTTACAGACAACTGAGCCGCTGAATCACAACTGTAGAGATGCGGGTTAAATATACAGAGGCCGCGTCGGCCTATTTTAGCAGTCCATTATGCTGTGCGCTAAAAATGATATCAAGCTTTTTCATGCATTAGAAATGTAGACCTGGAGGAACATTTTTAAAAAAAAAGAAACAATTGGTGAAGGCAAGTGCAGCTTTACGACTGATGTGTGGAATATGAGTGTTTTCAAACTGTCTGAATAAAATGGCTGCTCCCTCCTTTAGAGACTCTTTAATCTACGAGTCTTTTCAGCTTCCTGCACTTGAGGCCAGTCTCTGTCCTAAATAGCGTTTGGAGCTGCAGGAGATGAATGTCCTCTCCCCATTTGTCATATCCACCTCCCGAACAATTAAACGCTCATGAAACACTACAGCAGAAGCAGCTGCTTTTCATCTTCTAATTGACTTTTCCCACCACCCTACAAGATGATTTTATGATGCCGGCGTCCCTTTGATTTATACTATGCCGGTTTTTCAGGCGCACCGATGTGTTATTTGTGAATTCATGGGGTATAGAAACTCTGCCGGCAGAAGACATAAGACAGAGTAAGTGATGATTTATTGCTGCTGTTGTGGCGTTCAAGTAGATACATTTGAGATGTGTGTGGTATTTTAATAAATGTCGAAATACTTGTTGTAACATTGTTTTTTCAATGATGCCTGGTTCGTGACTTGAGAGCCATTTAGCTCTGTGGTTGGGCCACAGTACAAAGATTTCCCATTCGTCCCAGATCTATTTCAGCATTTCAGGAAACTGCAGACCATGTCATAAATCTTCCAAAAAATCATATAATTGAGTGCCGTGTGACAAGCTTCCAAGGATCTGAAACACTGGAGAAGCTTTTGTTTCAGACGGTGGCATTTTTAAGAGCATTCAATCACTAATTAGCTTTATTGCTTTAAATGAGATCATAATAGGCCAAGCGTTGGAATAATTACTCCAGAAAAAGAAAGCTTTCCCGTAAATCAGAGAAAATGATTAATAGACATAAAAAAAGACAATGTTGATTTAGACTTGGGAAAGTCCTGTCTATAAAAACAAAAAGTTACCAACCACAGTTAGAAATATACTACAGATGAATACATAATCTCACTATACATAAAGCGATTTAGAGTAAATTCATTCAGGTCTTGAGGCTGCTGTTTTTCATGCTGCTGCAAATAATCCAGCTGGATTAGCAAAACTCAAACTCACTCAGTGTAAACAAAAACATAGGATCTATGATGATAAAATCATTCACATGCTAATGAGGATTTCCTTTGAAAGCTCGATCCACCTTTCATCTGTCTGAAGAAATACGTTTTGAAAAGCTGCAAAAAGTGCCAGCACGAAACCCAGCAGGACAGTCGGTAACCTGCCATCTCAGTGCAGATTATCCATAAAGCTTTGTTGGCAGCTCCCTCAACTCATGATCAACAGAGCTTCATAGTGGATGTGCCAGCAGCAGACTGGGGGCCTGGCACATTGAGAGAGTTCAACTCTGTCAGGCTCTCTTTGAGTTTTCCAAGTTTGAGAGGTGGCTTTTTCTTTTTTTCAGGTGACAGCGATTTCGTTTCAGGTTTTGTGAGAAATGAAAATACTCCAACATCAAGACTGTGCGGTGTTAAAGGTTAGTCTATTGCCTGCTATTACAGTGAATAACATATAACATACTCTAATCAGTCTCTAGTCATGAAAGTGTTTCTCATGCTTTCAGTCATGATGTGGAAACCAAACTCAAGTATTCATATACCATTACTAATGGAAAATGCTGGTTGCATAAGTTCAGTGTAAACTAAATTGAGTAAATACTCAATAATTACTAAACAAGTAAATATTCAACTAAAAATTAGAGCAAAATTATTTAGACCTCTGCACAAAACTGTGTGTCAGTCAGAATCGGTTTATTTGATGTCAGATTTTACTCTGTCGGTCTCTTGCCATTCACTCAGCGGTATTTTTCATTATCAGGAATGAGCTGCAGAGATTCAGGAGAAATTAGGAACTTATTCTACTGTTGCTGTTCATGCAAGCACACAGCAGGAGGTTTTCTGCTGGAAAGGCGAGTGTTGGGGGGGGGGGGGGGTGGGGTTACAGTTGTCAAGAACACGCAGGAGGCAGCATGTGATGTAGAAAATATGCTGTGGAATTAGTTGTTTTGGGGTTTTGTTTTGCGTTTTTTGTTTCTTTGCAACACGCTGAGAGTAGCAGATGATGCTCCTGATTGCACTGATGTGACTGCTGCATGTCTGTATGGATCCACATAGCAGGGAGGGACAGGTTCATGCACCGTCTCAGCTGCTGATGTTTAAGAGCATTTCAGGCGTACTGGGTCTGAAATCGGGAGCGGCTGTTGCAGACATTTGTGTTCTCATATGCCGTCACCCCAGAACCTCTGAGGGGTATTTTCAAATTTGTATGCTTTTCCTGAACATTCATCTCTTACAACAGCCTACTGGATGGTATACATTGTATAAATTCTGTCAACATACCAACATTAAAAAAAAACATTGACTCCACAATCTTTGTGAAATTTCTGAACCCAGTAAATGCCAAACTTTGTTTTTTTTTTTCTTCTGCCTGAGACTTCAAAATGTCAGAGTTAACAGTTAACAGTGCTGGCAGGTGAGGATGATAAAATATAGGGTCTCTAATGATATTAGCATGGAGAACAAAAAAACAGCAATTTTCAGAAAAAATATTGTTTATTTACATTGTCTTCTTTTTGAATAGGCACAGAAATTGTCACTGGAACTGTGTTTAACTGCACAGCCACAGAGAAGCATTCAGTTTGAGGGTTTACTCTGCCTCAATGAGGGGCATCTATACTTTAAACAGTTATACTAGTCACTGAGATCACACTGAGAGCATGGTTCAGTGATTGGAGAAGTTATTGGTTTCAAACCGGTCCGGCACATTCTTTTGCAGTTTTGACTATTTTTTGGCACCATTTTGTGGGATTAGATTTGTGCACCCTGGTGATCAATAAAAGGAAAGCTGTGTCCATGAAAATTAATATAAATACGAGGAAAAATTAAATTAACATTTTTAGAAAATTCGTCTCATCCATCACACGACCCGAGATTTGATTTTAAATAGCACATTTCTTCTTGTAGGTTTGCAGATGGTAATCTGAACATAGTCAGATCTCCTAAACACATTTCATGGCAAGTGGTAGATACAAAGTCACCATGGTAATAGGACACTGGGGCAACAATGATGAAATGATGAAGCACTTTACACCACTGAGTAATGACAGCAGCTTATTTTCCTGTTGTTCATGTAAGACTGATCACGATCCATATTGTCTGCTCTTTGAAAAACACACCTGGGTGAGCAGTTCTCATCTGTTCTGCCTGTCTTCATGTTCATTTCATTCTTTATATACATGTTCATTTTACGCATGGAGTTTCTTAGAGTAAGACTGGGTTTGTTGGGCTTTTGGTTTTAGATGAGAGTTTGATAGATTTTTGCCTTCTGTCGTCCTTGAGTCGAAATTGGGTTTTAGTCCTTTGGGTTGAGTCACAGAGCTGTACCGTTATGTGATTTATTAGGTCTAAATTCTTCCTTTTGGGTACTTTCCCCGTTTCCTTTTTCCCGTGGTCGCGAGGTGTTCAGCGGTTTAGTTACACTTCTGTGTGTCTGTTTCGTAGGTGGTGCGACATTTGATGGAAGAGAAAAACATGACAGATTTCACATGATACTTCCTGTGACCTCCTTGGGGGCTCTGTGTGGCTACTTTGTCCTTGAAGTCTATAATGACAATACGGGACAGAAAAATGTTTGACTGAAAAAAAAACGGAATATCCAATAGCCATCCAGTTGAAAATATTTTCCACTCCTCCATCCTTCTTTTATTACTTTGTCTTGTTACACAAAAATATATTTATGGACTACATTCCAACGAGATCATTTATTTCATTATGGTGCATTCAATAACGAATGGGAAATGAGAGTTTTGAACAGTTTTTATTGATTATTACCATCATTTCTGCTGTTAGTTCAAGTAAAGTAGATTATGTATCCTTTAAATAGTTGTGCCTGTTTGTGTACCCCACCAGTTTCATAAACTAGAACGGTAACTGAGGGGACTTAGTATGTAGGACTTACTCCTTAACTGTCTTGAGTGACAGTCAGTTCTCAGTTAAATCCTTTTAAAGGATTTTTTAATTAATGGTATTTTAAAAAAAAGTCTCCTTTTCCTTTTCCATTGAAACTTTGCTTCCTAACTAGACACTGTACATGCTGATCTCAGTACTGCGTTGTAGTGATAACACTGAAGGAGTGTGTTTCTCGCTCACGGAAACAATTCTCTGGCAGCATACAAGGATTCAGTGTTTTGAGTGAAGGAGGAAAAATATTTCACACACGCTGTGATGTTGTTAAGTGCTCGGCTGCACCAAACCAATTTGAATCAAAGAAGCAAGATGAAAAGAATTCAAAGCGACAGTGATATAATTTTCCCTGAAATCTCACGCCGCAACATTTTTTCTACAAAGACAGTGCACTCGATTCGGCACAATGCAAACATGTTTTCCCTCTCACAAAATGTCAATAAAAACCACAGTGCTGTTCACTAACAAACAATGCATTCTTTGGCCCTTTCAAAGCCTGACCTTCACTTATTGTGAACAAGCATTTGTTTAGTGTTGCTGCAATTCATGTCTGACGTCCATTTTTAATTACCAGCTAAACCATGTTTGCATATTTTACATTTCCCCTGCTCAGGAAAAGCAAAGCAACGCACTGCTGTGTTTGGAGGCTCGGCCTCTCTGTGTTTGAAGATGCTTGTGTGAGCATTTTAATTTGTGTTGTTTTTCCTTATCATCATTGAGGACCTCTAACTAACCAAACCACTGGTACATCCTGTCACTTTGAGTACTAGATTAAAGAGTGAATTACTAAGGTTTTTCTTAAACTGTTTGATGAAGTTGTTTAGCTGCGTTATGCATGAATTAGAATTTTGAGTATTTGTTTCAGTCTCTGTACCGCAATTTTTCTTTTAATATTCAAATCTACACACAGGCTTTTGAGGGGGAAGCATGCTTTACTGAAGCTTTCTGTTGGATGATTCACCTTATAGAGAGTAAAGATAACTTCTCCTGTCTTTTGAGTATGAATTTTCACTTTCACAAAAAATGTCAAATAGAAATAGTAAATAGAAATAGTAAATTCAAAATAGAAATAGAGCAGTTATTTATTTTGTTACTCAAAAGTTTGGGCACCACCGCTGAAAAGAAAAACAACACAAGTGATGTTAACAAAATTTGCACTGACATTTAGGCCATAGGACTTTATCTGATGGTCAAAGCAGAAAGTTGAAAGTGAAGTTTTCAAAGTAGATAAATGTGTAGGATCATCTTACTGATCCAAGAACTACCTCCTTCTTCTACAGCGTCTTCACAAATGTTTGCTTCCATATTTTATTGTTGTGGGTTGATTAATTGAGCGCATTATCATTTCATGTATTCCGTTCCCTGAAAGTCCAAAATAAAAACAGACCCATTTCTCACAGCAGAAGAGGTTAAATTTTGTTATGCTTGCTCCTTTGATTCTTCTTTCATTATAAAACCTTGTGTAATCATTCTGTCTGACACATAAAAAGTAACATATTTCTTTTTTGTTTGTTTTTTTTGGTTGTTTTTTTTTGCTGTTACTTTCCCTGTTACAATTCCCTTATTTTGGTTTGGAGCCAAACTAATATCTTTTTCACTATCAAATTAAATTGCCATTTTGTTAAAGTCTTGATGCCCATGCCTTATTTATTAAATACTGAATAAATGATTGTATCATTTTTTGTTTTTCTTTGTCTGAAAAATAAATAAAAAACGGATAGAGCATAAAAAAACACACCTTTGTTTCTTTAAAGGATTTCAAATGTTGTGAATACTCAATTATATGCGATTTCCTATTATAATTTAGAATGATTATATTCCTTATATTACTGAACAGTGAATTTTGACCAATGAGGCTCAACTGTTTGCAGTAAAGTGAGTAAAGTGTGTTTGCTGTAACAATGTCACAAGTGTGGCCTTCAGGGTAAACATTTGGCTTCAGTGAGTCACGCAGGCACTCACTTTGTTAAAAAGTCAGTGCAGTCCCCGACTATTCCGGATCAAGATGGACTTCAAACTGTGAAACTATCTCACAATCTGTAATCTAACCTCCAGGAAATCGCTACACCCAACTTAATTTACATTTCGTAATGCATGCAGGCACATCAACCACTGCCATGAGCAAGAAATGTCTCGCCTGTTTTTTCTCTCTTTACTAATACAACACCACTCATTTCTTTAGGTATAAACAATGTGAGCGAAGTCAGATAATGATGAGCTTTAAATGTGCCAAGGGCCACTGGTTTTACTGATGGATAATTCTGATGTTTCCTGCAGACATGGCCTATCAGTCACGCAGCCAGCCAAGTTTAATTGTGTCTGCTAATTTGTCTTTGCTATGTTGTTCATATAAATATTATGACTTTAGGCAAACCATAAAAAAGCATAGCATTTAAGATCATTTGGAATAATTAACATGTTAAACAAATTTTTGCTGCAGCTTTGTTAGAAATGGGGATTTTAAATCTGTAGGACTAACTTCTAAAGGGAGATGTGCTGTAAAAACAGTGTTGATGTGATCTCAAAATTTATACTTCTAGTGAAAAAAACTATTTGCATTCAATATTGCCATTATAATTTTTTCAAAAGGATGTTTTCACAAACTAAAAATGTGCAGCAAGCAAAAAAAAAAAAAACTTTTTTGATTCTTTTAAAAAACACAGAGATCCTCATTTGCATGTAAAAATGTTGCTGCCACAATAAAACACAAATCTGACAATTTCATGCCTGCTGTCTTTCCAGTGTCTTCGGGATTTCTATGGAGAAGTCACAGCTGGGTGCACACATTGTTCTTTTCCCACATTGAGAATTAAAGAGCATTTCATAATGCAGTACATGCCAAACTTTAACGACAAACATGACTTAATTATTTTATTTAGATTACTTTATCAAGAGGAGGTTCACATTGCATGAATGATACATAAATCAAGATCCACTTTCTTATTTTCTAAGTAATGGCATCTGTTGTCACTCAGTCTTGGCCTTGTAAACATTGTCAGTGGAGTGGAGCCGCAATACCAACCACTGTTTGGTCTGTTAAATCCTACATCACTTTGCTGCTGCAGATGCTGCTTATTTACTGAAGTCTCCGAAAACTGCACTGGAAATTCAAATCTGTCCTGCACTCCTTTAAAAAGATGGCCATCAAAGAGAGAAGATGACTCAAAGATGTCTGCGCCACCGATCATCGCAATGTAACCCAGAGCTTTGTGCACAAATACTGCAATCCTAGAAGTGGTAGATCGGCTTCTGGAGCAGATTTTTCTCAAGTGGGACTATGCTGCTAAATCTATAGGTCAGCGCATAAGCTGTGTGAAGTGAGCAACTCTCATGGAGACAGTACTGCCTCTTTGAGCAGCTTTACAGAAAACTGGAGTTAAAGTCGAAGAGTTGAAGAAGAGTCAAGCTTGTACATTCAGCAGAGAAATTGTTTGATGTAGGTTATTTGTTCCAAAATTCCAACATTATGCCATTTCAGATTTATGTTAATACTTTTGGTCAATAGCTTGAAGTGAAATGCACACAGTCCAGCTACATATGAATCACATCTCTGGCTATATACCAATAAGAAGTCCCACTAATAATTTTGCTCCGCGATCTAAAACTCAGAGCAAATGCCTTTTTTGTTCATTCATTTTCTGCACTCAGGAGCTTTATTTGACAGCAGGAAAAAATGGATTTGCTCATTAGCTTTTCACAGCCACGATATTTGACTGTAGAGAACCCCTATTCTTCAGAACTGCCACATCCTGTAGAAACAATTCCAGAGCCATGAAAAGCGCTGTGTGTTTTTCACTTCTGTCTGTGGGTAGCAGATGACACATTCTGTAGTCTTCCAGCCAGAAATCTTCTTACCAAAGGGAAATTTTCTAACTATCATGAGGATAGACAGGACCTGTTGGTGGAAACGCTCGTTGCCTTGTGGCTGTATCCTGCGTGACTGATGCTGTTGTCAGTCATGAACAGAAGGAAATACCTTTTAAAATTCATGAAAATTCTACTGAGCTGCAGCTTGGAACTGAGAAAAAGAAAGTGAATTAAAGTGGGCCGGGCACCGTCACTTTTGCTAGCCGTTAGACTTTCAACCATTCTGAATCATTTGTATATCTTGGCAGCTTGGCCGCATAATTGATGCCATTCATTACATGATTGAAGGGGGTGTTTATGTGAGGTGAGTGGAGGTAGCCAGACCATTGCTGAGAGCAACTTACGTTGCGATGATTGATAGGACGCGAGGTGCGTAAACACTGAAGTGGCGCTTGGCTAAATGCGAGCGAGTGTTACTCTCTCTGCTGGCTTCGGGCAAAGCCATTAATAAACCCTGCAAATGATGATAGCTGGTGTATTGATTCTAGATTGCACCCAGCATTCCACGAGCCCCTCTTTCTCCAATACTTTGCCTCAACAAACACAGCCATCGAAATTGTTGACCCAGGCCACCTCTGCCATTGATCAACCTCTCTGATGTCGGGACACCACATTCTGTTTGTTTGTATGATAGGTTAATACATTCACAAGAGCTTTCAGATGGGACAGAATGGATCAATGCAAGAAGAAAAATGGACGTAAGATATGAAAAGTCAGAAATGCATTGCTTGTCTGGTGCACTACAAGAATTGAGGGTGTGAATATTTCAGAAAAAATAATCCGAGTGGGAGAGGGAGCACTGTGCATTGATATTTTAGTTTCTACTTATTTGTCTGTTTGAATAAATTACCAGTGAAGAATCAGTTGTTTCATTTTGATCAGAGTGAAAATAGATCAAAATCAATCACTCTTGACTTATAGAAGCTCCCTCACTGCTGCCAGATCAAGCAGCTGATTCTCAGTCCACAAACATTTTATTTTTTTACAGCCATAAAAATCTAATCCCACTTCATCTAACGAACACTCATCTTCCCTCTTCTCCCTCAGCCTCTCTCTGTTTCAACTGATTGTTAAGCAGGTTGTCAGTTTCTAAATTAAATGGCACACCCTGAGTCGAAGTGACATTATGTCAAAAATCCATTGTGTGATTCCTGCCAGGCTAAAATCACTCTTGCCTTATTCCTCATTCAGAATTAAATTAGAAATACTCTCTCAGGCCCGCATAACATAAAAAAGGCTACAGTGTAATGCCTTCAATAGCTCTCAAGATCCTTTGTGAAAGCCAATGTCTTCCTCTTTTCCAATTTTGCTAAAGATGATAAAAACTTCTTTTTCAGAAATCTACTGAAAACACAGAGGCATTCTAATTCCACAACTTTGAGTGGGGAGAAATAAATTAAGGTATTTGTTTCCCTTTTCTCCACTGAAATGGTTGCCATTCACATAAATGATTGACTTTTATTCTATTACCTCACCATCCTGTTTGTTCTGGAGATTTAAAGGCAGCATCCCATTTTCATGAGGCTCTGAAAGGTCTTTATTAAATCAGCAGGTTACTTTTCAAAAGCAGAAAACTAGGTTAAATACAATATACTCAATGTCTAAACGATCCAAATAAAACATGAATCAACATAATGTGAAAATAGATAGGACTGGTGTGTTTTCCAAGGTGATCATCTTCAACCAAAACATTTGATGGAAATACCTACTGAGACCACATCAATGCAGGACAGACATCGTGCTGCCACTGAGAAACCTAATGCTTCTGGTCAGGAATAACTATAACTCCTCTGACATTCTCTCCAATCAGCACTGCATGTTTAGCCCAGCGCAGACATTTCTTCTTATTTCATCTGGCCTAATGGGACAATTGGAATCTTATTGGTGGCTCATTGTGCAGCCTATTACTTTATGGAAATCTTGTTCAAAATACACAGTTGTTTTTTTTTTTAGCTAAATCTAATTCAGTTTCCACCATCAAGGTTATTTCAGCATACTGTGAATGAAGATTGCCTGTCACTGACAGTCAGTGCCAATATGTTCTCATCACATTATGAACCAAATCCTCTATTCATCCCCCCTTGTGACAATGCATGCTTCCCCTGAATCACTAAAACAAGAGTGCCTTTCTCATTTCTTACAAATTGACCCTTCAAGGTTTTTGTGCAGATATGAAATTACATTAGTTTTCCTTCAAACCATGTCTGCAGTTTTGAGAAAATGTGCAGATTATCAAACAACAGGGAACATTTTGTGAATATTGTTATTTTCACTGTTTCCCGAGGTTCGCTATATTGTTTTAAAAGCTCTGTGAATCTAATTACTAGTAACAAATACTGGTTAAATTTACACTGAAATTGAAAATAGACAATCCAGTTCATATATTTTGGCTTGATAACCAAGTTGGAGTGTGAAACAGTTTGAAAGAACAATTAACTGAGAAGTAATTTCCTATTCCAAAAAATAGATAAATATGTAGCCATTTTTTTCGACACGGCAATGTAATCACCTTAGAGCGAGCCACTTATTTAAAAATGGCCAAATTGAATCCTGACATTTATGGTGCTAACAATGTTGAATGAGACTGTGAAACTGGGATATTAAGCAGCAGCTCTTCCTCCTCACTGTCAAAGGTCACTAAAACACACTGAACTCCATTCTAAATTCCACCAATTAAATGCATACACAAAAAAGTTCATCAGTAGTTCTTCGGGAAGAATAAGAATCTCTTTATTGATTTAGCGTCCATCACTTCTGAGCATCTGACCTCATTCACGAAAGCTAGGTTGACACAATAAATGCTCCAAAGAATAACAACTGGGCATGAAAAGTTCCATCCGCGGCTCAGTGAGACAAGCTGTCCCTCACCGCAAACCACAACGGTTGACTGTCAAACTATGACAAGGTCATGCTGTTCACACAGAAAAATAGTAGCTGCAAGAGGTAATACCAGCAATTCAAAATCCTTACTCAAGAGTTAACATTAATTAAATTTAGTAACACTGACTGCTGAGGAGAATAAAATAAGAATTCAGTTTCCCAGCTAGCAGCAACCAGGATTTTCTTGATTTTAGGCAACAGAGAGACAAAAGGACAAGAACAAAGAACATTTCAGTCCACTCTAATAGATGTCCGACGCCTTTTGGATGATATAAGGGAAAAAATGTTGATGAAGACATCTACATAGCAGAAAAGACATTAAGACTAAGGTGTTTCTCATAGAATGAATGTAAATATACTTGTTGTCTTAAAATAATTGCATTTTAGACAAAGTGGCAAGAAATGGAATGTATCGGAATCTATGTGAAAAGTGGACATTCAGAGAAAGAAAGCTTGAGGTGTCAGATATACTTCCCTCAGATTTTTTCTCACACAGCCTCCATCCGTGTCCACGTTCAAGCGGCTCACTCTGGAGTGCCGTGACTCCCTTTTCTCTGCTGCAGAACGGAGCAGAAGTTGTGAAACGTCTGCCCGCAGAGGCAAAGCCACCCCCACCCCAGTGCTCAACACTGAAGGCGGCCAAAAAATGTCAGAAAAAAGTTGTTTTTTTTTAAGCTCTACTCCACTTAACTTGACCCAGTTAAAGTCATTTTTCATTAATAGTGAGTAGGTACCACATCAATCTCTATGGGATCGTGGTGGCCCGAAAGTCCCGTGAAGTCATTTGTAACAATTTGCAACACAAGCACAACACCACACTGACATGCCCCCCTGGCCAATCAGTGGCCTGCAGCCAGTACGTCATGTTTCCAGCATGAGGTTAGTTTGTTTTTGTTAAATAATTAATGATACGCTGCTGGCCGACTTAGGTTGTGTTTTTCCTAATTCTAAGATCAGGTAAATGGGACATTTTTTATTATGTTCTTATGGAAAACCTTAAAAGTGAGAGGGGGTGTATTTCTTCACAACTTAAGTCAATTCAGTTCTTTTCAAAATCCATGTTCAGATTGTTTCAATAAGAGAAACAAGTAATATCAAGGAGCTGCTGCACTGTTCAACAATAGTTCAAGATATAACGCTGTATCACACGTCCTAATTAAACCTTTATAATGCTGAATATTACAACATGTAAGCCTATTCTAATCATGATAATGCATGAGGTCATTTACAAAGTGCTTAGCGGAAGCTGAGGAAATCTCATCACTTTGACAAAAGTGATATTGATACGTTATAATGAAGAAGAGCTGTATGGATTAGTTGCAGAATTGTAATCCAGATTAGTTGCTTGAGCAGTTCAATTTACATTATTATCTTCTGTCATTTTTTCTCCTCAACCCACCACTACAGTAAGACAAAGACAGATTTATATTCTTGCATAAATGTCCATAATTTTAATAAGTGTTTTTCAAAATTTCCCAGAGCATCGGAAATAAAGTTTGCTACTCCCTGCTCCCATTTCTAAATTTCATAATTCTCGTACACATTACAAACTTATCTTTCTTTCCGTGTAATTATTCTCATTCTGCATTAAACCCTTATCTGTGCCAGTTCTCATAACCCTTTTTTGTGGCCAATTTGTGTAGCTTCCCCAGAGAACATCAGACTAAAATAAACCGCAGCATCCCACATAACCTCCCTCACACCCTAATCCTTTGCTTTGCCTTTCTTTGCATTTTTTTACTTCATCTGCAACACTTGCTATTTGCAATTATCTTCCCTAATTTGAATGAATGTTTATTCATTACAATTCCTATAAGGAAGCACATTCTGCCATGATAGTACTGTTTATTCTGCCATTACTGATATACTCTGACATTGCCATGAATACAGTATGATGTCCGCTTGGAAAGGTTTTGGCTGGTTAACATGACCTAACGCCATCGCTTAAGATCAAAGTCCAAGTAGGAGTTCTTGATTCAGGAAATTGGCTTTAACCGAGCATTGAGTGATATATAACCATCATGTCACAGACAGGGAGAGGGAAAGACTACGAAGGGAAACCCACAGATGAGTGATGATTATTCAACCATTAGCTTTGCCCAATTAAGCAGTGACAAGTAAGTGTTTAAACTAACTGCAACGGGACATATCTGAGGCACTCAGGGGTCATTTGTGTGGTGTCGTGCAATAAATAAGGTCGTAACTGGCTGCCAAACCGCACAGGGGTGTGAGCTGGAGATTAACAGGCCATATGGACGGGAACAGGAATACTGCTGAGCGAGCTGTGATCTTTTCCCAGAGTGACTGCAGTCATTTAGAAAAAAGATGTTCAAAATTCTCGCTGTTGCTCTGGGTGGAGCCCTGCCTGTCCCTAATACCCTTAGTCACTTTGCAAATGTTTAGCCCATTACTTCTAGAAGCTACTACCTGCTTGGCTGTTTGTAAAGGTTAGAAGTGGCAGTTCATGTTTTGCTCATGTCATCAAATTTTATAAGGCGCAAGAAGAAATCAAGCTCGCCTACACAAAGTCTGACAAACTTGTGTCTCTGAACATCCATAGAGCTCCATTGTTGTCACATCACCGAAACGGGTGTCACATTCGACACTACATTATTATAAAAAGACACACACTGCTCCTTGTGTCAAGCCCACAACCACAAGCTTGTCATTATAAATATTCTTAGAATCAACAAATCTTTAATACCCCGTTTACACAATGTTTTAAACAATTATTCCGTATTGAATAAAAGGAAACTAAATGTAAGTTATTGGTCTTTTCACATAATAATAGCAGATAAAAGCACAGAATCTGAACAGCTTCATTAATGGAATAAATATAATTCAAACCTAAAAGATGTCTTTAGTAAGAATTGGTTAATAAAACATCTTAATACATTCCCCTCCTTCCTTTGAGTTCATATTTTATTTTCTGCTACCAGGAATAACATCAACCCAGTATAATGTTGTCTGTTCTCTGAATCTAAATCACCCTGGAGCAATGCAAGGTTGTTTGTGCTCCCCTTTTCTTCTCCCTCATTTTACATTCCCTACATGCTCTTTTTCATCCTGACTCTGTGGCTAATGCTTGTAATCCTCCTCGTCACACAGGGGTGGCAGTTACTCCATTAGCAGGCTTTCTCATGTTGATGTCAGGCAGGCCATTGGTTTGCGAAGGGAATCTTGTTAGGGTCCTTATCGACATTGTGTTTCATTAACTTGATTAATGACGTCTATTGGGGCATGCTCCATAGTAATCAAGATCTCTGCCATGAAGGGCTGTCTACAGTCAAAGATGGGATTCTTCATCCCACTCTGTCAACTGTTAGCATCCTGAACATTCAATTCAAAATGAAAAATGTTCATAAATTTGAAAGCAGTGAGAGACCAAATAAACATTATGTACTTTCCTATTTCCCAATCTGTGAGAAGCCAGCCTAGTTCCTTAAAATTAAATAGATAAATAAACACCTTGTGCCGGTATCACACCTCCATACACTTCTTTAATGCCCCCCCCCCCCAAAGTTACTTGGGGACCTAAGTTCCCACAATTGAAAGATGATGCTGTTGCTGCTCTTAGTTTAAATATTTCTACAAATAAACCAACTTCGTGTCTTTAAGCAGGAAATGGGTGTCGGTATTGAACGGTGCAAATATAGAAAGGCACAAATGGAGTTAAAGTCGATATTTGGTTTTTATTTTTCAACACAGCCTGAAACTCTGTGGACATTCTTTCTCTTTGTCTCTTTAAGTACTTTCTGTAACCCCTCAGGAAAGGCTTGTTAAAAGATTTCAAAACTCTTAGGATGTTGGCTGTCTTTTGGTCCATTATGTGTTAAAAGATCCCTCACTGTATCACTTGAGATCTGTCCTCTGGGGAGGATTCTTCACTATGTAAGAATTCTTTTCACTGATGTCCTTTTGATGGACTCTTCAACAGCCAACATACTGTTTAGAGAATTTCTGATTAGGCTTGAATGGGCTATAAATGGAGCATCATGTTTTGATTTTTTCCTTCTGTTTCTATAAAAGAAAAGGCCGCTCATAATCTGTAATGGATTATTTGTTCTCTGCTATGTGTCGACACCACGCCAATTCATCGCTTAAGTTTGGGCATCTTTTTTTAATCCTTCAACAATCTACAGGTCAACGGTAGGTGGGTTAACAGATAAAAATAGTAAAAATTCTTGTGAAAATGGTCAGATAGACTGAGCTGAAAATGATCGATGATCATTGTACTTGTGATTAGAAAAACTTGTAATGTTTTATATAATTCTGCAGGATCAGATCAAAAAACTTCTACTTTCAACGCAACACATTCTGTTCTCCTCAGAGAACCTCAGGATTCCTTCCTGAAGCGATTTCTTTTCTTATCTTTGGATTCCTCACAACTTTAGGGAAAGTTGAGAGGGGTCACATCCTGCAGCAGTGTGTGGAAGAAGAGAGGCTGCTCATCTCAGGTACTCCAACAAGAGGAACAGTGAAGGCTACCAAATCACCGCTTGAGGTCCTTTTTCTTTCCGGAGAAGAGAGATACAAAAGTAAAGATCAAAAAAAACCCAACTGGAATTCATATTTACCTTTCATCATCTGCCTCTTTCTCACACTGTGCTCTGGTGTATTTGCCGGAGCTCTTAAGGGAGAGACAGGAAGCTGTTCCTGTGAACCTCCAAGCAGGTGGCTTCTGGGCTGCCAAAGTTCATACCGTAGGAGCTGACTCGGATAATTTGCTTTCTGGTGTTATTATCTTGGTGTATGCAGCTCAAACCACCACTATTTGGCACGGTATGGTACAGCATTGCAGCTACTTATGTATTATTTATAGTTTGCACCAAAAATCCATTCCATATATTTTGTAGGATGCTCACATACTTAGAGGAGCTTGCAAACTGTGCAGAGAAGATTTTTGTTATCTAACAGCAGGCAGAAAAATAACTTCCATTTTGTCAGTGTTAGTTTAATAGGAATTGTCGTGTGTTGACTGAGGAAAAATAAACCGTTATAAGCTTTGTGATCATAACATCTTTTAAGCTCAATTCCCTTTTATCATTTTATTTTTTTAAAGAGCATAGTGCTAATAAATAAACAATATCCCTGGAAAGAACATAAAAAATAAATGAAATAAAAATACACTTCTTAGCCACAAATAATATCAATTATGACAAAGGTGGCTGCAGACTAGAGCTGGAATAATGATTGTTTTATTTCTGAAATAGTTTATGGACAATTTGAGATTTTTCTTTCAGATCAATGAGACATACCTTTTTCAAAATACCTGTTGGTTTCCGTTGTCTCACTCCAGTTTTGACATGTCTTTGTTCATCAAGTGTTTTAGAGATGGAGGCTTTGCATGTGCTCAGCTGTCTTTTTGGTCAGCTCAGCAATTGGACTCATATCAGTTTGAATAAGCATCAAGAAGCTATTAGATCAGTTCCACTAACAAATCGATCAATGGAGCAATAAGAATGAAGAGATGCCTGGAGCTGTGCTGACAACACACCTTATCCATACAGATGCAGGTTGTCTGAATTACAGAATCAACTAGAACGCTTCAGCGGACAAAATGACGGTGGAGCAGTCACATTGATCTCTGAAAAAGTAACAGTGCATATCATCCTCATTACCTTAACCATTAGGTTTAGCTAATACTAAAGTTAGACCTAATCAAGATTTAGAAAAGAAAAAAAAAACGCAGTTGTGTCATTACAATGACATTTTTATTTCATAATTCCCCAAAACCAATGACCCCTGACATCTGAAGGCCATCTGACAAATCTGTGGATGAAAGTTGTTGTTGTTCCTTTGTAGCTGGGTTACTTAAGTTCACAATGGTCTTCACCAAATAGTTACAGCAGTTATATGAAGAGTGGCTGATGGTGGGTGTAAGATGCATTCTCCTCAGTACAGAAGACAGAATATTTCCACAAGAAGGTGGAATCATTGGTCTTGCTGATTAGGTTTGAGCCTAGGGGTGCCCAGAGGCAGAGGCTAAGGAGTGGAGGTCAAATGAACTTAACTGGTCATATACCGTTGCATTGAAAATCTAATTATCTTGGTAAATAAGGATATAGATAATACGCAAAACACTAGAAACTCCAGACAGTTTAGAACTTGCTTTAGGGAACACCGTGTTCATTTGGCAATACGAATGTTCACATATTACATCTGAATTTTTCCAGTGTTGCCAAGAGATAAGACTTTTAAAAAATGTTTTTAAAAAAAAGTAAAATATTACTGACAGGGTGCATCATGTAATGACAGAAAATAGGCTCCCCTCGTGTGGATTTGTATCTCTGCAGATCTTTTACTTGAACAAAAAATATAGAATGAACTCAAGAAAAGGACGCATTCAGATCAAACAGTGCTAAGTGCTCTGAAAGATTTGGGTACTGAGGATCTCTCTAAGGACAACCCATCTTCGAGGGCTTTTCATTCGGCTGCAATAAAACTGCAGATAGGAAGTAGTAACAGTATAAAAAGTGAAAATAATTCCTAGGCTGCATATTGGCTCAATAAACCCTGAGCTTCACGGTCAAATTATTCCTCAATGTTTTCTTTAGGTCATTACAAAATAGCATTTCAAACTTTCGCTTTGCAACAAAGTTTTTATCTGCGTTCAATTCATTTGAGGATTGTGCTCTTGCATTCAGTGGGCCTGACGCTTGTGCCTTGTTTCAAACATTCACCTTATAGCTACAGAAGCTGGTTAAGAGTGAAAGATCTGATAAATGCAGTGCTGCAGTCGCTCAAAGCTCCTGCAGTGATGAGTGATAGGCTGCCTCCTATAGTTGGAAGAGCTATGAAAAGGTTACTGCTGTCCGAAGGTCCGTGTGTAGTTAGTCCTGTTCATTTTCCCGGACAGAAAAAGTTCCACAATGATTGAAAATGAATTATTTATCACTGGCAACATACACTCATCAGGGATTTACTCCTCACTTCTCTAAACTCTTAAACAATTTTTCAATATTTGAATTTCATGATGAGGATTTTTAATGCATAGATTTTTTTTTTCAAAATCATTCTTCAGATTAATTGTTCAAGTGATTAAAGGAGCAGAGAGAAACCCAACTGATGAGCGACTACAGCTCATCAGTGATAGCACAGCAGTGATAGTTTCATTCTGTCTTGGCACAGTACAAACCATGGACATGGCCAGAGCAGCATCAAATCTCTTTCTATGGATTATATGTGCCCTCAGTCAACCAAAATAGCATCTTTAGAATTCCCTCAGAACAGTATTTGTAGGAAAGGAAAAGAATCAAAGCATACGTAAATCACACTGTTTGTCATATTTGTGGTGGAAACTAGTACAGGCAATTTTACGGCATATACCTGATAAGTTCTCAAAGTCGGTAAAGATTATCAAATGAGGGACATTCATCCTAAATTATTCAGTGTCCTGACAATATAGTTATTTGAATGCTTTTTTACCTGTCTGGGTCTTAACTATCAAAAAGAGGCATTGAAATATGAATTATTACTGTGACAGGTCAGCCTTTGACTTCACCTTCACTCGTGACATTATTTAGCCAACAAGTAACGCTGCTAACATTTTGTAGATGTTTATCACATTTAAACATTTTTGGTGTCCCTCCAAGCGAATCTACAAGTGCAAATGATTGCAGCAGCGAGATATTATTGACAAAGGTTTAGAGGGCTCACCGTCCTCCCGCGACTTCTGAATGAAAGCATCGACGCCGCTCTCTCCATAATTCCCCTCCGAGGCCACGGTTGAGACGTAGTTCCAGCGCATGGCCTTGACAATGTCCACCATGGCTTGGGCCTGATACGTGTCCGGGGGCACCACGCGGGAGAAGAAGTCGTAGCGGGTGTTGTCACTGAGCTCCGGGGCGGTAGAGGCGTAACTCACCTGGGGTATCTGCACACAAAGACATGTTGATAGCATTATTAGCTTAAAGCAGCCTCTGTTGACGTGATGGCAGAGACGTGTATTAGAGTAACAGAAGTTTAACTTTATTGGTCAAGTACATTTCAATATCAAGAGAGAGCTTTAAGATGGGAAACTCACAAAACAATATTGTATCACTGTCAGGAAAACAGGAACTATATTAGTTATTGGGAAGCCAGCAGAAATATGTAGAGTGATGATGGTCCAGCCAGAGTAAACTTATTGAGAAAAACTTAATTAGAGACACTAGTAAGGATATTAACCTGGTTAAGATAAGGCTTTTTTCTTTCAGACTGCTTTATGATGTATTTTTAAATTGTTATCAGTATGTCCAAAGGCTGCATGTACAAAACCAGCTGTATGTGATAAAAAAGGAAGAGGATGATCTGCAGGAAAGATATCATCTTGAAAAATCCTGCTCTACAAGCAGAAACACAATCCTGCAAGCAACACTCGCTTCGCTTCGCTCAACATTTCCTTCGCCCTCACAAACACTTTGGCTCATCAGGTGGATTTATCTTCAACTTTAGAGGCGTAAAGTGTGACTGATTATCGTTCTCCTCTGACTATTTGATCCTAGCACGGTGGCCCATCAGGTCCAGTTTACCGCGGCAATAGAAGTAACAATCAATGATGGGAGGTGTCGGTGGCTGTGCTTAAAATGTGCCTTTGAGTTTAGAAGCTATGCAGTTATAGAGCTAATCACAAGCACATGTTGCAGCTGCCGGTACCCAAACCTCCTCACAGAGCAATGATTGCCTCATTTCACAGAGTCACCGTTGCAGGCAGGGTTCGTCATACCCAACATGTCGAGTCATATGAATCAGTATTAACGAAATCATAAACTAGGACTGATGTCAAAATATTAAAGGTAATCATATCAGGATCTATTTCGAGCTTTCCTTCTTTTTTTTTTTTTTAGTTACTTAAATATTTGTGGAGGGGGCATGGTGCTCAGCTGCAGGGGGGCGGGGGGGGGGGGAGGTTTGGGGAAGGCTCAGGGGAACAGTGCCAGGGGAGGTGATTAGCAAACCGGAATCAGTTAACTAATCACTCTCCCCTCGTTAGAACAATAGCGTGCTGGACCTGGACGAAAAGGATGGACCTGGAAGAGCAGGATCCAGCCACGGCCAACTGAGTATAACGCTGTGTGTGTGTGAGTGTGTGTGTGAGTGTGTGTGTGTATGTGAATGAATCTCCGCGCAGGAAATAAAAGTCGTAAGCCAAACCACTGTCTTAAGAGTCTGTCGCGGCACCCACGGTGCCTGAAACTGACACGATATCAATGACAGATTAAAAGGCTGGACACCATAGCCTTAAAATCTCTGGAGTCAGCTTGATGAGTGAGTGTGTGTTCAGCTCTTGGAAGTCTCCAGATTGAGTTGAGCTCATCCTCACCTTTGCATAGGGAACAAAGAGTCTAAATAAGACTAAAGAAAACCTTTTGCCTCTTGCAAAGTGGTATCAATGATGGAAAAATGTGTGGTGAAAAAGTGCCAGCCACAGATATTTGCCACATACAATACAAAAACTGTAACAAAAGCCCTGACTTAAGGCGGGAATGGGAAGAGGCCACATAATACCTCCACAACACAAAAGAGACAATTTCCCTGAGATTTGTCAGTATGATAGTGATTTAACCCAAATTCAATTGGCATATTCAGCTGTCACAACCTGTCACTATTGTGATGCTTTAAAGAATTGTGGTCCCGAATAGCCCATAATGCCCACAATGATCTCTCTAATTACACTTTAAAAAACAAATACGAAGACGATCTTCTGATCATGTGGGAGAAGAATCTTTTCAAGGCCTCCACAAAACCAGACCGCGATCCGCCTGACCTGAACACAGTCGGTTAACTGAGCAGGCTGCGTGCAGTTAAAGAAGACACCGACACCTTCCCGGTATTGCATAATCCGTGCTGATGAGAGTTTAAGTTGCAGACCGTTTCTGTTTTACCCCTGCAGGTTTCTTTGTTCTGAACTTACAGGGCTGATCGATTGCTGCTTTGTTAATTCGTTTTTCTTTGCCACACCGATGAGAGTTCTTTGGTTCAAACTCAGCAAAGCTGTGCGTCTTCATTGCTGCTGCTGTCAATACCTGGCCTACTTAGATGTAGAAAAAAAAATGCCTTGACATACATCCAACAAACCCAACCCGATAGCCAACGAAATCAGTTTTTTGCACAATCAAATTGTTTTAAAATGACTGGTGTTTGCAAAGTTCACTAGACAGATGGATTTTTAACTCTGTTCTACATCCATTTCTGACTTTGAACATTCGCACAGCTGTTGCCAGTGGTATACTTCTTGTAGTTGTTAATTTCTTAAGCATTACCTGAGCAACGATTTGTAATCGATCTTCTTTTCCTCCAAAGGGAGGTCAACAACTTCTTAATCAGTGACTAGGGAAACTAGAGGTGAGACAAGTAGAAATAATTTCGGAGATGTCTGATCCAAGGCACTGCCTTCCTTTTGAGACTTAAAAACAGAGCCAGTGATCCAGCAAACCCCCGCTGAGCCTTTTATAATCCCAGTGCGTTGGTGGTGTCTTACGCCGCAGCTGGCTGTCTGGTTCACAAGATGAGATGATGAGCGTGTCACGCATCTGATCGGGGGTCAGTCTCTCAACATAAACAGACCTAAAAAATTTACAGTAAAAGATAAAAGATGTGCAAATGTTTCACCCGGGAAAAGCTTTGGTTACACGAATACTTTAACACTTGCAAGATAATGTATAATGGCAACTTTCTATTGCTCCCACATCTCCACAGATTTCAAAGATTTGTTCCCCGAGGAAAGAAAAGTGTTACATAAGAAGCTTAAATAGACAAACAAATGGGTCAGCTAAAGCACGAAGTCTGTTCTCAGCGACCATCATTTTAGTGGAGATTTTCGTTTCTGTTTTGGTAAAAGGTAAACTGTGTTTGAGCAAATGGAATTTTTCATCTCGATGGCACGCAGTGAAAGAAACAAATACAATAACAAAAAAGGAGGCAGCCGTGTTTCTTGGTAATAACATATAGTGTTCCTTTTTGATGGGGATCTGTTGTCATGTGTTTGTCTCGACAAAATGAGGAGAAAGTGCACTCTGTGAAAAACGATCCAAACGAAAACAGCCCTGTTTTCCCTCTGGATGTGTTGTTTCCACATGATGCGTTTCATCATCACAGACAGCAGAACTGTGAGCTGGGACACATGGATAAGCTCTTTACTTAACACATCTGACTTAGGGACAACATCTACCCACCACAATGAACACCACCATATTTATGTCGAAGTTCAGTAATACAAGCTTATCAAGTGGATTTCTCCCAACTAGTTTACTGGTCACAGATTAAATACCAAGAGAGAATACAGAGAAGAAATAAAAGAATCAAGGTTATGTATCATAAGGCTACATTAAAATTCAGAATGTAACCACCGATATTAAAACTATTAAGGGAATAGCTTTGAGTCCCCTTAAGAAAAAAAAATTGTCTCCAACTCCAAATTTTACATTGCTTGATGAAACCGGTCATCCTTACTTAGAAATAACTAATTATGACAAGTTTAACAGCAATAAGACATACAGGATTGTATTATTTTTGTAAAAGGTAAAAAAGTCCAGAATTAAAAAGTAAGAAATTACAGCTGACACTTGTCAATCACAGGAATCGACATTCCAGCAAGTTCATCCCCAAGCTCACAGAAATCTATATTTCAGCTTTCACAGGCCTCAGTTACACTTTTTAAATATTTTTTAGATTTGCGGCAGTAAAATTACAAAAAGGACAGAGGACCAGGACAAGACCAGAACACAGAATATGTTTTCTAATAAAAAAAACAAGCTGGTGGGCCGATGATTTTTATTTGTTTTATGGACAGAGGACAACAGAGTCCACCTTGAACTCTTTGGTATTGCACAATGTTTTAGAGTCAAGCTTGAGGTAATCTGAGTGTTGAAACTGGGTCACACAATAGGACAATGATCGGAATCACAAGGGCAAAGCTAAGTGGCTGAAAAATAAAACAATCAAGCCGTTGCAATGACCCCTTCAAAGTCAGTACAAGGGTGGCTTTACAGGCAAAAGGATCCTAGACTGCAAAGTCTAGGATCTAGGAACATGTGTAATATCATAACCAGAAGAAATTACTATTCTTTTTCTATGTGGATTTCTAAAAGTTTGATATGTCTCAAATTAGGTCCCTGTCAAACAGTCTCACAGCAGTCCTTTTTTTATTTTATTCTTTATTTTGATCTGCTTATATCTGCTTACATATCTATAAGTAAATGTAGTCAAGCAACTCTCAATCAGTGTAGATATGAAACTAAACATTTAACTGCTGTTGATTTTGATGGATAACGTGAGAGCAGTTTGTTTCTCTCCATTTGAATATGGCGTTGCAGCGCGTCTGAAACATATCCGTGCAGACAGGTTAAAGACCAGTCCCTGAATGGACTTTACTTCCGCACCACAGACATAAGACCCTTTCCTAAGTAAGCCATGGCTCAGAAAACATTAAATGAGGACATGTGATGTAAATTAATGTAAAATAATTCCTTTAAACATTGCATTTTTTAAAGCCAAACCATTTTTTGTTTTGTTTGTTTTTTATTACAACAGTTTTTGTATTCAGAGTACAGGGCTGTTGTATTATATTCTGTAGGCATACCTCCAAGTTCAAGTATTTACTGAAGAAGTGCACATAAATCATGCTAAGGCAATATTCTCATAGATAAAAGGGTATGTGTTTGATTTGGATTTTTTCGTTTTTACTTGTTTTCATGTGTTAGTTCTGATATAAAATCTTCAGCCGAGAAAAGAAAAAAAGGCAGACTAACAGATTAACAGAGTTAAACTACAAGATTTTTCCAATAGCCACAGGGATGCAACAATGCATGAAAAGATCACACTGATAGAAACCATCTGAATATGTGTGAGCTGAAAGGTGGGCAGAGCCTCATACATAAATTCATGTCCATAGCATTGTTGCTTTGCATCTGAAACGACGTAACCCACAGTTTTCAAAAGACTTCTTCTCTACAGAAACCAAAATAAAAAGTGAACAATTAGCCTATGTCACCCCCGCCTGGCATGCAGCCTTCTCAGCTGTGACACCCAACATGTGCTCTTCTGAGAACTCTGCCAAGTGCAAAGCTGTTTAATTGTTGTGACTATTATGAGGTACAGTGTGGGGGCAAAAATAGCAGATTTCAGTCGCACCTCACCCGCCTGACAATCTGTCAGTTACTCTGAAGGTGACAAGTTCTCTTCTTGGAAAATATCATGCTTTCCACTTACCGAATCAGGTTGGAGAAGTCAACATTCAGCATCAAAGTTTATGAATGCTATCAAGGAAATAATTTTTATGAAATAAATGATTGAATCTATATGTGGTTATCATCGTGTATTAAGAGTGTAAAACGAATATTTTGCCACAGCTCTTGCCTGCACTTCTTATCAAATTGCACATCACTGTGCTGAAATTAATTGTTAAAGAAATAACACGCAATTGTAACAACAGTACAATCTACAACCTTAATTTGACTGGAGATTCAAAGGCATCCATCTGTTAACAGATTTGTTCATTAGTGTAGACTACCTGCTCAACCTGACTTCACTTTGAAATCTTAGTTTTCTCAGTTCACATTAATTGTTGATGAACACGGTTTATACCGGTAGTAAGATAAAAATCAGATCACCTGAGGCCTTTGTAAGTCTCCTCTAGTTGCAGTTTGGTACAGAATAACCATATAAAGAATTCCTAAAGCTGTCAGATTGTTAACATTCAGCAATTTAAAGTGTGGCTTGAGTGAACACTTGTCTCCCTCAATGCAAAGTACTTTTAAAGCATCCTTTAAGATCTTTTAGTGACTAAGTGGCACTACATCCATCTCAACGTATTGTTTGTTGAGCATCCTGTTGAGATCAGAGGCAACTTGATGATGATAATGTTGATGTTCAAGGTTTAGGTGCGGGATTTTTCTCTGCAAATGATCCTGGCATGCAAAACAGCTGACTATATTTACATCTCTAATTTAGACGCCTGACAGATCCCTGCGACCTGCAGTGTGGGCCAAATGCAGAGCATCTGCTTCAATCAAACAGCATATGGCAAACATGGATGGACAAACATAGTTTATCCCTCTTACTTGGGAATCTCCTGCCGTGACTGAAGAAGGAGCACAGCATGAGCTCATCCTTCATCACACCATGGAGACGGAAAAGACCACAGAATACCAGCAACTAAATCCCCATTCATCAAATCCAGCATTTCTTACAAAAAGGAGAAATATATATTTTTTTTACTAATGAGCCAGTCAACAGAAAAATGAAATAGTTTTTATTACTATATGCACATTTGCCTACAATTCCAATGTAGAATATGGGTATGGAAATAAAAATGATACCAAAAAAGCAGGACAACATGACAAAGAAGTGAAATGAAACAGAAGATTCCTTCAGTTTTCTAATAAAATGTTCCCTGAGTCTACTAAAATTAAACATTTAACAGCATTGTTATTTACTATGGTGCAAAACTAAAGAAAGACGACTTTTCAGACTTTTCAATATATGTATGGCCACTATGGTCACTCACAACATGTCTGTAATGGTAAAAGGTTTCTCCAATTGTTTCTTAGTATTTGACTTTAATTGGCATAATGACCGTTTTAAACATAAGTCTTTATTTAAAATTAAAATTGAACATTTAAAAATGTTCAATTAGATGAAAACTCATTTCAGTGTAGAAACTTATTGTGGTTCTGACAGAGATGGTCTTTCTTTCACAGAACTGTCATTTGTAGTTTTGTCATGTACATTTTAGAAATTACCAACATGGAAGTTAGCAATCTGATACACAGACTGCAAATTGTCAGTCACAGGACACACAGATAACACACTCACAAATGTGTTAACAAGCTTGACAGCGTGATTATTGGAGGAACACATTAACACGAAACCATTAGAAAGCCATTTCAAACTGCACTGGTGTGGCATTCAGAG
Source organism: Menidia beryllina (assembly GCA_013363375.1). Taxonomy (NCBI): domain Eukaryota; kingdom Metazoa; phylum Chordata; class Actinopteri; order Atheriniformes; family Atherinopsidae; genus Menidia; species Menidia beryllina. Next base: position 15,787,696 of record JABUIW010000205.1, read on the forward strand.
GAGTCGTGAGGTCTCCAAATGCACTCCTCAAACATTGTGCTCTGGCATTGTTTAGTGCTGTGGCAGAAAAAGCAAACTAACAGTGCAAAAAGCTCTTTGCTCTCACACAGCGGGAGCTTTGTGCGTTGGCTGCAGCACAGTTAAGGCTGCATTATACCCTACTATCAGTGGGTAAAACGGTAGTGTGCTTCCCGTATTCAGGCATCACTAACACTTGCACTTTTCCGCTTCAGCTCTCACTTCACGCAGATCGAATTTACTAAAATGAACTACCATAATCTGAAGTTGTAAACAATATCGCGACCACTTAAAGGGTACGCCATGAAAACAACATCTACTATTTTTTCCATTTAATGCATAAACATCTGTAAAAACCCTGTCAAGAACATAATTATTCCCTTCACATTGCTCCTTGGTTCATTTGAGACCCAGACTGGACATTCAGATCCAAACAACAAATATAGTAAGAAGAAGGAAATTTTGCAGTGATGGATACGGGTACACTCCGAGTGGAGCGCACCACTTCTGCATCCAGGCTTTCTCCCTAATTGCCATCAGCTGCTGTTGACACTGAGGGGAGATTAAAGTTTCACTTTGTTACTGTCAGAGTAAGTGGAGCAGCAAATAGCTGAGTCTCCTGAATAGAAAGCCAATTTCTGCATAATGATATAACAAAACAGATTCTCTCTGCTGCAACAGTGAACAACAATGTAACCCAGAACACAACAATATTTGGCTATGGTACTGACCGATGCATTATTACATAAAGAGACAGTGTTAGAGGGATTTATTGCATCATTCATTTAGTCATCTCTATCTTTTTTCTTTTTTTTTCTAAAAAGGCTTCTGCCAGCATTGCGTGCTTATTTCATTATGGTGCATGGGTAAAATGGGTTTGACAGGGCTAGAATATATAAAGTATAGCTGCCAATTTCTCTGGGCCACAATATGTGGCCACACTGTTCGCGGTCAAACGTTCAGCCCTAAGAGGATGGTAATAAAAACTCGGAGCATGCTTCAGACCTTTTCAAAATATTTCAACCTCTTAAATTTGACCTTTAATATTTTTGACACTTGACTGGAATGAGTGGGAAAGAAAAAGCCAATAACATTAAGCTTGTCTTGCTTTGTCTTCACCAGAGACTCACATCACCCTGCTTCAATCATGCAGATCACCCTGGTGAACCCGAATCTCTCTGATGCCGACTTCTGGTCTGTTTGAGCAATGTAGTGCCTTTAAAAAAGGATTCGAAAAGCGAGCCTAACCATCTGCTGATGTTTCTTTTAACGATCAAGTATTTCCTTCCAGATGTTTGCCTCTAAACCTGCATGATAAATAATTCTGGCAAAAATAAACGCCATTGTAAAATTAGGCATAATGTGAGTTTTCTGCAAATAGACACAAGCTCTTAAACTGGAGGAGGAAAATGATATGGGGAAATCAAATATGTGGATAATCATTCAAATTCAGATTCAGAGCCAGTCATGTAATCAGAGCAGAGGTTAACCCCTGTACCACACGGGAGCAACCCATATGGCTAAAATGCTGGCTTGCACATGGAGGGTGTGTGGGTGTCTCTGAGGGCACGGTTGAGCACGAATATGTGTTTTCTAAAGACATTCCAGATATTGATTTTTGTGCAGGGCTTGTGCTTTGCATGCTCAGATTAGCTGTACAAGCTGTCATCAATTTGATTTTGTACAATATTGATGAGGCAAATGACCTTTCCTTTTTACTGAGCAGAGCACTTTTTTTTATTTGAAACTATATCAAGTTGAAAAAATGTAACAAAAAAAAAGCTACTCACATTAGTTCACAAACTTTATGTGGCCAAAATGCTTAGACACTTAATAGATTCAGGGACAAATCCAATTAGTTTAAAACACATTTTGTTGATGCTAAGGCAGGGAGAAAAGACGTGTCTGCATACCATTACAAGACATCTGTTATGTAGCTCAAAATATATATTTAGTGCATAAACAAAGTAAAAGACAACGCTTGAAGACGCTGCAGCATAAAGGTCGGTATTGGTAATACAGACATGTAGCCATAATGCAGAAGTTCTGTAAAGCACATACGTAGCACACACCCCAGTTTCCAGGTAAAGTGGCCTTACAAGTGAGGATGAACTAAGACAATCTTGAAATCAGAATCAAAACAGATGATCATCAGATTTCCAAAATCAAAAACCATATTAGTGAACTACGCTGTAACAAATTCTGAATTCTCTTGACACTGGAGGTCACATTTCTATCAGCCAGTCAAATAGTCATTCATTTCAACTTTTTTGGTTTCCAGTGCAACCACTGCATTGTTAAACAGGCAACATTACCTCACAAAACAGGAATTTAAAAGAAATTTCCACGGAATCATAAATATTATATAATCATCTAATATCAAGAAAAGTCATCTTTCTTTTGATGAATTATAAAAGATGAATGGCCTGCTTTTTCTAACGTTTCAACCTATAAATATGTCTGCAAGTATTTCACACCCTAAGTTGCTTGCTGAAATGTTCTGTATTAAAAAAAAAAAAAGTTTTACCTCGTCTCTTTATCATAAAAAAAATGGTACATGCTCTCAGGTCCCATTGGACATATACGATGCTTCAAGTTTCTTCAAGCATTTCTCATCTGTGCTAAACATAGAACCTTCCATCTGTTAAAGACCTTCTGGCATGATGTGTGAGGAGTCAACTCCCCGCTATCTAGGTCTTTATCTGTGCCCTCCTCTCTATGTGTAGCACAGACAGCCACTGTGGTGACCCCTGAATAAAAGAAAAAATCAAATGAGACTTTCAAAGACCAGTTGAGGGCCTTACTGATATTTTAGAGAACAAATGAACCCTCCAGTGTGGTAAGAAGAATTGATGTCCTATTAAGCCCCCAAAAACCAAAAGCAACATCCCTGTTACAGTGCTGTTCAAATTTCTTGAAATAGCAGGGTGAGAATAGCTCCAATCTGAACACCTTGCACAGTTCTAGTAGTCCCACAGATCTTTTACTGAGAGCTTCCTCACACTATCATTCATGCACTGATGGGACTCTCCCTCCTGCTGTTCCGAGGGAGGTGTCTTTCACACACCGAGGAGGTTATCAAGCGTCTCATCCCACACATATACTGTACATCTACACTGTTGCGGAACAGTGAAATAGTCAAGAGGTAGAAGAAGAAGAACTGGGAGAACCAACAGTTTTCACTGTAAGGGGGAAACCTAAATGGGGGCAGACACCTTTAGAAAAGTCAACACCATTAATTAGGTGAGGCGATGATGCTAACCACCACACCCTCGTGCCGCGCCGTTTGCTGTTCAGTTGTAATCTAATTTCATAAAAACATGTTGCACGTTCTTCCCCTTTAGATTCAGGATCACACAGATCATTAAACATGACTATCTGAATCTCTGCTCTTAATAAATACCAAAATGCCTCATGAATGCCACATGAGATATTTATTTATTTTATTTTGATCATTGTTTAAAAGGCTCGGCGGCACAGGACTGAGAGGAATTATTCTTCATGTAATTAGCTAAAAATCAAAGCACAGACATGGATTCTGTTATTTTTGTTGTGATTTCTAGTTAACATGCTAATGTAGTAAACCGGGAATATGATGACACAACTTTACTCACTGAACTTCACTGGCCTTCTATAACCACACTAATCAGATTCAAGTCACTTATGTCAGCCCTCAGAGTGACTGTGGGGCCTATAGCCAGCTAGTCATGCAGGCTTATGCTCATTCTGAAACACTGCTTTGTCTCATGCTGCCTTCCCCCTTCACACCCACAGTTCAGATTGTTCTGATCTGTGGTTCAATAGTTGTCAAAAGAACTGTCTAATCAGTATCCCACTACCTTCAAAGACCTGTTGATGAATCATCTTTGATAAAAAAAAACTCTTTGAAGGTGTCATGCTCGTTGCGTTTAGGTGCTTAACTTCAATCTACTTCCATTTATGCATTATGCCTGTGCATTGTCATTTAGAAAGATGTCAACCAAAACACCCCCTAAAGGAAAACAGTTTCTTGTTGCAGTGAAGCTTAAACATTTTTACGAACTTGTAAGTCCTCTCAGTCTGCTTTATGATTTAATGTGTGATGAATACAAATACTAAAAAAACGGTTTGAAAATGTTTAATACTGAAAGCAGAAATGGAAATAATAACAATATCAAGGATGATTAAGCTGTCAAAACAAACTCTGTAAGTCAGCGCGCATGCACTGGACCAGGACCCTAAAACCAGGTAAATGAAAACAGTAATATTAAATCTCATTGATATAGATTTCAAGTGTACCTATCCTTCTGTAACAAGTGAAACTGTTGGCACAGAAAGTGAGCAGCACACTACTTTACTGTGGACATGAAAGATGACAAATGAAAAGGTGGTCCAGGGACTTCAAGTCCACTGTCAATGGAGCCTCTGCTTGGCTGCAATTGCCAGTGGAGAAATCACAAGACTGATTTATTGTTTTGGGTATTTCTTTCTACAAATCAAAATAGATCCAAGCTGCCAGGACAGAAAATGGAACCCTGGCCAAGCCCATGTGTGTGCTTTGGAACAGATGCAACAGACACATTTACGCAGTTGTTGCATGATGAAGAAAATTGCCATGAGCACAAATGTCCCATTTCTCTTTCCACAATGATAGCATTGGATCACAAGTTCACGAAGCCTTGCAGCCATATACAACACTCTGAGCTTCGAGCATGTTTGTGCGAAGAGTAGATACAGCCTATGTCAGCACAGTCATTGTGCAGATAATAAGGAAAAATAAAAGGGAGCTTTGGGCTCAATCAAACATTAAATCCAACTTCAGTAGTGAACACTGGTGCCAAAGCCTAGAAGTTAAATCTTCAAGGCAGCATTTTATGCCTCTTCTCTTTGGCTTCTTAACACCCACTAACATCCAGCAAAATGCTTTATCACAGAGACTGAGGACACCCAAGACTTAAATAAAAGTGATTGAACATCATGATAATTGTCAGAAAATATTAATCACTGATCATTTATCGAATAGAGGTAAAATGGTAAAAAAGCATTCCCCCTATAGTCTCTCACTCAGTTTAAAACGTCCCTAGATGAACCTTCAGCACCCAATAAAAAGCCACTTGATAAGACAGGAAGAGAATATTCTCATAAAGATCTAAAGATTACATCAATCAATCTCTAACCATCAAAGCTATTACACTGTTGAGGATGGAGTGATAGGACAGACGTAGGATGTTTGCCTCAGCTCCAAATGATTTTCCTCAAAGCAAGCGGACCACAAGGCAGCACAATACGACATGTTCACCGACCCATAAAAACGGCTGTTGCTTGCTCGTATGTAACCCCTCAATCCGCGTCTTTACACACAATTCCCGGTGAATCTAGGTCTATCAGTGTTGTCAGGCTAGGTTCAGAGCGTAGATTTGACCTCTGAACAACAACTGGAAAATCTACATGTTCATTTTCAACTTAAAAATAATAAGAAATCAGTTGTTTTTTTTAACAATTTGGTATCGTTTTAAGTTAAAGTGATGTCATGACAACAAGACAAAAATAAATAAACCCACCTTTGTGTATAGGCCTAGGTCAGAATTCCTTTTTCCCAGCAAGAAAGACTCTGTGCAAGTGATAAGTCTCAAGCAGATCTTCAGGGAAGTAAAAACAAAAACTAATTTTTAGTAGTTAAAAATGTCTTCTTTATCGTTTAATTGTGGCTGTGAAGTTGTCTGAGTCTGCTGATCTGAATTCAATTATCTCAAAACTTGCGAAACTTTACAAACAGGCGACACAAGCTAATAGTTCAAGTCATTACAAAACAGTGACAGTGTAGTTAAATTTGTCATATTTCTATTAAACCAGTAAAAAAACTGTGCTTAGCACTGCAGTCTTTGAAAAGCAAAAGCAAAGCACATAACTACATTTTCAATTCACTGTGAGAGAAGCGAGAGACTCTTCATCCAGTTCACATCTGTGAAAATGTTATTTAATGGTAATGTGTCTTAAAGGATCCAGCAAACTAAAAACAACCGTAAGTGTGCCTGAGAACATATTCATATACATTCAACCAACCCTTGCAATGTCAGTCACTGGTAATTGTAACAGCAATCGTTCATAGTGACCTTATTTTTGGTGCTGGCACTTCAGATAGCTGGTGGTTATATAAATACCAAAATACTTTTGTTGAGGATCTGAGATACAGCCCATCAAACTTACAGTGTATTCTGGAAATTAATTATTCATCATTTTTGCTTAAATCCCAGTTGATTTTTTTTTTTCAGACAGAAGCCCCGGAAAGCACAGCACAAGCTGTGCTACGCCATGTTTTGGTCCAATTCCACTTAGAATTTTCTGGTGAATTTCACAATCATCAGTCTCAACTAACCGCCACTCAAACACCTATTATCACCCACCTAAAATTACTTTGTATGCACAACACTCTCTTGAATCCTTAGTGTCTTTGTGTTGTGTTGCTTTCAAAGTTTTTTATTTGGTTTTCTTGCTTAACAGCTGTGAGGGTTTAGATGCTTCAAAGAGAGAATGTTGCATTTATTTGATTTGCATCACTTAAGCTCTGGAAATACCAGCAGCAGATGAGCGTTCACGCTCAGCAAGCAGCCATTTTAAGTGAAAAGGATCCAAGTACCACCTGCAGGACCTAAAAGCAAACAGGGCAAGTTAGCTACAAGTAGATAAATGTTATAGTGTAATTATCCACACAGATGACTGCATTAACAGTGAAGAGCACACTCTCTATTCAAACTTTCTCAAACAAATCCACTGACAGACCTAGAATTCCCATAGATTCATAGGCCCAGGGTAACACATGAGTTTTTCTGGACATGTTTGATTTCTGTTTTTTTCATTTGAACAGAAAACACTGGCCTTGAGTTCTTTGATTTTTTCTTTTATAAAATCTTTCATTGGGAAATAAAGGCGGTAAAAGAAAAAGAGTCCACATGCAAACATTGAACATTTTTCTCTGAGAGTTTTTGCACTGATTTTGTAGTTTTTTCTCAAATAGTGAGTAAAATTGAATAATTTAAAGTGGCGCTCATGAGGATCCTCACTGCGCCTGGCCAATTTGATGTAGGTGACTGAATGTATGTACAGACGTATCAAGGATAATCCTTTTTATTTTTCAGCCTCTATGATAATTATTTTTAAATGCTGAATGATCTTTGGGAGATTCATTAACATTTATGTGCTGGAATCTTTGACTCCAACCCAGGAGTGATAACAGATGTAGGGACTTCCCTGGCCTCATAGGAGATAAAACATCACAGCATTCTAAGTTCACCTTTGTTTCTCTGATATTATTGATAGTTTTTTAATCCCATTTATAATATAACTGGCAATCATCTCACCTTAAATATATTTTTGTATTTTCATTATAATGAAATTAGTAACCAATACTAAACATTAACCAATTGCATTTTATATTTGGGATTCAAAGTATTGCATATTTTACAATAGATTGCTTGACAACAAATGTAACTGCCCTATAATCTAACATCATCTACCATCTGTTTGGGCTTTTTTTTTTGTTCAACAGCAGTTGAATCTTGTACGGATATTCATATGTTAATTCTGTTAACCCTTTTCTTTGTTATTACTAATTTATTTCTCAGATATCTCCAAGCAAGAATCTGCCGAAATGGGAATGAAGAGATGGATGTATTTAATTTAAGTTCATCTGGCGCCCTTCTTTTTGTTTATTGTGTTCCATATTCTTTGCTTTCCCTGCTGTTAGATTGGGTGTTACATAGTAAATCAAGACACTATAGCGCCACACAAAATATTTTTGATGCGAAAAAACTAAAGTTTGCTTTTATTAAAGTGAATTGAAGTTTACTTAACATGAGCTAGACTGATAACACTCAATCTATATATATATATATATATATTTAGACAATATTTTGCAACATAAATCACAGTTCCATTTCCTCGCCGATAAGACCCGCAGAGTGAAATGTACCAGACACAATGAAAGCCCACAAAAAACCAATCAGCAAACAGTTGGCTGAAGGACCCAATAAGTAAACTTGAGATGGTTGCTACCCATCAATCAATATATAGCCTTTATAAAGAGGACCCCAAATTTATCAGCCCGCTAACTCATATCCATATGGCTTCGAAAGGCACGCACGATTGGTTGAAGACTCCAAAATGCCTGTTGGATCGAGTGTGAGTGGTAGTGAGTGGTAGTCCGTATCATTCATCTCTGTGTTGCCCTTTGTGGACTAGGGAATAGTCAACTCCAACCCAATGGCAGCAGGGACATACTCCAGCTGAAAAATGAATGAACAGATGGATGCTTTCCTCAGGCTAAGTATTCCCTTTAAATCTGAATCCCTTTTAGCATCCTGGTACAGAGTGAGCCTCAGGTGTATAATCAAACTACTTGTATTCATCATTTTCTTTACAAGTGAAGAGTGATTAGAAGTTACTGAAAAAAAAGTGTGTGTGTGTGTGGGGGGGGGTGGTTTTCTAGGCTCATGTGGCAATAGCTCTGCAGTTGCTAACAATATCTATATAGGGTATAGAAGCAAAGACGTACAAAAATATTCTTTACAATACCCACTCAGTGGTGCTGCCAGTCTAAGATCCTCTTGAGAAACTAAGCTTAAAAAATGTTGCATGTGACCAGAACTTGCTTTGTTTGTAATGAGGAAGAAAAAAAAAAGCAGTAGGAAGCGTTGCATCATCTGGTACAACTGACAAGAAGCCCCATTGTATCAGACAAGATTAACTAAAGGGCAAAAGAAAAAACTAAATTCTGAAAAAAACACTTTCAAGCATTAATTGGCAGTATAAGTTAGTAGATCATTTCGAAAATGTCTGCAGAGGGACTGAACATTGAATATCTTGAACTGAGCTGTCAAACTAAAAGATGATGATCTTCATTAAATGACCAGATGACACTTATCACTGGCCCAATTATCCATACCACCACTATCTGTCATCCTTGTAGAGAACCCGTCTGCTAACCCTAACAGAAGTAACTTGTAATCCATAAACTTGTTTAGTCCAATTTCCAGTCGAAAGATCAGGCTTGTCTGCCATCTCCGGGCAAACTGTGTGGAGTCTTCCTACCAATGCTGCCGCCTGATTTTTTCCCTTTGTTGTTTAATGATTAAACGTCTCAATTATTGATTATTTTGGAATTCTTCAATAATTCAAATGTGCCTATACGTTGAAAGTGGTGCTGGGGTTTGTGTGGGTGCGGATTTCAGAAACAAAAAACAACTCTTTGCTAATTGTGATGGATGACCTGATCGGGTTGTGTCAAAGGAAGCAATAAAAGTGAGGGAAACCACTAAGTTTTCATTTTATGCCAGAGATCTAGACATAGCACTTTTCAGGACTTTTGAGTTCAGAAATTAGTAGAATTAGTGGAAGGTTAAAATAAGGCTCAGCCTCGGGACACCTTCAACTTTGAAACCACCTTATAATTAGTTATTAAACGTGACCGGTGGCTACTGCTGTACACAACATGTCTAACCATGTAATCAAACAATCATATAATTAAAAAAACTAACAAGGATAGAAATTGTTAACAGGGACTATTAATACTAAAATGCAGCACAGTTTATAAGTGCTGAAATTTCAGAGTTGTGTTAAGGATGATGGATGGCAAAAAAAAAACTCAAACATCCATGATATTATAGAATAATGAGTCAGCTGGACTAGATTAGAGCTATGCTCAGATTGCCAGCAAATCAGATTAAAATTCGTTATGATATTTAATGGTTTCCATTTGGTCCATCTGTCCATACGTCACCATCATCTGTGTGGGTAGCTGTGGTTACCACATATTCATCAGTAACTGTGCTGCTATGAATGTTCATAAGAATGGAGCATTTTCAGTTGTGCTTGTGCATAGTCAAGACCATAAGGTGTGGCTCTTTAGCAGTGTTTTCCTACCTTCTGTCCTCTAAAACTCTAAATCAGCTTGTAGGTACGCTTTATTTAGAATTTAAGGCTTGAAATGCTCATTACTTGAAGTGCACATTAGCATTAGTGAAATCAGTGACAGAGTCAAATGTAAAATTCCAAATAAAATTCAAATAGTTTCTTATATAACATGAGGGGAAGATACCTCTTATGTTACATGTTCCCCGCCTCTCGCCCAATGTCAGCTGAGATAGGCTCCTGCCCCCCAGAGACCCTACCAGCAATATAAAGGATGGATGATTTATATGGAAATCAACAGGCTTTTCAAATGTCATGTCAGGATATCAGCAGCTGTCTGACCAACATGAAGAAGTAGTATCACTGTTTCAGCCAGCTTTCCCTCTCAAGGGGACAGGCGCTGGGTGGTCATCCAAATTAGCACCTTTTGCAACAACACAAGCTGTTGCCGTTACTCCCTTTCGGCAACAAACTTGCAAAGTAAAACATTTGTGGGTTCCTTTTGCTTTCACAAAACATTCCATGCCAAATATCCCTCCTCGCTTCTTAACCTCACCCGTTTCCCATTTCAGCATCAAAGCCTTTCGCGACATGTGACAGGTAATGAGATTAGATGCTACTGAAACAACAGCACAGCTCCTTTTTTGTGATGCATCTACAGAAACTGTTGCACTTATTGGTAGATGTAGAAAATTGTTTTAAAGAGTACAGAATACTAGAGAGAGAGCATCAACAAGAAATAAGAGACACACGTGAATTGTGGATCAGGATGCTGGATTTATCATGCTCTCAACAAGGCCTCTTTCAACTTGAAATACACAAGTCCTTTGATTGCAACCACCTCCCTGACATGAGCTTTCAATCAGACCCTTTGAGAACAATTCCCTGGCCAGGCTTTGTCATCTATATTTCCACAGCTGTTTGGAGCCCTGATTTTGAGAAGCACTCACAGGCCTATCAGTTCTACTTCTCCTGACCTCCTCTCATCTTCAGAGATGAAGAGATTGCGGTCTTTGTCAAACAGTGCATGCACACTCAATTATCTGTAAGATGGTTATCATACAAACTACTCTGCACTTCATTGACGCAATCAGTGTTAAAAGAATCGTTAGAAAACCCCTTGTTACTTTTTGATATTCAGAACAGACAACCAATCAGTGTCAGACCTCAAACCTTTGCTTCATAGAGTGTTATTTCAGGTCTTCTGTTGCATTTGTTTAGTTTTAGGTCTTGGTCATTTATTTTAAGCAATTCTCTAATTTCTTTGGATTCAGGGAGAGAAGGGACTAAAAAAGAAAACAATGAAAAACGGCAATGAAAAGGAAATGAAAAGAGGCATGAAGTCAGCAGAGGCATGTTTAAGGTAGATAAGGTGAAACCAATTGACAGTTCCCGCTTTTTCCCAGTGGCAACACACATTTTATTGGCAAGGCTGTAAGATAGTCTCCCCAGCCCCCAGAATAAGCTAGAGAATTGCAACAGCTGGAGCAAATGCTATTGGTCACAGCAAGTCATTGAAAATGGAAGTCTGAGAGCTTTGAGCTTCTCCCATGAAATCCTGCTTTCCATCTTTATAAAAGGTGTGGCACATTTCTAACAAAATCTCTCCATCACAGCTTGTGTCAGAATCACAAAGTAATTAACACTTTCAGAATGACGAACGCTTTTCTCTTCTCGGCCTGCATCGACTTGCCGAGATGGGAGCTCACGATGCCTTGTGTTTCTCCGACTAATGATCAAAAACAGCTGTGCTCTCTCTAAATATATGTCTGAAGACAGCGAAGTGTCAGGCCTCATGTTACAAACATATGTGTGTTAAGAGCTAAAATGGGCACATTGGGAAGGATGGCGTAGGAAATGTGTCACGGGGACGCTGAAATTGCCCTGGGATGGCGTCCCTGGACGCTTGGCTTCTGGCATGCGCTCCTTGATCAGCCAGCTCAGGCAGGCAGGCACATGGTGGGAGAGATTGGCAGTTCATAGCTAGCTTTCAGGATGGGGTGGATAAATGATTAAAACAGCATGATGGGCAGCTTTATAACACAGACAGTGTCACGGAGGACCAGCCACTCAGTCTTTGACAGGAAGAAGAAGGGGGTGGGGGGGCAAAGAATATACTCACAGAGCTTTCCATGGCTAATTAAATCTGGCAGGCAGAAGAAAGTGAGTTAAAATGTAATCTATTCATAATCATGATGTTAGGATGAATATTAAATTTGACATCGTTGGAATAGATACAGCCAATGTCCAAAGAAGGAGTTAAGGGCACTGAGTTTAGCAAGAACAAGACAAGGTTGCTAACCAATAATGCAGCAAGGTCTGAAACTAATTGTTTATTCATACTGTCAACTGATGTTAAAACACAAACTGCGTGAAAATACTGATCCAGATGCTACTCAGTATTCTCACTGTTGGTTTCACAAGCTGAGCATTTACGTCCATGGCGTATTTTCACTATTGGCACTGTTTCAACGAGCAAAACGTTGCTAAATTATAATAATGATTCTAAGACCCCATTAAATACCTAACAAAAGCAGCCCAAACTTAGATATTTCACTCTATTTGTTACAGGCTGGCAGTGGTTCCCAAAGAGTGATAATTGAGTTAAATTAAACAAAAATAACTATTTAATGATGTTTATGTAGCACGAGAAATACCTTGGCAATATTATAATGAAACACAATTATTATTAAAACTGAAAAAAAAAGTCAAATCATCCCTTGCTAAAATCGCTTTAATTTGACAAAACACCTTTCGTCATGTCACCGCTGCACCTCTATGAACCAGCCAGAAAACGAAATCCACACAAGAAACCGAAATTTGGCTCGGACTGAAACTTTAAGGCGGTACTTTGAGTTCTTCTTTGTTGGTTCGTTCTGAAAGGAAGTAGGAGTAATAACAAAAATACCCCAAATCCTTACATATCAGGAAAGAGGCCTGACTGGCACCTGACCAAGTAATTAAAAACTGAGACAAAATGTCAGACTACTACATTACACTGTATTTTATGGCAATTTCTTTTAATCTTTTTTTGCATGTAGCCAATTAAAAAAAGGTCTACGCTTACACATCACAAATGCAAAGTCCTCATGCCTGTACAAACATGTAAAGACAGAATTAAAGGAAAAATTTACTAGGGTAATTTCCAAATTAAGTACAAATGTGTTGTTTCCCCTCAGTTACTGAGGAAAAAGTTAGAGGAAAAAGTTTAAACAAAAACATTAAAAAGTATATCTTGTCTGTCCCAATTGTGCCACAGCTGACCTAGTCACAGAGAAGAAACATAACTCAGCAAATAAATTAATGTTTGCTTTTTTGGCATTTTAAAGTATATGAGTGAATATAAGTGTCATACAATAAGGAAATAGGCTCGCCAGGTGAATATAGTTCCTCACATTGCTTTACAAATCAAAATGAGGTTCCTGTTCATTGTCTGACTGTGTATTCGGCGTATTCCCGTTCTCAGGTTGCACTGTCTTTCTGTTGCATTATTCACGAGATGTACCCAAGACACAGTTATGTCCTGTAAATGATTAATACAACCTAATTAATCCACCTAATTATGCAGACTGCCTCTCAGTCTTGCTATTTTTGACCCACCGCACAACACTATCTTTTATTTTCTCTTCAATGTAGCTGACCCTGGCCCCATCCACTCTTATTGCCTCTGGTGTTTCCTACGTGGAGAAGGCATAAGAGCTCCCAGATGGTTGCCAAGTTTGAAACAAAAAACATGCACAGCTTTTTCATTGATACTGAGCGCTGACAGTGACTTACAATTTCCATCGGCTCATTAGTTATTGTTCCAACGGTCAGTGGGGTCACATCAATTATTCTACATGTGGAGAAACCAGTTAAAAAGGAATATTTAAATCAGTAATGGTCGTGCCAAAAGGCTAACAATGAAACAAACATAGTTAAAGCTAATGAATGAGAAGCGGAAAAAAGCATGACGATGCAGGAAGCCCTGAGGTGATTGCCTATCATTTACAGTTAACAGAGGAACAATTATCGAAATGAGCTCTGTAGCACAGGGTGGGCATTTCTACTCCTTTTCCATCCTTATAGGTACCATAACCTGGAGACAAGTTTAAATGAGGTACAGCATCAACCAGGCAGAGCGTGAGAGGGTTTCTCCTGATCAGCTTGTCTGAATGATTAGTGGAGGAGCTCAGGGAAACACTGAGGTCCTTGTGGAAGTTAAAGCCTGATTAGGAGGGTAAAGAGTGCCGTTTTTGATAAGTTGCTCCTTTTGTGGTGTCAGTCATGATGCTGAAACAAATTCAGTAGTTTACACAGCTTGTGGAGTTCAAAGTTCGGGTTGGTACCCTGAAAAGAAGATTATTGGTGTTTTGGGTTCTCATTGTTTATTTAGAGCAAAAGTGAGTATGTTTGCTAAGGCAATGGAGAAAGTTAGAGTATTCTTTGGCTTTTCCTTGTTTTTGAAATATAGAAGGTTATCAGGGAGAATTTAATGGTTGTTGTCCCCTGCTAATATAATCTCTGCTTCGTTGTGAACATATAAAAAGAACCGAAAAGAAAAGGAACTGTACACACATGCTGAATTTCAGTTCAATTCTAAATACAAAAAACATGAATAGTTCAATAAAGTCTGGCATCTGAGCAGCTTTGGTAGTATCAAACACCACAGGGACCCTCATGACCAAACCAAACTCCATAGACTAAGCATGAGTCATACAGAAACTCAGTGTTTCCACTGTTTTGTTTTATCTCAGGTGTCACAGAGTCTGAAACATATCAGAATACTTACTGTGTGGTTGCTGTATTCAAGTTTATGACTGCAAAAGCACATCTGGAGACACACAAGCTGGGGAAAAATCAGTCAAACGTTTTTGTTTTTATACCTTCCCATTAACCCATGATGCATACATATCAGTGATAGATCACCCATCCATCCATTTTCCATACTGCTTACATCCAATAGTCGCAGACGGGGCTGGAGCCTACCCCAGCTGGCTGGGGATCACCCTTCCAGCTGAAAACCAGCTGCTCTTCCCACCTGAGATCTATCTGTCCAATCAATACAGCCCTTCTCAATTTGCAAAACAGATCAGTGACAAAGTGAGTAATTGTTAATCAAAAGCATTATAAACTCAAATACTGTAAAGCTGCTCTAGTATCACCATCTAATCTTACACATGCCATAGGTAGTCTCCATGTGACACACAGCTGCACTGCCAGCTTACTCATGAACCTTTCCAAGGCACTTAGACTAATTTCCGTGTAAACATAGCTGTCCTACATAATTATTACTCTCTCCTTTTTGCCAAAACATGAAACTTGGCCACTGAAAACTCTTCCCGTTGGAGTTCCAGTGTGAAGCTGGTAAAAAAAAAAAAAAAAAAAAAACTAAAGTACTGGTCCAAGTACTGCATTTCTTTCCATTGTAACAGAAATTTGATATAAAAACAACAAGATAAAATTTTAAGCAAGATACATCATGTCTAAGTAAGAAACACAAAGTTTGCAATAATTATTATGATGTAATTGACTCATGAGTGTGGGTTTAATTGTCAAAAAATCATAACATTTATATGGATATGCCACCAATTAAAGGTGTCACATCTTTTAACTGCAAAATAATCTTCAAAATGTAAATTTTCAATACCCAAAGCCGCATGAGGTTAAAGAATATGTGCAAAGGTTGAAAATGCTTTAAACAGATGAGGATTTAATTTGAAATAGTTCCTGTGGTAAAGTCATATCTACTGAAAAACGTGGGACCATTGGAACATGATTGCTTGTAGCGTGACAGAAAGAAAATTTGGAAGGCATAAAAAAAGGAATAACATAAAAATGACAGATGTATAAGTGCCCCTCTGGAGCCTAAAATACAGTATAATCCAAGATGGCGTCAGTTTGTGTGGCCAGCTGTCTCTCTCGGTTCCTCTGTAAGCTGTTTGTTGCTCTTTTCCTTCATCATGTTTCCCTAATGGCTCTGCTTTACTTAAATAATCACCAAACCCATTTGGTGATACAAGAAAGGCCCAGAAGGCCTCCTCCGCTTCTGGTGGATATCTAGTCACCTTTCCTCACAGTAAGTGGGCCTCCAAAGGACAGAGAAAGCATGTTAGCATACCTATCTACAGGTATTCACCATTTTACTGCTTTATTAGATTATATAGCTTCTGGAACCAGACAGCTTTCCCTCTAGTTAACAACACTGTTGTATCCATCTGTGTTGAACTAGGTAGTTCTGTCATAAGGTTTAGACATCTTTATAATTGAAATCAAAGACTGTGGGATATCGGATCATTTCCCTGTCATGTTTAATATTGCGGTGTGTAATACAGGGCTGACGAATGGGAGACGTGGAGCGGATGCGCACGATAAAGCCCTCGAGCATTGGTCATTTCTCCTTTGCTTTCATCCGCTCTGCCCTTAGCCATGCCAGCCTTTACTCTGATCTAGTTAAGCTTTTTAGCTGCACATTTTCTGACATCCCTGACTCTGTCGTGCCTCTCAGGACTAAATGCACCAGATCTTCTCATCAGCCCTGTTTAAATGAAAACACCCGTGCTCTCGGATCCAAATGCTGAGGTGCTGAGAGAAAGTTGAAGGAGGATAAACTCCAGGTGTCTTAAAGGATCCTGCAGGATTGTTTATCAAAGAATCAAAGGGCTGTTAAAGCTGCTAAATCTACTTTTCTATCATATGTGATTTCTGCTAATGGTCTGAAATCCCCAAGTTCTTATATTTTCAACTATGTGATTAACCCCTGTAATTTTACTCCTTGAGAGGCTTCAACTATGCTTTATAACAGATTTTAGAAATAATTTTAAGCTGTCAACATGTTGTGCATCCTATCATAATGAAAACAAATCCTGTATTTAAATGTTCGAAATAACAACAGGCTAAACCTCCTTTTGTTAAAACTTTTAGAGACTTTCGGTGAAGACTTTCAATATGGGTTTAAGTCCTGCTGCAGCAGCCCTATCCCTAACACTAAGGCAGCAATTCCAAGGGATTTTTATGATCTTGTTTTAACCGTTGACTCAGGCTGCTCTGCTTTTCTATTTCTTTTGACCACTTTTTGCTCTTGGATTAAGCATTGGGATACTGTTTTGTGCCTTAAGATCATTTTATGGTTTAAATTCAGTTTTCCAGAGATATCTTTTAATGTTACCATTGGAGAATAAGCCAAGGGTTGATTTTCACGAGATAGAATATTTGCTTTCATTGTTAGGCCGCTGAAATGACATTCCTATTTAAAGCTTACGCCTCTGCCCCTCTGTAGCAGGCCAGGCTGGTTTTAAATGGCCGTAGAAATAGAATTGACATTGACATCAAATGTTTTCTTAATATCATGCTTTGGGGCAAATATTTATTTGAGAACTTTTTGCGACCATAGGGAAGATAAACTTTTAAAGGAAAACATTCAGGCCAAATCACTGAACGTTTATCCTTGCTAGTTTGTTTACAGGTCTGAGGAAATAAACAGATTTCATATTTATTTCCTTTTATCAGCTAAAAATGTGGTTGCTTGAACCCATGAATGCCTGCTTTAATAATTTTTGTAATTCTCTTTTTTGTCTATTTGCACCAGCTACATTTATTTCTCTGTGAATTTTGCATTAACACAAATGACATACAGAGAACTTAAGCAACATCAACGCTAAAGCTCTTCATATCAAAGACCTGAGGACTGCATGTGAATGCTGTGTGGCTCAGTCTTCAGGATTACATTTTCCTGTGAGCTAAGCAGCAATACCAGCTCAAGGAAGATATGTAATACCAGCCATGCAGCCCCATAAAATGGCTGTTCCTGTGTACTCTACTTACTAATCTCATTACAGTTCATTCAGCCCCTTGGTTCATATAGCTACACCCACCCGCTCCAGTAGGATATCTCCAGAGACTGGCCGGGAGAATTAGAGAGGAGCACTTAGCTCTGCTTATTCTCCTCCCTTCATGGTCAAATCCCACTTCTTTTGAAAGCACACTGTGGAAAGATCAGTTGACATGATGCAAATACCACAACTGTAAGGCTCTCTTTGATTCTCATCAGACAAACTCAGCTAATATGTGACCAATTCATAATCACAAACAGAACTAAGATCCTTTCATTTGACACGTCGCCATAAAACCATAAAATGCAACAAGGCTATTTTTTTCTAAGCTGTAACAACAGGACAACCCGCAATTTTACTCAAACATGTGTCTTGGAAAGAGACCATGTTCTGCTTTTCTGGACCTACTACTTTTGCGACGGCAGCAGCCGCAGGGCGGAACCATTGATCCAAGGCCTGAATGTTTGAAATGGAAAAGATCAATCAAAGGCAAAAGGGTTATCAGACTGTATGAAATCTAATAATATGGGTCTCATAAGGAGAGCTCTTTGCACCAGTGTAACCATCGATCCCTTTCTCAACTTGCTGTTTCAATTAGACAGCTCTTATCAATGGATTGTCCATATGGAATTACACCAGGCTAAATAGATCAGTGTCTTTTATGTGCTGTCCGATATTACAAATATGTCCAATATTGTGAACAGCCCTACCTGGGATATAAATCTTTAACATTGTAGTAGTCTGCGTGTTGAATTGTGGCACCAACACTGGGCTCGACATTGCAGAGGAAACATAAATATTGACAAGTAAGAGCTTTCCATTTTGTTGCACTGTCCCCTGTTGTAACATCAAAGATTCCTTCTGTTATCCACAGAGTGATGGGGACCCTTACTGAATTTGACAGCTGTGACAACTGTTCCAAAGCTCAGGTTGCAGAAAGATTTATTTTGGGGTAGGATTTTTCTTTTCTTTTTCATTTTACTTGGGTTGTCTTAGCATCACTATCCCTTTGTTTGAGAACAAACATTTAAAGAGCAGTGGTCCCCCAAAAATGCATAATGACACCTTCTCCTCTTCCACATGAAGAAATGGAGCACAGATCAACCCCAACGATCAAAAAGAGGAAATGTCCTGCCATGCATTTACAACGATCATTGATTTGGCTTTTTAAAATGTACCACCACAGTGTGGGAATTCACAGTCGTGTAGATAACCTTATGTAAATCCCTATTTAATGTGACCTTCTTTCCCTTTCATGAGACAGGGATGAGTCACCAAACAGGGCAGCTTGAATTCCATTATACAAAGGAGTAACGGCTAAAACTGAAAGCATTGCAACACCAAACCAAAATGAGTTCGGAAATACATCCTGACCACAAAACCGAACAATTTGTGTTCGTAAAAAAGATAAATAAATACATTTATAAAAATCAAGTCTTGGATGATGCAAAGCAAATTAAGAATTTGCTGTACAGTAACATTGCAAAAGATATAGAATACAAAAGAATTATTGACAGCATTGGCTTTGCTGACATTTTTTTTATCACTAGAGTATGCTACTAAATTTCACAGAGATTAAATAAGTCCACCAAAAAATCAAATAGTTTCACAACTCTGCTATGAACCAAAAAGGAATACTACAACTCCCTAGTCCGTTGTCAAATACATCTGCTCAAAGGCAACAAGATGATGTCCGTTATAGAACTAGTCCTAAGGAATAAATCATACATTCAGGGTGAATGTCTGGTGAACCTCCCTGTCAGCTTTCTTCACCTCTGCTGCGTCTGTCATTGGAAAAACCCGACATGTTACAGCGAAGTTATCAGCTCAGAGCAGTCAGGTTAGAATAGGCCGTGACTATCAGCATTAGACAGGGAATGGGACTAACGTCTTGCTATTTGCTGCTTGTGTTTTACATACAAGCATGACTCTTGTTTTTCAACCCTCCATGACACTGCCACCCTGGTGAAAAGCATGACCAGAAAACAGAATTACAAAAACCCGTAACAATAAGCGGTTTGTTGCCCTGTTTCACACTCGCTGACCAATTTAATTTGGAAGGCCTTGTTTTGGAAATTCAAGGTACTGGTTCATAATTGAAAGGTCATGTGTAAGTGGTGTAATTATAGTATTAATCAGCCGAGGTTCACAAGGGGAACCAAAGCAACACTTGTTACTGATGATGACTGAATTAAAGCAGAACTCATCGAAATTTGTCATTTATCACGGTATTGGTCAAACACTTCAGCCACTATCCAAGATATTATCATCCACACTACATGAGGTCCCACTCAGGAAAAAAAGACTTCTTTAGTGATTGATATGTTTCTATTTTAAAAAACACTAATCAAAGACTCGCTATTTAAATTGCAACTTTAAAAATATAGTCTGAGAGAATCTACGTGTGCGTGTTTAGGTTTACGTACCTTTAGAGATATTCAAGAAACACTATGGACAGCTGTACCCTGAGGGACTTTGACCATATCCAGGGAGAACATAAACATGAACTACACCCCCACAGTCTTTTAGATACTCCCCTTCCTTATAGTAATGCTGACATATTAGACCTTTGTTTGTCACCGTATTTTCAGAGCCTAAGCTTAAGGGAGCATCCATGTGCAGTCTACGTTCATGCATTTTTCATGAATACCCACTGGAGTTCCTTTGAAGGACTTTGTTTTGTAGTCGCCATCAGAGTTTGGTTTCTGTGCCTGTGATATGCAGTAGAGGGGAGAAAATTGCATTGGCGCCTGATAAAGGCCACAGAAGATGAATATGCCCGACAGAAGCGGAACCTTTCAAAGTAGAGCAGATTAATTAAAATAACTGTGACCAAGTCTCCAAACTTATCATAAAAAAAGAGAAAAAGTCATCATTGGAGGTTCATCTTACTTTTCAATATCTTCTCTTAGTAGTGTATTCCAATAATACCCTTGCTGACACATTGGGGTTTTATTATTTCTGAGCAGAAGCAGAAAATACTATCAATCACTATAATATGGTGGTCTGCATTAGACAGCGGCTTCACTGGTCAGCCAATCAGATACTCCAGAGCTGAATGATACACAGTCAGCAAAAAAAGTAGGGACAGCATTTCTGGAGTGAGCCATCCGACTTCCTTGAAACCTTGCGAATACAAGATGAAAAACACCATGAAACAGGGAGGTGGTGGGGGAGTGATTTGACTTAAATGGAAAGAGAAACTGACAGAACACATTTCCACAGACAGACAATAAAAGGTTAACACAGAGGCCATAAAAATGTGGCAGATTAATGGAAGCAATGACGTGGAAATGGAAGGCAAGTTAGATTTTTGTGTCTTAAAAGTACAATTCCTCATGCTTATAATCCCCAGGGATGCATGCCTGAAAGTGTTTAATTAATTTAATCTTGTAAAATGCTATTTTTCTTACTAAAAACATTGTTCTCTTACACAACCAAAAATACAATTATTCCTTAAAATCAGAATCTAATCAAACACACAAAAAGATAATTGAATACATCAAGTATCTTCCAAAACTCTATCAATTAAAGTTCTACAAAAAACACCCAAATCAAAGGGTGATTTAGGATATTAATCTGACTTTAAGATCTATGGTTGGGTAATTTACAGATCAAAGGCTCTCGAGGCTGTAATTGACAGACAGGATCTCCCCATCAGATCATTTTGCTGAATGCAAAAGGTGGACGGTTTCAGCAATGATGACAGAAAAAATCTGTTGTCTGAGTGTAACATCACCTGATGACTTGGTTTAGTGTTGCATGCATACGTGAGAAAGCGATAGAAATGCCTCCTTGAAGCTATTCAGGGGATCCCCTCTGTTGTCTGCCCTTATTCAGCTCTGGAAAACACATCAAATAGAGCCTATGCTGCCTGTGAAGCTGACCAATAGAAGTTCGCTGCCTCTTCTGTACAGATTTTGAAATCCTCTAAGATAAAAGTTGCTTTGTTCTTAAGGACTAAGCTATTTAAACAGTGTCCTAGTACAATTGTGAAACAGATATGAATCATAGACATTAATAGTGGAAAAACAACTGACATTATTTTAACACATTCATAATAACCGAATCATTACATAGCAAATACAGATGTATTTTTTTCTGCTGGAAAAATGGAACTAAATTAATCAAATTTTACTGACTTGCAAATAAAGCAAACAATCAAACATTTAGTAGTAAAAATTTGAATGTGATGCTTTATCTTATCAGCCATCCAATAGCTAATGATATCCGCATTAAAACAGCCTTTCTTTTGTGATTAAAATCAGCTGAGGAATTTGGATTCCTGCGTGCCATTGGCAGTAATGAAGCAAAAAGAAACGATTAAAACACTCCAACATCCATTTTCAGGAATGATAGTGAACATTATTGTACAAGAGTGAAGTGAAGCTGTCCGCAAAGGGCAACAAACACATTTCTACCTTTTTAGTCAATTTCATCACCACTCAGTGGCACAAACCGGACAGCACTTCACCCACTTATCACATTAGAAAAAGTTCAAGTTTAAGTGCAAAGCTGGGAATGTACCAAATGTTACACGTATCATCAAAAAACTGCTGCACAGGCAATCATTTGACAAATACGGTAGATGAACATCACTTTCTTCGTAACTGCATTTGTGCAATCATTTTAAAACTAGGTGGAAAAACTCATTGTTGAATGCTGATCTGCTTTAAACCGCTTTAAAATGTCATTTAAGAAAAAAAAATAGTTGGAGATGTTATTGATAACCATTAGAAAGAGGTTTAACCCATTTCTTTTTTTCCAGCTCCACTTTTCACATCTTGGTCAAATGAATTAAACATGAAACCAAAATGAAACGTCAGCAGCCTCACAACACACTTGTTTAGTCAGACAAACGCCCTTTTAAGCAATGCATCTGTCATGTAATCTTTTGAATTGTGTTTCTCTTAACAGTAGGTGTATATTATCCAACCACTTCCCAGCCAGTAGTGAAACTATGAGTACATTCCTACATTTACTCCACAACCATCTATATTTAGTTCACTGACATTATATTTTTAAGAGGATGTGAATAGTGGTATAGTCCCACAGCTCTCTGCCACGAGTTTTTATGCTTACTGTGCTTGCCACCTCTTACTTAAATGTGCAATGTGGGTTTCACATTGTACTGAAGGTAGAAAATATGACATTATTTGTAGACAAGTATTCAGAGTTTTCAATTAACGTGCTGGAGTGCAGGCAATAAAATGTGTAGGTCTGCCACTTTATCTCCTGGATAATTCTGGCCGTGCCAAATTATCTTATTTTGGGGGTTTATATCTTCCTTTTTTTATTCTTCTCTTCTTTTTGGGAGGCAATTACATCTGGTCACCAATTTAAATGGGAGATTCGCTATAACAAGCCAGTTTGACATAATGAGCATAATGGCCCAAATGAAGTAAAGTATTTCTCAAGTGAAAGTAAAGTTGAAGTTGTCTGAGTGTCTCACTGAGATTTGAGACACTCATTTGAGCCATTTGTTCTCCTACCTCAATGAATATCTAAAAGCATGTTTCATTTTCTGCATGCAGTTAAGCTGAATTTTTAAGATCCTGGACACTTGCCCAAAGTTTTTTGTCACCACTCGGGGCTGAACAATACTGGAGCATTTGTGTCCATGAAAAATGAAAGTATAACAAGGTAAACATTTCAGGCTAAGAATATTGATAATTCACACAAAGTTTTGTATTATAAATTGTGTATCGAGAAATGTTTTGGTATAGTATGATGATAGAAAAACATTAAAAAGTTATGAGTAGAGCAGTAAATACAGCTGAACAACATATGTCACTGAGGTGTTAAAAAATACTTTATATCTGGACATTAAATATAGCCCTATTTATTCAAGAAATGGTCTCATTCACAGCTGTATGAAGACTTATGAAGGTACAGATGTTATTCAATTGATGTGGTGAGGAAACTGTCAACTCTCTCTGACAACTCTCTCTTCTCAGCTCGACAGTTCATTGAGAGAAGGAAGATCATTGAAATCCATGAGAGGCTTGACATCCAATCATAAAAAAACAACTCAACTCAACTCAACTACTAAAGTTTTTCTTCCTGTTAGTAAAGTTGGCTTTGCAAGAAATTATCTTAGGCACCTCATCTGAGTTTAGTTAGTTTAGTTATTTTATTAATTCTCTGAATCTATCTAACAGACAAAAAGCTAAGAATTTAGGAGAATAACTTCATCCAAGTCTGCCGTTCGTTTGACTAAGTTTCATCACTATTTGTTCTGCAGTTTAGGAAAATTGACACTGTTAAGCGCACGGCAAACTATTTCAAGGATTGAACCAATTAAATGTTCTTTGCTCTTGACAAAGTGGTTTGGAAGTATTAGCTACAGTTTGATCTTGACGTTTACAGCTTGTAAGTACAGTACCTCATGTTTAAGTGGCTTAGACAGTAGTGGGTGATGAACAGGACAACATGATGGGGGAAGAACTATGCAAAGGTGGTCAGAATTTAAAGTGAGCCTATGCCTCTCATTGTTTGCTTTAGTTGTATATCCTTTTTGTTGTATATCCTTTTTGGAATAAATGATCTAACATTCTACAAAGTGGTCTGTGGTACCACATACAGTAGTTAAACCTCATGTGATCAATTAATCAAACCTGTAGCCAACTGAAATGAACTCAGCTATAACCCACGTTCCCTGTTGCTTCTTACTCTGGTTTAAGAGTCATCTCATTAAATGTTGTTGACCCAACATTTTTCAGACAACAACTTGTCATTGCCTCAGGCTTAGAAACTTGAGAAGAGCCTCGCGAGCCTGCTAGGTGCCCCAAGGACCCCTCCCTCAGAGCCAGTGACCCGATCTGACTGTCCTAAGGACCAAGGCCTGCGAGCAACCACCTGGGAGATAGTGCTTCCAGATTGGTGGTGGAAAAAAATATATAACGGCTGCTGTACGGGCAAGTGGGTCACGTCTGAGAGGCCTGGCAGCTCAAAGTAAGATCTGATCTCTGTCAGCCCTTTTAGGTGATGTGCGTGTGGTTGGTGTGCAAATGAATGTTGAGTTCAAATCAATAACTTTGTTAAATACCGTTTAGCCATTCATCTCTCTCCGTGTATTGCCATATACAGTCTGGAGAATTAGTTTAATGACACATTTCTCTGTTCTTTTTCAGTTTCCCAAAGCCATAAATGTGCCTTATTACTCATGTCCATTTAACCTCACATTAAGCGTCTCGGAACCTGCTTTCCTGGTCTGAATTTATAGTTCATATTTCTTTGTAAAGTTTAATAAAATGCCAAAATACTGTATACGTAACCTGCTCAAGTGGAATGTTCATTTAAATCTGTCACTTTAAACAAAGACTCACTGAAGTGGCACAGTACGAGTGATCAAGATTAATAAAACCTTTTCTTTCCACTGAAAGGCGGGAGTTTGAATTTGAGTCTCCAAACACACAGGTCATTATTCTCTCTGATTTTTCAGAGCCCCCCCCCCCCCCCAAAATTAGTCAAAACGACCATGCTACTGTTTCCACTATCAGTAAATGAACTGTTACACTGTAAAAAATACATCCTTTGCATCCTCTTTTGTATAAAATCAAATGAGCAAACAAGCTTTGTGTTTTCTAACATTATTCCTTAACGTCATGGGAAAGGCTACACTGAAATGAATCAATTCTCTGCCCTCCCCCCCCCAACCTCACAAAACATGCAGACCTTTCATATTTGTGGTTTGGTGCTAAAGGATTCATTGAAGCTGAAAAACCAGACCTTTCTTTGTTATTCACTTATTAAAACTACAGAAGTCAGCAGATTTTTTTTTTTCCCTGGCCGGTTCGTGTTGGTATATAGAGCGATTTGTTTCCCAGGAGCCCGACCAAAGGCTTAAGACCCACAGAGGAGCTCACAGCTGATGTACTGTGGATTTTTAAAAAGGCACCTTTTGTGCTGAATTTGAGAAGTGAGAGTGTCCTCATGACTCATGCTTAATAATTACAATTAAAACAGACAGGGTCATTTATCTACCTGGCCACACAAACTATATCAGCTCATGAAACTCACACCGAGATCTGTCTGTGCTAAACCGTCTTATACCTCCTGCTCAATATGCTATGAAATTACAAAGGTTCAAGTTATTTGAAAGGGTCAAATTGAATTCTAATCCAAGTATTAGAACCACGTAGTATATTATCTACAGATTAAAAAAATAAGAAGTATCAAAAGAACAAGAAAAGCTGCCCACGTGCAAAAGCACTTCCTTCATGGCCAGTGACCAAAAATATAAAACAACGTGAAAGCACACACAGCCATGTGAACTGATGATTTCATGTGACCCACCAGTGACCATATTTATCTATGTCTCACCTTAATGGAGCATCAACCATTATTGTGTGCACATTGAAAAGCACAAAAAGCGAATGAAAATATCCCAACATAGCTTTTATCAAAATCAAGACACTGCAGGATTTCCACACACCAAACGTCCTGCCAATAGGCACAAACGCTGCTTCCACCGAAGCGGCTGATAAGATGTTGGCCAAAATTGATCAGACAAACACGATGTGTGGCTGCTTTATATTCCACTGCAGTCAGATTTCCACTAATTGCTTCACAGATGTGGTCTCCAACAGAACACTAGCTTTGCAGTAAATGCCACGAGAACACTGAGCGAGACCCGGGAACTTGGAGTTAGAGATTCTTTCCCTCCTAAAATCAATTTGCCTTAAAAAGTTATTATTCATATGAATCATAAATAATTCCGACACATGAAAATGGAACGTTTTTTTTCTTTTTAAATAAAAAAAAAAGCAATTTGTTATCTGTCACATTTCAGTTCTTCGTTGCAGGAACACGGCATTAATCTGATTTCATTATCAACAAGGGACTTTCACTTGGTAGTTTCCACCCTAAGCACATTATGTCAGCTAGGCTCACAAGGCTCGACTGGGGTCTGTATGCGCTCAGCGCAGCATCACAGCCAGGGGCGGTTTCCATGGGAGGATGGGTTCCCAGATCTCTTCATCATCTAGAGCGTGCCAGACATGTGTGTAATGGTCTCTCTCATGCCTCGCTGCAGACTGTCTTCAGTCTGAAAAAAAACTACATACAGATTTGGATAGCAGGAAGGTTGACAAACGCTGTTTCACAGTTCCCCACCGGTCCGGTTGTCTTCTTACAAATAGATGCTCGGGCTGCGCACACAGGTTGAAAGCACTTGAGGACAAAAACAGTCACATATGCCCACTGTGGAGCGCACACACAGCCAGAGTTTGTTTGTGGTTTCCCTACACCGGGTTGGCATTTGTTGACTGAAGGTGGACAATCACTATAGGTCAAACCAAATAGCTTGTTGTCCAAAGTGTCTCGTAAACAGACTTCCCCGATTATCACTCACCCAGTTTCCAGCAGAATGGGAAAAAACCTCTGGCCTCCTTAATGTTTAGAGAGTCTATGATTAGTCCAGTTTTTAAAGAATTCCATTAAAATTCATAACCGTGAAAGGGCCAAAACCGGATCTGACTCCTCTTCTACATGGTCAGCCTAACATAACAGCATCTCGACAATCGATCTGTGCTGCTTAGCCAAGCTGCTTGATAAGAAGTGCTCCCGTAGACTACCAATTACATTTTGTGGGCACAGCGTGGCCTTTTCCCCGCCTGACACCAGTCTATTAGAGCGGTCTTCTGTAATCACTTGTATATGTTGTGGGAATGATCAGGACGAAAAGAGCACAGCCCAGCAGCCGAGGCCTGGACATGAGAAAATCAATCCATCTTGTCAAATAAGCTACATCAACCTTTAACCCATCAGTTATATTTAGGTTAGGTTGTGAAGTTTTCATCATTAATTGGCATCTGGCAACACAAGTTATGGGAAATCAACAGGTTTTCACTATCACACAGCATTCCGTGCCCCATATCTGTACAAATGATATGAATTCTGTTGCACATGTGCTTGAGAGCTCCAGTAAGTTAGACTTAGAGGACATGACACAATCACATAGTTCACTGATCTGTAAATCTGGCCAAGAAAAGACTTAATCAAGCTTGTAAAGGTCAATATCAAATCAATACACTTCCATTTTTTCACAGTCAGATTAGCACATGTCAAAGATCACCATGGCTACAGGCTGGGCAGTGACTCTGATTGGGGCTATTTTGGTTCAATTCAATATCATTATGTGGCTCAAAAAGAGTCCAATGCAGTATGAAAACAGCCACATTTGTCAAAACTGGGTTACATAAGATAATGATTTTGCAAGCAATGTTTATCCTTTCTATCAATTAATCTGAATCTGAGGCTACAAACCTCCGAGAGTTAAGATGTGAACTTTGCATAGGGTTAACTGACCAAACGCTTTTACAACTGAAGATCTGATTTCCAGCTCGCAAACAGGCTCCATCTGTCAGCCAGAGAGCCGTGGGTTCTCTTCGACTTAATATCAAGAGAACATAAACAATATTTAATAATTTTTTCTTAATTAACCACAACTTCAAAACAATCTTGTTCACAACTCAACGTGTCAGCAGAAATTACCAACAGAGCTGAACACAGCAAACACTGCACAACACTTACCAACAGCAACATCAAAGCTAGTTTTTTCTCTAATTGTGCACTTTGTTTTTCTTTGAGGTTTCGCCAGAAGTAACCTTTGTCCAATATCCTGTTCATATTTTATCCCAGGCTTAAACTTCGTTTGATAACATTATCCCGGGTCTTCTCAATTAGTTAGGGGGTGGTTTTTTTTTCTTCTTTTTGTTCCCTCAGCTCCGATTCTATGACCGAAGAGTGTCAGCGATGAGCTGTCGCCACAGAAAGTGAAACCGTGCAGTGTCACTCTGAAAACTAAACCGGTGAACTGTGATATCTCAGCCCCTGGATGTGGATTTTTGCTTGCTACACACAATATTACAACTATGAAAAGAGTACAGCCTGTCAGTTTCAGGGCAGCATGTGAGGCCCCTCGCGCAGGTGACGTCAAGCTTTTGAACAATAGTGCCTCTCCTACACTATTAAATGTTAAAAACTTGCTTTTCCAACTGCTACGTTGCTCAGCATAAATAATGGATTTTCAGAGCCTTTTAAAAGGAAGCATGGTGTAGTTTGTTTTTTGGTGACTTGCCTATTTTTTTGCTTGCTGCTTTGTTTGTCTACTTTTGTTTCAAAAAGTTGCCTGACATTAGAAGTTTATTCCTTCTATCATGTATGTGAATCAAACACATCATTGTGTTTAATGTTGCTTTGGCAAGGACAAGAAACTCTCTACCACTGTGTGTGTTTTTTCTGAATAAGAAAAGTAGATAATTTATCAAACAGAACTACCCATTGTTGTCATAGTACCACAGAATACATTTACTAGATCATTGCACATAACATTGTTCAAAATCTTTCTTTTAAAGCTGTCTTATCTATTGTTTGTTTTAAATATTGGAATGATTATCTTCTGTCCCCATGAGAGCAACAGCACAATAGTTACAACATGGCAAAATCAACTCACTAGATGTGATGCTATCTAAAAAAAAAAAAGATTATATATCTAATCTTGTTTCAACAAAATGTTTGCCACTGCTACCCTTTAGAAAATATGCATGCATTCAATCCTTGGATGCACTGGTTTCTCAATAGTGGCTGCACCTGACAGTTACAGTTCATGTCTACTGGAAGTAGTGAATCATTCAGTTGTCATATCTGTTTATAACTATCAAGAGTCATACTAGGAAAGGAGCTGGCACTAACCAGAGACAGGTAAAAAGACAAAAAAAAGTATTTTTGAGCACATTATTATAATACATTCATACCTGTCGGCTATTTAGAGGCTTCTATATGAACTGGTCTGTATCTGTTTAGCTGGAGGAAGTATGTGTATGCCTGTATGTGTTTAAGATGGAGGAAACTGCACAACATAAACTAGCATAAGATAAACATTAAAAGAGAAAGAGGTTCAAAAACAGAAATCCAAGCTGCAAGGTTATGTGAAATAAGTTTAAAGAATCTTTTTAAATAT
Organism: Menidia beryllina; assembly: GCA_013363375.1. Taxonomy (NCBI): domain Eukaryota; kingdom Metazoa; phylum Chordata; class Actinopteri; order Atheriniformes; family Atherinopsidae; genus Menidia; species Menidia beryllina. Next base: position 15,817,375 of record JABUIW010000205.1, read on the forward strand.
TTTTTAAATATAAGATTTGTTTGGTATAGAAAATAGCTTTATTTTCCAGTTTCATCTGTATCTTGCATCCAGAACAATTTGCTGGAGACCTATGCGGGGCGCATGTCACCTCTAATCTATTATCAGCTGGGATAGGTTCCAGCCCCGCGACATCCCTACAGATCAAGCACGAATAACTAAATGAAGTTAGGATTAGATTCTCAGGAAAGGTTACAGCCCCACAGTCCGGGCCTTTCTCTCTTTTTTTCTTCCAGAGTTTGGCAACACTGTAGAAAGGACTCTTCTCTACTAACATATAAACTGATTTGGTTACAATATGACTGAATCATCCTGCTACAGAGCCTTTTTGATCAACTTTAGTTTAAGTGGGTTTTAGTATTTCTTAATTCAGACAGATTGATTGTCAACATCCTAAAATTAAGACCACCAATTTTATATCAATGAAAAGATATAAGAAAACACTTTGTCTTCTGCAAATGCTGTAAGATCAACTTGTTAATTCAAGCAAATAACAGATGTTTCTACTCTTGCACCAGCAGATAAATGCAAAAAACAGTAGTTTTATTTAGGTTTTCATGTCAGTGGGTGACAAAACGTCTCTGCATGCAACTGGACAGACTGACAACCATGAAACAGGTAATGGAGCATGGAGGCCTGTGCCTCAATAGCACTCCTCTGTCTTATCGAATCAAGCCCACACCATATTAGATAAACAGTGATGATTCGGCCTGTCTAAGGCGAGTGAAAGTCTGTGTGATGGGAAGGGGAGCCAAGATTCTGCCAGAGCAAATGAAACACGAGATCTCAGATTCATCTGGTTCTTTCGCCAAGAATTCCAACATAAAAGAGGACATCTTTGAGTGAATTTAGAGCACTGCTGTTCTCTGAAATCTTTTTTGGACAAATCGTGTAAATTCAGTGTTTAACATTTTAAAAAACTGAGTTTTACAGGAGGTTGGAAAAAATATTTGAATTGTATCTACTGAAGAATTTAAGTAATGCTGTTTAGTTTTTATTGGACCATCTTACAAGAAATACTTAGAAACTTTACAAAAAGATTTCTTAATCTTAAATGACAAGCTAATAAAGTCTTCTGAATACCCAGTGGTGGTTTTGCAGGCATGTTGAGATTACTTTTTTCTTTTAAGCAGTTGTTTTGGAGTGGCTAAAATCACCAACAAGCGTAGAAATTTGAAGAGTCTAAAAAGAATATTTTTCATTTTTAAAAGAAGTATACTTTAATAGTACACTTAGTATAGTGCTTTTCATACAGGCTGCTGACAGAAAGCATCAAATGTGCATCAAACAGGAGCAGTGAACATTCACCATCATTTCCTATTTGAAACTGTTCAACGACGATGTAGTTTACTAATAATAAACTTCATTAAACAGTAAGCCACTGTTTACGTTTCCCCAACATATGTTAGTGGTTTCTAAAAAGCTTCAAATAAAGGGACGAAGAAAGTTTTAATGCTTTTTTCTGATATATCAGCTCCCCTCACCCCCACCCGCACCTCTCACACACATAAAAATCGGCATTAAGTAGGAGACACTTTCCTATAATTACCCCCAAATAGACAGACCAACAGCTTGTAGGACACACATGATCTTATGTGTTTTAATCACGCACACACACACACACACGCACACACAAACGCAGGAGTGGCTGGCATGTAAGGAAAGCAGACAGATGGTAGAAGGTCTGAGTCTGGATCCTCAGAGGATGCTATTCGACTCTTGAAGATACAGAAATGTTGTTATGTCTGATTTGCATCAATAATGAGTCACCTGTTGGCAAACTGAGATTTAACAAGAGCTATACATAATTAGAGTATAACATTGTAATTATGTGGGACTGTACAACATGTAGCTCAAATACATCCAACAAGTCAGCACTTGGACTGTAATGCTTAGTGGTAAGAAAAGCATAAAATACAATCAAAAGACTCAAATTATTCCACATGAAAAGAAAACACATTTCATACACTGGTGTTTCTAAAAATGTGTGTTTTGATGTTGTTAGAGTAGCCTTGATTCAACACTTACAGTGGAGCAGAGCAACAAGGGAACATCTTAAATGCAAAGAAATATGAGTTGTTAATATAAATTAAATAATAATTACGCCATTTTTACTATGAGCTAAAATGGAAAGATCATGCATACAGTAGTAAAGGGTTGAAAGCATGAATTTTCACTAAACCTCCATGACAACAAACTGCTGTCAACAAAGATTTGTATCAAATTACCCTCTAATGTTATTTAGTCAGAGCGTGACCTGCAGGAAAAGACAAATGTGAGCTATTCCGTGAGAGGATTCATTTTCTGCGTATCTGATTTGGGATTTGACCAAATCAAGCCAAAGAAATAATATATTATCTCCACAAAAAGACCCTTCTATGTGCTAAGGTAGAAGCAGCCCGGCACTGTAGATGCATCCAGAGGATGCATGAAAGATGAAGTGATGAAGATGATGCAGAAGCCCCAGTGGGTGACAAAGAGTGGGTTACCACATCAAATGATCTGTGGCTGATGAAAGTATAAAACAGCAACACTGTCATTGTATGTATATTAAATATCAAAGGAAGGAGAATGAAAGTGATGACTTAATAGCTGCCCATTCAGACTGTATTTTGTTAATGGCATAGCTGGAAAACAGAAGTGAAGGATGGGGAAAAAATTGTGGCTTTGGAAAATACAGAAAAAGGAAAAGTATCACCTCTCTGAACTGAGCAGGATAAGTATCTGCAGCTACCACAGTGAATAACTGTAATGTGGTCAAAATGGCTCTCATTTTCAAATGACAAAGTAACAAAATGCCTTATGACACCTTTCCGTGTGATGTGGTGTTGCCCAGGAGAAGATAAAAAGATACACACATGCTAATAAAACTTGTGGTATACTGACATTTGAAACATTTTTCTATTGAAATCCGGTTAAAACAACATAAAGTTCACAAACAACGCTGACTGAGCTTTAAACACGACATTGGTTCAAAGTGAGGTCTGTGCACAGCAAGTCAAAAATAAGAAATAGACATTGAACAATCAATTTGGCACTGGCTTACTGAGTGAGGGGGCCTGGCTGACATGAGACGCCCCAATGGGCTCACACTAGTTAATCTTGATATAACTGTCACTCCTCCAAATGAGCAGCTAAATCAATTCTGGCACAGGCCTGTCATTATAATGTGTCACTGGAAGGTTTACAAGGGAATAAAAACCAGCAAGATGAGTTGGGACAAAGCATGAAATTATATGAGCCATTTTTTTCATGTTTGAAGAATTCCCAATAAGGGGGGATTAACATCTTGGAAATTGAAATAAAAATATCTTGCTCCCAGAAGTGACAACAAAAGGAAAATGTAATCTTATACTCAACGCCCTTTAAAGTGATGGCGACTAGAGCTCAGAAATGCAATATACCAGAAGTAATTAAAAATTGTGCACAGAATCTGTTTAAATACATCATTCAAATTGCTCTTATTCTCAAAATCCTGCCTTTTGTGCTTTTCTGTTTTTTCTTAAATATTGTCATATTCTATCAGTTTTCATAAAGACTCAACAATCTTGGCTCAGTGGATGTGGATCACACAATAGAAATGCTGGCAGAAAACATTTTTATCACCAAGGCCTTGTAAGATAGGCAGTTCCACCACTAAAAGTACACGAATCTGAAGTGAAAGCAGCACGTTCAACCATTTAAATTTCTCCATTAGGTTGGTCATCAGACATCTGAATAAACATCATGGGGAAAAAAAACTGTAAAAATGCTGATATCATAGATGCCTATAAAACTTAATACAAAAATGATGATGTATGTGGAAATAAGTTTTATGCACACAGGCATGACATAACATCATTCCATTTTCGGGTTCTTGTCCTCTGGTTGTTGAACCTCTTAATACAAGAGTATGTTAGGATGACGTAATGTAATCTTGCACAGTTGGAGGTACTGAGCATATTTAACAAAGAAACAAGTCCTGCAGTGATCTTCATTATGAAGATCAACATGTTTGTAATGTTATTCACTTTGATGTTCGCGGTCCGACTGAGGCTTAAACGTTCATAGCTGAAGCTAATCCAGAGGTACCCTACATTAAGATTTAAATGACTGAAACGGATCATGCCATTTCCACTTGAGCTCCTAACCCCTTTCTGTTCTGATCCAGATTAACATCAAATGTATCAATTGAAATATATTACACAATATGAGATTTTCAGTAGAGGTTCCATGTTGTTTATTTCAATTCAACTCAAGAATTCAAAGGGGAATGAGTATAACAGCTTTTTTTTATTATGGATCCCAAACGAAGTTCAGAATTCCCCACAGAAAAAGAATATTTGACGCCTGCGGTAAATGAGATCATCTAGAAAGCCAAACATTACCTGATTTTGCCAAACTGGGCTGAAGCTGAAATGCCTAAAGCAGATGATCGACAGGGGAGAAATAACCATTAACATGCTAAAAGAGGTTATAACAAAGCAGATGGTGAGCACCTCTGGGAGACAGAGATGTGATGGAGTTTGGACCGCAAGACAGCTGCAGAATGGATCAGCGTGCTCACTGAAGGAGCCCACGAAAGCTACTGTCAACTACTCATGGTTTTCTATGTAATGAGGTTCTTGACACTGATATATTTTATTTCACATGACGATACGCAAGTGTAACTTTACTATCAGTTTTTCTTTTGAAAGTACATATTCAGATATGAGTCACAGTTGCAAAAAAACCCCATAGTAATAGAAATTCTCAGCATTCAGACCCTGGATTAGAAATTAGGCTTGTCCTAACCTCTTTGTTCCCAAAAAGGTGTTTTCTTTTGCCTGTGCAGGAATTAAAGCTGCAATGAAACTAAACTAAACTAAAACATTGCCTAATTCTGACAGAACAAATCTTTTCTGTTACTATTAGATTTGTCTAAGCAAACAGAAAATATGTATTTCCATTTGCTAATTTGATTCAAAACAAACATTTTAACAAAATTGTCTTTCCCCTTTTTGACTGTTTGTAGTTATTTCACCAGATTTAACTGATTAAGGCTAAAAAAAAGAAGTAGAATTAAAGTACAATTTGAAACCAGATTGCCACAAATCTAAACTTAGACTAACATCATAATAACAAAAACAAAAAAGAGTTAAAGATTGTGCAAATTTTTCGTTTTGTTTCTAAGACTCAGAGTGTCAATGTCCAGATTCACATTCACAAACAATTAACTGAACTTCTTTGGTATAAAACTTTGATATGTACACATAAACTAAAAAGCAGAATGAAAATATCCGAAGGGCTTGATCCTAAAGGCCTGTGCACTCTTCCATGATAAAATATTCTCTTCTGTTCTGACCCCTTTACTTCTGAAACTGGCAATTCAGTGAATACGAGACGCATTGTCCAATACAGCAGTAAACTAATGTCAGAACCAGCAGCCAGGAAAATTCTTTATAGTGAGCATTAAAGACTAGAACGCACTGCGCTCCTTATACTTGGGTCACTACCTTGCTATTGTGCTACTGGTGTGCCCTAAAATATGAAATAAATAAATCTATAGAATGCCTTCTCTTTTCATTGAACAGGAGCTGAGCTTTTGCCGTGGTTGAGTTGAAAAGGAAATTCCTTTTAAGTCCTCCTGCTGAGCTAATTGCACAGCGTAAACTGCATTGCAGGTGATGTGTATCAACCTTGTGGATACATCCTCAAAACAAATGAATAATGTAATCATGTGACATGGCTCGTCTCTGATCATGAATTATCGTCTCCCCAAATGCTTGTCACGACAGCTCCCACTTCGCAGAACCACACTAAAATATTCTCCTGCTGCAGCTCCAGGTCTCCATGTTACCATAAGGTTGGAGTAAAATATTCATCAAGCTGCTCTGGACATCTGTATGCAGCTGTGTGCTGAAGATTAATTTTACTGTAAACCTGCTAACGACTCCAGGGTCACTGCTGCTGGGTTTAAAGGAGCTTGGCTAAAAATGTATTTGATTGCTTTGGTGTAAAGTTGTTTCTTTGTGTGAGGCGTTCGTGTACTTGGTTTTTGGGAGTCCTGCAGATTTTGCACAGAGCCTTATGTGCATTCATGTGCATGTCTACATTTCAAGGAATCTGCTTGTCCTCATTAGTATGCTGAGCTGGCACTGTGCACTGACTTCATTTGGAGCAAACTTTTATGTGTAGCTGCAGCCCTGGTTCCCGTAGTTGTGCATTCTGCATGCTGGATCATGCAGTAAATGATGTGTTGCTGGTGCAGAGGGCATTATGAGAAGGCTGTAAAGTAAAAACCTCCGAGGCCATCAGAAGGCCCATCAGGACCAGGAGTACTAGCTGACATCTGGCTGACCTATGGATCCCTGGGAAGACATAACTTAAGAGACCATCTAAATGACCACACAGCACTCTCCATTAAAGGTTTACAGTTTAATCTATGTAACCAACCAGACTACTTTACCTCACGTCGGACGCTCACTCTCATTTCTGATTGTTATAATGACTGTTATTTAGTTAGAGTGGATACTGATTGATTGGCCAGATGCTTGGAAGATGTTTGATTTTCAATAATGTGACTCGGAGGCTCCAATGATTCTTGTAAAACCCCATCTTGTTGATCTGCGCAACATACTGTTGCGTTCTTAACATTCTGCATCCAAAAAGGCCAGAATCAAGCATTACCAACACTTGAATCAAAGACAAAAATATATTAGATTGAAGTAATTCACACTGAATATGCAAGGACCACAGTAATGTGCATTAATGAAGAAGGAACAAGCACTGCATTAATGACAAAGGATTTGATGCTTCCGTGTGAGAGTTGGATAAGAAACACACAGCAGGAGAAGCTCATTACTGTGGCTCACACTGAGTATTACCTGTGTGAGAGCACATACAGGCATATTTGATAGGCAGAAGACAGTCAAATATGGTTAATCAAAAGGGCCTGATTCTGATCAAACACTGTTTGATGCACATCTATACGCAAACTGCAAAAAACTTGCAACTGCAATCTTAAAAAACTATGTAAAAGGGAGCAGAAAACTGTAAAGTGTGTATTCTGTCACACTGGGGTCACAACAAGGAGGATACATTACATGTGGGAAATGAGAAAGCTTATCAAATAAAACAGACTGCAGGGTGTGTCTGTATGGTGGTAGATTAACTTAAACATGAATAAACCAAATTAAATAAATAAATCTGACAAGTAACCCCTAATGCTAAATATTGGGTGTTGTTTTGGAGCAATGATACACTATATTGCCAAAAGTATTTGCTCACCCATCCAAATTATCAGAGTCAGGTGTTCCAATCACTTCCATGGCCACAGGTGTATAAATTCAAGCACCTAGGCATGCAGACTGTTTTTACAAACATTTGTGAAAGAATGGGTCGCTCTCAGGAGCTCAGTGAATTCCAGCGTGGAACTGTGATAGGATGCCACCTGTGCAACAAATCCAGTCGTGAAATTTCCTCGCTCCTAAATATTCCACAGTCAACTGTCAGCTGTATTATAAGAAAATGGAAGTGTTTGGGAACGACAGCAACTCAGCCACGAAGTGGTAGGCCACGTAAACTGACGGAGCGGGGTCAGCGGATGCTGACGCGCATAGTGCGAAGAGGTCGCCAACTTTCTGCAGAGTCAATCACTACAGACCTCCAAACTTCATGTGGCCTTCAGATTAGCTCAAGAACAGTGCGCAGAGAGCTTCATGGAATGGGTTTCCATGGTCGAGCAGCTGCATCCAAGCCATACATCACCAAGTGCAATGCAAAGCGTCGGATGCGGTGGTGTAAAGCACGCCGCCACTGGACTCTAGAGCAGTGGAGACGCGTTCTCTGGAGTGACGAATCGCGCTTCTCCATCTGGCAATCTGATGGACGGGTCTGGGTTTGGCGGTTGCCAGGAGAACGGTACTTGTCTGACTGCATTGTGCCAAGTGTAAAGTTTGGTGGAGGGGGGATTATGGTGTGGGGTTGTTTTTCAGGAGCTGGGCTTGGCCCCTTAGTTCCTGTGAAAGGAACTCTGAATGCTTCAGCATACCAAGACATTTTGGACAATTCCATGCTCCCAACTTTGTGGGAACAGTTTGGAGCTGGCCTCTTCCTCTTCCAACATGACTGTGCACCAGTGCACAAAGCAAGGTCCATAAAGACATGGATGACAGAGTCTGGTGTGGATGAACTTGACTGGCCTGCACAGAGTCCTGACCTCAACCCGATAGAACACCTTTGGGATGAATTAGAGCGGAGACTGAGAGCCAGGCCTTCTCGTCCAACATCAGTGTGCGACCTCACAAATGCGCTTCTGGAAGAATGGTCAAAAATTCCCATAAACACACTCCTAAACCTTGTGGACAGCCTTCCCAGAAGAGTTGAAGCTGTTCTAGCTGCAAAGGGTGGACCGACGTCATATTGAACCCTATGGATTAGGAACGGGATGTCACTTAAGCTCATATGTGAGTCAAGGCAGGTGAGCAAATACTTTTGGCAATATAGTGTACATCAGAGAGGACAATGTCCAAGGCTGATGAAGTTTGCAAACGTGCTAATGTTATCACTGAGTTCAGATGTCAAATTTAAAGTTTTATTTTGTGACGTGCAAGTGCATAATTGAGGCATTTCAGAGCAACGGTTTATCTTGGATTTGTCCATTCGGCTATATCATCAATATGGCACAAATTCTACATACAAATTCAATATTCATTCTGTTTACATGACAACTTGCAAGCCACAACAATCACATACTTAAAAGTACACAAATCAACACCATCCATATGGAATCCATTTTTAAAGATAAGCCACCATCACATGTGAGCAGAGCTTACTTTTATCTCTGGGGTATTAAAAAATTCCCTGCCTCGCTACTTAGATTTCAGTTCTGCTGCCATAATGCTGAACAGGACAAGGTTAGAAAAAATAGAAATAAATTCCCTGTTTAATGAATCATGTCTGACTGAAAACACAAACTGTCAAATTAACCGTTAAATTACAGTCATGCTTCATATTAAAAGTCTGTTTATTTACAAAAGTGTCATTTCAATGCTCGTAATGAAATGTTGGGGTAGGTCACATAGCAAAATAATCTTTTTTTATGACAATACCAAGAACCTGGTCCAGTATCAGCAGGCCAAGCAGCAAGAGACAGTATTTATTGTTATGGCCTTTTTAAATATTCATTAACCTGCAATTACCATTTCAATCAAATCCAGGGATCTAAAAACAGACATTAGAATTGTCCTCTGCAGGGCCACAGGTAGAACATTTTTGCTTTTATCAACTACACACTCCAGAAACAAATGACGTGAGTTCAGAAGAGACGAACACTCGAAAACTGAAAGAAACTGTGATCGTGGCATATGCTTTCAACAAACACTTGTTTTTATTGTTATTTTAGTAACATTTTGCCCTCTGGATCCCAAAATAAAGCGTGATGTTGCAGTGCAGTGTGTAATGCATGAACATATGCTTTCAACAACCACTTGTTTTTGCTGTTATTTTTTAAACATTTTGCCCTCTGGATCCCCAAAAAAGTGTGATGTTGCAATGCAGTGTGTAAGGCCTGAGCTCGGTGTGATGACAGTAAACATTTACACTATCAAATTGTGTAGATAGAGTCAGTTGAGCTCAGAAATGTTCTGACTGAGGCGGCTTCTCACCTTACAAGAAAGTGTTTGTCAGAAAATGTTGTTTTATGTTGTTATATGTTGTTTTTGGGATGGCCGCGCCAACACTAAAACTCATATATGCTCTGAAATATATAATTACAGCAAAGACTGCAAACACATGATTGCAATTCTTTGAAGGTAATGTGCTATCTTATAGTTATGCGGCTGGTAAATAGAAATAATACCTTCAGTAAAGTAAAATGAACTTTTACATTTGCAGTTACATTTTACATTTTCAACAGGCAGGAAAATAAAACACCTATTAAATAATTCATTGAATGTTCATAAACAGAACATGTTTTTTCCATAGTGTAAGCATACATAAATGCCAAACTGATTATGTGAAGGGCTATTCAGGAAAAAAAAAAAAAATTAAATCAAGAATCCTATTAATCACGCCTGTATTGTGACAGGCAATACCTCTCATTGCTTAGCAACCAACTCCTCCAGGGCAACAGTCAGAATGATGAGATTTACAATGGGATCTCTCCTCTGAAGTTATGGCAGCATCCATTAGCAAATGTAAAATACACACTCCTGTTGTTCTGCTGCTTGTATTCTCTATCAGTTATTAATTATTCAAAGCGATCGGACATATACGATGATCAACACCGACTGCATCAGAACAGTGACTTTTTTTTCTGTTTTTCATTCCAACCAGCAGCTGTGTAGGTTTTCTTACCTTAAAGAGGCGCAGTATGTTGGCCACCATGATGGAGACGGAGCTGGAGGAGGCTCCGATGACGCCCACCACTCTCTCAGGCTTGGTGATGATCGGCGCACCCCCGCCGAGACATTTGACATCTGTGCCGTCCTTTTCGATAAGAGCCTGCACGAAGGTGAGCGACTGCTCCAAGGCGTGAGTGTCCCTGGAACAGGTGTCCAGGATCCGTGCTCCCAGAGTGATGTTGGGCAGTAGATTGTTGTCATTATTGATGCGGTCGAGGGCAAAGAGCATGGCCTCTAGTCTGTGTATGCCCTTCTCTTTCTTTAGCTCCCCGCAAGGCTTGCCGTCGTGGCCTCTGGCATGCACGGGGAATAGCCCACCTAAGGAGATATCTCCATCAATTCGGATGGAGTTCAAATGTGTTTGTCCTGGGCCTTTGGGTTTGGCAGCCTGAGTGGCCTTGAGGGAGCCGTAAAGTAGAAGCAGCAGCACAAGCAAAGACAAAATCTGCCCATTTCTTAGACAATTGGTCCGATGCAGTCTACATGCCGGGGGCTTAAACATGTTCGCGGTCCGAGCCCACGCCAGCAATGAGAAAACAAGAAAAGCCAGGTATTATTTTATGATGGCCAGAGGGTTAATTGCAAATCCTCTTGAAGCAGTTGGCACAAAAAAGATTTTCTCTCATCTCTTCGCTCTCTCTTAGGTATTCAATTAATGCAGAATATGAGCTCTGCTCCCTCACAGGATGTAATCCTGTCCTTTTCTCTTCTTTCACTCCATCGTCGGACCTTTGTGGTGGGCAGCTGTTTTTCTGTCTTCTGTTATTCACAGAGTTGCCTGTGAAGATCCCTCACTGGAGGCATTAAGAAGAACAAAGGTGGCCGATAAGCTTTTTTCTTCCGCCTCTCCCTCCTCTCTGTGTCTCTTTCCTCTCCACCTCAATCAGAAGTTTTTAATCTTCTCTCTTCCCCTGGGCATAGATTTGGTGTATGTCAGAGCCCTTAGGCCTTCCCAGGTCCACAGGCTTCAGAGTGAATTCCTGAAAGATGAAAAAGAGAACTGAAGTGAGACAGAGCAAAGACAAAAAAACAGAAAAGGGCAAAAGAATTTGAATTGGTATGAGCATTTCAATGGCTCGTTTTTACTTAACCTTTGACTTCAGCTTTATGTGGCATGAGGAGACAGTTCCATTCCCAAACTATTTTCTGTCTCCTATACATACTGCCATTTTTCAATTTCAGAAAGCTGCCAGGAACTTTCAAGGCTGGTCGACCAGAGTCAAATGTTACGTTTTATTTTCAACCATGAGCTGATTCATTTTTCTCACATTAAGCTTACAGTGTGAAAAATTACTGACCGTTTCATAGTTTCAGTAAGGAGACCGTGTTTCTGGCATTATCAGAAGTAGCAGCGCAATTACCACTGCTGCCTCAAACTCTGTCAAATCATTAGACATGTTTTGGAGTTAAAGGGAAGTTCCGGAGGCTTGTATAAGTTACTAATATAGTTACAATGTCTTTGTGCCAAATGGAGGCATATCTGCTTATTAAAATAAAAACAGAAATTACACATGTTAAAGACGGCTCTGGGAAAGACAACTTTCAACGATTGAGATGTGAAAATTTACTATTTACCAAAAATACCACCAAAGAAAAAAAAAAGAATACGAAAGAAAAATAACTTATCAGAAACAAATATCAACAATAATTATGAAAGTACTGTGAGAGTAGTTTGTATATGTTGGAACTTGATGTTGTGCCACAGAGCGAATGGGGAGCAGCACTGAGCTGAAACCCACAGATGTGAATGATGGTTTGAAGTGAATGGAATGAATGGTGGGCTAACAGATTAAATATAAGGTCTGAAAAATACCGCAACGTCAATGGATGCAAAAATGAATGATTGACAAAAAAAGAAACTATCAGTCATCTGTGCCAAAAAAGCAGGAAAAAAATCAGCCATTTGTTGTGATAGGCTAAGCAACTAATGTTTCAGGTTACTACACATCATTTTTGTGTGTTCTAAAACTTGACTGCATATCTGCTGTGAAAGTAGATACCGTGCTGTACAGAGTCTGGATTGATTATATTTGTTTTAATTACACTGTGATAAAGGAACAAGGTTTTTACACAGGATAAAATTATCAGTCCATCACAGGGTCACACTAAACATTGTCCTGGGGATTTACTGCCAATGACATATTTTTGGTGGCAGAAAGCTGGAGAAGCTGAACAAGCTAGAGAAGCAGGAGAGAACCAAACATTTGGAGAACATGCAAAAGACCACAGAGACAGAGCCTAACTGGGATCAGAACCACAGCCGACTGTAACCATTAAACCAAATTTCAGCTATTTTGCCAAGTCCTCCTATGAAGACCCATATTAAAGCTAAAGCCAAATTGCTCAGAGAGTTGTTTTCGTTAGTGTTGAATCTCATCAGAAATAGGACCACTTCAAATTCAATTGATTTAGGAAATTAGCAATAATATCCAGCCCCAGTGATCTTAAGTCTTGAAAGTCGCAGAATGACATACAGAAATGGTAGGCTGCCAAACAGCCCGTCTGGAAGCAAAGATTCTAAATCTAATTCAATATTTCAGTAGTCAAGGATAAATATAGGTACCCAACTGGTTTGTGTCAGCAGGTGGCATAGTTGTAACATTCAGTAGATTTTTACATCAACATCAGTTTTAAAGTACTTAATTGCTTTAACGACAGGGAAATAGTACAGCAAAGAAAACCTGCTGGTGTTTTGTGATAAATGAATGGAGTGACTGTTTTATGGGGGCGCACGGTGCTGCGGCGGTTAGCACAGCAAGAGGGTTCCCAGTTCAAATCCTCTGGAGGCCATTCTGTGTGGAGTTTGTGTGTTCTCCTTGTGTCTGCATGTGCTCCCTACAGCTTCCTCCCACCGTCCAAAAACATGCATTTTACTTGAATTGGTGACTGTAAATTGCCCAGGAGTGAATGTGAGCTTCTGTGCTTGTTCGTCGTGCCTCTGTGATGGACTGGCGACCTGTCCAGGTGGGCTCCTCTTCTCCCCCAAAAACAGCTGTAACTCAAATATAAGGATGGCAGCAAAGCTAAATTTAGACAAAGCACCAGTGGTTTAGACATTGATTAAACATTGGAAAGTCAAGGTCCAGTGCGTTGAGAGATATTTATCTTAACACAAAAATCAAAGTAATTTTTCAGGAGAACTAAACAAAGGAGCTTAACCAGCTTAAGTTATCTCGGCACAAGGTGAGCTCTGATTCTCATCACTGAATAGAATGTGTAAATTTGGCCGTATTTTAAGTTCGAATAACACACAGAGAGACTATTTGTAAAGTTAAATCTAATCAGGTTTTAAGAAATGCTTAAGCTCTTAAATACATGGTATTTATTGCAGAATTGTTTCAGTGCTACTATCAAACATCACATGAAGATTCTGTGTTGGTAACAACTTGTTAGATACCGAATTAAGTTGCACATCTAGATTTGGATTTTCAAGGCTTGATCCTGTAATACAGATCTACACACTGACAGGATTATTGTCTCCCCTTTTCTTTGTTTTCACACAGGACGTGTGCCAGGGAGAGAAACATAATATGCTGCTGCAGGCCAGCTTGTATTTGCGTGTCTGCGACCAGTTCAGTGCTGCAATTGTAATGGGCTCTGAAGGAACAATCTCTCTGCACAGAGAAGCAGAATGGGGTTGTAGACATTGGTTTTCCAGCAGGGTGGTTTGAGGCCTCGGATCAGCAATGGCTTAGATTCATTGAGAGCATATTCGAAGTGACAAGGTCCTTTGAATACACCCTACTATCCTCCTACTGAGTGAGACGTAATTTTTCAGACTTGATTCACTGCAGGTCCACTTAAACTGCTGCAGAGCAGATGACAACTGGGAAACCAGCCAACTCACCTTAGCCCCCATAACGAAATACAAACCAGGCAGCAGCCTATCTGGCATTGGAGAAAACACTGAGATGGAGACAGTGAGTGGTGCTGCAGCAGCATATGCTGCATGGTGTGCATGGTACAAAGGAAAAAATACAACTGTACGCTCTGAATTGTTCAAATGTGAAACTGTTCTGCAAGTCTGCAGAATTGAAGACAGATGCCATTAAATTTCATGTCTGCAGAAATGAAAGGCTGGTGCGGTGACAGCTCATGTCTTCCTCAGACTGAAAAACACTTGGCAGTCTGTATGAGTTTTTTGCCGTGTGCGGCCGCAATGGAATGAACTTGCATCAGAGATGACATGAAACATTTTGTTTATGAGCTTGTTTTGCAACATTTCACATCAATATCATATCGTGTTTATCGTGTCTGTGACCAAATTGCAAATGGTTCTTTGGGTAATGTGGAGGGTCTCAGAGCTCTCAGAGAGGGTTTTCCATATTCTTTTTAATAATGACCTCAGAAGCTGCCATAACTTATCTGAAACCCAAGACATCAGTTATAATGAACCAGTGAAGCTATGACAGACTTCCTTTCAGGCCTTTATTCAATGCGACATATAGTGATGCACTAATCTAAATGAAAGCTCAATGTTAAAAATTGGGTTACACATAATAAGTGTTTTCAGTGTATATCTTATTTTTCACAGCTCTGCTGTAATACAATGTATGTAACACAGAAGCAATGCCGTGGCTCTCATTGCTCTTTGTGAATGAGAGATTGTAAATCTGCCTCATTTCTTGCTTGCTTTTAAAGCACAGCAGCGAACACGGTAAGAACAAATAACAAATGCACCAAAAACTGAGATAAAAATGTATGCATATTTAGACATTCCCCGTTAATGGCAAAGAAACATACACAACACGAACACGGTAAACACCAAAAAACACTTACCAGATACAAAATGTCAAAGACAGCTTCAGGAACAACTGGGGATTTTATAATAAGAGAACAACCTTTCCTCAGGTATAGAGGCATATTTCAGAACGTTCATTTATTTTAAAAGGCCATACAATAACCTTGAGGTAAAGAATTGTGCATCATAACATGGCAGCAGGATCTAAATAAAATATAAACCCTTCCAGAACATGTCAAATAATATAATAATACTAAATCATTTAAACACCTGCTGTGTTTAAAATGCACTTATACATTACCGGCTTAAACCATTTTAGCGCCAAATATTAAAGTCCCCCTCCATCACAGGTAAAATTTTGATCTTGTTATGTCCGTGAGATGTTTTTCTTTATGTTACAGGACAAATATATGTAGGACTGAGAGTGCATGCTTGCCTGTTTAATGAAGCAGAAATATATACGGAAATGAAAAATGGAGAGAAGTAATGTAGAAAGGAACATGTACATAAAAGGTGCTTGGGAAAATTGACACTGGCAGAGGGGAAACAAAAAACAAGGGAGTAAATCTATGAATATAACAAATTACATCAAGAGTTAAGAGATTAGAACACAAAAACAGAATAAATCATTTGTCGGAATTTGATTGGTTAATGCAATTAAAAGTAAAATAGTGAAGAAATAAACAACAGGATTAAATAAAAGAAGATTGAACATTACATATATAAATCCATTTGAATTGACTTGTTAATAAATATATGTTAGGCCAGTTCTATATTTATTTCATTTCGTGGCAGTTGCAGTCTTCCATACCAAGACATGAGTCCATCAATATACACAATGGTTGGGGATTTATCCATAGAACACTTTCTACAGTCTCAGAAAAACAAACTCAGAAAGCCTTGTTGTTCCAGGAAACACTGGAGAGACCAATTCTTTGTTGAACAGGCTTTCGCACTTAACGCACAAGCAGTGTGCAATACAATTAGAAGCTATAGCAAGGGCAGAGTGCAGTTAGCCAGCAGCTACAGATGTGGAGGGAGCTGAATATTATTCACTTTCTATCACTTTTAACAATATTCCATTTGCACCACAATGCAGCTGATCTGGCAACCAAGCAGCTGTTAGGAGCTAGAACTCTGGTCGACTAGTTAGCAGGAGCAGCCACTAAGCAGCTACTTGCTGCAGGGATTTTAGTGGCCACAGCATCTGTTCACATCAAGCTGCTCAATCTCTGCCGACTGACCAACTATGGCACCACAAGGCGGCTTGAACTACGCTGGCTAGCTGATATTGCTAAACGCTTTTGAATGACATATTACAACATCATATTAATCATCTATGAAAAGAAAGAGAAATTGTAGGCAGGAAGCAGTGGACTGTATGTTGACATGGGAGGGAGGGTACATATCAAACTGACCTACATAGAAAGAGACTGCATTCAGGGTATATAGCACTTCTCTAATCTTGCCCAAAGACGCTTTGATATGAGGGCTGGGGAAGCTGAGAGTCAAAGCACAGACCTTCAAAATGGTGCTTTGACCCCACAGTCAACCAATACATTCATTATGAGAAGCCCTATGGGTAAGAGTCTTCTAAGATCTAATTTCATCTGAGAAGCAAGTTCTCATCAGTGAAGCCTTTAAAGTGGACCATGAAATAAGCTAATACACGAATGGCACATTGTGCAGCTTGTCTCATCAGTCACATAATACCACTCACTAGTCAGGCTCTTGAGGCAATCAGAAATATTTTCTGAAGGTAATTTTGAATATTTTTCAGTTTCTTTGAGTTCATCATGTTCTTCAAGAACAGTTTTTTTTTTCTTTTCTGAAGACGTTGAAAAGTTGTTTACAGTTGCCACTACCTACAGCAGAACACATTAAATGCACCTTGAGACAGTTCTTAGGGTTGAACAAGGAAACTAAAAATGATGAGGGATGACGAATTAAAGACTATATTCAATATGAACCGATGACACAGTGTTGTCCTGATGCATATTCTGTATATGTTTTGTTATCTTAGATCTGTAAAAGGCAACAATGACTTGCCTCCTTAAAGATCAACTGATATACTATGTAAGCTACAACTCACGATAAAAAGGCTAAATGTAAATCTTTTAGACTATTCAACCCACCAGCCATTAACAAAATGCATTTAACCTGAAAACAAAAACATGTCAGGTATGCTCTTTGAAGCAGATGACCTACTATTACACCTTCACTTTTTAAAAAAAATGTTATTCTAAAAAATTGCTTTTGCAAACGTACCAGCTTAAGTCGATTTTGCAGCTTAGTTATGACCACATGTCAGACATTATGAATGCAAACTAGGACACATCTGAGATAAATGTATATTTATTGTCAGCAGGTTATTCGGAGACCTGGGCAGCTGCTAGAGGGCCAAGCCATCACAGACAAACTTTCAGAAAGCTCTCCCCTCACAGATGGGCAGGAGGGGTTCTCTAATTGACAATCCACCATGTTGATGCTGCAGAGCAGATCAATAGGCAGGTAGAAAGTTGCTTTGGGGAAAATGAAAGGAGAGAGTGGGGCTTAGTTGTGCACAAGGACTGGAGAGGCTGCCACTTTATCTCTAATGACAGAAAAAAAGACTGAAATAGCCTTAAAGACACATCGATAATGTGGATCAAACTTGTAAGTGGTATAAGAGCAATACTTTTTTTTTCCTGTGTAGAAAAAAAAAAATCTGAATGGAGATAAATAGAGCTAGCTACGTGTTCCTAAGCTACTCTCCAGTGCTATAACACATTCATTCCCACATCAAGAATTACATCAGGATCTTTTTTTTCAATATTCATAGTATTTTTGCTCATCATATTGGGCAGCATTGTCTTTATTTCCATGTCTTGCCTATAATTAACATTCAGGGTTGCTTGACGAGTTCTTCAAATCATTATTTTCCATCCATAAAAATGAAAACATTTTCAAAAAAAGGTTTTAGAGCAGGAGCTTCCCAGCTATCAGAGCAGCACTGCTCAGTGGCTACAAAATTCTTTGCATAATTTTGACATTAGAAATCTTCAGACCATCATACGCCTCCACGCAGCTCTAAACACAAGGTCTTGATGAAAACAGTTTCTTTTTTTGCCAGCTGTCAAACCTTGCATTTGAATGAGACAGCATTCTTCTGTGGCCATTTTTGTCAAGCATTTTGTCAGTGGGAAGCTTCCAATCCCATGTCCAAGCAGTGAGAATGAGTGGGCGTCTTCATGCAAAGCCTCATATTTCTGAGCCACAGCCCCTTCAAACCTCACAGCTGAAAGTGACAGCTAAAACTCCCAATATGCATTTTCCTTAATTAATGAATTATGCTTTGGTTCTGCCTGCCATTTATCATTATAGCTGTTTACAAAACTGGGACAGGTAAAGATGTAGTGTAGGAGTCAGGATACAACTAATCAGAGTCAATTTCCACAGTAATTACGAATACCACTTTTTCCAAGTATGAGCATGTTTTCAATCAGAGGAAGGAATTGGCAGAGTGAACATTTTACATTAATAATCAGAATATCAGAATCAGTTTCGGCAAATCTCCCCAGGACACTCTTCAGAACACTTTAATTAAAGATTATCTGCATACAGAAACTGAAAACCTGAAAAAAATATTGCCATTCCTTGATTTTGCAATTCATTTACCAGATAAGATGTAAGGCAATGTCATCATTTAGGACACACATACGAAACTTTAGGTTTTTTTTTAGTCTTTTTTTCCTGTTCAAACTGCACGATCGGTTGGCTGTCGTCTCATACACTTTATGCCCTGACAGTAAGAGAGGAGCACTGTGACCAAAACCAATATTACTACCCCATTTACAGAGGATATATTTCTTGGGAAGAGAACATTACGTGCCATGCTCACAGGGTTTAAATCAGTATGGAGCCCATATATGAATATTTTTTTCTTTCCCATAGCCATTTAATAATTACAGATGAAAATACCTCCTCGTGCTCTGCAAACTTCTTCAAAGTTTGAAGTGAATGTAAGTTATTGCTTGTTTTTTTACCTTCTCCTTCCCTTTATCAGCTTAGAATAAAAGGCATTTTTTATGCATGGTTGTCAAAAGAGATGCATCTTGATGGATAGTTATAACAACTAGATGCGGCTCTTGATGTGAATCTCAAAACTTAAAATGGGAAGCAAATGTCTTACTGTATAAAGTATTCAATGATCTTTTCATTAAAAACATATGGGTTTGTATGCATTTCACAGAAATGAATTATATGGCATACAAACTTAAAGAAGAGTGCAAATCTAAACGCTGGGAAAAAATGTTGTCAGGATTGTAATTATTCATCCATAAAAGCCGAGACGTCTTGAACTAATAATTCTACTGAACATTTGGCTTTTTAAACACTTTCTGAAAAGGGATGTCAGAGTTCACAGAAATTCCATCACTATTCAAATGATTTAAATTTTTTATGTGATGTTTTTTCCTGAAATTTTTTTATACTGCTCAAGGACAATTTTGGACTGAGAAAAGCAGACCTTTCAGAACTAATATACACAGTCTGATATAGATATTTCAAACTTAAAATGAAGGGACCAAATGTTGGCTGTTTTCTGTAAGCTAAAGGAACACAGTCAGACCAAATAATCAGAAACAAATTAATGGGGCTCTGTCATCTCCGTGCACCAGCTCAGAGAACAAAATCAAATACAGTATGTGAATAGTTTCATAGCCAGAGATCGACAGACTTGTTTGGTTGTAGACAATCCAGTTTCACCAAGCAGTGACAACAGTTGCATTATAAAGTCACTATGACAGAATTTCTATTTGGTATAATCATCTTATTCACAGGTATAATTCTTCATGAGGTCTTCCTTTTCTGAAAAGCTTTTTTATTTCTGCTATATTCAACTGTTCAAGTACAATAATGAAAAAAATATTCTTTTAAATTGGATGCCAGTTCAAAACAGAATCAACAGAAGAAAAGCATCTATAGCAAATGGTACACATCACCTGATTCAAACTGGCTATCGTGAAGAAGGTAAGTAGCCTTCTAAGCACTTGATGAGACAGAGCTGGAAAAGCAGTAAACTCAACAGGTTTTAGTTCCCTGCGAACACAAAGCAACTCAGTGGATCCTGAAGAAAAAGACGGTAAAAGCACAACATCAAAAGAAACGAAACCTCAGTTTCACAGTGCTTAGATCCAACAGAAGGGAGGGTCATCGTTGCATCATCTAATTTATCGACACCGCAGCTGATTTATGCAGACAAACAGGTAGTAGCTTTCATTTTCATTGTGCCTATGCATCCACAGGTCTGTTCGATGTAGCTTACAAACTCAGAAGAAATAGAACAACCCAACTTGTTTAGCAAACACGTACTGGTTGTTTTCTCTTAAAACCAGTGAAGTCATGCCCAGTATAATGTATGATTTTTGAAAATATAGAAAGCAAAATAAGAGAAGGAAACTTGTAGCCCATTTCTAATTTGTCTCCCTTGCCTTCTGATCTGTTTTGTCACCATTACATAGAAAAGGAAAGATGGGAGCTTGGGGGTTTAATATTCAAAATCTCAAGCGCATTAATTAGTAAAACAGTAAAGAGCTGTAGACAGCTGTGATTTATTTATAAGCCTTAGATATGTGGTAAATCTTGAGAAGAGGTTGTGGAATAGCTGACTGTGGTCATTTGATTCCCCTTCACACAGAACCCTGAGGAAAAAAAGGTGTAATTTATCTCATGAAATATCAACTTCCTGACAGCCACACCAGAGAGTCGCTCCATTTCTGTGCGAGCTACAGAAACTTGAGGACAAGCATACCGAGTTTACTAACACAAAATCTGGCAGTAGCTTCTTTAACACAGCAGATATAACGTGTTGTTTTCAAGATACTGAAGGGAATTCGGAAGGTAAGGTGGAAAACAGGAGGAAAGAGGAAATGGTCGATTCCTAAATTTTCTGTTTACTTGCTCTGGATGCTTTTCGTTGAAGGCTAATGGAAGGCTAAGCTCACCGTGCTGCATCTGGCAGGAGATAAATATGACTGAAATGTGAGAACAAGCCCCAGAATCCCTTGCCCAGCAGAAGACAAGGTAGAAATCGCATGCTGCTTTAGATGCCATGATGCCATGAAGGGAAACCATGGGGAAGTCAAAGGAGCATATTAAAAACGGTTGACTTCCCATTTACTGACTAGTAATGAGGATCTCACTCTGACAATGAAATAAAGGAAAACCTCACATCCCACCCGCGATCTTTACTGAGTTTTCATGCTTTATCCAGGGTCTGCCTCGTGCTAATACAGTGGGAATAAAGCACCATCCCTACTTGGTATTCATCACTGTAACAACATTTTCTTTCTGTAAAGCTTTCAATTCCTACCTATCATCACATGCACACCTTGGGGCCTGGATTGAATATGATTCAGAGGGCAGGTCCGAATCTTGAATCTACAGGTTAAAACATATCTTGGTCTCTAAAACCCTCAGGCAGTGAAAACTACTCTCACTCAATATGTGAGCCTGGTTAATGGCCCAGTGAAAAGATGGCGGGCATGAGGTGAACCATCTCCAGCCTCCTGTTGACTCCGAGCGTTGCCTTGCAACAAACTTCATCTTTTGAGTCAAATAGAATATCTTTTAATGCAGTATTTGGGAACAGAGCACAAATGATTACCACTGGTGTGTATTGCAGAGCTTGGATGAAATAACTGACTGCAACAGAAGCCATCACTGTCTAACATGTCCCAGCAAGTGTCTGTATGTGAAGGGAGAAGAGGAAGGGGGGCACAATCGATAGAGAGGGCTGCTACTTCTCAGACACGTTGATTGATTTACTGTATCTGTTGAGCTGGACCTGCCCGCCTGTCAGGATTAAGGAATTATGTCTTATCAAATCTGTGCCCCTGACAGACCTATTTCCAAGAATCACTTCAAGCTGTACCATATGGAAAACTAGGGCATCTCAGAAAGAATGAGTGGTTTGAAGGTAGAGGGAGTTTGTTAGATTTTTCTTTAAAGATAATGGGAAAATGTGATTTATAGTCACACAATCCTCGAGTGGCTCCATGAAAGCTGTAGTTAGGGTTATCTGACGGGGTGTTTTTTATGCCTGAATCTGATTTTCTCAACTTTTCAAATGAACCGTCGTGGGAGGGGATCATTTTCGGAAAGAATAAAAACTTTACCAACATTTTTCATTTGCTGCTGATACAAATTGGACGAAAGCCAGGACTATAGGGAGTAAAATCCATATGTGAGGGGATGTGTACAACTTCATATTCTCTTTCTACTAGAGAAATGTAAAAGGGCTGCTAAATCAACTTTTCTTGAAATTTACCGTTAAATCGAGACTTCAAAGCTTCATCATTTAAAATTCAACACAACTCCCCACTGAACCCATCTCACACTCTTTAACTACAATTTGAGGTGTGGTAAATTTAGCAAACACATCTGACTTGAAAAGTTAAGTCAGTGATTAAGTAATGATACAGTCACGCAGCTGAAATGACAGGAATTGTATTCAGATTAAGATTCAAATAAAAAAAGAAATATCGAACAGGAAGATACTTCAAAACATTCCATTCTGAATGATAAAACCTTACTAAATAAGAAGTTGAATCTTATCTTTTTAAATGATCACAAAAAACTTGAGATGCATTTGAAAGTTTAATGAATGTTTTAGCCTCGATCTCCTCTACGATATTCACGCACTCATGTTCGGGTCAAAAACTTTTGGGACATAAAGCAGTGAGTAAATGGCAGTTTGGCTTGTGGGAATAGATGTTATGACACTGTATAAACACAGACAGGTCAATTAATCAGGCAGATGATTAGCTGCCAATTTGAGATCTTGAGCAATGGCTGCAGACTCCTTTCTGAGGAGGAAAACAATTTAAAGCAGACGTGACTGTCATGCCAGAAGTCCCCACCCCACCCGATCCCCGGTGTGGCTGTAGTCGCAAGATTTTTGATAACCTGTGGCCACCATTAAAGCTGATGCGTTTTTTCATTTGCTTAGAATAAGCACGTCCCCTAACCAATCTACGATCTGACAACACAAATATGAATACGGTACATGTTTGGGTCCGGCGATTCTTTTTCGCATTTGCCTTTATTAATCTGTCATGTTTTGTCAGATGCACAAGATGAATAAACACATTAGTTTTCTGTTGTATATGTCCCGAGAGAATTAGCCTTCGACACCTGTGTCAGGCTACCAGCACCTTCGTGCTATGAAAGCAGGAGAAGTACTCATGACAGCTGTAAAAGTTGCACATCAAATCCATGTCTCGTACACACGACTTGTTATCGAAGCTAGGCAGACAAAGCAACAAATGTGTTACGCACTTCCAAAAAGACACGTCAAGTCAACTAAATACAATTTGTAAAACCCAAACCACAGAACACTATGTAACAAGTCTGAAAACATATATCTATGTTGAGAAGTGTAAATGTAAATTGTAGAGCTAACCAGTAGGATTGTCTTCTACCCATTAAGAATGTCTGATGTTTGGCTCACAGATTTTAGGCCTGTATTCTTTCATTACTACAAAAAAGTTTAATAGTGATAATTCATGCTTGTGATTTTCATTTCTGACGTATTTTAATGACAATCTGCAGGCTGTAATCTTGATGATGGCCGTTTGTTTAAAGATGTTTTCATATTTTTTATCTTCATCTTTATTTTAGTCTGTCTCAGTGACTGAAAACTATATAACAAACGCAGATGTTCTTTATATCTAACTAAATAATGTAGAGTCGTGCTTTGATTTCCCAGCACAGGCCAACTGATGTAACCAATATCCTATTTTAAACATCTGATGATCATTTCTTCATCCTTTTTTAACTATGATATGCTGCTCAGTCTGTCCAGGAAAGTAACATTTTTCCGGTGCTGGATGGAGATTACAGCTCCAGCACCTGCATGTTATCATGTATGCAGGGGTTCCTTCTTATACATAATTGATTAAATTGATACAGAGCATATAAGGGTGAACACATGTTCCCTAACCTTAAAAATGCCCTTTCCTGCCAAACTTTGAATTCTAGAAAAAAATCCTAGTTTAAAGATTTTCCTCCTTTTTTTTTCTTTCAAATTTCCCATAAGCAGAGCCGGTACTATCTGTCAAACTCTTTTAAAGATCAAAGTCAACCCTTCTCACAGTAAAAAGAGCTGTCTTCAGCCCACAGGTCCTCTGAGATCTGCAGCAGATGTTGGCAGAGTGGAGACTTTTTTTAAGTTGCAGGTGGGGAAGGGCATTTGCAATGGAATGCTTGGTCAGTGTGTGGGTTGGACAACCATCTTATCACCAACTTTAACTTTTAAATGCAGCACTCTGTTTCAAATGATGTCTTTCCTGCTGAGGGACATGAAACAAAGTTTCACAGATTTTTTTTTTTTTTCAGTGGAATGAGTGTTAATTGAGTGTGTAGCTTTGCTAGAATTAAAATTTTAAAGTTTTGGAGATTGCATGGAAACTCACTTGTGAGGGTACTTGACGTGAAATTAAACTTTCCCACATAGGCTGCTTGAGCAGGTTAATAAAAGATGGATGTTTGCATAACAGGATTGACCCGCTGGAAGATTAAATACAAGACAATACAAATAATAAGTTCTACATGTGGCTTTTTCCTCTCATGAAGAGTTTCCGGTTCAAATCCCAGCAGGGCTTTTCATGTTCCCCCTTTGTATGCGTGGGCTCTCGTCCATGCCTGTTAGGTTAATTGATTGTTCTAAATTACTTCTGGGAGCAAAAGTGAGTGTGTGTGGTTTGTTTTCTGTGTGGCCCTGTGACGGTTAGCGACCTGTCCAGGGCGTGCAGCACCTCTCCCCCGATGACAGCTGGAGTAACCCTACAGTAACCCTACTGGGAATAAGCGGCATAACAAATTGGTGGAGCTCTGTATGGTGACCTGTATGTAACAACATTTTTTTTCCAGTTTGAGTTTTTTTCTCTCTGTGTGGTCCATGGACACTAGTGGCCTTTCGTGGTGGAAATCAAAGAGGACAGAGCAAATGGAGACATGCTGTAAACGCACGGGGTTGAGACAAGGCAGTCTTTGAAAAAAGAACCAGCTGAGCATCCTGAGGTTTGAATTGTTCCAGTTGGCAAAAATGGGAATTCCTCCCTCTCACTCCCTTATACCTCATACCACTGCATCCTGCAGTTAAACAAATTACTACAACAGTATTAACTCCCTTTGGGATAAATAAACATTTTTTCACTCAATTAAATTTTTAATTCAATTTTCATTTAACTTCAATAGTGTTCTAACCACACATAATTACATTGCACAATCCCAATTGAGAAAGCACAAACTAACCCTCACAATTCCTGCCCTGAACGTTGCGATAGCAAGTGTTTTTACATCAGACTTGCTGAGGGGAGAAAGCAGAGCCACAAGCAGCTAAAGCTTTTCAAAATGTGCCGCGGACGTTTGATAAATCTTGCACAGTTACAAACTGACAACCCATTCAAAAACTTGATTTGAAATTTAACTTTTAGACTGGTTGAAGACAAACAGCTGGGAGGACACCTTCGTAATTCATGTGCCTCTCAGATAAGTGTTACCACATACGAGAATTTTCCAACATATCAGCAAGCGAGTACCAATAATGACCGGTTGTCTTGTGTGCTGAGCCGACTGTGTGTGTGTAATTGCTATGTGACACTTAGAAAGACAGCACAACGATGCAATCTCCAGGAAGATCATTTGAATGAAAAAGGAGCAAGCATTGTCAGAGGAGAAGGATGTCTTCTCCAGAAGAGAATGCTGTCCCTTTGTGGGCATTCATTCCACAATTCAAACATCGGTTTATACCTCCATGACTTCACTGGTTGCCCTGAACACCGTAACAAGTCTTCAGGGCCGGGAGAGAAAGATGTTACTGACAATTTTACAGAGCATGATGCTTGACTTCCAATCAGTCCCTCCTTTTGGAGGGAGACAATTGTTGCCCTATAAACAGGATTTTTTTTTTTAGATGACACCAATTAAAATACACCATGTTTTCTGGTTAGTGTCAAATGAATAAACGGTTTCATTTTCTAGATTTTTATTTTTTTCAGCAACTCTTTCATCACAAGGAGATTTTTGTAACTCAACTTCACAAGATCCAGCTAAACCAAATATAAGAAAGTTTCCTATTATGATGAGTAAACATTTAAACAATCAAGCACATCTTTTCCAGCCATGCATTCTCAGGCAAAACAAAAATGCCTGGAATATGAGAACTACGGGTGCATGGAAAAGTGCCTGAGCACAAATGCATAAATTCACAAAAAGATGGAATTTAGTTGAAGGAAACAGCCTTTCTACAAAAAAAACAACATGTCTCGTCTTTCTCTACTTTTCCCCTAAACAAACTGGTTATTGCTTTGTGATTATGTTTAACACACAGTCCAATGTTTTTTGGGGAAATGGGCTTACAATAAACAAACATTGCTATTTTGCAGCCCCCTTTCTCCGCCTATAAACAGTTGTCTAGAATAACATGCATTACGTCTCATCAAAGTACATTACTTAGGCATAAATTGACAAGCTTCACGTTAACAGAATAATATCTTTAAGAGGTTTCCGTAAATACCATTAGGAGCTGAAGCAGCACTTTTGCTAATTCTAATTATACTAACAGTCACAGAAGAACGTACACCAGTCCCCTCTCATTCACTTTTTTCCATGCAAGACCTGTTAGCAAGATGTACAGCCATCACAGCCATCAAAATGAGTCACGATTAAGTTGATGATAAATGTTATACTTGAAGACTTCACATGCATGCCAGGAAAGGAAACTTTAGTAAGGACTACTGTGGAGACATGTAACATTAGTACCAGCATAATGTATTTATGAAAAATCATTTTATTGTACTTTTTCTACCTATTTGATTATATATTTTTTAAAAAGGATATCAGGTACATAAGTCATTTCCTCTACTTGCCTTCTCTCTCAGTGCACCTTCAAAGCTGAAAAATGCTTAGAAGGAAGACAAGCTAACAAAAAAAAATCAATGTAATTGAACACTGTGTGGTCATTGAGACAGTGGATGTAGATACAGTTCTCTTTATGTTAAAAGGGAAATAAGATGCAGCATCATCATCATCCAGCACTTAGACGCAGCGGAAGCTAGCATGCACAGGCTGATGTGGTAGAAACGGAGATATGAAGTTTCAGGATATGAATCCTGCACAAATGAAGGAAAAGCAAGTGGCTGTGGCAGAACACGCGTTCTGTGTGATCCTTGTTGTCATAGCAACAGTTGTAACTTGTTATTATGTTATAGGGTTTGATGCTTCTTGTTAGGTCAGTATTAATTTTTATTCCTTTTTATAGATTATAGATATGAGATCTGTGTCTCATTTGAAGCTGCGCTAGTGTTTATTGAGAGATCCAGAACATTTTATTAGCCCTGGGGTCATCATTTATATTTGATTCAAAATTTACATCCATTAGGTGAGTCATAATGGACCCAGCTTTCCATATCTACCCTTGAACAATCAATGGAAATGTATACTTTTGATCATAAACACACTCCAATTTTGTTTATAATGGCTTTTGCTTTTAGCTGAAGCCACTGTAGTAGTATTTTTCCTATTATCATAATCACTGCTTGCTTTGGATATTTTGGAACCTTAATGGAGTTTTTATAGCTTGTTCATCTCTTATTGTCTGTGATCATCTGTTTCATTCAGGCTGGGATATGCCTTTATTCAACACGGTGTGACTCCATAACTCCCCTCCAGATACCGAACATCTGTCAAATTTTATCTGCAGTGTGACACCGTAGTGGTAAAATATGTCGATATTTCAGGCACCAAATTAAATATGAATAAATAATATAATGGGGGTTCCCCACAAACATTTAAAGGTATGACAGATTATATTAAAAACTGTATATGTTATGCAGCATATGTTCAGCCAATGCCCGGTTTAAAATAACTGACAGAATAAATTAATCCTGTTAATCCAAATTGAATCTGGTCTCAGGAAACCACAGAAGAGACCTAGGAAAGTGAGAGGAAATAAAAATGGGAATTTTTCAGTGGCAAGCCAATATTCTGACCACAGCAGAAAAAGGTGGATTCATAAATATTTGTTTTGCCAAAAGCAGTGTCAAAATGGAAAGTATTCACTTGTGCACTTTGACAGCTTCTAAAGTAACAATTTCAGAGAACGCCACTTTAAATAGTTACCTGTCTATGCCTTTCAGTCTTCTGATCCTTTAAGCCAAATGAATCTAAATGTCATAAGCAGAATTAGAAATTGTAATATTTTTATTGAACTATTTCAGTTAAGGTAAGAAGCTTTTCCTCTCCCTCAAAATCCCAAAGTGCCAAAAGGTTGTGACAATTTTACATTTGAACATGTTAAATACACAAAACTCACTAGGAGCTTATATCTCTAGTGAATTAATAAAATGTCTCTTAACATTTGACATAACATTTGAATTCTGTGTTCTGTTGCTATTAAAACATTCTGAGGTAAATCATTGCATTTTTGCTTTCATCAACACTCAATCTCCCACGCATCTTTCTAACAGCTCGGGTAGGACTTGGAATTTTGAGCTCATGACGACGTTTCAGGCGTTTCAGGCGTACACTGGATCCCATGGTTTTCTTCTCCATCCTTGGCCGTCTCTCTGCTGACATTAAGATCGGAACCCACTCATGAAAGGTGTTCATCATCACCTTGTCAGCAACAGTGTGTGGCAACTACAGGATGACACCACTTAGTCTCCCCAAGGGGAGTTGTGCTGTCAAGCAGAATTTGCCGTCCTGCCATTTTACCTTGACAGACACACCTGCTCTGATGGGATCAGGGAGCACATCCACATAATTGACCCTCCAGTTGTCTCCGTCGTCTAAAAGTGAACCGAGTGATACTTGTGTCTTCTTTGAGTCTGCGCTTCCTCTTTGTTCTGCCGTGCTAGTCAGTCAGTATATTTACACCAACAGATGAGTCCAAGCATTACTTTCACCATCACTCACCTCCTGCACCGTTACATCACGGTCCTTGAAAAGCCCTGAAAGGTCAGCGTGTTAGAGATGGACAGTCTCTCCTCTGGCTGCTACGAGTGAGTGCCTTCACTTTGTGCCAGTTCTCTTGCCTGGCTGAGCCGTGATCACAGGCGTAAGGGGGGGCGGAGGGGTGGTTGCTTACTGGGGGGTTACTATAATGCTAACTGACATCCTGATAAGCTATGATTGCTTGGAGGGCTTTGTGGGCGGGCTGGACAGAGGGTGTTGGTGGCGGTGGAGGGATCGAGGCAGTGTCTCACAGGGACCTTTAACATCCTTTCAGAAGCTCAGAGAAGGCAAGCCTGACGCCAGCCATTCATAGGGAGAAAATTGCTGACAGAGATTCAGGGAGGGGTGAAGGGAGGTGGGGAATGAGGAGGGTGAAAGTGTGCGGCAATTCCTGGAATATCTCTAAGTTCATCGCAAAGTCTTGTGATCCGCGTAATGATCTGGACATAATCGTCCTCGCTGTAGTCACTGTGTAATTACAACCATTTGCACTAAATAATTCACCAGAAGCAACTCTGAAATAACATCCAGCTCTCATGGAATGCACTTCCCGCGGCAGCCTATTACACCAGTCTATACTCTGTTGGGTTGGTCTGACCACTGAGACAGAAACGTCCTGCATGACAATTCTTTGACCAGGTTACACACTTTGCGAGCTAATTGCCCCATTTCCTGTCTCAGGAAAATCGTCTGTCCATCTATGGGTCAAGAAAAGCAGTCATCCAAAAAGAAAACTAAAGTACCAGGAAGTTGCATTCGTTCCCTTTAATAACTCCTTCAGACTTCCAGTTGTGTGCTGATTTCATCTCCGTGATGAGGAATGACTTTTCAGACTGCCAACATGAGAAATGCAAAATACTCAATGGGCACGTCTGGAGGGGGGCAGCGTACCGACAGCAGATCACAGCAGTAGCAATGAATGCATCAGAAAACACTGCTGTAGGCGAGCATAAGTCAACAGTGCCTAATGTGAGCTTTTGGTGTGCATGATGTTAAATAGATTGTGAAAATGCTCTTTTCATGACTAAGATGGAGCTTTTCATTAATCCAAGAGCTGAACCTGCCTCCGCAAAACAACGAGCATCCCTCGCGGGAAAGACAAAACACCCACGGTTGGCTAGAGGGATCTCAGAAGAGCTCTCATAGAGCCCATGGGCTCGCTCTCTATGCGTCCGCCCCCTTAGCTGTGCGTACACTTGCGATTTGCATGTTTGCAGCTACGTGAAATTTATCATATGTGTAGCACGCCGTAATGATTGTGTTACTGTCTGAGTGTGTGTCGTTTTCTGAGCGTGCAGATGTGTGTGTGTGTGTGTGCGCGCACGTCCCGGACTGCTTTTTGAGCTCGGCATGCAAAGTGTAGGTGGATGTGGTTGACAGATATTCACAGAACTTAAATCACATTCTGCCTTTTATGTGTTCGTGCGCAGCAGTTGGTCAGAGACGCAGTGTAATCATTTCATTTCAGGAGGCCACTGTAAATGATACCCACATGTTGAGGATTTAAGCAATGGCACAAAGGTTCAGTGAACATTCATGTGTGGGAGGGGTGGTTATCAAGCTGCTTTTTTATTTGCTAGAATATAAAAACTAAAAACTTAGAACAAAAATCGTCTTGTTCCCTTACCTCCCACCACCTTCAGTCCATCATTTCTTCATCCACCATTATTTTAGCTAATATAAATACACTCTTGCTTCTTCCATAGCAATAAGGTGGGTTAGTATTGACTAGGACATGTTAGTGAAATGCACATGACTAACTGGACATCAGCAAGTGTGAGTGCCTCTGCAACCGCAGGGGTTTTTCAGTGTCCCTGTGTGTTAACATCTGGCCAAGGAGGAAAGACACCAGCCGTTTTAAAGGACAAACAACTCTTCCTGTCCATTATTCTGAGACATATTCAAATACCATTTACAAACAATCTGATGTTTGTAAGTTTTCCAGAGCTCACATTGTGAAATGCATTTACTACAAATGTATGATAAATGTTGAATTTTTGCCAAAGATGGCATGCACTTCTTCTGCATCTTGTATAGTTTAAACGTGACATGTTTATTTCTCTTTATTTGAGGTTGTTTCATTCATTTTAAGATCTGTTTAGGACTAGATGATTTATTATTACGAGTAATATGTAAAACCTAAGAACTGGGAGAGGATGTACTCACCTTCTCATTTTGCAACCACAATTTGACAGCAAACAAAAAATGCAGCTCTCAAGTTACCACTGTGCAAGACTACCACCTTAATTAGGTCTTGCCAGTTTGCCTTTGTGTGCCTGCATGCACATCTGTTCCAGTGATTATAAGTTTTACTTTCATACACAGGTGCCACTGATAGCTGCAAACTGGGCAGGGCAAATTCAAGATAAAATAGGTTGTCAAACTGTCATCGTGTCGTGCTTTGTTAAAAAAGAGGCAGAGACAGTTTAATCAGCCGTTACAAAGTTAAATGAATCACCACAGGCCATCAGAGGACGCAGCATTTGCTTTGGTGCCAAGAGATGCTAATTTTAGGGCACATCAGCTGTATAGCAACTATAGAGTTCCCTTCATGTTCTGTCAATTCTCCAAAACCTGCTATATACTAATCTCATCATTGCAAGCCCAGCAATCTATTTCAGAGCAAAGCCATTTTTTTTAATCAAACACTTTCCTCACAGCCAGCAGAGTGTGACTGTGAGAACTAGAGCTGTCCCCAGGTAACAGCTCAGGCCTCCATTTGTAATGCTGATGTCTGAGCCAATAATTGAAGCCACTTTATCAACACCTGTGTTGATAAGTGATGCTTGCGTAGAGATCTCGAGCCTTGGAGCAGGAGTTTGTGTAGAAAACAACCAAAAACCTGCATCTATTTCCGTCAGACCAGCAGATTTTGTCACGCTGTGTCTTTCGAGGGTGAACGACAGAGTGGCTAAAAGCAGAGCATCAGCATGACTTCATTATAAACTCATGTAACAGCCTGAACTGAAATCCATTCAATTGGCAGGTCACATTAGGAATCTTGAATGGGTAGTTGTAAGTTAGGTTTAAAGGTGAAAATGTGATGCACACTTGTGGCGGAATCCAAACATGTTCATGTGCACTGTGCATCCGTTTCTTTAAGACTTAGGGTCATTATTGCTAAGAATCCCATGAGAATCCCTGGAGCACCCCGCCCCGACAGCACTGAATGAAACAAAAGATTCCTTTTACAGCAACAATATGTTCAAACCAAATGGATTTGCAGCAAAGTAGTAATCTGGTGATTTGAGTGGGTGACATCAAACAAGAGAGAGAGAAAATACTAAGAGGAAATACTTTAGGGAGGTACGTAGCCACTATGAGCAACAAGTGTTACTGATCCTTTGTACACAGTTTTCCTGAGCCAGTTTGAAAGCCTGCCAGGGATATGAGCGGCATTCTTCCGGAAATGCTCATGTTATATTTGAATGATAATCCAGGACAACACATCTGTCGTTTTCCTTCTTTTTAATGTTCAAACCTTATATTTTTTTGGAAGCCCCTTTGACTATCAACTAATGTCACCAAGAAGTAAATTATTCAAATTATTCTTTTTTTTCCCACAAGATCCAGTCAGAGCACAGAGACACGTTTTCTGTTGTAGTGTTGTATTAATCTCACTTAGTTAAGGACAGAGCGAGACTAAGGATGAGATGAGAGTGTGTTTACGTGAGCAACATTTCACTCAGACAAGATCCATGAAGACACATGTTGCCCAGAATTAAGCTGTGTCCTTTGAAAAAAAATGCTTCCATATCAGAGACAAATCTTTATATGTTGTTTTTATTAAAAGTTCTTTCTTTCAGAAATTATTTCTACAGCTAATTCCTGTTTACAGGATGTTTTGATTGATGCAAAAGCGTGATGCAGTTAAGAAAGAACTGTTTATTTATCAGTGTCGCCAAAACTGCAATTTTCCCAGAAACCTGGCAAAACCTTAGCAGATGTAATTATATATAATACAATGTATTGATCAAGTCTTCAAAGGTCCGAGGAATATGTCACCCTGCCAAGTCAAAGAAGAAGAAAAATAAGTTGAAAAACTAATTGCCAAGTGATTACACTGCTGTCAAAATATCCTTAACTTACAAAAGCATGCCATGAAAAATAATCCTGGGAGAAATTGCCTTTCTAGGTGAGAACTAAATGACCAAAAACAGTTATTAGTCTGCATAAAAGAGTGGCCACTATGCATAAAGATGCAATACAGTCAACATATTCTCCAATAAGATTTATTGAACTGATTGTTTTAATTTTTCATGGGACCAACAGAGACATCTTCTAAATCATCCTTGCACGTGACTGGAGGGAATTTGAGTCAACAAAGCTTTCAAGCATTGATGCAAACATTAATCCAAAAGGCGTTACTTGATAGGCACTGAATTGGGATGACAGGAGTAGTGGGACTATATAGGACATCACATTTTCTGTTCCATAACAATGGCTTACTGAACCACAATTTTCCACTTCCTGGTTAGGTGTAGGGAATGATATTACTTCAATAGGATCTGGAAATGATCATGGTTGGGAATAGTAAATTATGTTTAAACTTAACCCAAAAGTGTTAATTGCATCCTTCTTGACAGTTCACATGCATTTACATTCTGGACCACTGGAAGTTGGACCGTCTTAGTGTGGTTTACATGAAATAAGATGCCAGTGAGTGTACAATTGGGTGTGTAAAAGGGCAATCTTTTTCAACAAATGAGGGCTAAAAATTGTAATACATTAGATTTGTAGACTCCAGGGTGGTTAAAAAAACATCATCGGAGCCTTATTTGTTTGGTTTGCAAGCTTATTTATTATTCAAGATGTTTTTATTCAAGGACTTAAGAAGTTTCTGACTTCAGAATACATCTTCTTTCCAAGCAATGCAGGTCTGCATTAAGCAGCTGAGATGTGGAAGATGGTCATTTCCTGCTTAGTGTAAAAGTGCTCCCTTATGAGTAAGTGTATGCTTAATGAGTACTCCTCTGTTGGATGTGTGAATAAGCCAGTTTGCTAATATGTCCACCTAAATGAGGCTTTCTTCAGCTTGTTGCACTGCCCCCAAGTGGAGAAAGACTAATGACTGAAGTTCATTTAGCAACTCAACACGACCTGGAAGTCTTAAGTTATCTGACCAGTGGTTTGACATCTCCGCCTGTTATGATAATATCAAAGTCTTATCTCACAGATGTGTGCCTTTGTAAGAGCCCAAAGAGCACTATATTCATTTTTAAGCCTGGGGTTGCTGTTACAGTCAGAAAAAAATGTGCTTGTAAATAACACATGCTCAAAATTAAGAGCACAAAGAAAACCCTAAACTGCTTTTAAATATGATTATCTATCTATCTATCTATCTATCTATCTATCTATCTATCTATCTAT
>JABUIW010000205.1:15854607-15971163 GCA_013363375.1 Menidia beryllina
GATAGATAGATAGATAGATAGATAGATAGATAGATAGATAGATAGATGTAAAATGTAAAATATAGAGAATACGCTCAAAAACTGGTTTCAGCTTTGTTTTTATTCTCTCTCCTTTTCAAGAGATGATTTAGGAGGGGCTTGTTAATGGGAATGGAAATGGGGAACAGACAAGTCCCTGTATGTGAAACTTATTGTGTAGTTCAAACTAAGTCCAGCCCCAGAAGCTATAGTACCAATAATAATATAATCATGTCATAAAGAACAGTATATGAGTCAGAGCAGCTTTACGGCTTTAATTAAATTGTGTTTCAGTATTACTTTTGCATTTGTCAACAGCAGGTTAGTTTTTCTTTGTAATTAAGTGCATATGTATTGCTATAGTTGTGCCCTTACTGGTGGAAAATATGAGAATCTGTCTTCCATCATTGCTGACCACTGGTTCAAATCAGTACAAAGACACACATGCTTTCCATATCTACAGCTGCGTAACATGCTCTTGCCGTGATTCTCTTTATGAGAAGGGCTAAGATATTATTTGTAGAGAAAAAAATAAGAAAACACAGTAAACTGTGTAAGAGCAAGTTCAGTTTTTTTCTTTCTTATAGTTATCACTTTATAAAACACCACAATGCAGTTATTTGCTGAAGTAAACCCTAAGATTTACATGAATGTATAAATTCCATCTGGCCCAGGAGCTTGAACAAAAGGACATGGGCATGACATTAAACATGCTCGTGAAAAGGTGAATGTACCAAGTGAAACACAATGACAGCTTCACGGGCAAGAGGCAAGATGCCTTTAAACCCTGGTGTAAGATAATGTGCATAATCCACTGCAAGGATGTTAAGTGCACTCATTTCACACTTCATTTCACACAATGCTGCCCCAGGAAGATTCGCTGTGTATGATGACTCAGGAAACACACAGCATCACTCTTCTTCATATTTCTGTTGATGCCTTTTTACAAGTGTTTTTTTCCACACCATTTTGAAATTAATAAAAGGGCAAGACATGTAACAAGGACTAAATCTTTGTAATATAGGTATCGCACACTATTTCACTGGAAAGCAACATTTGGCTGCAAATTACATTACAAGAAGAATACATTACAGACATGAAACTATTGTTTGAGGGTATGATTTCTACCTGTTGCTCCTTTTTCCCCTTTTTTTATAAACCTTTAAAACCTTACAGTCACAGCTGAAGGAAAACACAAACAGACGACATATGTCTGTTTGTTATATTCTGTTGGAAGGACAGTTGATTTTCCAATCCTCAAACTAAGCTGACAGAATCCTTGACAAAATTGGTATCCAGAGCAGACGGTTGTCATGAATACACAGAGTTAAAACCTGAATTTATCATTTTTTTTAGATATTTGAAAAACACATCAACATAAAATATGAAAGGCATTTTATAAAGGCAAAGTGTTTTTAGATGGAATACTGCACATATCCAACTGTGTGCGTGTAAAAGCAAAAGGCTTTAGTTATTGTAAAACATTTGGCATCTACACATTTTCAAATAGTTGAAGTTTTATGTTATCTATTTCCACAGAGAAAAACAAAGCATGCAGTGTCAGCCATGTTTCTCACGTCACCTGTCTTTAATACATGGAATTATTTGGAAAACCTCCCTCAGTGAGCAGATGGCATCTGCCGGGAGGGGAATGAAGCTGGAACCTGGTCTCTGTACTCTGCACACACATTTCTTCATTTCTACCACAAGCCTTTGTAAAATGGGAACAAATCAGGTCTGCTGGGAATTGAAGAACGCCTCTGTTTTGGGAAACATTACACACATTTGTTTATTGCAGTCTTGCTCTTGGATCCATGCAGCAGCAACTGCAAAAGCTGTGGCTACTGGGGAAGTCTCTCTGCAGAGTGGAGAACCGAAGCATCAAACATCCCCTCCTTCTTCAGATTTCAGTCACTTTGATCATTATAGTTTCCATCAAACAGACGCGGCATTTTTATTATCTGACCTCTTTGCCAACAGACTGAAATGTAAAGAGATG
Source organism: Menidia beryllina (assembly GCA_013363375.1). Classification (NCBI taxonomy): domain Eukaryota; kingdom Metazoa; phylum Chordata; class Actinopteri; order Atheriniformes; family Atherinopsidae; genus Menidia; species Menidia beryllina. The sequence goes on from JABUIW010000205.1 coordinate 15,856,625, forward strand.
CATTCTCTGGCCAAGCAATTCTACAGTGTGCTGCTGAGTCCTCATGTTACATTAAGCAGAGAATGAGGCCGTGCTTCAGTATAGCCTCATAACTGCTTACACTCCAGCCCAAGACATATTAAAGAGAACTTAGCAGAAGGAAAACCAGCAATCTTATGCTGAGTCTGCACTTGCTAAACTAACTCAGAGGACAAGATAAGCCAGGCGAAGCTTGGAAAAGTAAATCTAAGGTTGTTTGAATAAACCCTGCACCACTCTGCCAGCCACAATCTACACACAGAGTATTCCACCCAATCTCTCTCTGGGGGAGATTTCTTAAGCATGCTTTCTTGCAAAAGCCAGGTAGACTATCAGTCACCCCAGATTTGAGGAACATACCAACAGGAATAACTTCACTTAAGAAATAAAATGTACCACATGGGAGTTCGGACACTGAATTAAATAGTTTTTATAGCTGAGTCAATTTGTTGAGATAATTACCCACCGATATGAAGAACATTTCGCCTCTTGCTAAAAAGTGCAGAAGGAGTGCACACAATGGCAGATTTTGCTGTAATCTGGCCGCCCCCCACCATGAACTGAGCCGGTGAGAGTACTACAGCACAAAGCTAATCTTTGGCCCCTGCAATGAGGCCCCAGAGAGCAGCTCAAAATGGAAGCAGTATTAAGTCCATGCTTTCCTTTGAGTGCCAGGTATTTACTCACCTTGCGAACCTTGACCACCCATTCTAGTCGTTTAAGATATGCCTACAGTCAAACGTAATACCTGTAAATTAGGCATTACAGACATCCCTCTCGACAAAATAATGGCCTTGAAAAAACAGCCATGCATACCTAAGTAACCTATAAAAGTTTGCTCTGTGGCGCACAGCAGCAGTTTCACATCAGCAGTTTCAACGCCGTCTCCAGTCTGGCTTGCATCGCCAGGAGGCTGCACATCTGCACATGCACAGTGACTGACAATCAATGGTTCACACTCCGTTTCCCCCCTCTGTCATCGCCTCCAACAACCAGAAGAAGAAAAAAAACAAAACACCACCCAGCCACGGTGCTCCCCCTGCGTGATTCAACTTGTTCCACGGCTGGAGGGAGACACAAGGGGGTGAGGGGTGATATGAGATAAATCTGAGGGAGCCACGGATGAGATACAGCGGGGGTTTGCATCCCGCCGTTGCCATTCTGAGTGAAACTGGAATGGCGTGCACAGATAGAAAGATTTATTCATGGCTTGGGTGATCTGTGTTTTAAAATTCTTTATAGAAAAATTGTCAAAAACCCTGCGGCTGCAGCAGTTTCAATGTTGAGTCATTCTTTTATCATTTTTTTTGAGACTTCAGGCGCCTCTGCAGCGCAGAAAGGCACGGAGCTCCACACAAAACGCTGCGCCTTAACGCATAAAAAAAGCAATCAATAGGCTACACTTACAGTTCAGGGCGTTGCACTCTTGTTAAAAACATGGCATGCCTTTACTTTTCAAAACTGACAGAAATATGTGAATCATTAATCGGTTTCACCATTTAACATCACTTGAATCTGCCCGGATATGTTGTCCGTGCATCCTCAGATTTGTATCGTGGACCAGAAATTTGGTTTGAATTAGTAAAACCCATGTATTTAACGCTCTGCCTTGTCAATTAAAAAAAGAAAAAGATAAGTCACGATGTTTTTTAACGTTTGATTTCCGTGGATGACCCATTTCTTTGCAGCTTGGGTGGTTGTACTTACCCCTCTTTCCTGCCCACGAGGAATCTATATGAAATGACCCATATCCGAGGGGGTGAAAATCTTTTTTGTTCATCAGTGTGTGAAGAGGGGGGTTTCCTGAGTAATTATGGCTTTTAAGAGATGAAAAAACACCTAGGCATTGTTTCTGAATAGTATCCAGCGGGAATCCACACGCATTTCGAGTTTACGTCGATCCTCCAGAATCATTGCGAGCGCTGTCCACGGCAAAGTGGTGCTGAAAAGTCTCAAGTCCCAACTTTATGCTGCGTGTTGATGGGAAATAAACGATAAGTCCAGCGGAGCCACTCAGAGACACAGCCCCAACTGCGGGAGGATAAGATTTTTACGGGATAACAGAGCAGAGAAGCGTATATCCCACACCCGGGGCGAGAGCACTTTCCAACTGATAGACGGAAGACTGCATGCGCTCCGTGCACTGGCTGTGATTGATGTTGAATGCATCGCAGCCTACCGCCTTTATCAGAGATGAACTGCACCATAAATGAACGGACAAAGCGTGTGGATGTGAAATCACTGTATAAACACCGCCGGTGCTTTGGTCGTGCATACAGCCGGTACGAGGCGTGAAGCTTTCGCGTAAATTTGTTCAATTTGAACCTCAATTTGACCGCCTGCTACCGTACCCCTCATGTTCAGAGCTCTGAGACGGCTTTTGTGTGCTTCGTCGTCTCTGGAAAGTGACACACAAGCACACACAACGGTCTGCCTTCACTGCTGTTTGAAACTGAATAAAGTGATGCTTTAAAAAAAAAAAAAATCCAATTTTTAGTTTGTTCCGTGGCTCGTACGAGGAAGCAAACAAGCTGCAACAATTTGATCTTCCCAAACTATGAAGTGATCTGCAATCAATTCCATTTCCACTGCCGACAACATCGGATCTGATTGGATTAGTATAAGTAGGCTGCTGCTGCGCCGACTCACACACGTTACAGGTGCTGTGGCAGCTGATGCAGTACGTTGAGCCTCAAAGCGCTTGGGATGCTGTGCGTAGACCATGACGAACATATCAAGTCCAATCACTGAGTGCGAAAACTCAATCTAGACACCGGGTTTGTGTTTTCATGACTGTGTGTTTCACTGTGTAGCAACAGCCATTTACTGTAGCACAGTTATAAAATTCTGTCCATCGTGTCTCCATATGACCGACATCATGCAACAAAACACCAATAAGTGAGTTTTAAAGCTGGCATGAAACGTTGTTACTCAGCTCTGCAGTGTGACTGATTGGCTCACATTTTGGACATTAACCCTGAGAAGTCTACAAGGTGTGCCGCGAAGAGACAAAGCGCTTCCTCATCTGCGAGTTGAACTGTGGCTGCTCTGATTGACTCATCCCTCCTGATGTCCAATAGAAGGCCCGTGGGGAGGATTTGGCAGCTGCTCTTTCTGCCTTTCTGATCACAGGACTGTGCGGTGTGTGGAGGTTTTCACAGGTCTGAGTGGGTCACACCTGTGGAGTGCTGGACGGACTCCAACACATCAAGGGAAACGGGGAGAGTGTGTGTGTGTGTATGTGTGTGTGTGTGTGTGTGTGTAACAAGAGAGAAAAGGAGGCCGGGGGTCCTTGCAGGGATGTATGGTATGTCTCTTTGGGCCCTGCAGGCAGCTGAGCCTCTGAATATTCATCACCACCGCTGCTGGAGCAAATTCCAGCTACACGACTAGACTGACTGACAGTTCTGTGAGCTGAGGTGGGACTTTATAATTCATGCAAAGAATCACAGATCTCACCTGTGTACATTATTAAACGGAGTGTTTTACATCTCTTTATTACTTGATAAAGCCGTTCTTAAAACTGGTGTTGTTCTTCGCTTTGGTGTTGTTATCATAAGTGAATTATTAAGCTGTGGAGGAAGGATACAAAAGCCATTCCCTCCAGGAGGCCTAATGCTGCACTCTCTGCCGCAGTACACTTGGAGATGGCCTTGTTGAGCGTGTCTGCGCCGAGGATAACATGTTGTGCAGCTGAGTCCTCCCCATCCTGTCTGTGCAAGGCAAACTCTGGAGATTACTTGTTTCAATTAGCTATTGGGCGGAGAGAATTTAAGCCATGTTAATTCCAGTCACTAGAGAAAATCCCAGTCAAAAAGGACCAGCCACTCGGGCATAATCGCCTGCCCCCAGACGTCTCACATTTCATGGGTACATTAGAGGAATTAATCAAAATGTAAATCCTGAGGTCATGAGAATTTTCACTTTATTGATGGTATTCAGTAAAGATGAAAACTTCTTTGTTCCATGTGAAAATTTTGTCTTTATGACAACTGACATAATTTGTGTTTCCCATTCACTCAGTTCTCCCCGCTCGCCAGGAACCTCCAAGTCTTCACTGATGAATAATTTCTTTCATTAAATGATATTTGATTAAAGGGAGTAAAGAAAGACTTCAACTAATGATTAATGTGTTTGATGAGTTAGAGAATAAGAACTATGAAGAGTTGGAGCCACATGTGTTCATCACTTGGTCGAAAAAAATCATTTAAAAGTTGGATGTTAGTGTCTCTTCTTTTCATCGGTGTCTTTATTATTAGATATTGAGAGTACATATATGAACAGACGGCTCACATTTGATTTAATAACATTGAGACTCTCACAGTCTCACACTGAAATGAGTCACTTTGTCACTCTTGTTTGAAGCAATACTGTGCAATGATGAAACAGGGCAGCTGGGTCAGGCTGTGACCATATGCTCCAAGTGTGAGGGAGGATATCTTTCATTGAGCTGCTGACTGACGGGCAGACAGCTGTGACAGGTGTAACCATTGATCCAAAATAACGTTTTCATACAGGTTATATCATATATGTTACAGGAAATACCCACAGAACATAGACTGACGCATTAGTGAAATGTATACAGGAGTCACCCTGAGGAAAAATAAGAAATGCTGCAACTAGGATCAATTGCAACTGCAATATTCTATATTTACATGAAAAAGATAAGAGATTAATCTAACCATGGCAGTAAAGATCAATGGTGCGAAGACATATTTTGTGATATTTGATTAGGCCCTGACAAACAGGAAGAGGGGTTGCTGAGGTTGAGTTTGTACTGTCCTTTAGACACAGATGTGTGTTGCAAATTTCAAAGAATTAACCTTTAATTTCTACAATATAGACATGATTGTTTCAGTCTCTGGGTTTTGAATAATCATTATGTAAAATCCTGGATTTAACTGGCATGATTGCAGTTCCAGTTTACCTTTAAAACAATCAGATATTCTCAAAGATATACTAGAAAAACTGCATCCTAATAGATGCTGATAGACATATATGGTCCACTGAATTGCATCTAAAACAGTTAGTACCATAGAAATGTCCCTTTATTGTTATTAAATAATTGTTATGAAAATGTAACGCAACTTGCCAGCTTTAAACTTCTATGTTTTAGTCACATCAGTTCAATTTATTTGACAGTTCATAGTATTTAATTACAGATTTATTTACACATATAAGTAATGGGCAGCACTCATTCAGTCCATTTGAGATCAGAAATGTTTAGATTCTGTCTACTTCTTGCTTTAAGCAAAGGATCCTGTGATGAGAAAGCAATTTAATCCAAGAAAATCAAACAAAGTGGCTTCTTTTATGCGTGTGTCCAAGCATAATGTATTCTCGCCCTGGGCAAGTCAACACAATCTCCAGCTTATTTAGTCATTAATGTGAATATTTACCTGGAGAAAGAAGGTGGCGGAAAGGTTAATGTTTCCAATATCTTTAAAGTCCTCTATTAAACAAACTTTGGCTGTTGCATATAGCCTTTGGTTGTGTGGCCTCCTCTGGGACTGCCATTTTATGAGACACAGTTCTAAGACCAAATTCCCCAGCTCATTTACTTTGCCACATTTGTGACTGTGCTGCTTATCTCCCGTATGACTGCTTAGACTGTGACGTGACTATTTCCAAATCAGGCTCTTTATTTGAATGCAGGATACTACATACGGTGTTGATCATATTTTCCATCCCCGTTGTGCTCCTCTAAAAATAAGCTCAGCCCTGACAAAGATGTGGAGCATACTGAGTACAGATACCACTGATCATGAAAAATCACAAAGTTTGTGTATGTATCTAAGTGGTGCTTTGTTCCACTTTCATTTGGGTGATTTACTAAACCCCAATGCTTCATTTGAGGACCTAAATTCATGGCATGCAAAGCAAAAGCCTTGAATCAAAAGGCCAGTTGTACTTTCTTGACATATAAGAAAACTAAAAAAAAACTAGTGTTCAATAAAATAACCTCATTTAAGAGAAAAAAATGGTTCTAAATCATTAAAAAAACAGGTTTGGTTTCCAGCCCAGTGAGTTGAAGGGCATCCACTTCTTCAAAATTGAACTACCTAAAACAAACACAAATAAAACATATTTAAAAAATATGAAAAATGCATTACTATGTTGTTTTTTTGGACTTGAGTACTACCCCTCCCTCTTACAAAATAATTTGCCTAAATACTCATCAACCAATATTTATGAGATTGACTGTGATCATAACAGCAAAACACACTCAGATCAACAGCTAATCTCGTAATTGTGAAAACCCTGCTGCTTTTCTGGGAATGCAAATGGAACACGTTCGACTCTAGTGCCCTGTCAACATTCAACTTTCTGTGTGTATGGAGCACGGCAAAAGAATAACAGGAGGAGTAGCTCGGCAGGTCAGCTTGAAGGTAGGCCAGGCAGGTGGAATATCACGAGGTCAAGTCAGAGGCAATCAGTCGGCAGAGCTGTGGCCTCTAACGAGGGTGAGCTGAACATGGGGATTCAGACTGGGACATAGGCAAAGAACTGGAAACCAGGGCCGGGGAAAGACACTCCTCATGCCGAGGGGTCAGGTGGGCGGGCTTTAGGGTCTGGGTGTGATGGGGGAGGTTTGATAAGAAGGGTCGACCCTGCACCAAATAATTCTGAAGAAGACTGCCAAACCAAAAACACACCCTGGGACTGGGCCTGACTTTGGCTGATCATGTAAAGAGACACAGACACCAGTGATATTACCATTACTGCTGAGCTAATGCACATGACAATTTTGTAGAAGTACATCTGGAGCTTCAGACTTATCATAAAGTTTAGCATGAGCAGGAAACAGGGTGTGCTAATCCACAGAAAAGTACATCTTGCAATTGTGAATGGTAAGTAGACTTTAGTTATACTGTGCTTTTGAAGTCTACATGGTCAGTCAGAGGTCCTTTGCACTACAAGTCACATTCAAACACACACACACTCATACAGATTGTCTTGGTCTATCGAGTGTTATAGGTGACGCACACATTCACACACCAATAAGCTCTTTAGAGGCAACGGGATATTCAATGTCTCCCCTAAAAACACCTTAATATATGATCTGGGGAAATTGAAAGTCAAACCAACAACCTCCCAGTTTATAACAAGATTCAACATTATTTTCACTCTTTTCACTTCTCATTGGGTGCCCGTCTTATAAAAACTCCTGTCATAAATGAAGTCCAACAGCATAAGTTCACATTTTTTCTCTTTCTCAACAAATTTAAGGTGAAGTTAAAAAATAATTGGAGGGCCCTGAATTCATTGCAGACAAAGTAAAAAAGTACAGCTATTATTTGTCTATTTCTGCCATGTACAGAAATGTCTGTGTATGGTCGTCTTCTAACCAAGCTTAATGTACCTTTAAACAACTTTTGAATCTATTAAGAGCAAAGAGCAGATATTCAGCAGGCTTTTTCTATGTCTCTATTGTATTTCATAGACTAAAGTTCCCTGACTATTCACAGTTCAATCCATAGCTCTTCTCTGTTTTGGTTGCTAGTACAGTTTTGTCTGAACATCATCACTCTGATCATTTGTTTCTCTGCCATCACTATCTATTTAGCTTCACTGGTCTTACATAAAGCAACTCCTTTGAAATCTGAAATTTCTCTGTGCATGAATCACGCTGCCTGACTTTTCTTCAAATACAGGTTTTTCACAGTGAGCTGAGAGCACTAGTGTGCCGTCTTAGACCATGCAGCCATTAACATCTTAAGTCTGAATAGACTTAAGATGTTCAAGAGTTATAAAAAAAAAAAAAGAAAAATCTTAGGAACCACAACATTCATAGAGTGAGGAAAGACTCTGCTTAGAGTGCTGGGTTGCCTTAAAGCTGAAGATAATTAAGCTACCTGCGACTTCATAAAAATTCTTATAAATCTTACAGGTGAGTCTCTTTTCATCAAAACCTGGCTCTTGCCAAATTGGCTTCACTGAAAGAGGTGAGCGCCCTCTTTTGGACAGGGCAGGCACTGTAATCTCCATTCCTGTGTACCAACGGCACACTAGAGACTCGAAAAGAGAATGGGTTGCCGTGGCAACAGCAGACAGTAAAAGTGCAGCCTCCTGAGTGACCCTGCACATATACGTTTAATTGTGTAAGGCATGGACTCATTCGCCTGAAAAAGAGAGGAAGAAAGGGGTGAAAAAGGAGAGTTTTCTTTGTTGTTTCCCTGCAGAAAAGAGTGAAAACTTTTCATCTGCATGTCCGTCTCTCACTGGGTTGGACTAAATATGTTTTAAAGGCATGAAAAAGCATATTTCAAGATTATTTAAACAATGCCTTCCCTCCGCATATCTTAAAGAAACTACACCAAATGATTGATTACTAATTTAAAGAATGCTGATCTGTAATCATTTTTAGAGTCAAACCTTTTGAAGTCCTACTGTTTTGAACTTAATAATATTTTTGTTACCGTGTCATTTTTGTTACCGTGTCATTTGAATTTTTCTTTCCCAAAGCCTGTGGTGTGTGTAAGAAAATAATAAGTCAACATAGCTGCATAAAGGCAGTGGGACACAAATGCAATAGACTTGCTTTCAGAGGGTTTATCCCCTTGAACATTTCTTGAGACTTTACCACTGATACACTCACCTCTTCCACACATAGGCTTTCTTTGGACCCTCTGGTTGTGTTTGCTATAGATTAAAATGGATAAGCCTATATTCTGTGATTTTGTTTTAATCTTAAGAGACCAGTCAGTGTTAATATGATTCAAATGGAAGAATGATTAATTGTTTCTCTTTACTTTTTCTGATTTATTGATAGCCAATTATATAACTGATGCTTTTGTGATGTTGATGCATATTCAGTTTGATTTTATACTTAACAGTGAGCAACACTAAACATTCCTGTTTGACTTATGTTGATGACACAACAAACACTTACAAAAACATAAAAATGGGCCCTGGCAAAGATGTTAATTTGTTTCTCGCCCTTTTAAGCGGTCAACATGATTTTTTTTTTTATTTTGGTTCTATCTGCCTTTGTGGTGTTCTTTATTGTCTTTTTGTATGGTCTCTTTTCACCATGCATTTGGCCATTTTGTCTCTTTATTGTCATTTAGAGAGTCTGAGAGGCTGTTTTCCATTTCCTGGTGGATGTTTCCAGTCTTTTGTGGCTTGATTTGCAATCATTATGGGTTGTATGGACTCCTTACAGTCCCCATAAGCATTTTTGTGTTTGATTTGAGTGTCTCTGTTGTCATTGTGCGTTTCATTGTGGTAATTTCTCTGTCTTTGTGGCTTTTTAGTTTCTTTGGGGTTATTTTGATTGTAGTTGCTCTGTGTCTCTTTATGAAAGGCTGCTAAATTCAGAAAAAAAAGTCATTTCAGCCAAATCTCAAATGTTTTTGCTATTCTATTTGATGTCCTTAGATAACTAATTCAAGGATTAATATTCATTCATCTCCATTCCCTGAATCTGTCTGAAGCCTCCCTGGGAAGATTCACCTCCCACTTCTCAAAAAAACTACCCTGAACAAAACTAACTTCCCACTGCATCCTGTCTTTACTCCAACCTGCAGCCTCTCAAGGGTATTTCCTTTTTCAGTAATGTCTTTCAAGACGTTGAATATGTTGCTGTGAGGTGCATGCGTAAGCAGGAAACTAGAAAAAAAAACTCAGTCTTCAAACACTCCCTGGTGTTTACACATGAAAATGGCTGAACCTACAGATTTTACTAGCCCCAAGTGAAAATGTCAACTCATACTGAAGTTTGTCAAATCAAGCTTTGCCTTGGTAATAATAATCTTTGTTTTATTGTAACTCACGACTCCACCTTTTTTTTCAATCAATACAACTCAAGGTTGTTGAGTTTGACCTCACTGCTGTGAAGCTGTTCTGGAATAAATCTAAGATTGATTTTGGGAGGAAGTCGAAAAGAACAACCTGAGATTCATGAAGATATATGTAAAATATGCTACAAGGGGGGTCAAAACACAGCTACCTCCTGTAGATTAGAATAAAAATTCATATTTCAGCTTGCCCAACATCTATATAATATATAATATCTACTATGTTAATAAATTATATGTTTACAACAACAAAAAAAACTTGTTTCATGGCATTTTCAGGCATACAGTAGGGTTATTTAGTGCTAAAAGCAGGTGATTAAAATCTTTTGTTGGTACAAAATCCATGTTGCAACTTTTTCTGCAGCAGCTTAAACAAGATGAATGTGGCTTAAGAGAAAAGCCATCTGAAATCTGAGTGTGAGAAGACAGTAAAACCTACTTCAAATATCAACACCTGGGGATAGGAGAGAGTGGAATGGAATATTAATAAATAAGATAAGAGGGAATAGTATTGATTCCTGTTGAGAAATTGAATTGCTGCCGCCATTAAAGAAGTATGACTTTACAAGTGAGAGAGAAAGAGAAATGGAATATCTATAACTAAAGTTTGAAAGAAGAAATAAAAATATGGAAAACAGTCAGTGTTTTTATCATGAGTCAACAGCTTAATCTTGGTTAATCAGCATATGAATTTGGATTATGTGGTCATTAATGATGACCTTTTATTGGTATTTTTCGCTGTGTTTACCTTAACCTAAATTTGAACCAGAATTTGTAGTCATGTTAAACAATGTCAATCTACTCTAAATAACAAAAAATATTACCTATAATGGCAGAATTTAAGCGTATATAGCAATATATTAGATCCTAACTCTGACATGCCAGAATATTTATATTTCTTTGAATGGACCAAGTACACATGATGAATTCAAGCTCTGTGGCACATTATTGTGAAAATTGTAAAAAAAAAAATAATAATAATTATACTGATGTCTAGCCCTTTTCTCATGAGTGAAAGCAAGCATTAGTCGATCAATAAAAAGCAACAATCTCAAAATTAGTCTTATAATTCCATTCAAGTTAAATGGTCATAGTTTTTAAACTGAAATTTCGAAATTCACGAAAACATTTTGTGAAATGTATCGTTTTCAGCTTCATTTTTCTATACTGAGATGCTGTGTTTTATTAAATTCTGTTGTCTGCACAAAGTTATAGAGTGAATCCTAGTTTATACTGTTTCCTTTACATAGGTAATATACGCACCCTATTTAACAAAATTTTGTCAGTTTTGAGAACCAAGCTTGCGCTGTCCATAACCTGCAGTGCTGAAACTGACCAATAAATACTCTACAATGTGGACAATTTTACAGCACTTTGCTTTGATTGCGTTCGGTTTCAATTTTGAAGATAAAAAATTAGGAAATAAGTTGTGCCAGTCTTAAACAAGCAGCCTTATCAAGCTAGCTGGAACCAAAACTGCTAGTTTCCCTCACCGGCTCACTCCAGTCAGAGCGTGGTGTTGCATTTCCCCCTCAGTCTCCGCTGCTCCAATTCTTCAATTCTTGATAGGCAAAATCCTTACGCTAACTGAGCTATTGTAGGTTATATTACGTTGTGGGCGTAACGGTTTCTTGTAATGGCGACCGTGCCGTAGATGTGCCTAGGTTTGTGAAAATGAAGCGAAGAAGAAGTTATTTCTTTTAAGTAAAACGCCGAGGTTCCCCGAAGGAGGACTTTGCGTCTTTAACCATCACCTTTTCAAGTGGTAAATTTAGCTGTACTTTTGAACTTTTGCGCCTCCGAAATGATGAAGCTCAAGTCCAACCAAACCCGGACGTACGACGGGGATGGCTACAAGAAGCGGGCCGCCTGTCTGTGCTTCAGGAGCGAGTCTGAGGAGGAGGTGAGCTTGGTGATGTTCTTGTCTGGAGGGCCAAGCTAGCATTAGCAGCCGTATGTGCTTTTGGTTTTTTAACAGTCTGTAAAATCACTGTATTTACTCGCACAGTCGTGATTTTATGCCAGCTGGACATTGTTACTCACTCCTATTCCAGACCTCTATGGTGTCTGATGAGACATTTCATTGACAATAGTTTTTTATCTCGTACTTATCCAAGTGTTATGTAAGGCTCTTTAGCAGTGCAGACGGTAGCTCCGGGTTTTTATACCCCGTGCTACCTGTTAGCTATATGCTAACGCTAGAGTTAGCTTGCCAACTAGCCGTTTTGTTGCTCAGGGCAGCCGGCTCTCGGCCAGCGACCGCAGCCCACAGTTCTGGACCCTATTATTGGGGATTTTCATCTCTATGAGCCATTACCTTAATAGAAATAATCCTAAAATGGTCTACTTAAAATTCAGAAATATTTTATGCTTTTTAAAGAAATATTGACGTGCCAAGTAAAGCCTAGTGCTATCATTGATGCAACTAGTATTAGTAGTCGAATACTGGACTTTCGTGAGGCTGTTAGCTGTGGTAGCTAAAACTAAATGATAACCTTCGCAGTGATAAGCCGGGGGCCATTTAGACGGTAATGCGAATTAGTTCACAAGTTATAATTTGTTTAGATGTGGAGTGTCAGCTTAACCCGCGTTATGTGCACAGTTATTCAGGTCACAAGTAAACATGGCTGTGAGCTGTATTCAATGAAAAGCAAGCTCAAAGAAGCCTGTTTTGGGTCAAGCTATTTGGGAAATGTGATTTGCTGTCAACCACAGGCAAAAAGTTGTCTGTAAAAGAAAATATTTTATCAGGGCACCAAACAAAATTAGACTTGATCAGTTCCTCATCCTGGTCAAAGTAGAGGCCAGATTGTTAACTGAATGGGCTGTTGCTTACTGGAAATCTGTCAAGATCATAAACACAGAAACTTTTTCCCTGATCTGTATTTTCAGTTGTTGCACAAGTGATTAACAGAGTAATGATATCTGAATCTTGTGAAAATGAACAAAAGAAACAGTTGAACTGGGGCTAATGAGAGGAAAAACTGAGATTTCATATTGGTTAAATTCTTTAACCCATTGGATTCACACAGTATCTAGGTTGAAAACATATTAAGTTTATTCAATTTATTGCGCAAGATATATTTTTGATGTATAGCGTTAAGGTGATTAACAAATTGCATTAAAGTTAAGTTGGTTTTGTTTGGGATGACTTCCAGGTGCTGTTAGTGAGCAGTAGTCGACATCCTGATAAATGGATAGTTCCTGGAGGGGGAATGGAGCCTGATGAGGAGCCCAATGTGGCTGCTGCTCGCGAAGTCTGTGAAGAGGTTGGTTCTATAACAATTTTTCTTGTATGCTATAATTGTGTTTGTTTTTTTCGTGCCTGTTGACCCACTTTCGTATTTGTCCACTTAGCAGTAAATGTTTCCGTAAGTGATCATGCAGTAAACTTAACTTCACACTCTCTGATACACAGATGTGAAACATGCCTTTCTTCACGTGGTTCGAAGCCAAGAATGTTGTTCTTAGAATGGATTTCCATTTGCAGCCCAGCAAATTAGTGCAAGTGTTGGCTCAGAAGAGTATTGTATTACATTTCCGTTAAATCATGTCTGTATTTAACACTGGGTCTAATACCTGGCTCTCAAAATCCATTTTGTCAGTGCAGTCATGTTTGCGTGGAGAGAGAGAGCCTAGCAACGTGTAATCTGTATCATAGCATCATGTTTCAAGGCAATGTTAGGATGTCAAAAGAGTCACAGACAGAGATTGAACGCTGGCCGCCCAGCGGTTTGCACTACAGTGCTAACAGGTCCCACAAATGCGCCAAATGAGGAACAAATTACTTTCATTGTTGATCAGTGTCTGACCGTTCTGTTTCTGTTCCATTTTTATGACGGCGTCACCTTGGTGGAGGAAACGGGTTATTTTTTTATGTTTATTTTCTTAATTGTATGGGTTTGTTTTGAGTACAATGGCTAGCAATTATTGCTAAAATAACAGTTTCTTGTAATCTTGTTAGTACTTTCTATATTACTCCCTTTCAGGGAGGAAATCAGGCGGCTCCTAGTGTGCTGAAGGCACTGACTGCTGCCCAGCTGTCAACCCTAGGTGGGCGTTTCACCATATAAAGCCTTTCCTCTGTGTGCGATCCATCGCACTGATGGATGCTGATATCATCCCTTATCCTGGCTCCTGCTGTGTAGTTGCTTTGGTGGCTGCAGGACATTGGGGCTTGCCAGCACATTTCTACAGGGTCAAAAGCAATGTCACATCATTACTGATGTTTGTTAAAGTGCTGAAAGGCCGCAGTCAGAGACTGTGGTGACTTTGAGTGGTGCTCAATACATCACCAAATACTCTGGCTTTCTAAGCCTCTTATTGGACGGTGGTGTAACGGGACATACTAATCCTGGTCGGCTTATTCTGATTACCATATGAGCAGTGAGCTATTGCTTATGCTTATTGGTTTGAAGGCAGGCCACAAACAGCGGAGACTCAGCAGTCAGGAGCAGGTCAGACATTCTTGTCCATTTTCCTGTTCTGTACCTGAGTCTGTACATGGTGTCACTGACACCCCCGACCCCGCTGCATGAAGAGACAAGACTGCATTGCATAAGTTGTAATTCAGCTTCAGTGTCCTCCACCCTCTCCCAGGATGATGCCCATTAGTCTTCAGTTACGTGAATGCCTGAACTAGGAAACCTTTTCCATCTCATATAAACATACAGGTTGACTTTTGGCCTATTACTTAATCCCCTGGCATGACTATTGGTTTCTAGTGGTGGGCCTGTTCTTTTCCATACGATCCAGCTGAAAGCTTGAGGAGTGCAGCAGTCGGTCCACAGCGCAGTGTGTGGAGTCAACATTTATTTATAGACTGAAAGTGGAACCTGAAGAAGAAGCTTCAAAGATGTCAGCAAGTGGCCTGGCTCTTTATTTAAACCAGACTAACTATTCACCTGGGAGTTGAGATCCTGGATATAATTTCCGGTGTTTGAATATGCTGAAAGGTAACGAGCACTGGGAAATGTTCATGTTGTCCCCTCTGGAGGAAGAGCTGACATTTGTGAGGTGACAGCAAAGGGTTTCTCTTGTTGTTTTTGACCTTTCTACACAATCTTGCATGAATCTGAAAGGCTTTTGGGAGGGGCTGTGAGTTATGCGTTATGTAGCCTTATAGTTTATTAGTAGAAGTCTAAATTGAATATTCCATCACAAGAAAAATAATTGTATCTTAATTGTTTCAGTCAGTTCAAATAAATTTGCGTTCACTTTTAGAGAAGTCAAAAGATGCATTTGTTTTTTGCGCTGAAGTGGACAAATCAAACCATTTGAAACAGTTTTTAAATGAATCCTTTACCGACCTTTATTCGAGTTAAACATGTGATTTCCATCCAGCTCCTTTTAACAGAAATTGTAACTCCATTTGCTAAATAGACGTCACTTCAGTGAAGCGTGGTGATGATTGGAGAATCTTGACAAGACGCTGGTCCTTGTATTTGTTGTACTTGTGTGTTATTTGAAGGGCTCAACTACAGCAGCCCAGTAATTAGAAGGAGTGAGTTTGCAAAGGATAAACACAATCTTATGATGTAATGTAATCCACTGCTGCACAAACACAAACTAGAGTTTCTAACTTGCCATACAAATTACATCAGCCCCCTCCAGGATCCATTTCAACAGAACGCCCTGAAGTTCAAAGATAAAGTGCTCATTGTTGGGCTGCTAGACTGTATTTCATTGTTCTACTGTGTTTTTTTTCTTTTTTGTATCTCTTGTTTGTCTTTATTTCATAACATGGGTCCTTAATTGTCTGTTATTTCAGTTTATTTTGGATGTTGTTTTCTTTTTTTTTAACCTTCCATTTAATTTACAGGCTGGTGTGAAGGGGACTTTAGGTCGCTTAGTTGGAGTATTTGAGGTGAGATATCGTCTGTTTCAATTTTAATTTCTTGTTAACATGCTTTTGATAGTTTTCCTAAATACGTGATGTACTTCTTCCTACAGAACCAGGAGAGGAAACATAGAACCTATGTCTATGTCCTTATTGTAACGGAGGTGCTGGAGGACTGGGAGGACTCGGTCAACATTGGTAAAGCTCTGTTTGTTTGATTGTCAAAATGGGCATCATATGGACAAAGTTCTCCAGTAGTTACAAGGATTTCAGTGACTGTTAACTGGAGCTTAGTTGCTGTCCTTGTGATTTCCCCATCTGCTCAGGTTAAATATGTGTGGAGTCAGCATTAGTGACATACTCCAACGCTATTTTTCTCTGTGTTGTTTCTCACTTGTGGCTCTACAATGCTTTCTGCTTCCGTCAACAGGGAGAAAAAGGGAATGGTTTAAAATAGACGATGCCATACAAGTGTTGCAGTGTCACAAGCCCGTGCAGGCCACCTACTTCGAGGCTCTCCAGGAGAGTTGCCTGACCAGTAATGGAACACCACTGGTGACCACGATAGGTGGGGACCTCTCCCCTACCTACAGCATCAATCAGAGCTCGGTCTCGGGTATCAGATAACTAAAACCATAACTCTGGCAACCCCCCAGGAGCTTATCGCCACCACTTGCGCTCTTACTTGTGTCTCATCTCTTTCTCCTCTCCTTTCTTTTCTTTTCTTTTTTTTTTCTTTTCTCCTTTGTCTCAATGACATGGTTTGCCTTGCCAACTCCTTTGTGCCAGACCGGTGGCACAGACTTGATGACAAGCGTTGGGTGAATAGTCTGAAACACTTTATAAATGTAACTGTAATTTTTTACCCTTTTTTTTTTTTTTTTTTTTTTCTTTTTACTTACAACTGCATGAAGTTTCCCCCTCAATCCCAGTCCTTTACGCGCCCTTAGCGTGGTGTTTATTGAATGCAAGAGCTACTTTTTACTGTTGTAATGTAAAAGTGTATACTTAGTGCTTAAGCTGAAGGCTTTTGGTGGTCTTTTTAACGTCTCCTCCATTATTTTTGTTTATCCTCTGTGAATGAATGTGCTCATCAGTTGACTCCCTCCCCTGCTGTAAGAATAGGAAATACTGTCCGTATCTGAATGAACAGAGTTGTTGGAAGTGTCTTGCATGAGCACTGTTCCGTTGTGTCTCTCTCACTTGAGTGGCCTGACGCAAACTGTGCTACAGACTTGTGGTAAGGTCTTTAGCGTTTCTTAATTTCTCTACTTGCCGTAGTTGTTTGTGTCTATTTTTTTTTTCTTTTCTTTTTAAAATCAAAATATGGCCCCGAGTCATTTTCCAATTTCAGTAGACTTTCAAGTGTTTCTCTCTTATTTGGGAAGCTCGCCAAGCACTACAGGTTTCACTTTCAAACAGAGCATATACAGTATACTGTATAGAGTGGAAGAATGTCAACTTTCATTGTAAAATGATCCACCTTTCTCATTGGTGTGTTTACCTCCTTTTTATCCCTTTTAGTTTCCTTTTTTAAATGCTTACTTGTGACTACAATGTCTTCCTCCACATTCTGAGAGGGTAAAAATAGTAGATTTATGAATCATGGACATTCAAAATGCAGCACATATCACTTAAGTTATTAAAACCTATGTCCATATTTTACTCCTCACATTCAGTTTGGTTAAAAGCAATTGTTTACATTGTGTTCATAACATAGCACAGATGACTTTAGCGGGCACTTTTCATTACAGCCTTCTTTTTTCTTTTTTTTTTCTTTTTTTTTTACCCTTTCTTTAGTATTTAATCTGCATCCCCAAGAACATTTGGGACACCTGCTTGAAATGGAAAGAAATGGATCTATGATGCTGTCTTTGGCAAGATGCAGAACAAAAAAAGCCTTGTACAGTTTGAGACCTTGTTTTTAACATGTAAAAAGCTTTTGGATACTATTTCCTTTTTTTCCCCCCTCTTTCTCTCTCTAACGTCTGGCAAAAGTCTCTTTAGCTGAGCTGCGCCACTTGGCCTTGACGTGTCGTGGGGCAGCTGGCTCAATACTGTGAAACTGGAGGCGCTGTAGATAGCACGTAAGAGGTTTTTATTGTAAAATGTTAATTTCTGTATAGATCAAACGGGAGAGTACAAATGACAAAACACCTCTTACACACCGGGTGAGTGCTGCACGTCATTTGGGCTGAGGCTGGAGAGCTGATTGGTCGCCTTCAGTTGGCTTAGGAGCTGTTGAGAACCTTCTCTTGAGATAGCATTCATCAGTACACCAGAGGCAAAGAACAAGGAGTCTGTCTCTGGGTGAGATTAAAGAGCCCTCTTATTAAGAATAGTCCTGAAATTGTTTTTTTTTTTGTTGTTGTATTTGGCCAAAACAGATTTTTAAATCTTTTTTGTCATCTTTTGTCAAACTGAGAGAAGTTTAACTGTACACATTACCAAACCAGTACTGCTTGCGATCCTTTATGGTTTTCTGTTCATATTGAGAGCTGTATTTTGAGCTTTGTCCAACACACATAATGTTACACGTGTGTGTGCCCTTTTTGGACCTGTGAGAGTCCACCAAACGAATTTCGTTATTAACGTGCATTATTTGACCTTTTCAGCTCTGATTTGTATTCCATCAGTACCCCTCTAAACTCGTGGCTAATTTTAACCCTCCCGCTGCCCGATTCCTCCGTCTGAATTAGGGGCTGGCCGCTAGCTTCTGCCAAAATCTGCCACAGGCCAGCAGCGAGGAGGCTTAACACCTCCAGAACGCTGAGGAGCTGCCGGGGAGAGGCGTCTGAACCCATCGCACAGAAATTCAAACGCTAATTATATCCACCGTCAACCCAACGGTTAAAGTTTTGGTCAGACAAGAGACACAGAGCACCTTGCTTTGTTTCCCCTTATTCCTGATGAATCCCGAAATTACTTTGCACTCGTTTTCTGTCTGTAACAAATCTGTAGTAATGGATTTAGCCCCTCTCTTTATCCAGCTTCCTGTCAAGTACAGCAACGGTTAACACATTTAGCTCCAAATATGAACAGAAAACTCCAGTTTTATGACTGAAGCTAATGAGAAATGCCCCTCCGGAAATTAGTTTTAGAACGGAAAGCAAGTTGATCAAGGTTTATCTGTGAAGCCAGCCGGACGGCGTTTTATAGTGGGCAGAGGAGGCTGGTGTCACTTCTCCCGTCTGCATTTTATGGAGGGCGTCTCTGGAAGTAGAGCTCCAGGTGGACTCCCGGTGTTGACAAGAGATATCTCTGACGATTGGTTCGTGCTCCGATAGCCCTGACGTCCTCCTGCCCGAGACTTTGACATGATTTTACTGCCGTGCATTTGAAGGTGTGGTGGCCAAAGTCCTGCTTTATGATGCCCTGCCTGGCACCAGATTTCATTGATTAGATCTTTTAGTCTCCGTGTAAAATGTGCAGTTAGTTGTCAAGAGGATAAACTGGAACAAGGCGGAAAAAAAAGAGAGAAAAAAAAAAAACTAAACTCAGCCCAGAGTAATTAGCCAGGATCAGTTTGGTTAGATGTGGGCGACAGGTACTGTCAAAATGAATGTGAGGAGGATCTCCACAATTATCAGCCAACAATTTAATTATTAACGACTTCTGCTTCATCTACCGGACCCTTTTCTGTTCTTTAATCGGTTGTAATTGACAGGCTCTTGTCTTTTGTACAGCTAACACAGCACCCTTGCAGCCAGAGGAAGCTCTTTGGTCATTAAGGAGTACTGCACTTGTCTTTTTTTTTTTTTTTTTTTAACCCATCCTACTTAAATTGGGGCACTTCCTGTCATTAATTGCAGTCCAGACTTTAAGTGTTGAACTGAAGACGATGTTTCCAAGTAAAGTCACATTGGGGTTTTTAAATTTTTTTTTTAATGTGGCGTAAGGATGACACAAATGGATGCAACACCTTTTCTGGGAAACCTCTGCCATCAGAATTGGCTCCGCAGTGTGAGAGAAGCCTCAGAACAGAGGCGGGATGAAGGATGTTCTCCCAACAGCTGAAACCTCTGATCCAACATCAGACATGATTATGTTTTGCCATGTTACTTACTTGGGCCCCATCTTGTGGGCGTAGCATTAGTATTGAAAGCACACCAGTCAGCAGCTGAGAACGGTTCGCCTTCATCAGCACAAACGGTTCGGAAAACAAAACCAAAAAAAAAAAAAAAAATCGACAAAGATTAAATCAAATAATCCCCGAAGACTCTTTCTGCCGACACGTGTGCACTTCTAGCTGTTGACCTCAGCCTTGAAGTAACATATTTGTTGTAAATGTGTTCTCCAAGGTTTATGTGTCACTGGAATATTATTTTCCTCTTTTGTCATTTGGGACTGTGGAATAAAACCAGTGTGAGAAGACTGAAGATTGTAATATAAATGTGCCAACAAATAAACACCAGTATTTCACATTAGAGCTGGCGTCTTTTAATTCATGTTATAAAAATGTTTTCTCCTAGAAAATACTGACCGTATTAGTCAGTAAAATATTAAAATGGGGTTTTATGATGAATGGAAGAGGACTAAATTAAAGGGGGCAAAACATCAGACTGGGCTTTTGTTTTATCCGTTTGATATTAAAATCTAAACCATCTACCGGGTATACATGATATGCTTGTTAAACCCACTCTTTAGTTGTGAGCGTTCATCATCCATTAATCAAGCCTCACGCCTGTCACAGCTACATTTGCTGTGTTTGAATGTGAAAATGAGCTGTTGCAATGAACACTCACAAGTTAAACTAAGTCCAATGAGCCCAAAAAAAGCCTTCCTAAAGAACTTCAAGCTTGGTTAGTTGCTCCCTAACACCAGTGGGATGGAGGTCATGTTACATTTAAGAACCTGTGACCAAAACCTACCAGAAGACCCCCTGACAGGTAAGACAGTCTGCAAGCTGCCAGCAAATTGTGACTGGAATAAGTCAACTTAAGCCATTAACACTTCTGCGTGTTCGTGTTTCTTCACTTGATACATCAGTTGATTCATAACAAAATGAATTATTTTCACATCTCACCAGGTTTACTTTCTTTAGTCTTCGTCATTATGTTGATGTTACTGGTGCTCAAACAATATAAAAAGTTCAGGCACAGGTTGTGTTTTGTTTTTCTTTATTGTACAGAAACAGATAATGAAGTCTACTGAGGCTGCTGTCCTCTGCCACGCCCAAAGCCGCCCCTCTGTGACAAGAGAAAAACATGTCCCGTCAGCACAAACCCAGTTGGGCTTCCTGACCTTCATTTTTCAGACATGACAGGACTAAACCTCCCAATGTTTCAGTTATCGTTCCAACAGCAGTGGAAAAGGTTAGCACAATAAAAGCAGTACTTACAAACTGGAACTCTGTGGCAGCTCCAGCACCTGCCTCTGCTTTCTTATCAGCACCAGCTGAAAGAAAAGTTGTTAAAACAAGTCAGCCAACATTTTAAAACTAAATTATTTTTTCAGTCCAACATCTGATAAAACACCTGAATAAATGTAATATACAGCGTTGCCCTGATTTGATTTGTACGTACGTGGTGCAGCAGATCGCCTGTAGGTATCTCTGTCAGCCTCCCCGCGGGTAAGGCGGGCTGGTCTCTCACCCTCCATACCTGTAACAACAATGAGAGTTTTTTTAAAAAAGCCATTTAATATTCAGCATCTGGCTGTTCATTTTAATTTATGAAGAGATCTTAAGAGTTCACTTGAGTCCGAAGGGGCACCTTTTGATAAGACAAAACTAACTAAAAATGTTGGTGTTGATTATCAAAAAAAGAGAGCAGCCCCACTAGTTTCAAACTCCTTTAAATGATATACATTTGTTATTCAGAAGAAAAAAGTATTTACTTGCTTGGGAAATAAAAAAAAAAAACTACACAGGTTATTGGCATAGCAGGTTATTTTCAAACACCAGTATTGAGCTGAATATACAGGTAAATTGTGAGATGGTGCCTCACCCTTGGGCCTGGGCCTTGCTGTCTCAGGGCGGGTCTGCCGGCGCAGGGTTGCGGGCACAATCTCCGGGGGAAGGTGGAGGAAGTCTCTCAGGTACTGGATACCCTCATTGGTGAGGTACCAGTAGAAATGACGCCAGGCAAATTGCTCCTTGACATACCCACAGGACTTCAGAGACTGAAAGCCAAGCAAAAAAACATTTACCACAACTAATTACAGCTCTTTCTTCAAGGAAACAGTAAAAGTCTATGGTGTTGTATGCAAAACGCCTTGCTTCAGACGCTTTGAAAAGGATTTTTCCCTCTTTTTTTTTTAAATGAAACCATCAAAGTATTTAAAGAACTAGTATAGATTACAAACAAAAATGGATCTCACGTGACAATTGTCAAATATAAATAAAAAATCTAAATCAAGGAATATGTAAGGAATATATTAAATATTTCTCAAATGGACAAGAGAAAAGAATATCTGAACTACAATATATCTGTGGTGCCAACTCAACCATTTTGAAAAATAATTTACAGATTCATTCAGCTTTAAAAAAAGGAATATAGCAAGTTGAGCAAGAAAGCTTTTTGATAAAATCACAAAGATATAAATACACCCAACATCCAATAGTCCAAAAAAGGGCTCAGCAAACTAGTACAACTACAGCTTAAAATGCAACAAGTTTACCAGGATGGCGAAAAACGTCACGAGGGGGATATTACTAACTTTAACTTTTAAAACCTGGCCTGTGTAACACAAAAAAATGAATCACAATAACATATCTAGTCTCAAGTTAAATCATAAGTTCCTCATACTTTCTCAGAAACATTCTCAAGTAAATTAGAAATGTGAAATTTTGGAAACCCTGTACCAATTACAGCTTGGTGTTTGACTACAGAATTTTTCCTCCAGAGCCACTGTCCTGCCAGTTTTAGAAGTTTTTGTTAGACTTTAATTTTAGACTAAAATACATCTGATTCTCTTTACATCGATACATTTAAGAGCTTGTCCAGATCTGTGCAAGCATGTTAATAGCATTTTAACATGCCAGGTGTGTTGGGCCAGGGAAACATCTAAATCTTGCAATATTGTAGCCCTCTTGGACGTGGACTGAACAACTCCGACCAGATTATTAACAGCATGAAAATCAAAAGAGAATCTCATAACCGTGTTACTTTGAATAGTTTAATGCAGGTTAGTTCAGATGGCAGCTCTCTGCAGTGGACTTCCTCCATTACATCCCAGTACTTTTAAATACAAACCTAAGCTTGAAACCACCTGAATTACATCTGTGCAGTGCAGACTGAAAACACAATCTGATATGCCTACTTCAGATGCTTTTGATCCACTTCCATCCAGCGTTTTCTCACCTGCATCGCTTTCATCACATGAAGGTTGGGGACGTTCTTGTCAGCAAGCTCGGGATGCTTGGCCAGATGAACATCTTTCTTGGCCACCATCACTCCCTCTTTAAAGAGGAGCTCGTAGATAGCAATGCGGTTTTTCTTGGGCATCAGCATCTGCGTGAGGAGACAGGTAAGCGCATCAGTTAGCGACAGCTTACAGCTACCCCCACGTTAGCGTGCTAGGCGACCAACATGCTAACTAGCATAGATTAAATGCTGGAACAGGTCTACAGCCAATGTATTGTGCTCTGAAAGAACTGGTTTTTCATTCGCAGGTCTACTTTCGAGATCATACTGATTCTTAGACACTAAAATTGACATGAGTTGCCCGCGTTAGAGGGGAAAAATGGCAGCCGTTCGTCTATAGGAGAGCCGGGCTTCCTTGCCATTTCAATAGTTAATATCCACCGTCCGAAGGTGTATAAAGATAAAATATGTCTACATTGTCCTTTATTACATCAGTTCTGACCAATAATTGAATAGTTTTGTGGTGCTAGCCATAAGATGTTAAAGATATATTTGGATTTTGACGCCCGGTCTCACATTACCTTTCCACTTGATAGGGGACCGGAGCCGGAAGGAACGACTGTCGTTGATTGGGAACGGTTGTCCTCTTGGCGCATGCCCGCTGGAATGTGTCGCCCCCTGCTGGCGGGGAGGGAACCGCTCACAAGTGCATCTTCGGCTCTTGAGAATTTCTTTGTACTAAAACATAAACTACTTAAATTGAAATTACACTGACTTCAGATGTAGACTGATAAAATAAACTTAAACTGATGTATATAAACTTATATGAATATCAACACCTGCCATCGGTTTATGTTGTTTTATTTTATTTTTTGCAAGTAGGCGTGTAGTTAATTATCTGAGTATTGGTCGGTGCAAATGTTGGGCTGATTTACTTGTGCATCTCTAATACAATTAACACATCTCTTTATTATAGACTTTTAAAGGCAGTGCTTTGCAAACCTTTTAATGAAATTCTCTTCCTGTTTTGTTTTTCATTATTGTTGTTATTATTTATGTAACTCTATCGGTAAACTTTGTCGTTTATAGGAAACCACTTCCTGTATAACATTTATTTTGAAAGAAAAAAAACCCGAAAGGTGTCTTGTCAGTTTTGTCCAGCTTGGTTGCAGCTCGCGAACCACCATCCCCCACATCCCCCATCTGGCTGCTCTGTTCAGTGAAACGTCCACCAGCGGTACGACAGAGGCAGTCCCTGCTGCTGAGCACCATGGAAGCACACTAACCCAATAAAAGGAGCAGGATCTTCATTTCACCCAGGTATTTAAAAAAAACAAAAACATATATATGCGTGTGTGTGTGTCTGTGTGCGTGCGTGTGTTTGTATGCACGTAGAAGGGTGTATCATCTGTTGTTAGAGGCTTAGTGATTGAGAAGCTTAATCTACATCAAATATTGATGAAGCCTTACATCTGCTGTCTCAGAATAGAGGCACCAGCAACAACTCCAGTCAGTTTATGAATTGTAAAGTTCATGTTTAAGACAAGTGTACTTGTTTTGTTTTTGTTTTTTCATCGTCCATGTTTTAGTCAAACTTGAAATATTGTCACTCCTTTTTCTTGACGCTCTTTCCCCCAAAAGATGAGTCAAGGTGTGTTCAGTTGGTAAAGTAAAGTCTGTCTGAGTTGACTGCGTCTCATGTGTTGATCATGCAGAAACACGACAGCAACTTGTGCAGTCCAAAGCAGGCAGGGAGGGACTTTTGAAGTAAAATTCACCTCTTGGGGGGGGGAAACCTCACTTCCTTCACAGCAATTATTACTCTGATGTAATGTTGGTGAGCAGCTGGTGGTTGTCAGGTCAGAGCTGGTGACCTCCATCTGGAGACAGAAATCCCCTCTGTCCACGGTTCTGAACTCTGATCTCTCATGGACTACAGTTCAATCATTATATCAAACATTTTTTTGTTTAAGAACGACAGGAAGTCATAAAGTTGCCAAGAAAAAGAGAAAATATATGAAGTACGCTTTGACAAAGATATGTGTCACTCAAAGTGACCACAAAAGATATAAAATTAAATGAAAATATATTCAAAAGGAAATATACCACGGAAGACAGTCTCAATAAAAAGACACATCCTGTCTTTAAATACATTTCTCTCTGTCAGCCCAGACATAAATGGTGTCAATATCTTTGTCCAGGTTTGAGTTGCTAATGCAGTCTGTCCTCTTTGCATATTCATGAAAATGTGGAACAATTTACAGTAAAAGTTGGATTCACTGGGTCGATACAATAAAGTGATTTTCCTCCTTATTGTTTTCTTTTGCATATGATGGACTGAGCTGAAAAGAAGTTACTTTGATATCTGTTGGTGTCCATCGTTTGGCTATTAGTTTTTAAATGTCAGTGTATGAAGGGACCCATTTGGATTTGAATTAAATACATTTGATAGACTTAAAGAGTACAAAAACCTAGATAAGCGCCTTAAAAGTGTCTTGATATCACATTTGTCATTTTTCTTATGCAAAAAAAAAAAAATCAGGTGGATAGAATGGAATTTTTAAGCCATAAAAGAAGAAGTTTGCAGCACAAAGAAAGTGGGAAAAGGGCGAGGAAACACTTTCCATATTGAGAGGGTTTAGTTTAAAAAGGCACCTGTATGGCATTATGGAAAGTGTTTTAAACAAGTGACAGCATTAGTAATTCTTTTAAAGGCTTCCGGGGGCTGAGTACTCCGTTGTTCAAAATAACCAGCCACAAATGGCTCTGTTCACGATTGAACGATACATCAAATTGAACCTGAGTTGTCGGAGATGTCCCTCATGCTGGTACTTTTTGATCATCAAACCCATCATCTCTGGAGGAGCATTCGTTAAATTTCTGTTTTCAGATTAGATGTCACAGCTGTAAACCATTTCCATTCAAACTCACCCCAGAGTGAGCGTGTGCTCGCCTTTAACCACACATTGAAGTGATTTAGTGTCTGATTAAATTAAATGACAAAGGAGAGACACTCATTTGATTTTTTTTTTGTGTGTTCGGTTCCGCTCCTCCCTGTCTTTGCAGAAGGGAAGACGGATGAAGTGTCTCTGCTAATGTGATTAATTAGACTGAAGCCATAGTTGTCTTCTCCTACCCATCCCTTTGTCTGTTTGAGTTATAATGGATATGCAGCTCCCCGTGGGGATCGACACTCAACATGCTGTTTTCATTGGCACCGCACATCTGGCGGTCACGGCCCCAGCTGATGTTGGATGACTGAAAGTAATTGATTACGATGACTTATTCTTTTCTATTAGTCATTATAATCACGGATGTGGATTCAGACAGGCTAAGCTTTTCCTTCAATGCCAGGTTTCCGCAGCAATGAAAATGAATGTTTCATTTAGTCTCTGTTGCTCTCATTAAAGGAATCTGCTGCAGGGAGAATACGTGAGTATGCAATATCAGACATTCCAGCTGATTGTTAATTTTTTAAATTTAGGAGTTTATCTCCGTACGTGCTCATTGACTCAAGCCTGCTGGTTGGCTGTGGGTCAGCAGGGACTTAGCTTTGCCTCGAACCACTATGTAATTGGAGCCTGAGATGGGATCCTCACAGGGGATCACTGGAGAGAGGCAATCTTCATTTGCTTAAAGGCCCGGGGTTTGTTTTCGCCAGGAGCCTGTACTACTGCAAACCATTAGTGGCTTCACTAGGTAACGTTATGTCTAACTCTGGACTTTCAGTGTCACCGAGTTTTTTTTTTTTTGTTTCTGAAAGCTTTCATGCTTTAGGGGAGCTTGCGTTTCCTTATAAATTGCCATCAGGGATGTGAACCTGGCATGAACACACAAATATGAAGTATGAAGACTTAGACTGACTAACTGAGCTGATAATCAGTGTTGTGATGTTTGTTAGGTATTAACATAATAATCTAACTATTGTATCTCAGGAGAAATGCTCCTATCCCTCATCCCTTTTCATTGCTTAGTGTGCTCTTAAACACATCAAAGTGGAATCATGGGATCGAATGAGTGTTGTGATGGTTGTTGATGCAGGAATTCAGGGGTTCTATTACGGTCTGCTTTTTGTAGTTTGTGGTAATCATCATCCAAGCCTGACAAAATGTATAACCTTAAAGATCATCACAGCAGTTGTTCTTTCTAACAATAACGTTACATGTTTTAAATTCCTAAAGCATTTTTTTGTCGGTGATTAGGTGCTTTGTTTTCATCTGGAGTTATCCACTATCTAAAATCTGATCTAAAAATCTGAGAAACCTGTTGAATATTTTTATCATAAAAATCAAGATACTTCAGAATCAGAATCAGAATCAGAATCAGGTTTATTGCCAAGTAGATTTTTAGACTTACAAGGAATTTGCCTTGGTGTTTAGTGCACAACACAACACTTCTATGAGAAGCAAGAATAAAATAAAATGTAGAAATAAAAATATAGGACAGAGAATGATAAAACTGAAAAATACAGTCTTTAAAAATATAAATCTGAATGTACAAATGAACAATCTTTAAAAATATAGATCCGACTGTGCAAATTAACAATTGAGATGTGCAATGTTGATCTTCTAGACCGGTTCAGAAAATATATGGATGGAAACAACATATTTCCATTTACATTCCATCCAAGTGACGCATTTCCATAATTGCTTAGAATCTCCTTAAAATAACACAGGTTACTCAGCAAATCAATAGTAGGTATCTGGTACGTTCTTTGTGTACTGTTTTATCAGCGTCCTCACAGCCAGACCCCTCTGCTCTGTGACTACAGGCCCTGAATCAGCAGAATCTCAGCAGTAGGCTGAACTTGGCAGATCAGCCGCACATGCACTTGATGCAGCTTTTTACCTCTTTATGAAATCACTTAAATGCCTGAAATTATTCAGCGACTCTGAAACAATTATGAAAAACAAACTTAAATTGACTCTTGATTTGTTTAAGCAAGGATTTTGGATGCTTTTTTGCCACTTTCATTGGACTATTCTGGCAAATTGTCATTGAGTCATTAAGAAAGCAAACGGAAACATCACATTGGGCTTTGGGCAAAGCTAAAGTCCCACTATTTTTTTTTTCTTCTGAGAAAAAATAAGAAACATTCTTTGACTGTAAATCCTATCTAATTCACTTTAATTCACACTGCGTTGTTGTTATAGATACAATCCTGTTAACGCTCCCGTCATAAAGTCTGATCACATTTTCAAAATTAAAGCACCTGTAACCGAGAACCTTTCCATTTTTTTTGTTCCTGGCCAGAAATAAGTTTTCCTCCAACAGGCCATGTTGTCGAATTTCCAAAATACAGTTTGAAAATGCATCAAACCAAAGAAGTGTGTGGAATCTTTTGGCATTGGAGTCCACCAGACTGTCCCAGTGTGAAAGCGTCCTTTGACTGTCCCCCAAATGGCAAAACGATGCTGTAACATGTGCACGTGTGTCTTAGCGTGTCATTACGTGCCTTCTGGCAGAGAAACAGCTTTAAATGTAGCAGTCTGAGAGGATTTTTTTCTTTTTTCCGTTTCTTCCAAACTGAAAACCCATCATTTGTGATGAAATCTCTTCAGCACAAGTCAGAAATCATTGTTCCAAAGCTCACACAGCTATGCACTTTTGTGTCGGTTTAAAATATTTCAGCGTTGCATGAGTGCTAGTGGGAGCCTCACGGAGAAACGGTCTCTTGGGGTATGTTGGAGATGGAACATTATAAAAGCCATCTCACAGTTTAAGAGGAGCAGTGAGGCTGTTGAAGGGGATCAGCTGCAGGTTTTCTTGGCTCCTCTGAAGCTTAGACACACCGGAGTTATAGTGTCAGTGAAGTGTTTAAAACCAAACAGGCAAGTCAGGAGGCTTGATGTTGCCATGGCAACTTTGTTTGTCATCGATGTGCGTGGTGCATGTGCTGCTTGTAAACATGTGACCATGACATGACATAGTTACAGTCACAAAGTCTTTGTACTGTTTGTGTCGTTTAAATTAATAACTGAATTATTTCAGTATTTCAGATGAATGTTGGAAAATAGTCATATTTGTTATTCCTTGGCTTTAAAAAAAAAAAAGAGCTAATAAATGGAAGTATTCCTGGAAGATTCTGCTGTTTTTATCTTTTATCTAGAGTTATTTTCAAGCTGAAGAAGCCCACAAACCTAAAATTGGTGTATTTTTGAAGCATTACGGAACGTTTTTTATTACCCTTTTGACCAAACACAGATCCATCGCAGAACCAACACAGACAAACCAAGACAGGCGAACAGCTGTGCACGCTTTACGCCGCCTCCCTGGGTAAATTTAGGATTATCAATTAAACCCAAACTACATGTTTTAGGACAGAGGAAGGAAGCCAGAGTGGGAGCACGCCACAGGCCACGACTCAGAGCCGTGAGGTGACAGTATACTGATCACACCACCAGCTGGAAGCCACAGCGTGTGCAAATACTATACAAATTTATTCTGTGCCCGAAATGAATAGGAGCAGTGTCTAGAAATGATATTCAATACTCCACTGTTCATCATGTTGTCAGATTAAACAGCTACCTGCTTAGTTTACACTTGTGTCAGTGCCACATCGTGGTTCTTCCTTTCAGCAGCCTCCTTCTTCCAGCTCTAAGAGGTTTCATTCATTCATAAGAGAAACAACATGTTTTTTTAAGGTGTGAGCGTGTGCACCTCCTGTAGCGTTCAGCAGCTGAAGATCTCGGAATGAGTCACCATTCTTTCTCACTGAGGTCCCTGCCCAGCGTCAGCTTGGCTCATTCAGGCTTCGGAGGTTCTGCACAGTCTGACTCCGGCATACCAAAACCCAGAGGGCCTCAACAAACGTCCTGTCCTGCCCGCCTCAAAAACTGGATATTGATTTTTTTAACAAACATACATGTAGTGTTCTGAGGTCCTCTGCGCTTTCCTTTCAGTCATTCAAATCCAGAAGTTAAAGAATCTCACCCTTATTTACCTACAAATATTCAATCTAAGGCGAGAAAAACGAAACAATAAAGGGTACATCCACTGAGTGAAAGTTTGTAGGAGATAGAATATAAGAAATTATTTTTTTAAAAGACACAGCGGTACAATATCTGCAATTGAATATGGTGCAATTGATTTGTGGTATCGAGCTCTATTGAAATGACTGAATAAAGCCTTGACATTAATATGATTCATTGAAGCTTTATTGATTCCGATTACACTTTGCATTGATAATGAAGCTCTATAAAGTAACTACAGGGTTAAACGCTTATTAGAAAAAACATTCTGCTCTGTCACACTTATTACTCCTTTTTTTTTAATGAATTTCATACATTTTTCCCGAAGCATAACTAAATATACCCTCAAGGACGTGTTGCTCTCAGGCCTATTTTCACAAACAGCGTCTGACCCTGGTCCACTTCTTACTTAATTGCTGCAGCACAACTATAAAAAAAGGACATTGTGAAATGGCAGCAGGAAACAAAACATTTATGTGATTGGATTTCCTCCACGGGGGGTTTAAAAGAGCCAACTGGCAGTCCTGTCACTCTTGTTTTTTTTGTATGTTGGTCATAAATTACTTCCTGCTGTAACAAGATACAACACTGGGGTCAAACGGAGTGAGCCCCGCTGGGAGGAACATGATTAGATGGCACGCAGATGGCACACAAAGGGGGAAAAGACTCTTTCGGGGACTCTTCCATCATTTGAAGGGCTTTAAGGAGGAATGCTGATCAGCCTCTCTGCGGGCCGTTGTCCACTTATGTAGGGCTTATGTTGTGATCACGCTGCTTTTAGCCACCCTATTTTCACTTCTGCTGTTTGTGTCTTCTATTCATTTCCAGTTGTGTCCCTTTAAAAACGCAGCTTTTTAAAACCGTTTGACCTCCACATCAGAACATCTGTACTGATTGTTTTGATGCGCTGAGGCTGGACCGATACCCCGCCGGCGTCTCATCCCCGTTTGCCCTTAACAGAA
Organism: Menidia beryllina; assembly: GCA_013363375.1. NCBI lineage: Eukaryota > Metazoa > Chordata > Actinopteri > Atheriniformes > Atherinopsidae > Menidia > Menidia beryllina. Next base: position 15,887,522 of record JABUIW010000205.1, read on the forward strand.
TGGGCTTTATCTGAGGAACCTGTCTCCTCTGTGTGCCCTCCCGTCCCATCTCCATCTGCGCGACAGGCCACTTCCTGACTCTATCTGGCCGTGTGGCGCGCTTTGAGGAATGGCCCGCCAGCACTCCCCATTTTCCTTCTTCTGAGTTAATTATTGATGGCCCAAAGTGTCGTCTGGAGGATGTGCCAAAGTTCCTTCTTGCCGTGCGTGTGCGTGTCCAGGCTTGATTGACTGCAGGGCGTGTCGCAGTCGTAGGTGAGCGGAGAAGTGTCTTTTCTCTTGAAATTCTGTCAACACAACTGGGAGTGAAGTGGTGAAGGACGGAAAGGGCTACAAAAACGACACACCAGGTTTAGTAACGGCTCTGACCTTGTTGTTGTCTCTGTTGTTTTTAATCAGAAGTTTCCTCGTGAATGTTCTTGCTTTGTCAGTTGATAGAAATGTATTGGTACCAATGCCGTTGCTGAAGCTGCCTCTTGATCATTACGACCGATTTGGTTTGTGGTTTTTCATCAAATATTCAGTGAGGAATCCGATACACTCTAACGTCATCAACATCAACTGCTGACTGTCGTAATATGCTAGTTAGGATAATAAAACTGTTGCGGGTAGAGCAGACTCAGCCATTTTAAATAATTTCAGCCCCCCATCTCATGAAACTATGTTCATGTTAAATGTTAGACTACAGCAGACTATGTAAGCAGACCTCCTGAATGTGGCTATTCTAATGCCTTTTCACAACTTATTTTGTGACAGCACAGTGACACCTTTTGTCATCACTTGTCACACTTCCTGTGTGCGCAGTAAGAGTGAGGCGACTTGACTTAGCTGTCAGTAGAGATAATGTTAGCCGTGGCACCAAGACAACAGCCTAAAAGGGAGGAAATGGGATGTATTGTGTTTGTTAGGGATCTCTTTGTTGCGCATTGTCATTTGCTTACTGTGGTTCACAGGTTAGTTTTATGATTTACAATAGAGCAATCAGACCTGTGGAACTCTTGGTAGTCATTTTCTTGTAACTTAGAAAGATGAACTTGTTCTGTTATTATCTTTTTGGAACTAAATCTATCAACACACGCAATTCCTCCACCTTGCCTAATGTTAAAACTGCAGATACAGACACTTACGTGGTGTGTTTGTATGGACTCGGCTCACATCAACAGGTGCTGGCAGTGCACATTGAAAACAATCTTTGAACCTGGGGGAGAGGTTCAAAGATGGCCCTTGTAAAGATTTTTTGTCGCCAAACATAGCCGGCAAGTTGTTAATTCCCAAAGGCCTAATTTCTTGTTGGCCTTTCAGCTAAAGTGATCCCCCTTTGCACTCTCCTGGCGATTAGGCAATGACTGCCAAAAAGTGGACCATCGAGTAGTTACGAGAGTCTATCTGCTTTAACAGTGATGGTGTGTGAATATTGAAAATAGGTTAATAGTGTAAGCCTGCTGATTTGATTAATCGTTTTGAGCTGTTTAGTGTCCCCTCGTTGTTTCTTGAATTGTTCTTTAATGGGATGTCAGCAATTTCTGGCATTCAGAAAGATGAACATGTTAATACCAGAGAAAAACACAACAAAAAACGAGTGTTAGAAGTTAGAGCCATTTAGATTCTCTGTCCAAATTCAAATTTTATTTAGTTTTAAGTTTATACATATATGGCTCATGGATATAAAAAAAAACCCTCTGTCCTTGAGGTGTTAAGTGATACCACAGACCTGTCACACTGCGAGTGACTCACAGTCTTATCTCTCTGTTTCATAAGTGACGTGGGATTACATCAAACCTTTAAGAGTTCCTGCCCTAGAGGCGAGTTGGCCGTACCCTCTATCTGTTTACACAGCCCTGTGAATTATTGATGAAGATGGCACTATATATAGGACTCGAATGTGATGAGGGCAGCAGCAGCAAGTTTGTCCTGAGGGAAAGAGCGAGCTGCATTTGAATAATGTGGCCAACATCTCATTGTACAGGAAGTTTGTGTGCTCCTAGGTAGGCCCCGCTGAGGGAGACAGTGTGTGTGTCTGGGTATGAGGATGTTGTAGACACTGTGAATTATTAATTAATCTCTGTTTAGTTAGCTGGGATTTCAAACAAAACCAACATCTACTATTCAGGACAGCAAATTGGCAGATACACGTGCGTGTGGTTCTATTTTTTATTTTGTTGGCACTCAAACTTAAAACCTGGCTAAAACATCAATAAAAACCAAACCATTATTTCACCTATTCAGAAACGTACCGCAAACATGCTTTAGAGACTGAACTCATCAATCATCTTGACTATTGGCATGCAGTTTGCTTCTGTCTGGATTTATTCCAACTGTAAACCGTGGCTTGTTCTCGGTATGAATGGGGATGTAGGAAAGGAAGGCAGTACAGCCAGAAACTGTTTGGATCAGCAGTTTTCAGAGTGGGTGGCAGGTGTCACCGCGGGGACAGTTAGACAAGCTATCGAAAGGTGACCACGAGCAACTCAGCATCCTCTTGATATGGCTTTTTAAACTCTTTGAAGCAACTCTGAACGTAAGATTATACTTTTAGGTGGTGCTTGATGTGGAGAAGGAGCTCGGGCTGTGGTAACCAGCAAGCATTGGTGCTTGGATGGTTTTGGAGGTAGTGAATAACAAGTCTGCTTTAAGTAACGGCAGTGAAATGGCTTTACAAAGTGCACAGAAGTGTCAGTTCTGAAGAAGTTTTTTTATTCTGCTCGATTTGCACGTCAATTAATTTTTTTAGATTCGATTCCAGCGTGGAGCTTAGTTTTACAGCTGAACGTTGCTCTGAATTTAATCACGAGTTAATTATTTCTCATTTTATGGCCACCATGTCAACAGCACAGGCGTAGTTTCTGGCCAGCATGAACATTCCAGACGGCTTATATGGTGCATGTCTTACTCAGGGTCACCTCCACCCAACACTTTAATAATCTCACATTCATGAAGGGATCTGTGACTTTTTACGATACAGAGAGAGAAAAGAGCGGAAAGAAATAGTCAAAATCTGAAGAAAAAAAAAGTTTTGGTTTAACAGATTTATATGCTCTCATGAGGTGGTTTTTGCCAGTTTTGGAATGAGTTGCCACACATCAGGGCAGATGAAAAGTCTTATTCTGATGTGAATCCTTTATGACAATGCCTTGGTTACCTGATCATGTGAACCGTAATCTGCTGTTTTTTGTTCTGTTTTCCTCTTATATATGGCCTGGTGCTGACCCAGTGGACTGTGAACCTCACTGTTTTGCTCCCCCAATGTCTTTTATGCTTAGCAATCATTACTCTGTTATAGCCATGCAAAATATAAAGGCTTCAGCCACCTGCTGGATTTTTAATCTCAGCAAACCAGATAATGACAAGAATCTCGTTAGGAATCTTTTGAGAGACAGCATTTTAAAATTTTGAAGAAAAATCATACATGCTAATTTAACAAAATTGTTCTTTGGAAGTTGACCGTAAATGTAGTTCTGCTGGGGAAGTGGTTGTTTGCCAACAGCCTTGACAATTCCCGCTGGTTGCTATAATCAGAAACTTACTGGATATGGTGAACGAACGCCTGAGTATGATTATAACAACTGTCACCCATTTAGAGGGTTTAATAGCAAACACACCCAAAAATGATTGAAGTCTTCCACAGAGAATAAAAGTTAATCTGTCAATCTGAGCCCTCAATGGCCAGGTACTTTCCTTTTGGGGGGGATATTTCATTTGTACAGATGCACATAAGACTGTCAAGAGGAGAACTTCAATTTATGTCATATTTTTACATAATTTATTAAATGAACCTGATTTGTCAGTTGAGCAGTAGTTGTAGTTGTAAAAGTGCACTGTGTTGCTGAGAGGAGACATTTAGAGTATCTGTGCGTAATAGATAATCCCTCTTAGAAATAATCAAACAAAATTCGACTTGAAAGCTAAATCCTCCATCCACCTCCTGGTCTTTAAATGTCTCACATCTCTAAAGCATCTCGTGTGCCGCTCCTGATGAGGAGCACACCTACCCCACCCCCCCTTTTCTCTGCCTGTCTGAGCCACAGCATCCGAGGATTATTCCTCAGTCAGTGAGAAACGCACAGAAACTTTGCATAGCGCTCCAGTAAGGAAATATCCCAAAATCGCAGGTTAGGGCGACTGGTTCCTCTCTCTCTTTCTGATCTGCACGCTAATGCACCGTCAGCACCACAGGCAGCACCAAGCAAACATCAACAGACAGAAGGGGAGGCGATGAAGCTGCCTGCTGGAGGAGCCCACGTGTCTCTCTTCCCCTAGCTGTAGCCTTAGCTGCTGTTCACGGAGACTGGAGGTAGGCTTTTGTTGCTATTGTGGGGGGCTGTCTTTCCTAAGCAGCCTTTTGTCTGGAGGTTTTACTCTTTCGGATGTGTTGATGCTACTTGCATGTCTTCAACCTCCTGAGAACTGGCTTTTGATGGATGGGAATTCGAGATGCGGGTGCTTGTTTATGTGGATGTGGATGTTGGATGGAGAATGCTCTATGTGGTTTTGGGACAGGATAGAAAAAAAAGGGTAAGAGTCAAAGCAGTATGGAAGTGTAACTAAATGTTGGTGGGTGCCGCTACGGACTGAGTTTGTTGATGTTTCTCTGCATTACAATTTCATTGTTGGTCTACAGTGAAAACCTCAGCAGCAAAGTACTTTCATTTAAGAAAAAATGAGATTCTCTTCACAGTTTCATTTTGATGTATACAGCTTTTGCTTTAATAAAAGTGGAAGAAAGTAGCCCCGGGTTGTTTTCAAATGCTGCGATCTTCCTTCGAAATAAGCCCAGCAAAGGCTGTCCTGAACAAAAGCCCCTCTCTCAGCATGTAGCTAATGGCTTAACCAAGCATGATAAAGACCCACTTCTGCAGCTCAAGCATTTCTTTAGCTTTGATGTGTTGGGCTAGACCGCTACGGAAACTTCTCAATTAACCAGGTTTTGGAGCTCTTTTGAGTTCCTCTGAGAGCCCTTTTACTCCCACATTTTCTTCTCCGCCTTTCATTGTGAGAAGTGTTGCTCCAGTCTCTGGTCCAAGGGGTGACCCAAATACCCGAGCAGCTCCCGCCCCTCCCCCTGACCTCCCATCAAAACACATCAGTGCTGCTCCTCTTTCTATTGTTCCACATCTGTCTCAACCTGTTTCTCATTAATACCTCTGTTTTTTTATTCTATTTTTTTTATTATTATCATCACCATTGCGTGGCATTAATCAAGCAGCCTATTACTGAGCTGATGCCCTCAATTTTCTGATATTAAAAAAAACCTGAGCCAAGTGCATATTGAATATTTTAACACTCTTTTGAGCATTCTGTCTCTCTTTATTTAGAATTTATTAAATGTGTCAGGGGGAAAGGACAATTTAATGTACTCTCACACTACTATTATAGATTAAAGTCTTTATTTGTAACATATAGAGGTCTGCAATAATCATAATACATGTTTCAGTTGTGTAGAACTGCTTAATAAAGAGAATTACGTTATTGTTGATGCTGTAGAACAATACATTTACAGAATATCTGTAAACATCATTTTACCATTCGGTATGTGTAGTACAAACACCAGAGTAAAGTATTTAGATAACCAAATGACTGCCCTGTTTAGCATCCTGGGTCACAGATTAGATCACACAGACAGCACCATCTCTCTGCCTGCTTTGAACTTTTAGCACTGCTGGAAATGTGGAACACTGGAAGCAAAAATAACTTCTGACTTCCAACTCTGTATAATACAGCAGAGCTTGGTAGACTGGTCTGGAAACTGGTCTGTTGAATTTTCATATTATAACACCAGTTCAGGAGACAAATGGGTCTATATTGATCCTTAGAAAGCTACATATAAGGTGTACAGCAAATACATGTGGGACATACAAAAAAATAGTCTGCTGTGCCAACTGCCTCTGTATTAGACATTATGTCTATTTTGTTGTTTTTGAACGCTCATTCTTCTTTTTACTCTTGCCAAAGTGTGTGCTCAGTCATGTGTGACTCACATGTTGACTGACAGCACTGGTCCTCTTCCACAGCATGTTATAGGCCATGTTTCTACGATAAATGGATACAGAGAATGCAGTCCAGACACAGGCTCCAGAGAAGATATTTCACTTTCCATGAAACTTGAGGGTTTTAGAGCTGTACCTTGGTAGATATCTTAGTTTCATTGGATCCTAAAACCCGCTTCCAAAGACCAAAGAGAAAGCTAACCAACATTCAGATTAAATACATTTTTAAAATATCCTTTAAGCAACACCTGAAATATGTCACACAAACAAAAATCTTTGGCAAAGGTTTTAGGTATCCAAAGAGGAGGATTGTTCTCTGTCCATAGTGCGAGGCAAGCAGTTTCCCCATTTTTCTGCTCTTTTTGCAAAGCCGACCTTTTAATTTTACAGTCTGGCAGCAGTCCTGACAACAGCATGAATCAATTTGTCCAACTCTGAGCAAGAAAGCAATTAAATATGTTTCTTTGCTTACCATAAAACTCTTATTAAAAGTTCTACGTTGTAGGATAGGTTTTCTGCACGTTAGGGTATTTGACAAAGGCCTGCTACAGGGACAGTACCTCAGACAAAACTCTTCATCTTTCCTGCCATCTTAAATTGATATTTGATATTTCAGCAGTGGGCCTGTGAAATTTGTTGTCTCTGCAGATGGCATTTCACTGTACAGATAACAGCTTAGTCACAAAACCCCCGTCGCTGTTTTGTCATGTTATATTTACCTTCCAGTTCATTTGCAACTTTACTTTGCATTTAATCTTGATTTCCGTTCTGTTTGGCACATTGTCTCTGTGTGTTTATTTCTTTTGTGGTTTGTGCCTCTTGTGTCATCAACGCCTATCTTACATCCTTTTCTTTTGTGTGTGCGATAGAGAGTGTGATACTTGTGAATGACTTGTGTAAAACCTGTGATTTGTACCTTTAAGTTTCTAAAACAAAAGCCTCTGCTTTACAGCCTGTCTCATCGCAACAATGAAAGGTATCTGCCCTATTTATCTTCAAATAACACTGAAAAAAGTTTGACTTATTCTTCTAAAAGCTGTGAACTTTTTTAATGAAAAAAGAAGTGGAAATGTGTTTCTTTGCTGCTTCATTTCCATGTGCAATAAGAGTAATGTCTTTTTTTCAAATTGATAAGGTAGCACTCCATCATAAAGGCTTAAAAATTTGAAGAAATGATGTAACCGATACTTTATACAACTATACAGATGGTTCAGGCTCTAGTTACCCTTAAATTAGTCAGCAAGGTTAGGTGGGCAAGGTTATTTATATAGCATCAATGTGCTGCTATTTGACTTCAAACTTGTTCAGAGTTGGGATACATTGGAAATGAAAAATAACTTTATCCCATCTACATGCATCTTAGCTAGATGCAATTTCACCCTGTTTGATCCTAACTGGAGGTTCTGTTAGCTGACTGCTACCTAAAGATCTCCGAGCTGTGCTTTATTTGTATTCCACAAGAACAATCCGGATCAATCATCACCCTCTGGTCTGCATTGGGGCCTCTGAAATTCAAAGTTTAAGAGGTTATCTCGCAAACAGTGAAATCAAAATCATGAGCATTTTATGAGCAGTTCTATCTCCAGAATGATGGCAAACTCTAAAATCCAACTGAGACTACCTATGAAAGCTATTTTCGTTACAGCTGGGCTGAATGTCGATCTCTTTTCTATGTACCGGGCTTAATTGTGTTTTCATTGTCAACGATTATGCTGGTATACAGCATGAAAATCTGACAGATACAGACACTTTTTATCACAATCGCTAATGCGATTGAATTATGTAACATTAACATTTAACATTATTTTAACAAAAAAGAAAAAAAGCATGTCTACACACACACAGATAGTTTGACAATTCATCAGTGTCTGTGAGTATAAAACATGCATGGCGAAAACCAGCCTGAATGTCTGCACGTTGTGGGGCAGTTTAACAGTGCAGCTCATTTTGAAATCGCTGTGTTGGCTATGAGCTGACACCTGAGCGGACGGAGGTGGGCGGGAAGCCGTGGCAGCACCAGTGTGATATTGGTGTAATTAGTCTGCCCGCGTCAGTTACTACCTTTAGAGGTTGCGGTCAATTAGATAGATAGAGAGCACTGCCCTCTTTTAGATGGACAGACACATCTGAAGTCCCTCCAGCTCCACTCTGTAATTTCATGCTCTGATTTCTGAATTTCAGCTCTTCAGCCGTCATTAACAGTCATGTCACAGCGATCAGCTCCTGAAGAATGTGTTCAGTGGATAATGTTAGCCGAGCCGAATGGGTGGAAAGGACTCTGCAATTAGGATTCTCTGTTCTGTAAAAGCTGGCTAAGTCCACGCTTTTGAAAATGAATTGGCAGGCATTGCAGCTATTGACGGAACCCTCTCGGGGGAGCAGTAAGGCAGATAGCCTGAAGCAGTCTGGTTATGAGGAGATTGTGGGCGTCAAAGTCTTTGAGCTTACCTGATATGAGTTTGTGGGAAGTATTTCCTCCAACATAAGCCACTAATTTTGTGTTTTCATTGGTTTTTAAACTTTGATTTAAACTTCAGTGTGAAGTAAAAGCTTATCTTCAGAGTGTCTATCTAAAGCTGTGCAAGTTAATGCAGATCTTCTAAGCAATGTAGCTTGATAAAGAATTAAACAAGTGTCAGTTTTGTTTCATTTTGTGCTTGTTGCTTTAATTATCTTTAATTTGATTAAACCATAGGAGGTAAAATTGCAAACTGGATAATTACCAGCTTTTATTTTTATTTTTCATATTGCATGTTAGATGCTCTGACTCATAAAGAAAATTGATCAAACTATCTTGGATTTGGAGCTAAAAATGAATAATTTTTTAGATTGTATTCATCTCATTACATCCAGACAGCCAGACGGTAAATATTTATATTAATGTAGTTTGATTTACTGTGTCTGAGCAGTATGCCTCGTTTTAATACTCTGTGTCGACTACGTTTTTTCAGTTTAGTCTGAACCAATATTACGGCTAAGTTTGTGATATTGCTGCAGTATCAGACTGTAGTTTATTTTTACTTTGCAGCCTCTTTACAGCATCATATTTTTGTGGGAACAGCCATTTTACTGAAGTTTTCTGCTTCTTATAAGATAGAAGACCAGACAGAATTTTGATAAATTCCTTGACAGTCGCTGTGTTTGTTTTCTTTTGTCCTCACAGTGCATGAGGAGTGCCCCTTTTGCTGCACACCCCCACAGCCTGAAGCCACCCTGCCAAATCTGGGACCATGTCTGGAGCATACGACGAGTCCGCCGGCCTGGAGGAGACCACAGACAGCTTCTGGGAGGTGAGACGGCAGACATTAAACTCGTCTGCGTGCTCGTGCTGCCTTGGGATAAACTCTCTGTGAAACAATTTTGCTGGGAGACGAGGAGAAGAAATATGTGTGGCCTCATTTATCAGCTGTGTGTGGGCACAGATCCACAGATAAATCAGACATGTACTCGAAAGCGTGCATAGTGCAAGATTTATCTTTGGGCTTGGCTTACTGATCTCTGGATGCTCCATACTCACACATTAGATTACAAGGCACACACAATTTTTCAACATACCGACAGAGTGCAAAAGCTTGTTGCCATTTTTTAGGAATGAGTTGAGTAAGCAAGTTATGCCTCCTGTTTGTTTGTGTATGTGTATAAAATCAGCGAAACATTTGAAAACTACAGCAGTGGTACTGAACTAATTTTGTGGAACAGTGGTTTTCAGTGATCTTTTCACATCTTGCTTTTTATGATGCTGTGTCAGCGACAAATCTGTAAAATGAAATGCAAAAAACTGCATCCTATCATTCATGCAGCCTAAACATTTTTGCTAACTAGTCATTTCCCAAAGCTAACACACCAGGGCACTAGCATTCCTGTGCCATAGGAGGCTTATCCTATAGTAGGAAAAGCATTTAAAAACACTGATGGGATCTGATGGCATATGTAGAAGAAAGGACAGGACATCCACAGTTGCCTGAACCACGTTCTGTTGGCAGAATAGGAGGACCTACTCAATAATAGACTAGAGGTCTGATCTAATTGGCTGATCGATGAGGGTTGTGTATCTCTATGACAGTAGTAAGAAACTGCACCGGAGGGCCAAGCTTTCAGGCTGAAGTTGCACTGGGATCCCCATAAGGAAGAATTTAGGTGTGATGGATTGGTTTTACTGCACACCGGGGAATGATGCCAGATTCAAAATGAATAGCTGTCATATAGTGACCAAAATATAGTGTTTTATAAGCTCAAATGCTGTCAAAATGATAATTACCGAGAATGTCAACTATTTTTGTCTTATATATCTAAATACTAAAATACAGACTGTTCGTAATTTAACCCTTTCATCAGCAAGATTACATCACCATCCACCTCATGTCACATGCAACCTGAGTCGCAAGCTCGCAGAAGTACATTCATTATATATGAGAGCCGGTTAATGATCACAGGGGGAAAACCTGGAAAAGATTAACTCACTCACTCATATATGTTGTGAGGACTCAGTGCAGACTTACAGACAGAATTAGGATTAAAGCTTTCATTGACAAAATTAAAACAGCAACGAAGAGCAGAAACAAAGAAAGGTATCAGGAGAAATATTTAAAAAATAGTTTTGTGTGAAGTTTTAATTCCACCTTTGCATCTCTGGGGTCTCTAGTAGTAAAACAAAACCAGAACCTCATAGTGGGATGCGGCCCTCATTAATACACAAATGAATGTCCAATTTCAAAGCTTTTGTCTCTTTTTAAAAAAAACATTATGCACTTTGATTTTGCGGTGACAATTTACTTAAATACCTTCTTCATGCTAATAGAGGGCATACAATTCTGATATTTTACATATCCATAAGAAATCGATAAAGCAAAGAAACAAAGAATGAAACCAAAGTGATCAGTGGACCATGAGCACAGAAATGGAGAATACAGACTGTCATGTTACTTTACATTACACTGTAGATAAAGGGTCAATACAACAACTACATATTTTAGTTCAGCTTTTTAAGCCATCTATCATGTTTTGTCCTCACGCATTTGGCAGTGTTCTCAGAAATGAGCAGGAGGAGCCGAGGTGTTTGCTTCCAGCACGCAGTCTCCTCATCAGTCAGTCAATGCATTACAGCATCTCTGCTGCATTGCTGCCAGCTCACCGCTGACTCGGCTTACTGCTGCGGGAGCGGGGGCCCACTGCGGAATACCAATCCACCTCAAACTGTTTTCGTTTAGTGGAAATTTGAGAGTTGTTGCATGTCATTTTAGGGTGATTTATGGGTCACAGTCACAAAGACGTGTGTCTAATCATCGTCCGTCGAAAAGGTGCTGTATGACTGCGGTAACTGCAGTGGGGGGGTTTCAGCCTCGTCCTGTACTCTTTATGACTGTCTCTGGGCAAAACTATGAGCTCTCTTTGAGGTTTCCGATCCTGCATTCACAGAGAGTTGTAAATTATATGACATTAGCCCACCCCCTGCTCCATTGCATAACTCTTCACACAGCAGTCTCCTCCCTGCTGTTGCCTTTCACTGCTTCACCTGCAGGCTGCAAGGATGGAGAAGTGGCATCTCCCGCAGTGACTGAGAGGCACATTTAGCCTATCGCAAAGGAAGATCTCAGTTATGCTTCAGGTGGATAGAAAATGTAGACATTTCGAGAATCCCCTACTATCATATATTACAGGGTGTCTTTTATATCCAGATTCTCCACTGTCCACTAGATGTCACTAAATCATACGCATAGCACCTTTAAAACACATCGAAATTAGAGTACACACTCTCTATTTGTGTTATTCTTTACTTGTGTCAGTTCATTTTCAAAAAGAACCAACTTAAATGGGTCTATCTAAAAGAGTAAATTGAATAATGTATGGTCGACAGGAATTTATGCGGGTGGCTGATACATTTAGGTGAATGTAACGTGGTGGTCTCTGTTTTCTGGCCCTTCTTTTTCTATTTTGAGGTTGGGAACTACAAACGAACAGTGAAGCGGATTGATGACGGTCACCGGCTCTGTAATGACATGATGAACTGCATCCAGGAGCGTGCCAAAATTGAGAGAGCCTATTCTCAGCAGCTGACCGAATGGTCCAAGAGATGGAGGCAGCTGGTAGACAGAGGTAACTAGTGTTTTTTGTTTTGGTTTTTTTTTGCACTAAAGGACTGATAGTGTAAGGAAATTAAGCTTTAAAAAAAGTTATGTTATTGAGAGAAATTAAAAAGTTCAAAGAGCTTATATCTCTACGTCTGCTTTCTGTCTTGAGACGGAGTTTCAGTGCCTCATTCTGAATTCATTCTGCCATCAGGTCCGCAGTACGGCACGGTGGAGCGCGCTTGGATGGCAGTGATGACAGAGGCAGAAAAGGTCAGCGACCTCCACCAGGACGTGAAGAACAACCTGGTCAACGTCGACTTTGAGAAGGTGAAAAGCTGGCAGAAAGAATCGTACCACAAGCAGATGATGGGAGGATTCAAGGAGACCAAAGAGGCTGAGGAAGGTTTTAAGAAGGCTCAGAAACCCTGGGCCAAGAAGCTGAAAGAGGTGAGCAAACACTTTCTGTTAAGCTTTCCAGATGCTTATTTTGAAATTTCAAATTTTGATTTCAAATAAATCAGTTTGACAAATAACCAGGACATGATTTCTGATACACCATGTTGCTGTCTTGTCTTCAGTATCAGTAATTTGTCACCGTTACGGTTGCAAATGCAGTAAATACCAGATGTATTTTGTTGGAAAGTAATTTCCAAATTGACAGGAAACTACTTGCATCCACAGGCAGCTTTCAATTTTTACACAATATCAGCCACAATTTCAAAGCTCCCTAAAATGTCTGATATTACCCATTTTTTCACTGAATTATTTGTTTTTACTGACCCCTTTGAATTACACATTCCCAAATGTCACTCACAATATTAATCCAGTTAGAAGCAGTCGTTTGAACTTGAAGTCGATCTATGGATTATAAAAGACTAACTATTTGCACAGTACAAAAAGCCATAAATCCAGCTTTGTTTTAAAGGTTTCCAGATCAAATGCATTGTGTTGCTTTTCCTGTTCAGCTGGAGGCTGCCAAGAAGCTGTACCATGTGGCCTGCAAAGAGGAGAAGATGGCCACCACCAGAGAGGCCAACAGTAAGGCAGACCCCGCTGTGACACCTGACCAGCTGAAGAAACTCCAGGAGAAAGTGGACAAGTGCAAACAGGACTCGCAGAAGGTGAGATCGTCAGCCACAGCAACTCTTTTTTTGTTTTCTCACCTTTCTCTTTCACTGAACTGACACACTGACCTCCTCTAATATGACTTCACAGTTTTACCATGTATTTGAGGTTAATACAATTCAAATTTGATCAATAAAATGAAAAAGCAAATGAAACAAATGTTGAAAATATCTTTTCCAAAGCTGCTGTAATTGGCCCTATTTTTGTTTTGTTTTTAAACTATTAGAGATGTGACTAAACCAAAGTAAACTGTTTTTTGTCTTTTTGATAATAGTTTTAAAGGTTGAAAAATCTTTAAAAAAACAGCAGTGTGTAGACGTACACATGGTTTTGGTTTTCTTGAGCCTTTAAAAATACAAATTATTAGATACTGAGCGTTTTTTTTTTCTATGTGTTAACACATAGGCAAGAGAGAAGTATGAGAAGGCTCTGGATGAGCTGAACAAATGCACCCCAAACTATATGGAAAACATGGAGCAGGTGTTTGAGCAATGCCAGCAGTTTGAAGAGAAGAGGCTGAGCTTCCTCAGGGAGGTGCTGTTGGGTGTCAAACGCCACATCAACCTCACAGAGAACCAAAGGTTTGATATGTTTAAAGCTGTTAAAGTGAGGTGGCAGGGATCCACCAGTCATTACATATACATTGAAATCTTCTTATCTGTCCACAGATATGCTACAGTGTATAGAGAACTTGAAAACACCATCACATCAGCCAGCCCAGAAGAAGATCTGAAGTTGTTTAGAAACATCCAAGGCCCTGGCATGCACATGAACTGGCCACATTTTGAGGTAATGAATTGACAAACCGCTGTGAGGAAGTACATTTTCAAAGAACGGGGTATAATCTGATACAATTACTATCTCAGTGTAATGTTCGAGGAACATTTTAGGAAATTATTATTCCAAATTCAAACATGTTTTGTCTGTTTTTTTTTTAAAGGAGTACAACCCTGACCTCTCTCACAGCATCTCTAAGAAAGATAAGTCAAAGAGAGGAAATGATGGGGTCATGCTGACTAACATCACCTCAGCAGTGGACCACGTTCAAGCCGGGGACAGTGGAAGGTATCTCAGTCATGCTCCCAACGCTCAAAAATGATTATTGTTGCTTTTAAGTTGTCCTATCTGTATTTAAACATCTGTGTGACCGAATGTGACAAAAACACATGTGCTGTAGCACAGTTGACTGATGTGCTCCGTTGTGCGTCCAGTGTGAGCAGCTACGAGAAGACCCAGGCTGGCACCGGCTCCACAGATTGGTCCGACGAGGACCAGTCTGCCCCGAACTCGGGCAACGACACCAACGGAGGGCCGAACCCCTTTGACGAGGACATGGGCAGAGGCGTGAGAGTCAAAGCGTTGTACGACTACGAAGGCCAAGAGCAGGACGAGCTGAGCTTCAGAGCAGGTGACATGTAGCAGGGGGCTGTTTATGAGCTCCTTAAAGATGATGGGAGAAAGATTTAATTGTCTAATCCTGAATATTGAGCATCACATCTGGTAAATGTCACAGGTATATCCTTACAAGATGAGAAAAGGCCTAAATTCCTTTAAAAAAAAAATCATATTCAACACTTTGATTATACTTTGTGCTCCACACTATGAAACCCACTCCATGATTGCATCTCTTAGTGTTTTTGCAATTGTGCTTCCATCTGTCCACTTTATCAGAAAGAAATGCTACATAACAATCATTCATTATATGATTTCTAATAATAAATTCTTATCCATGTTGCCTGAGGATCAGTGCTACGATTCTGAGCCTCCGCTGCTGCTTTGCATTGTGTAAAAACACTGAAGATCAGTCAGATAAACAACTAAAGTTGTTATTTTTATAGTACTATTTCTATATCAATATATATATTTTCCTATATAAATATATATTTTTTGCTATATATATATATATTTAATTTGATCTCATGTGATTTCGAGCCTTGTGTCTGCTCACCTCTAAATATTTGACAATTCTAATTAAGACTGTGTGAGAACTCAGCTGGTTAGCAGAGAAGCTAAAGCTTTTATCTGAAAAATAACAGTAACTGAATATTTCAATACCAATTGAAGTAGCTTGCTAAGTCTAATTGTTAAATGGCTTGAAATTAACATGTATGTAAATGAAGGAATGCTGAAGATAATAAAAGTTTGGAAAATAAATTCATATCCTAATTTATATTTGGGTTTTGTCATTTAACTTAACCATAACTTTATATGTAATATAAGCAACATACTTACGATCATCGCTGATGTTATGTTGTATGTTATTATGTAAACAGTCACAATGGAGAATGGGATGATTCCTGTTTTTGTTCCATCATTGTGACATAAGTTATACTAAAAACGAGGACATCTTGTTTTAAAAAGCTTTCTCAAAAACATAATTATGACATAATTCAAGAGTGGACTGGAGTAATCCTGAAGCAGCATTTTCATTACCTGTGTTTGGGCTGATCACAGCAGTAGAAGGAGTCAAATTCATGTAAAAGTCCCTATGGACTTAAACCTGCCGCTAGCTGTATAACATTAGGGTTGCTGATTGTTAAAAGCAGAATTTCAGCCAGTATTGCTTTTATCTTACGTAGTCTGGACCATCTGAAACTGATGAGATCCAGAGTAATTGTCCTCATGAATTCCTCCTCATAACGTCATCCACCAATCTCACGATGGCAAGAAAGACTGATTACAGTCACGGCTCACACCTCCTTCAGTCAGTCACTCATGTCTGGAACCGAACATCTGGTTTCTGATGGGATTGTTCACCAAGGAAACAGCAACAACAGCAAAGAGATTCAGTACATTCGGGGAGGACAGATGATGTCAAATTTAGATGTTTGACTGACAAAAGTTTAAAAAATTGGACAGACTTTAAGCTGCATACGCCTACATCCTGGTATTTTCTGTTACCTGCAGCTCCACAGTTCCCTGAAATTCCTTCAAAAGAGGTGCACGAAGTGAATTTAAAATGGCAGATGCACGATCAGTCACATCATCTCCTCCTGCTGGATGTTTGTCTCTGTTTATCATTAAAGGTGACGAGCTGACGATGCTGGAAGAGGAGGATGAACAGGGCTGGTGCAAAGGCCGCCTAGACAACGGCCAGCTGGGTCTTTACCCGGCCAATTACGTGGAGCCCATCTAAGCGTCCCAGCTGAGGATGCTTGCCTCGCTGGAGTTGGAAACCCAGACTGAAGCATCCGGTCATAACTGCACATTGCCAGAGACTTCAAAGCAAAGCTTTCTCAGTGAGCTATCTTCATCCTCATCAAGGAGAACGCTGTTCAAAATCCCCCCAGATACTTACAATGGAAACTAAATACCGTCCGCTCCGTGTGTTGCTGAGTTAAAGATCTTTCAGGATGCTAACCTGCCACACAGTGTGCTCTTTACTCCGACTGCTTTGGCGTCATCAGTTGTGCCAGCGCAGCGACAATGAGCCATGTTCTGTATTTCATGTACATATTTTAATCCCTTTTTTACAGCCTGGATACTTGTACAGTTTGTTTCCTCGTTGAAAACAGTGTTTTCTTCCATTGTATTTACTCCACATGTTTCGCCTGAAAGGAATTGTTGGATGTTTTTAGGAAAACATTTTCTTTTGTCTATTGAGTTGGATGGGAAGGTTTGAACCACTTCTCCTAATGTGAAGAGGTTCGTCCATATTCATCCGTCAAACAACTAACAGCACCTAGAGAAAAAGACGCGACAAAGTTCCTTAAAGAACATTTACCACAATGAGCATATGCATCACCAGATCAATGGACTTCTTTGTTCACTAGTTTTCCGAACCCTCTGGGAAGTCCTCCATCTTAAAAGGTGACAGAGTCACTTTAGTCACCAAGTGACATATTTTAATAAGATGAACCAGACTGAACCACTTAGTTTTGTCTTTACTTTCCTCACCAGTTAACACCATTAAATCTCCACAGTTTCATGACGTTCAGTTAATTTTTTTGTGTCATCTTTCTTACAGAATTAATTTGATCCCAGCAGAAGAAATTGAACGAAATAATTCTTTAAACCTAATTAACATGGAGTGCGTTTGAGCACAAAATCTCTCCGAAGACTTACTGTGATGCTTGACCAGAAGTTTGGAGTCTAACTTCCCATCTAATAATATGACAGGATAAGAAAAGCATACTTTCCCAAATAGTGCAACTACTTCCTGCCCTGCGCCACAACATGTTTCTGTATTAGCATTTTGAAACAAGATAAAAGACAGCTCATCCTCGGTTAAAAAAAAGAACAAACAAAGAAAAACGCAGTCGCTCTCATCAGAGCTGTCTTTGAAATGGAAATATCTGCACTCTACCAAACAGTGCGAGGATTTTTCCCTTAACGTCTGCTACAACGTGCCTGTTATATCCATCAGCCTCCGTTTCTTCGCCTCCTCTGCTCGTGTCGGTGAGGCTGAAGCCACAAGCGAAACCTGCCTGGAAATATTAACTTGCAACTCCTTCGTATGAAGATTAGCGTAATTTAACATCCAGGGTTTTTTTTTTTTTAATCTGCAGTTTATGAGACTTGTTTACTCTGGGTGAATGCCCCTGACTCTCAGCTCTAATCTCTGTGATTATGTGCATGCTGATGCTCCCACACTCTGTTTACTGAACTGATCCAGCGCATGGCCTTGATTTGTTCCCACCAATTATTGGCTGAATTTTAACTTGATTAGAACTCCTACTCTATCAGGACGAATACAGGCTTTAATACGTTTAGTGTCTGTCTATTTAAAGATAATTCCTCTGTAAGAAAATGTTATTAAAGCTTTACTACTCAGAGACGCGTGTTGCAGTGAGGGGCGGGATTAGTTTGACTGCACATGCCCGTGAAGATTCCTTTTTTTATCGAGCAGGCACGCAGGTGTTCTCTTACAAATGCCAGAGAAAGCTCCAGTTAAAAAAGCGGAAACAGGATACGTCTTCGCAATATTGATGAGATGATTGACGTTTGTGCCGCAAGAGCAAAATAATTCCCGCAGAATCCAGGAGGGCAATGTCTCCTGGTGGGTCCACGCCTCTGTTTGTGTTTTTGGATTTCTGTGTTGGTCCTGTTACCGCTTGATTTGGAGTGGTGAAATATGTATATATGGCCTTAAATACATGTCTTACTTGCCACTCAAGAGACTCTCGACCATTACCTTCAACTCAATGAAAGAGAGCTCACCTCCACAGAATCTGACCCCAGCTCACCCAGATCAGTCTACACGGGGCGACATGCAGATCCTCTGTGAAGATCATATAATGTAAAAACAAACCACAGATATATACGTTCTAAATGTGTCTTACTGTATTTTAAACAGGACCGGACTGTTTACATTAACTGTGAAGCTCCTCAAGGCCCAGAAAGTTATTTAAGAATGCTGAAACGCTCCTTTTTTGTCTGTCTGTTGCTCATGCTGCAATGTCGAGGAAATGTTTTCAAAAAGAAGAGGGCTTCCTCTGTCCTTTTCTCTTTTTTTTTTTTAGCATAACGCTGTAAATTCCAAATTGTAGTGCCTGTTCATCTACATCAACAACAAATAAAAGATGTCATCAGAAAAAACTGAGGACACAAAAGGCGGTGTTGAATATTCAAATTTGGTGTAAAATTTGAAGACAGTCATTAATGGATCAAAGTAAGTGCGCATTTTAAATGGGTAATCTAAAAGGATTCAGAAAGTAGAAGCACCATACAGTAAAATTACAGGAACAGTGCACATTGTATGCATAACATGAAATCTTTTAGTATTAATGTGTGTATTTTAGTGTTGAAGATACTTATTCCATCAAACAACTAAATTTGCTTAGTTCTGTTTAACTGCTTTGCATGAATTATTTTTATTATTAAGAACATAACAGAAAAGCAATTTAGGTTCTGCAAACCGTTCAGGGTTAACAGAGTTAGAAATACATGGATCCGTTGGTGTTAAAGGAGATGCTTCATTCAGAACTTTAATTATGTAAGAGTACACATTCGTTTGAATTAAATCTAGATGAAGTTCCACATAGTTATACTTTAACTCTATCATAAAGCACCAGTCAGGGATTTAATGTACTCATAACTATAAATGCTTGTTAGGACCTGTAAGGACATTATTCAGAGCTGAATCCAGGATATTTTTTCTCTTCACTGTAAACTGGATGTGCAACAATCTTTGTGTTTAGTTCCCATATAATTAGCTATTAGATAGTAGTTACTAGCTACTGCTCTTCCAGACATGAAAAAGATAATAGTGCAGGAGGTGGAACAGCCCAAAAAATAAAGGGAAGACTCGGCATGTACGAACAAGAAAGCACGTGTGAATGTATTGTGGGTTCAGTTTAGAACCCACATTAGAATATTCCATTTACTATTACTTTCACTTTTACTGAGATATTTATCTAATTTGTTTGAACATATAAAATAAATATAAATCTAGTTTGATGAGAATGCTGTTTTCACATACTGTGCTCATCATGGTCTGGTCAGTACAGTCTAAACAAAAGTTTAGAACTCCCCTGTGATGTGACATTTTACAAGTAATAAGAAGCATAAAAAGGGAATAACTCAACTCAGTACAAAAAAAAAAAGCTAAAGCTAACACAACTGTGTAGAGAGTTCCTGTGATTACCTGCATTCAAATAATACCTGTGACCGCCTCGGGGCTTGAGTTTGATACAAATCTCCAGTTTAGATTCAGTAACAGATGCGACGAATGGAGGTCATCTGTGGTTTCGCTGTCCCCTTTATTATCGGGGTCGGCCACAATATTCCTGAAAAAGATGGTCTTCTGTTCAACTAAGCTCAACTGGTCCCACCTTTACTCTAAATATCTACCTGTTTATCTATGCTTTGGAAAATGAAGCTCCTGGCTGATAATACAAACCGCTGCCAGGGGAATTTTTGGCAATGCTGAAATTTATTGTCAAAGCATTGGATTCCATTTCAGACCTCGCATGACTAACAAGGAAATTATGCACTGAGAAGCACAGACTAAACTCCTATGAATATCTTTTATGAATTCTGTGGTGGATTTCTGTTTATTTTGTGTTCTTCCTGTTCACTGTTCAAACACACTGTGTAAATATTGTGTTTGCGGACAGGTCTGAGTATTAATTGCTACTGCATTTTCAGCAGAATTTGGCTCCTGGTTACTTTATAAAACAAATCTTTGAAGTTACTAAATTAAGTTTGATGAAATTCCAAACCTAAACATTAATGCTGTTAACATGTTAATGTTGCACGTGCACTTTTTTTTGTCTGAATTTTAGTATGTTGATATATGAATTCTGGAGAGGGGGCAGGTAATCACACCATTGGCTTTAAAATTAAAGTGATCAATGCGTGTTGTATCGCAATGGTTTTAAAATTAAATTTCTGACGTAACAACTACTAAGGCTAACATAAGCATATCACGGAGCTGGAGTGCAGTTTTTCTTCTTGATCTATTAAAGCTAAATCTAATTCAGGATCTTTGGGGTTCTGGATCTTGTCTCAGCAGCTATAGCGGTAGAAGCAGGGTACCAGTCAGCAGTCCATCACAAGGAGATGAACGAGGCAAACAGCCATGAAAACTTAAACTCACAAGGATAAATTCGAATTTTTTCAATTAATCTTACATCAATATGCGTTAATTCAAAGGGAGCCTATGCACACATGAGGAGATCTCCTCTTAACAAATGAGACAGAAGCGCTCTTTTTCTATTATCATGAACTCGTTCTCAGACTGCCAACTGTAAAAGAAAACATTTAGAGACTGTTCACACACTTTAGCTCTATGAAAGCTGCAGTAGCAAACAAAGAAATGTATGCATAGACATGAACACAGTGGCAACATTTCTTTTCAAATAACATAACAAATACACTCTTCAGAGGGGGGTTTATTGAGTATTAGATGAAGCTTTCATAGTGTGACCTCACTCAGGCAATCAATTTGACATCTCTGCATAAAAAGAGGAAACGAATAATATGGATAGAGAAATCCAAAGCAAAGAAAATATTCACGAGAGCAAAGAACTCAGTGACTGCACTTTTCTCTTGGTGCAAATTGAGTTTATTTTATGTCCTTTTTATTTTATGCTCACAGCCTTTCTGGGGCTGCAGATGAGAATTGTCAAAAAGGCAGCCGGATTAGTGTGTCTGCAGACTGGCATTGATAGACGGAGAGTCTGAGGTGGAACACCAAAGATTTGGTCACAGACTGAGGTGTAATACAGTAAATTGGAACTTGAATGCTGAGTGAAGCTGTATTCAGCGTAACATCAACAACAGCTGAGACGTCTCACGGAAATTTTCTGACAACGTCAGAGTGGAACAACACAAAATATGACAAAGTCATTTAAATCAATCATTCACATATTAGTACTGGGTTTGCAAAAACTTAATTTAATCACATACTGTATCTGCATTAATTGATTATTCATTTAACATTATTTTTTATTCAGTTTGAAGCACTTTGGGTCTCAGACACCATTAAGACTAATGCAAACATAGTTGAATACAAAGCTCCTTTGGAATCCATCTCTCCTTACCAAACTACGCGTTAGAATACAAAACACATGATTAGCTCAGACGCAGTGGAATTTCTGGATCTCTGCTCTGGATTATATATATATTTTTTTTTATCAAACTGCTTAACGGTCATCTGCAACTCAAAGAGGACACACAGTACAAAGCGTGTCAGGTCCTGTGATTGAGTGAGTTCATCTTGGCTAAATTAAAAGAAACATGAGTAGCCGCAGGTAAGGGAGACAGGCTGAAGCTTGTCTGGAGTTACACAATCGCATTATGCAAAAAAAAAAAAAAAAAAAAAAAGGCAGATTTATGCAAATAGAAAGGCGGTTTGTTGTCTTTCATCTGTTTGTCTGCATCTTTAGCAGGAAAAAGCCTCCACAGCTGAATAGTTTTGTCTCTTCATGACAACCTCTCTAGGTTCAGTCAGTGCACGTGTTCTATGTCAGGTTTCCTTTTAGACTGAGGTGCTCAAGTGCATGGTGAGACTGTGTCTCATTCAAACTCTGCATGTTTCGGCCTCCTCTTAGCCTCATACGGGGTGAACAAACTGGTATACCAGTCTCTGAGACACATCAGGCTTGCGGATGATGCCCTTCTTGTAGTACTGACGGATGGAGCGGCTCAGCTTATCATAGTTCATAGCAGGTCGGTTCTTTCTGAGTCCCCACAGTCTGGCTACATGAGCTGAGTCTTCGATCTTGAAAATGCCTGCAGGGAATCACAATAGATTTAAACCATAAAAAAGGCAATGATCGTATTGAGAGAAATATGGTGATTTGCTAACATGGATTTCAAGACATAGATCAGAGTCGTAATTTTTAGATGTATGATATTTTTAATGTTTATGGCGTATTTTTTAAACACAACTGCGTATATGCATCAGGACAAAAAAAGCCCAGACTCGAAACATTAGAACTTCCATTCTGATTGAAAAGCAAATGCTGTTTCAGATGGGTTTTTTTCTTCTTTTTAATGAATTTACTTTTGATAAAGAAAGCATAAAGATATTGTGCGAACATAAAAATGGCCCTGTGAATATATTTTACTTCAAATGGAAGAAACAAGCTTCCATTTCAAAAACCTCCTTGGTCATGTGGCTTATGATTCTTTTTAAGTTTTAAAATAGAGATGTTGGAGGACTTATGCATTGCCCTTTCAGGTCGCTATGTAGGTCCACATTGCATTCAGTCATCTGCCTTTTAACTCTGAATATTGCTACATTTAGCACTTTGCAAAACAGGTATTCATCAAAGATGGCAAAATTACATATCAAACATTTGAACATTTTCCAAAGCTTGAAATGGACCGACAGTCGCTATTAAGGCTGGGCCACATGCTTGAACCTTGTATAAACAATGAACAATAAGCCCATTTAGAGTACATGTGTTGCGTGAATCGTATTTGAACATCTATATATGTCATTTTCTACAACCCCTGCTGTTCTCTTTATATATCATGGGTTGTTGATGGCTTTATCTCACTCTAAATGATGTTTAGTAGTTTGCGTTAATGTTTGTCTCTCAGGCGTTTGTATATTTGATTTCCTTGTACATTTTTCTCAGCTGAGTTTCTGTTTGCTAGCCAAACACCAAGATTAATTTGGTAAGTACTGCATCATACTCTTTTTCTCCATTGACGTAGTTATGACCCAAGGTTCTAATTTGTCTTAAGTCAGACACTGACAAAAGACATTGTTTGATTTCTCAGTTGAACTTGTTTCTTGCATGGTTTGCTTTTAACTTTAGATTTATGTTTCTGGTTTGGTAGTTACTTTATTCTGCCTGGATTTGTCTGCATTTAGGTCCTCACCACAACAGGAGGTCCAAAAATGTGGACTAAACTAATAATTGAAATGATTGAAAGTCAATAATTGATCGATTCATTGAAATCTTACATATAATGTAAAGATAGAACAAACAAAATACCTTCTTTAAAGACTAATTGCCCTGTTGGAGGGGCAGCACTGGCCATAAACATGCATGTTAGGTTAATTGGAGACTGCGAGTGGTTATCCGTCTCCTAAGTCTCTGTTTGACACTGTGATGGACTGGCAACCTGTCTAGGGTGTACCCTTCCCCCCGCCCATTGTCAGATGGGATAGTCTCCAGCCCCCTGTGACCCCCCGCAGAATAAGCAGAATAGATAATAGATGGATGTCCTGTTGGATACCTTTTTCTTTATTGAGCCAGCGGATGCATCGTCCATAGTTGTGAGGTTTCAACAGGAGCTCTCTGAGGAACTGCCACAGATGAATAGGTTGACCCGAGCATGAGGAATCTGCCTCGGACCACAGCTCCTCGCTACCTACGCATCAAAACACAGGGCATGTGCTTTTTGAAGAAAGCATGTCATGGTTCATCGATAATAAGTTGCCCTGGGGACCAAAATATTGCAGAACTGTTCAATCCGTAAAGAATATCTAGTTTTAAACATGATTCTGTAAGTGTACCTCCAACTTTATCCCGGCTGGTTGATCTTTTTTAAAACATAAGCATGCCACAAAATTGATCTTACCTGTAGCTTTGAGGTCTCCAACTGAGCACCGCTCTTTCATCCAGGCAGCTGGCGATTAAAGAACAGCAGACATCTACATCAATTACAGGAAATTGCATTTTCTCCAAACAAATAAATGCTGGTTGCTTTCAATTTAACACAACACACATAAACATAAGTTGATGTGGTTTTAGTTAGCCAAACATTAGATAGTAAAATCATCATTGGAGGTGGAGTCGGTTATGCTGAGCTGGTTAAATAAACATGACTCACTCACCTGACTTCCATATGTCCAGGTGTGCGTGCAGGGTGTCTCCACACAGTGGGGAGCGCTGGCGAAACTCTTCCTCGCTCATGGCACATAGATCCTTCCCCGTCAGCTCATGGAAGGCCTTTCCAGCATGGGGTAATCTGTACAGATGTTCGGTCCACAGCAACCACTTCTGGACGTTCCCTGTGTTCCACTCGATAGGATCTGGTCACAGATATAAGCAAAGAAAGCTTCAGTTATTCACTATAACAACATTTTTGTTGAGTCATATTTAGTTATCTGAAGTCGGGTTTTTTTCAGCTTTATACTGACCATAAGTTGTTACACATAATAAAGCCTCTGAAGGCAATCATACTTTTATGTCACTGAAGTTATAATCAGGAGAACAGATGACTAGGCATCACACCGGTTTATAACAGCGACAAGTTGTACAATGTTTGCTTTAGGAGCCAAAAAGGCCTCGCCCTTGAATATGTGTACACGTCTGCTGGCAGGAGGGAACCATCACTGTCACAGTCCTGAAGTATTCATTCAAAAGGTCAGGATTAAACAGATCCTGGAGCAGGCAAATACAGCTTTGCGTCAAAGGATATGATTTAGGAGACCTGTCATCTAGCCTGGCTGTCGACAAAAATATATGTATATATATTAGCAGTGAGATCCAATAGTTTAAAAGCCTCTGAAATAACGTCTGTGTATCTGCAAATAGTGAGTAACAGCTTTTTAGCCTGTCGGTTATTCGCATAAATCCTAGAGGAAATACCTCCTCAAAATGACAAACTGCGGTAGCAGAGAGCTACTCACCTGGAGTGATGTTGAGCAGTTTGCAGGCCGTTTCAATGTCCTTTAAAACTTCTCCCACGACCATGCTCTGCACCTGTTCCAGAGATCGTTCCTCCTCCTGCCCTTCCAACCCGGGGGAAAGTCCCTGCTCCTGGCTGTCAATAACGGGGCACTGCTCCGGTTCCTCCTGGATCTCCATGCGGTTCATGGGTACAGAAAGGGTTGGAGATGCCTCTGCAACCTTCACCACCCACGTGGCATCTTCGGTGAGGAGCATGTCGAAGCAGGAGAGATAGAGTCCTGGCACGCCACGCTCCAGGGCTTCCATGCTTGGTTTAGAGTCCCCCATGTCCCAGGATTCTCCGGAGATTCGGCTTTGCTCCAGAAGGGCAAAGGAGTCCTGTGTCATCCCTATCAGGGACCCATACTCTGACAGTCTGCTCAGAGGGTTTGACATTACTACCTGAGATGAAGAGAAGACACACGATATTTAGAACATGTCGCAAAACATGAACTTTTAGCCAGTATTAATAAAGTTTTGAAAAATGTCCATCAATTCTGAGTAAGATGGAGTTAAATAAACTGTCTTCTCACATAAGCACTTAGTAACATGAAAAAGTGTTACTAAGTCTTCAGATGACAAGGATTCATTATTACCTTGACCTAAAGTTACTTTTTTTTACCTTTCTTGCTGCTAAACCAGCCACAGTTTTGTGAGACACTCCATCAGGGAGTCATGTGAAGCACTAAGGAGAGCCTGTCCTGGCTCATGCTTTATAAGGAGCCCACAGTCTAATGGAGACACTGGGGAAATGAGTTTCAAGCGAGTCAAAACACACACAGCGTAGACAGGCATGGGGCAAAATGGATTTGACTGAGTCTCTTATTTGTGGGTCACTGGCCCAGAATTGTCCATTTCTTGGGGGTGGGTGACTTGTATTGAGACATGAGGCCGCTTTGCCTCCTGCCTTGGCTTTCAAGGTGCCGTCTCTACAGCCTTCTGTCTCCACTGTCAGCTGGAGATTTTAATCAAATAGAAGTTAGACAATCCAGAGAGAAACGTGTACAAAATCTTCCCAGCACCACATATTTGAAAACAGCTACAACATCCACTAAATGAAGTTTTCATTTACGAGTGAGGTAACTTCATTTTCAAGGAGATTGCCATTAAAAAAAAAACGCTTTTAAGGATGTAAGCAGCAAGGGTAATCCTGGATATGGCACCATTAATGTGTACTTGCCACAGCTGGCACATGGGAAGACACACTGCTGCCACACACCTTGTTATCAGTGGTGAAGGAAGTTTGCTTGCACACAGCACATGTTCAAGGAAATGTGTGGCTTGATTTGACAAAAGGGCAAACAATTAAAGTCTCATAAAAATGTGCAATGTGATAGACAGCACCAGTCAGCTCAAACTGCATGGGTAAGTCTGAAAATAGATCATATCTGTTTCATATCTATTTTTACGAAGGAAAAAGACTCCCCAGACGTGGAAGAGGTGTAAATGTTGGAGTCATTTTGGACTGATTATGGCCCAGGCTCTTCAATTATGCTTGGTCCAATAGACGACTGTGGACGACTGGTGCATGTGGTGAGAAATTAAATTAGCTTTTTTTTAAATCATGGGCGCATTCATTGTAAAGGCAGTGGTGAGAAACTACATCTTTCCATCTTCAAACTTTTCAAGAATTGAATGAATCCCCAAAACATCATTTGCCTCGGACCCCCACTGAAAAAACCTCCACCCCGCTCTTCCTTTTATCTCCAAACTTCTCGTAAACGACAACCCGTCTTCCTTTTCACTCCATCAGGAGTCAGATTAAAAGCCACCGGTATCCCAGCCTGCTGCTGTGTGTCAACTCTGCCCTGTAACAGCTTGCGTTAAACCCATTAGCAAAGCAAATTTAGCCATATTACCTTCTTCCAAAAGGAAGAGGGGACACAAGAAAAAAGACACCAACTCACACCCCCAGTGAGAGAGGGATTAAGACCCTGACTGATCTCTAAATGAGTTTGGTCAAGATGCTTATATTCATTTCAGGAGCATTAGAGCTTGCTCCATTTACTGACACCACTATGCAGGAATCTGCCCTGGGAAACTCATTTTTCTCCACAGTTTTGATCTTTTCACATGAGACATGTAATTATTTCTCATCTTCTTTTTTCAAATATACTAAAACAAAGATTAAAGGAACTGAAAAATAAATCTATATTATCACTGGAAAAAAAAAACATCAAAAGCCTTCTTAAAGGGCTTTTGATAAGCCAGCAAACGCTGCTTCTTTATGTCTAAGCCTCGTCCTAAAGGAAAGAGAAGTACAATTAATATAGTTTAAAATTAACTTCAGATCTAATCTATCATTTTTGCTAAAGAGTTATGTGAGAAAATGTCAGCTAGGAGTTTGTGGGAATTGTAGTTAATGAGTAGTGATAATTAGAACCAAACATCCATTATTGTTTAACTGGGATGCTGCTATTTGAGGTGAAAAAGAAAAGGACATGGAACAGATTTGAAACTGTCCATTTAAGGGTGACCAAAATATTGGCACAGTGCTCTGCTGGTGTTGTTTGAGCCTGGAGTTAAGGGGGTGTGAACAGCCAGGCGTGACTATTTGCTATGTGAGCCTTAAAGGGAGATCACTTTTTTAGTTGTTATTGCTTCTCATGGGAAACTTGGACCAACTAAGGAAGTGAAATTGTTCAGAAAACAAGGATAAAGGAAATAGTTTTATCTTTGTGTGAGGTGTCTTCTCCCAACTGTTATTTGGAAGGAAAGAATTCTGGTTGGATGAAGTGATCTGCATCTGTGGATTGGTGCCTTAGGCTGTTTCTTTATGGTAACTGTGTGAAAGGCAGCTGCTCTGTTCCCATCATAAATGAATGTTGAAGGGATCAGTTTGAAGGTATTTGTGTGATGACAGCAGAGAGATGTGGATTCTATTACAGATCACAAATGCACCAATATTATGTGTTTATTTATTCTTACTTTTACATTTTATTGCATGCAGGCTTTCTTATCTGGTGTGGGTTATATCAACTGCCAATGTGAGATTATAATGATATGGTGTTTTCTTCCTGCTGTGAAGAACACTGGCATTGAGCCAATAACCTTTTGAAAATTAACCAGTGGCCATGCTTTGCTGTTGGACTTATTTCATTTGAAAATACATAGTAGCACCAAACAACGGGACATCATAACTGAATGTGAAAGAGCGAGAACAGAGCAGTTTTATGATAAGGTCTAAAGAACTTTAAATTATTTGGATTTTTCCTTTCTCCAGATGCACAGATGCATAATTAGTATCGCTTTGTCAGAACAATAACCTGCAAAGTTTCTATGTGTTCATTATCTATCCACAAACATGCCATTTCTTTCCCACTTGTGATTTTATTGTCTTCTACAACATGTCCTCCAATCAAAACAACTACTCATCCATTGTCAAAACCAATTATCACTAGTAAGATAGTGAAGGGCCCAAGCCTCTCCCAGCTTACACAGGACCCACCCTGGACAAGTCACCAGTCCATCACAGGGCTACACAGAGACAAACAACCACACATATAGTCACTTCTGTGGACAAATCACAAATTAACCAAACATGGATGTTTTTGGATGGTGGGAGGATGCTGGAGTCTGAAGACAGAGAGAGATTCAAACCGGGAGCCCTCTTGCTCTGAGGCAACAATGCTAACCACCACACTACTGTGCAACCCTCAACACAACTACAGATAGATTATTTTGATAACCATAAAACAGCACAAAGGGACGTGCTATGAACCGCCCTCCCTCCAGGTGTTGGGAAGGAAATGTGACTCATATCGGGATTTCCTCGTTTCATCTAGTGCTTAAGGTAAGAGGCTATCCTTTTTTCTTAGGAGATCAGTAAGTCTATAATGAAGGGTTAAAAATTACTCAAGGGAGAATGTATCACCTCCAACATAAAGTGAAAGTGTAACGATATGTATGTGCTGGAATCACAAGGACAAATGAGAAGCTGTGATTAAAAGGGAAACAACAACTTTTTAAAAAAAGTCAGATGCACTTTTTGCAGTTAATCTGAAACTTGGAATGATGGAATACAAAAACAAACAGCCGAAATAGAAAAACAAAAACAGTACAAACGCTCCAGTTAGTCAGGATATTAAAAAAAGGACAAAAAAATCCTCCCTCAGAGGTAGGATTATCATCCTCAGCAAAAGGGTTTCAACGCCAAAGACAAACATGGATTACTATGACCGTGCATAACAAGCATATACCAACAGTGTGCATGTGTATCTAATATAACTGCTGAATTGGTTAGACCTTACTCTGTCCTTAGGTTTAAACGTCATAGGCAAACAACATGTGACATGTCCATCTTGTTTCAACACTAACTCTTCCAATGCTTGGCAGTAAGAGAGGGGGGTACGCATTGACTTAGATCTGTGGCAGGAATGTATTCAAATTTTCAGTGAAACCTTAAGTAAAACTTGACAAGAATAAACCCCCGTTTCACTCGAGATCAAATGATTTATGCATCCTTATGCTTTGTATAGAGTAGTATTTAGATAAGAGCAAGTGAAACCTAACAATGTCTTTTCATTTTTCCAACCAAACCATGACATTATCTGTACTCTTTGCTAAATGTATGTATGCGTTTCTGTTGAACTTCTTCCTTTTAACTCAACTGACACTGGGGATAAATGCACTCTGCCTCTCATCAGCTGTGAAATAATGGACTGAAAAAAAGTTACTTCAGATTCAAAAGATACATTAGTTTTGACTGTCTGAGTAGATCGTTGTAATAAATTCCCCTTTGTGTATTTTTCCTTTTATTTGTTTGGATGGTATCCTCCCCTGGAAGAGTTTCAAAGAGACACCTCTGCAAAAAGTTTTAAGAAGAGTATTTAATTTCCCCGTAACTCCCTTTAATTCCGGTATTAGAGATCTGTCACTAATGTGAGAACTCATCATTCTGGTGAAAAAGAAAAAGGGAGGAGAAGTTCCATGTGTAGCTGCTGACTCAACTTTTGTGCTTCTGCCATATGAAAACGCAGGAGAGGCTCTGCAGGTTGATGCATATTAAAAATATAGGGAAGTAATATCCTTAGTTAATTTGGATTCTGCGAAAACTTCAGAACTAAAAATATTTCTATGTTCCAGGCCTTTCTATGGACAGATGAGAAAGAAGACTCACAATATAGTATAGAGAATGTTAAGATTTGTCACACCATGCCAAACTCTAGTTGCCAGGATCTTTTGAGAAATGATCACCAAGAAGTCATTTTAAGGCCATTGTTGCCTGGTTAATTCTGGTTTTGTTTGGGCAAAAACAGCTTGGTTGAACAGAGAGTAGATGAAACTCATGAAATTTAGAAATGCACTGAAAAGGGAATTCAGAGTTTGACTGTGAAAGATACCCGTTATCAGGTTAGAATTCAGGGTCAACCTGAAAAGTGGTAAGAAAAAAAATAAAGAGACGTATGAACTCATCCTCTCATTCCCTTGTGAGGTGATGAAATACCTGGAAAATGCTTCCTAGTACATTCTCACCATGTAAAATGATAGGAGGCATGCACAGAGAAGCCCAAGATGCCCAAAGCCGTTCCTCACATACAAGCCGCTATGCTGACAACACTGACTGTCATGATTGCTTTCTGATGGAAGACTGTCTTACTATTTATCCGTTTATGTAAACAGGGTCCCAGCGTGTGGCCATGCTGAAAAGTCTGATATGGGTCCAAAAGATATCACATCAGGCAGAGTAAAATATATCTGGATTGAGAACATGGATGGAAGTATATTTTCCTATGTTCCCCCTTTCCTCCTTGGATTTAATATGTAAGGGAGCCCCACAAACATCAGTTGTATAAGAGAAGATCACAAACACAAAGGTCCCACCAGTCAAATCAAGTCAGAGTTGATGTAGACCCATTAAACTAGCAGTGAAAAAAAAGCTTTTTGTGTCAGAAACATAAGAAAAAAATTCTAATGAGCATTAACACAAATTTAATATTGTCATGGCAATGCGGTTTATAAAATAGTTTTTAGTAATACTTTATCTTCACTTTGATCAGCCAGGAAATGTTTGTGAGAAGCTGCACATCTGTGAGAACAAGCTTTGTGATCTGTATCCAAGTCAACAATTATCTGAAATTATTGAAGCCTTGAAAACATACCTTTTCTTTTACCTGAACAGGGATATATATATAAATATACTGTATATATATATATATATATATATATACGTGTGTGTGTGTAGAGATGTATATAGATGTGCATGAGTGCACCAAGAAACAAATTGCTTGAGCTCAGCAAACCGTAGCTTTTATTAAAAAAATGCTCTTCATTAAAAGAAAACAATAAACTTTAAAGTTAAGAAGGTGCATATCAAACATCAAAGTTGTTTTAAGGCTTTTTTTCTTACCACAGCAAGATGCTCAGCTGGTCGGAGGAAAAGGCTGGATGGGATGGTGGAAAGTGCTCCGCTATCACTGACTCACGCTCACTTCAGATGGGACACCTAAATGCTACCTGAGGACTCCCGGATGACTGCCACTGAGCCCCCAGGCTGAGGCCTGAGACTGTTCCAGGCTTTTGGGGAAACTTACAACCTTAAAGGCACAGTCCAAAGCACAACGGCAAACTAAACTTCAAGTGAAAGCACCTGCTGGGGGTGTGTACAATGTAAGACGGAACGAGGACTGAGGGACTGTGTGCAAAGGAATTTCAACACCATTGACTGCATTTTATATTCAGCCTTGGCAGCCTTGTTTACTTACGCTCACAGCCCGTGTGTGTGGGTGTGTGCACAGGAGTCTCCTTCCAGATTAGTTCAGACTTCAAAAACTGTCAGTCAACCTCTGTGCTGTGGTGAAACAATTCATCATATGTTATAGTATGACATTTTGACAACCAAAACCTAAATTATTTGCAAAATGATCACAGCCAAATTCACCAAATGACAAGATGATGAACCATGAGAAGATGTCAACTGCTTTTTTTCGTTTAAAAAAAGAGTTTGTGCTACTTGAATGTGGTTCATCTGGAGCAAAAGGCAATTTTCCAATTGCAATGAGTCATTGGATAATAGCCATCACCAAATGGAACATCACTGTCAAATGAGCACTGGTTTGGCACACGGAGACATCAAGATCCCAGAACCATCAGGATCAGTGTCTTTCCATGCACTGACACCTATTGTCTACATGAATACCTAAAGAAAAGTTTTTCCCATTATCTCCTCTGATACAATATATTTCTAATAAGTACCAAATCTCCCCATTTGGCAGAAGACGACAAAAGCAGAAAATATTCCCACTTCTTAAATCTCCCTTTTGCTTTATGTGTTTGCACATAATATTAATTTTATACTCCAAATCTTTTGAAGAATACCCTTCAATGTTCACTCCTCCACAATATAATATAAGACCAAGGTGCTGCTCTCCCGAATCGAATGTCTGTGGAGAAGCTCAATCAACTTCTTTTAGCTTTTTCTTTTCTCATGAAATTACTGAGGTTGGTGTCTCATTTTGCTTCGGTGTGCTGGTTCCATAAAATGTGGCTAGATTCTGTGGTTATTTAGCTGTTTCTTGTTTGGTCTTGTTTTTCTTCTCATTCTCCTGGATTGAACTGGCCAATCATTTGCTCTCTACGAATGAACACTTCCTTACTTCAGTTCTGTAGTTTTCCACTGCTTAATGTTTGCTAAACTTCTTAATTGGAAATGTTGGTTTCCCAGGGGTACAGAGTATATTTTTGTCAGGGGCTTGGATGACTTCATCCCAAACAAAAGCAAGCAGTCACATTAGATCATTATCGCTGTCAAGCGCGTCAGACTATTTACTTTTACTTGACGAGAACAGTGTCACAAGCTCTACTCCACTTCCATCATGAAATGGGAAAGCCCCTGTGAACAACCCTAGCAATCTTTCCAGGTAACACTGATATTACTCCATATGACTAGAAACCAGGAAATTGTACAATGTTTATGTTCTCTTTTTCTTCTTTGCATAAATTTTTTTTTTCTTTTTTAGTGTGACTTTTTTACCATGACTTTTAGGCTTGGCTGAAAATTGACTTTGTCAGCCAACATTACAGCCTCGCAGAGCATTTTGGATGTCAGATGGTTTTCATACTTGTCATTTTAAGAGGCCTATGGGCATGTAACTAAAGGAAGTTCTAGTCCCTCCTTTTTTTTTTTTACGGTTGTGATGAGCTCTGTGACTGTTTCACCTTTTTCATTTTCTTGGTTTGATTGATCGAACAAAATGGGTAAATCTAGGAAAAGAAATATGCTGTTTTTTTTTCGGGATAAAAGATGCGTATTCGAAATGATATAACTGGTGTCATTTATCAGTCAACGATTTCCAGAAATTTACAATAGATGATGATGTTTCTTTGAGAAGACCAGAACAAAGCACAGAAATATCATGAGCATCTGACATCTGATTGGCTCCTGTTTATTTTCAGTTAAATGAAAGATGTCTATTTATTCATTATTTTTCTAAGATGGAGCTGTCAAGTTTGATCACCTTAAACGCACACAAATGGATTCTTTGTTTGATTTTGAGAGGGCGTGAACAAACTGTGTCACAGCCTCTCAGCGGCTGGTGATGGAAGACACACCAAATCAAACTGAGGAGCAGAAGGCCGCTTTATTAACAGTTAAACCCACATCAGTAAAACACAGCATGCACAAAAAGCACAAGTAAATGTGTTGAAATACTGTGTGGGTTCTATTACATTCAAACGAAAAACCTGGAAAATGTGTATTTGCTTTTGGCTTTAACCACAGCAATTTTGTCACTAAAATTTGCATGGCAGTTTTTTCCGATGACACTTGACCTTTTCTTTGGCTCCGGAACAGCATTTTCATGGTTGAATGACAATCAGCAAAAAGAGGTTATAGGGCTGGATGCCAGACCAGAAATGTTCCAAGGAGATTTTGACATGAGTAATGGTTGTGCAGGTGTCCCCACTGTAAACAAGCACCAATGACCCACCCGAGCTGTCTTAACAGAGTCAATAACATCTCTGACTGCCGGGCTGTATTGACTTGAGGTTATCAAACTTAATCGGGATCATGATGACTTCCAACGGTTCGGAAAGAGATGCCAATTTCAGTTCAGAAAATTGTGAGATAACAGCTTCTTCTAAATCTGATCTGCTTTGAGCTGTTTAAAATTGACCTGATTTAGTCTGAAGGACAACAATAAAAATGTCATGTATTTCAACATTAATCGTGCGGAAATACTCCATACTCATCTCCAAAATACTGAGATGAGTGGTGACAGTGGCAAAGTGAGGAGACCTAGTAACATTGCTTTCCAAACGCCATTCATCTCGTATTCATCAGCCAGGCATCAAGCCAAAGCATGACACAGCTTGTAAAACAGGCCCGAAAGACATGCCTGATCCTGCAAATGCTGGAAAAACTAACTGATTGTAGGTAAAGAGATGGAATGTTGTGTCATTAATGACTTGTAGAGGTGGGAAAAATTCGGATAAGAAAGGCCGGATATCCGGTGCAGTGGTGGAATGATGATGGGTTTTTACCCTTGAGCTGACTGCACTTTTTCACACGTTGTGAGCAGATAAATGAGACACTCAAAGGATGTTCAAGTTGAACGATACGCAAAGCTCAATTTGGACAAATACTGGATAGTTTGGCTTTGTTCCTTTATACTACGCATGAGATCGTAAATCCATCAAACAGGTTTTTAAGAAACTGCAGAAGAAGGCTGTCGAGACAGGTGGGGAAATCGTAATAGACCTCAAGAAGAAGGAAGATGGGAGCTGAAGGAGGAAGTATAAAACACCTGGGAGGTATAGACAGCGGTGGTGCCAGTGGTAATTGGAGCACTCATGCTGCCACTGTCAATGTTTATCATTTGCTCAGTGTATTATTACTTATTCAGTTGATATTTTTCAAAAGTATCTAGTTGAACAAGTTGACAAATGCAAATGTAGATCTAAAGTTCCATCTTTAAATAATCACCCACCCTTTTGTCTAAGTACTTTTCTCAAGAAACCAGTGGATATCAGTTTGCATGCAAAGGAATGTGTAACCAGATCCTGGAATAAGGGAAGAAACAGGTGACGTGGCATTAGGATAATACAGAGAACCCCGTCTTCTAATAAAAAATATGGAAAACAGCTGCTTTCATTGCATCCGACCAGATACAAAGTCAACATGAACTCTAAAAAATGAGTTACGAAACATTGGAGTTAACTTAAACCTGACTGATGAGCAAACTCATACAACCACAACGCAGCAGTATCCACTGCATCCTGGTCTCCTAAGTCTTTACTGTAATAAGTCAGTCCCGATCATATCACATTGTGCAATGTCTCAAAGAGACACACAGTCAGACTGAAAAAACAACAAACTAGCCAACACTTAATGGATCTGTCTGCTTGTCATATCTAAAAGAAGATTTTTTTTAAGGCTAAATTTACCATTACCATTATAACCTACTGGGCATTCTGATTTTTGTCTTTGCATTTCCAAATATGGAAGTGCATCTCCAAATGCGTTTTAAATGATAGTTTATTCACAATATAATTTTGAAAATTAAATATAGTTAATTTCGGAAGTGGATGGATGTGTTCTTAATTTGTGCTTCTCGGTGTTGTTTCTGTCCAGCTGACCAAGCTTTGTTTTGGTTTCCACCAACGTCCAGGGAAATGTGGACTTTAAAAGCAATATGGAAGGATAGATAACTTAAAATGGATTAATGATGGTACTTGTCCTGTGAGTGGTATGAAGTCCATAAGGATATATTGATGGTATTTTTGCGAAGACTGACTCCCTCATATAGTACAGTGTTATCACGCAAATTAACATTAATATCATATCAGAAGCACTTTCTGCTACACTTAAGAGTCCCCTCCATTTACACCTTCTGCAACAATGCAGCACTTGGAGAGAGTTAGCTTAGCATTTTCAAAGTGATAAAAAATTGCTTGTAAACCATTTTATTATCATTGCTGCTTTAATCTGAGGAAATAGTCTGTCACTGTTTGCTGTCCTTGTGAGCTCTTGATGCTTTAAGCCATCATGTCACTAAACTTTTGCTTTACATTGCTCGTCTTTTACAATGTCTCCACAGTTCCCCGCCCAGACAAATACGATCCCTAATCTAATCAACATGATACTTCCCCTCTATTAACCAGATGTTGCATAAAAGACACGTTTGCTTCCTGTCTCCAACACCGTTTTGTTTTATTCACTGCAAGACTAAAACAGAGCCATGTTTTAAATTCGTTATAATTCACATTTATTTAGAAGCTGATGCTTTGGAGCAGAATCACATACTGCGCAGAATAGCAGTGGGTGGTCGGAGTGCTGTGTTTATGGCTAGGGGCAAGACTAATAGAGCATACCAATTAAACTACGCTCAAAGCAAAGCGTGTAGCAACAATTTTATCACTTACTTCGTATCTAAAACATATTCTTAAAATTGGATCTTTAGTGCATTGTTTAAACATATATCGTAACCTCTCCAGTGTTTGTAATCATGAAGGAAAGGGATTCTGCAGAATTACTTAGTGTGTTTTTCGTCCATGATAAACACCTTTTGTCTAGGACACCTGTGTCCCTTCACTTGAACGCCCCTGTAGCCTTTAACACTGAAGATCTGTTTGACTTGATAGAAATGACTGGCAGTTATCAAATAAACCTGTTGACTCAAGTGCCATGAGAGATGGAAGATCTGATAGGAGGTTTGCACTATTCATGCACAAGAGTCAATATTTGTTTTCAGTTACCTTGTCACTCTGTCTGCACATTCAAATAAGTGCTTCTGCACACCCACAGGCATACACAGTCTCAGAATAACTCAAATAAACTATACTTGTGTCACTGTAAGGCCATACGTCGGGGTTATCTATTGTTTAACTAAGAAGCTGAAGAACTTAACTATAGCAAGAAAAAAATCATTATATATTTAATTAGAAACTAAAACATTCAGTAAAGACTAATTGATTCTTCAAACATATTCGTGAGTTATGAAAAACAGAGGTTTTCTTTAGCTAACAGGTAGAACCTGATCTCTCTGTGGATTTATGGCTAGAGATAGATGACAGCATGAGTCACACATAGTTCACTAACCATACGGCTTCATTTGAATTTTGCACACGCTCTAACTTTAGAGCTTTCATTTCTCTGAAAATGATTGTTTACACTATCTGTTAGCCTGAAAAACTCCCAACATGCCGGGCTGAATAGCAGTTCAGTCTGTGCATGTAGATATCCATCACCAAGATTAAGATATCATTTATATACGGTTTGATTTTTGTATTTGTACATATACACAGAATACAACAAAATCGAAGTGCATCTACACATTGTTGTTGCATATTCATATATACATTAATATATATGTATATATATATATGTAAAAATAACTAATGGACAATGTAAAAAAAAAGACTATATCAAAAGGCTTGAAGTATCATTCCATTGCGCACACACACACACAACTGAGCAACACACAAACATACACACAAATAAAGAAATTGTTCTTAATTATTCTTTGTTCATCGCTTAGGCACTGTTTATCTCATGATTAAGAAAATGACAGAAAAGTTGCTCTGTCACTGAACCGGTTCAAATGACGGACGGTACCTTTGCATCTGACAAAAGGAGCCCATCAGGACTGTCTTCGAACTGTGGTTTACCTAATGCCACTAGAGGGCAACTCTGCAGGTAGAAAAAGAGGTCCTTTCACATCTGGGAATACAACAGACGTTTAATAGGGTATGCTTAAAAAAGGGAGAGCTTCAATTCAGCATGATGATGTTGAATTAGTTAAATATGGCATCTGGAGTGAAAATAATAAGAGGAGATTTTAGGACAAAGCTTCCCTAATTGACAAGTAACTGCGTGTAAATGTGACTTGTTCTCAGATATTATACAAAAAGTCAGTGATGCTCTTGCAAGCAGTAATTCATCCTTGATGAATTTCAACTAAAAACACCATGCTGATCGACTAAGTCTTCAGGACACGTTAGATTATCTGTTCATTCCTAATTAGTCAAATATACTTTCTTTTCTGTAGAGAGAGATGTTAGGCCTCTCCGGGCTACTGCACCCAAAAGCGTCATCATTCAAAATGATCACTTTACCGCCACACACTTATCACAAAATGTGCAAAGAACGAACAGTTATATATAATACAAAGACAAATTGTGGCAGATTTACTAAGGGAAGTCCTGAAAAATGAAATAAATAATGAAACATAAACTAAATGTAAGCTAACCTGCAGGATACATGTTTGCAGCAAATGTCAGGAGCACACAATTTAGGTGTTGAATTTAATTATTTCAGTGAATGGCAAAATTGACTAAATAGCTGCACAAAACAATTTTTGAATTTTTAAAGTACATACTGCATATCACTGCATATATAGTTGTTTATAAATGCAATGCAAAACCAACATCTCCCACTTATCTGAAAGACAGTGCTGATTAGCATCAACATGTTAACACTGAGGCTAATTGTCGTTTATCAGCAGGTTTAGAAAGATGAATAAATGAATTCTGCCTTCTTGCAATGCTGAATCAGCTGTACTTGTAAATGGTTGTGCCTCTGCAGTATCTGTGGGAAGGACGTCTTTTAGAGATGAGATCACAAGAAATCGAAGCTTGTTTTCGAATAAAGTATCTCAATCTCTGCAAAAACTGACCTTTTGTTTCCTTGGTCATGACAAAATTGATTGTAATGAGCTCAAGAAGTGGTGATTCCTCTTCCTTCATTTAAATGTTTATCATTGCTATCATGTTAATTGGCTTGGATCTATAACATCAAATGATAAGATAACAAAATTACATCTTTGGGCATAGTTAAGAGTATGAAAAATATACTCTTCAATCAATGGGTGCGTGATCCTCCACTGTGAACAGAAAACAAACTTTTACACACACAAAACTATCTATATATCAGTCTGTTGATGATGTCATTAAGAAAACCAACTTATTTAGGGATAATAAGGCTGATAAACGTCTAAAGCTCCTCGACCCCTTCCATTTTTTCTTTGCAGGAACAGGAAATACAGCAGTACAGATACAATCAATATTGGCTGGAGCCATAAAACAGTTCTATTGCAGTGGCGCAGTGGTGCTTCGGGGTAAATGATAACAAAAGCATGCTCATACCCCGATGCTTACTCATTATCCGTTTAAATCTGTTAGATCTTGCTAGCACAACATGGTGATGGAACCATTGAGAAATTCAGATTTGTTATTAACATTTAATATTTGTAGTAACTACATCTCCTTTAAGGAGATTCAACTACTCATTGGATCCCCTGTGCTGCTTTAAGAAACACTAGTAGAACACATTATTAAAGATATGCATTGGGATTGATAGATGACAAAATACTTTTAGATCAAAATCGTTGGACTAACAACCAGGAACCTGACGTGCAGCAGAGAGAAGTGCAGTTGAAATCTTCAGAGATCACCAACAATGGGTTTGAATGTTGTTTTTGTGGCTTGGCAACACCTTAACTGACAATTTCACACAAAAAGGCGTCAACGCCAACAGTAGAAAACATGGAAAGGCGTTAACGCCCAAAAGGTCGACATCTGGGCTGCAGAGGTGCTTCTTCTCAGTCGCGTTTGAAGGGTTACACTACTTTTCAAAAAACACCATACCCATCATTCTTCAAAGAAGCCTGTCAACATTAATATGATCTGAAAGATAATGGGCAAGAAAAGGCAGGGTATTTTTTAAAAGCGCATTTCATAAAGAAAGGTAACTCAAAGTTGTTCACAAAGTAAAGCAAATACAGTTCAATCTGGATGAGCTGCAGCTGTCTTAACGTCTAAGACCTGAAAAAAGAGCATTACAGTATAGTCTACTAGAGATGAAGGCATAAATGAGCTTCTCGAACCCCAGCTCTGGATGTGAGATCCAGCACTGGGTTTCGAGAGGAAAATTCAGGTTAAGTCAATTAAAAAAAAAAAGATTCTGAAACTGAGATTTTGTGTTGTGCTCTTTGGATTCAAACAGGATGCAATTTTTTATAGTTTAGTTTTTAATTTACCATAAAAAGAATCTCTTTTGTTACCAAATAGAATCATATCTGTCTCATCCTGAGAGAGAGAGGGTCTAATGGACCCGTCATTTGGTGAAAGAGACGAGTAGATCTGAGTGTCATCTGCATAGCTGTGATGACTGGCAATGCTGTTATGTATGATCTGATAAAGAATGTGAAGGCCGAATGATAGCGGTCAAAGAAATTAGCCTTGAGGGACTCCACGGGCCAGTAGAATAAGTTCAGATTGATTCAAATTAATGGAAACAACTAAACATGATCTGAACCAACCCAGAAGTTATGGCCCCACTCAGTTTTCCAGTCTATCTGGAAGGATTTTGTGGAATTTGTGGTTCACAGTATCGAGGGATAAACTATGATTCAGCAGCAGAAGAACTGATATTAACTGCTTCTGTGTTCATTTGAATATCATTCAAGACTTTGATCAGCGCTGAGTGCTAGGATTTCTTTCTAAAGCCAGACTGAAATATCGCCGAAAGACTGTATTTAGGAAGCTGTTCAGTTGAATCAATACTATTTTTCAACTTTGTCAACAATCTTCCCATTAAGGGGAAGATTAGAGGAAAATGTGTTAGGGCTATTTCTAAAGATATATCTTGTTTTTACAGTCAATTCTAAAAGAGGGACAAGCTTTCATCACATTCGGCATTAACATATCCGGATCATTCGTTTTCTGTTTTCTTGTCATTTGTGACACGAGTTCATCTTAAAATGCGGCAGTTTTATAATTATCTAAAGGTGTCGAAGCCATCCGCAATATCGACAAGGGAAAATTAAGTATAATACAGAAAACAGACTTATGGTATGCTGCTTCTTTCAAAAAACGACAATTCATTCATTGTTTCAGTGTTAATTTAATCATACAAATGCTTAATTATAGATACAGAAAAAAAAACAACTTTAATTTGACTCAGATAAATGTGCTGTCTTAGGACTATGTAAACTTTCATCCCATCCACTCAGCCTGCCACCCATCTCATGTTCATACATAGTCAAAAACTAAAACTTAATGAATCCAGCAATATTTAGACTCCCTCCACGTTTCTTTCACACAACCAGTAATCGTACAAGAAGGAAGCACACACATGCACTCACACACAAACTGTTGAGACTAAAAGAGGCATTAGAAAACAGTGTATACTGTTTGGAAAGGGAACTCTCAGATGGTACAAACACAACAGAACTGCAATGCAAAGAGCCGATGAGTTTTACAAAATTACAACGGAGGCAACACAAGTAATAAAAAAAACATTCATCCTCAATTAACTTAGAG
Organism: Menidia beryllina; assembly: GCA_013363375.1. Lineage (NCBI taxonomy): Eukaryota > Metazoa > Chordata > Actinopteri > Atheriniformes > Atherinopsidae > Menidia > Menidia beryllina. Next base: position 15,929,036 of record JABUIW010000205.1, read on the forward strand.
AGTCGTCAATTTGGGGGGAAAAAACTAAACTTACAATCGAATGTGTTTGAGTGTCTCCTACTCCTCAAATTGTATCTGGTTTATTTCTAGGCCAAATATACATGTGAACTCACATAATGCACAAAGCAAGGCTGAATGAAAATTTCGGCTTTAACAGCAGACAACCTTGTTTATATGATCAACACAACAGTGGGAAAAAATCCCACATCTTTACGATGAAACGTTTAAACCGTAATGAGCAGCCAACCAAAATGTTTCTTCCTTTTCTATTTTTTTTTAAATGCTGGTACCACAATCCACAAAAAGCCCCAAACACAAAGTCTTGTTTTCATTTCAGAGGTGGTTGACAGCATAGTGCAAATAGCAGTTCACAAAACAGCAGTGGCAATAACGCTGACACAAACAGTTTAACCTCACACTTTAATGCTCTATCCTGGGCTTTGAGTTGGTCGTCTGATTTTTTAGCACCACCTACTGGCTGCATATGGGACATTTTGAGTCTGCAGTGCACAAAAAGACAGCGCATAAACAACACCGGGGTGCTTGTCGAATCGGTTCAGTTCCAGACGGCGCGGAATCACTCAGAGATACTTCTGAGGAACGCGTCTATTAAAGCTCTCTCCACAGGGATGTGTATGTGTCGGGTCATCCTTTACCCAAGTAGTATACACCATTTCACGTCAGTTAAATCAAAATAAAACCAGGGACATACATGCCCACGCAACAGGCATGCACACGCAGACGTTTCTATTTAGAATACATACTGTAGACAGGGACTCACTCTCCAGGCAAAAAAGATTTAGATGGCTTTTTAACCTCTCACCACGCCTCACTTGCTCAAACTCACTCACATCCTCTCTTAACTTCAACATCTATTTAAAGAGGAAACCCACCCTAAAGAACAAACGGCCCATGCAGTCTGAATCAGGCCCCTGCAGACTGTTGGTTGGAGACAGCACTGACTGGTCTCTTGGCTCTCTGAATTTTGTCTTTGGGAGAAACGGGGTTCCTACACAAAAAAATTGTAAATATTTTCTTTGCAAAGCTTCCCATGGTCAGTCAAACCTCCTCTGATAGGACACTGAAGGACTGGAATGGTGGAATGCTTAGTGTTTGTGAATTGGTTTTAGCGTCGCAACTTGAGGTTTTATGTTGTTTATTTCCCTAAAAATATATTCTTAAAAAAACACTCAAAAAGAAATGGAGGGGTTCAAGAAAGGCCCACTTCTGGGATTGTTCTCCTTTGGTCATCCTCAGTGCACCGTATGACGGGCTGGATGACCTGCAGCCTTCGATCCCCCAAAGGAAAAGGAACAAAAGGAGGGCTCCAGCCTAAGGAGGGAAAAACTGCACATTTTCATCCATACGGACTGGAAAAGTGTGCACCACATTACATTCAGGGTCCAGACAGCAGATAATGGTGTTCTAACTCACCGGAGCCCAAACAAAGTTCAATTAAAACAACTAAAATGCTGTTAAAGCTCGGCAAACACAACGAGCAGATGATCAAACTTGGAGCTATGAGGCGCAAGTTGGTCATTGGTTCGATTCCGCGGCCGGTCCCTCAGTTTGATGACAGAACAAGACAAAAACAGACACTTCTGCCAAAGCCAGACAGAAATTATGATAAAAGCATAATTTAAAGGATACAGGTCCACATTCTAAGTTTCGTATATGACCCATTCTGCTCTTGCAAGTTTGGGAAAATATCAATTTCCCGGCTTTTGCTGTAGAAAAGAGGCCCCATCGAAGAGAGAGCCCATCCACTGGGACTTTTTAAACTGAAAAAGGCTTTGGGGTTTGACAGAGAACATAATTTCTGTGTATTTGTGTTGTTTGTTGTATGATGAACAAAAACCTAGAAAGATATATGGAGGGGAGAGTCTTCATCCGAGCACGAAATGAAGTGACTTGTGTAACTTATTCCAACCACTTTCAACATTTTATCCAAGACCCAGTCTGATGTGTAGCTATGATGACATAATGTCATGTGAGGGACATCTAAACGAAACAAAAAAAAAATCTAAAACGATCTCCCTTTTTCACTACCGTCAGCTGTGTTCAAAATATTTCAGACCTGTGTAGGAACCCCAGAGAGAGAAAGTCTTCAGCTGCCTTTGGGTACATAACGTTACATGTGGGTTGTTTAGGGTGATTTTCCCTTACATCTTACATCCTTGAATCTTACAGTGGAAATAAAAAATAGTCACGTGTATCTGTTTTTACAGGTTTATAGCACTCTTAAATCAAGCCTTCACACATGCCAATCCGGGTGTTGATGTCAGGTGGGATGTTTCAGATGCGATTCATCACCTCTCTGTCGCCTGCGTTTCTGCCGAAAGGACCACGGGCTCCGGTGGAGAGTTGTAATGAGTCAGTATAAAACAACTGTTCCTTCCCCCTTCAGCTCCTCAGTATTTGGTGACTCCTCCCTGGGTGTTAAGCTCATCATTCTGCAAAGGAGTGAGGGGGTCTTTGTCCTTCTAGCTCTGTCCAAATGGAAAGGGACCGTGAATACCCTGGGAAAAAAAGGAGGAAATTTGTGTTTTCCATTGAGCATCAATTGCAATAAAAAAAGTCACAACCTCAAGAAGTGATACAGGTTTAGGAGCCACAATACTGTTAGTTTTAGTGGAATCTCATAGCTTTTAGCAGCAACAAGAAACCACTCGGTTACTGTCCTTTTAAATAATTTGCTCACTTAAATTCATGCTGGTTGACAAAGTCAAATGGAGCTCCATGTTCCTGTTCAACCACTCATGGAGTTGTGAGTTTAAACTGTGAACACAATGTGCAGCCACAACATGAATCCTCAGTATAATCCAACAGCAAAATAGCTCATCAGATTCACAGACGGATTCAATGTTAATTCAATCAGCAGAAATGACAAACTCTGAAAAAGTTGATCCGTTCAGGGGAACTAGTGATGAATGGAGTAGTGATAATACTCACAGAAGACAAAAGCCACACTAGCAGGATCGCTTAGCTGTAACCTGGTTAGAAACTATAAAGCATGCAGTAACTGATGATCATCAAACCAGTAGGGCAGCTGTGGAGTGGTGGTGAGTAGACATGGTGCAGTTTGGCAAGACACAACGATGTCGTCTAATTGGCAGCTTTCAAAGAATTAAGGGTTTTCATCATGTCTGGACAGCTGATCCCATCAGGACATACACACCTACTCATCTGCCTTAAATATCCAGTTATAAGCAAAAAATGTCAATAATAAAGCTTCCTGGATATTTTGTTTGTTTCTAACTGAAACTCACCTTTGATTTCAATAAAAATAACAAAATTGAATTCAGGAACTGTACAATTTACAAGAGAAATGCTGTGAAGGTTTCAGAGCAGCATTACTTTCTGAACATGTTTGCACATTTAAAAAACCAAACAATAAGTGTGGACCTTAGAACTGTTCTGACTCTTTACTCAGGATTGCGCAAACACAACAGTTTGTGACTTTGGTTTCCAGCCTGAACTTCACACTGTTTTAAATAACAGGGGCTTGGGGTTTTGAAGTCTTTAACATGAGAACATATTTGTGTGTACAGCGCACAAAGACACTCCTTTGGTGAGCCAAATGGGAAAAAAATAGCCCAATCATAAACTCAGACACCGCTGTGTTAGACCAACTCCTTCACCTTACCTGACCTGCCATGTTACGTGAGCTCCCACCAGAAAAAAACACTTCACACTTTGACATCAGAAGCCAAGAAGAGTCTTAATTCTGTGAATACATACCTGGCCATAAGTCACCATGGAAAGATTGGTCTGGAGACCATTTGACGCTCTATTTACAGCATTATGAGACAGTCCATTCTGATCTTGCTGGATTGGCTCTTGTGTGCGGTCCCATGCTCCGCCGGGATCTCTGAAACCATTGTCAGTGGCGTCGTGTTTGTTCTTCTGTGGCGAGGCGAAGGGGTTGAAGTCTCCCTGCACGTTGCGCTGGGGTTGCGTGTTGAATTCTGTCTCGAAGGAGGAAAGCTGCTGAGTCACGCCAAGGAGGCCTCCGACTTCTACGCTAAGGATCACCCAGATTACATCTGCAGAGAAGAGAGGACCCCACAAAGATGGAATGACTGCAAATGACCGAGCAAAGACACCGACCTACGGATCTGTGTTCTAATCGCAATTAATATTATACAATTTAAAGAGAGGACAACGAGAACAAGTCAACGTGACAATACATGGTAAAGAATAACAATTGTAGCCTAATGAGTGCGGCTTTGAATGAGGCCATGTGGTTTTCCTACCTCCATAAAACAATCCGGACGCTGTGCACATCCTCCACTGGCCCTGGTACATGCCGGGATTTGTGGGACTTCTCATCTGCACACTCACATCTGATACTTCTTGTGGGTCTAGAGACTTCACCATGACGGTGTTCACGTGCCCAAACTGATCCCCACCGATGTATTTGAGGCAAACCCCCGGCGGCCACGACTCCGCACCTACAATTTAAATAGATTCATCCGGCCAGATAATAAATAACTACCGCTGTAACGTTTCATCTGTTGCATGGAGATTTTAAAAAAAGATGCCTCACTGATCACAAGAAGTACCTGTGTTTTGTATCCTCCAGGTTTTTGTGAACACCGTATCTGGAGGGACAGACTCTCCTTCCCCAATTGTCACATCTTCAACGAATGACATGGATGGCGTGTGGATGTTGGGGCTTTCGCAGTCATAATACGCACCAATAGCAGCTTGCAGGTTCCTGTTCAGCACAAAGCAAAACAAATTTCACCACAGGTGAAATTGACACCATGCGACTTCAGACATGATTCATGTCTAGTGTTGCAGCTAAATGTGAGAAATAGAGAACATGTCTTGTGTCTATGTCTTGAGCTTTTTATTCTCTAAAAAGAAAAAAGAAAAAAAAAAACGGCTAGACAGATGTGACCGTAATCAAAACGACCACACCAGCCGCGTATATGATAAAACAGTTATTTCATTTCTCGCTAGCGGGCCTTGTAAAGGTACTACAGCTCACTTCAGATGCCGAATGTGAAAATCCACCCTAACATCGATTTTGACAGGCCTACATTAATAGCTGCATTGATCTGTCAAAGCGCAGCCTTTCAGTCACTGGACATTTTTGTACAAATGCGCTCCTAATGGCTTCAGTCAGAGCATGATGGAGACTGAACAATACCTCAACTGGATCGTCATTCCAGCATCATTTAAATAAGCTCGCCACATTCTAAAATGTAACCATGACTTTGATTCAAACAAGGCCGTCGGGTAAATGTGCACAGACAAAACATCAAGGTCTACGTCTCCAGATTGTAGAGAAAAAAAATCTAAATCTACAGTGCAGGATGAGCACTGATACTGACATAACCTAAAGGTTTGAACTCCTTCTTGGCATCACTCTGACAGACTTTAAAGACCTGAGGTTCTTATCAGAATCAGAATTATTAGCACTTTAAACAGCATTTTATCCGTCAATAAAATGAGGTTATAAAGACAGTAAGCCTATAAGACAATACCGACTGATCAGAACAGGATGAACAGGATGAGCTCGGGGCCCTTAAAAAAAAATGCTTAAAAGGAGAGCTAAAAACCATCCCCGATATACTGCAAAAAGCCCAACCTATCGTGCATCAGCCACTATGTTTCCACCAAACACAAGGAGATTCCAGATGTTCTGTGCCCAGCTGGCTGCTTGGTAGGTGTGAGGGGCACCAACTCAATATTAGTAGATGTTGCCAGGTATCAGTCAAGGCGTTCAGTGGATTATAATCAGTAAAACAACAAAGTGTATCCTTTAACAAGGTGACAAACCTGAAAACTAAATGAGGAGCCGTAAATAATCTGGACCAAGAGGATGCTTGACTTTCTTACTTGTGAGTTATAACACAGGATTCCTCCAACAATCCCAAATCCAGGTTTCAATGGCAGCAAACCGAGAACTACGTCTTGGTGACGTCACATTTATAATAGTACTGCAAACACAGGACCTTGCAACGCGGTTATGTGGTCAGATTTTATTTTCCCAATGCTTCGCGGCCGTCGCTGCTTGTAACCGACCTGCTACGGGACACGCAAACACGCTTCGATCAACCCAGCGTGTCCGATGTTGATGGATCACGACTGGTTACGTCATTACACACACTCGAGGCGGCTCGCGTTGCCTGGAGTCGTGGCTTCCCGAAGAGCTCACTTAAAAACTGGCTCCTCACGCTATTATGTAACACGGCGGCTACAATTGAGAACTCCCTGTGTGGGAATTAGCAAGCTAGCCTAGCTCATTAGCTTGTTGATAAATGTGTTTGCCCCTTTTTGACAACGTTTTTCATTGTAATTCCTCGTCGGAACAAACTTTACATTTCACTTCCGTTCTCTCCTGGTCGTCCAGTAAGAGTTAACTGCCATTTCCCGTGAAGGGACGAATAAATTAGCCAGAACGCTTTGGCCATCATTAGCCAAGCACCATGTGTGGCTGCCACCATTTTTAAAAAATAATAATTTTGCGGCACGCTAAAAGCCGCATTGTACAGTTGGATTTGCGTCTTGTTGCTGGTCAACAAGCACCCCCCCCCCCCCCCCCCCCCCCTATCCCCGCACTCACCAGTTGGTCATGTCCAGGAAGAAGGCGCAGCCGGCTGGGTTGAGCTGGAAGCCCAGTAGCCTCTGAAACTCCGATATTAGGACGTCCTTGTCCGTGGTGCCCATGCAGCTGAACTTCTGCATGAGCTCCGCGTCCACGTCCATGTCGGTGCCCTCCATGGGAGCCGGGTGTCCCGTAACTGAGACGGGGCGGTGCGGGGGTCCTCTCTCAGTTGAATCCGAGGCCTTGACCAGCCATAACAATCAGCTCAACAACAACAACCGCCAGTGCGCATGGCACGACCAGGGGGACGGTGTTTGACGTTGCAACAGCGACAGCGTCACCTCGGACGTCATCTGTTGCTATTTGTGGCCACGTTTTCATTGGTTTATCAATGAAATTCATGTTTTCCATTCACCCCAATTAACCGCATGATCGAAACTGGATGCATTGATACTGTAGCATAAACACACAATTTGGATCAGTTTCCGGTGGTTCTTACAAATTTTGGTAACTATCATACGTCCTATGTTTTCAATTTTTATTTTGATTTATCTATTTATTTTACAGAAACATCAATAAGCTAATACTTAGAGAAAATGGATGTGCCCATTATTTTTTTATATACAACACTTATGTAGAAAATCTAAATGTTTTTTTGATGTAGGAATTCTGTTCCTCGTCATCATTTAGGGATTTCAAGTTATTAAATTGATGTTTTCAAAGGGTGACTGATTAACCGCAGGACTTTCAGTTTAGCAACTTCATTCCTACTGTGGTTAAAGAAAATTAATTACTTTTGTGAGACAAAATGTGCCAACATTCCCATACAACCATAATGATAATTATGGAATAGGATGCAATAGGATTGCATATTTGCATACTTTTACTAGGAAATATTTCAAAATACCTTGAATTTCATACCAGGAATTGAATGATAATATAAAACTGCCATGAACTGTAATGCTAGAAAGAAAAAACTTTTTCAATGAAAATATTTTAAAATAGAATTTTGATAGCATTTTATGTTATTTTTTACCTTTCTATTGATATTATGATTAAAAATATCATTTCATGAATTGACTGTTTAGTTTTTTTTTAAGGAAAGCCAAATGCAGTGTGGGTATTTTAGTTGTATATATTAGTTGAATTTTCCAGAATAAGATTTTTTTTGTTTGCTTAATGCTTGTCTGATTAAAGTTGAAGAATAACAGTTATGGTTAAAGATGGCACAAGGATGATGAAATCTCTACATATCTCTCCCCACATACACATGGTATAATTTAATATTTTTTAGGTTTTTCAATAGGCATTGAAAAGGTATGAAATGTTTAGATGCATGTTTCTTTGTGAAGTTCATAAAGATGTTGTCATCTTGAAAGAATGGTTCTTGTGACCCTCATTTCTTTTAAATACAACTGACAATTTTATCATTTGTACAAAATCATAACCTTCTTGATGATGTTTTTTTTTTATCGTGATATGTGATTTGATTTGAAGACCGTGACAGTACATTTTTCAACAAGCCTAATTTTACCACAAGACGTTACATTTTCGAAGACTTATTATGTAGTAATTCAATTTCAAACTGGAAGTGTAACAATGTTGTTTGAAATAAAGTACATTTTTAAAAATGGATGAGCAAAATGCTTCAGTCATATAATTTAGAAATCCAAACATAAAAACCCGTTCAAAAGTGTGCTGTAAGGGTAATGCATCATGCATAATACAAGTAATAGATTATTCTGTATCACATAAAATCATTCTCTTGGTTTTGAACAGTTTTATCAGTAAGTTCAATAATATTAATGTTGTTGTTTTATTTGTTCAGCAGAACCCGCTGTTTAAAATCAAGTTTTTTTTTAAATTGCTACTCATGTAAGAACTGAAGGGCTGGGTCTCTATTAACAAAAAAAAAATTCATCCAGCGGAACCTTTGCTCAATGTTTTCTGCAAGCATGATAGGCGGAACTCTTTACTGTTAGGCCCTGTTTCTTGGTCGGGACAGTTATAGGGAGCACAGGAACCGCGCTCTTCTCAGAGCTTGCTTAAAATCATGCCGAAGTAAGTCATCGTAAAATTGCTACATTTGTTGTTGTGTGATGTTTTTCACATTCTCTAAGTCAATTTATTATTTTAGTATTTGTTGTGAGCAGTAACTGGTGGTAAGATAGTGTCTGAAATGTTTTAATCCACTCTGGCTTCATGTGAATACTGGGCGCTTTGTTGGGATGTGTCTATTTGCTGGAGCGAACGTCGATGCAAAGGTTATCTACCGTAGACCAGCGCAGAAAGTCTACATTACATCGAAATTGAGTTGCTGTGCAATTCAGAGGTTACTCTTTTAACTCAACGAGATATTAATTACGCCGTTGACTGAACAACTTTACTTAAACCAATTTCCTGTTTTGTTCTGGGTTTTTCGATCGTTTTCGGTTACATGAACAAAAATTACCCCCCAAAATCCCAAACTAATCCGTCATTTATCAATACACCTGGGATTTTGAAAGTGTTTGTAAAGTCTGTGTGCTTTATGCATTTAAATTGATTTTTTTGTTACTTTTTGTTTAACAGAGCAGGATAAGCTATCAGGATGGTGCTCTGTGAAGAAAAAACGTCATTCCAGTATACATTGTTTAATTCCTGCACATAATGCCAAAATTACTTTAAAAACAACTGAAATGTCTGTGAAGTGGTAGTTTAATGTGATTTTATGTCATGCCAATTAGCTAGACCACTATGTCAAGGAATCATGTGTGTGAATTATTAATACTACAAAAAATAACTAATGGAGGTGTGGATTTATGTTGACATCAGTTTTTTTTAATCAATCTTTACATCCAACAGGTTTTACTGTGACTACTGTGATACTTACCTTACACATGACTCGGTAAGTTGTGTCCTGCGTCCCCTGAAATTATTGAAAGTATGAACAAATGTATGAACAATTTCTTGCATTAAAACAAATAATTCTGTTTTATCTGAAAGCCGTCGGTGAGGAAGACCCACTGCAGCGGTAGGAAACACAAAGAAAATGTGAAGGATTACTACCAGAAATGGATGGAGGAGCAGGCCCAGAGCCTGATCGACAAAACAAGTGAGCAGAGTATTCAGTCTTATTCAGAGAACCTCATTTCGTTTTCAGTTTTTTTCTTGTTTGGGGAGTGTCTGGGTGACGCTAAAAACATGGGGGTAAATGAAAAATCCTAAAATGGAATGCGATTTCCTTTCATTTAATTTAAACTGCGTTTGACTACAGTTTCTACAGAACGCCTTATGCAAACAACAACAGCAATGTCATGGCAGTACACAGTGTTAAATCTAGCTTGTGTCCCGAAGACCTAATTAGAGTTTCAAAGCTTTTCTGCTCACTGAACAAACGCAGCCCGAGTGCCCTTTTTATTTTTAGAGAAAAATGGATACAAGTCTTTGATTGGGTACCTGCTCAGGCTCTTTTGAATCTCGAAATATTCAGAATTCGAATTAATATTTTGTAACGCCTTGTGTCTGATGAGAATTTGTGCTCCTGCTCTCAAAGCTCTCATCTGTGTAGAAAGCTTTACTTAGAGTTGATGTATGTCGGCATTCACACATCTGATTTGAACTCGGCATGTGTTGTTCGTTTTATTTTGCTTTCTCCATAGAAATCGAAAGCTGAAAATGTTTTGTTGGCAATTCGATTGATTTTACAGGATAAACAAGCAGCATTTTATCATTTGTTTTTGTTTTTCTCTTCCTCTGTGTGGAAGTATTAGACTGCATGCATCGGCCTCCAGAGGGCTGTTTATATTTCATATATATATTATAAAGAATTCTCAAGTAAAAAGATGTCTTTGATGGATTGGATTCTGAACCCCATTCTAGCTCCACAAAAAATATTTGTGTTGATATTCCCTCTTGTCTCCCACAGCGGCTGCATTTCAGCAGGGAAAGATTCCTCCCACACCGTTCCCCGGTGGCCCTCCCCCAGGTGAGCCCGTAGTCTCTCAGCAGTGTGTAATTTCATTAGCGAACACGAAGAGGACGCTGTATTTCTATTGTAATACGTGTTCATTTAAATAACCTTTTAATGATTACATGAAGCTTTATTCCCATGAGGAAGTGGTGTTGAGTGAAGTCATTCCAATAAAATCCTACTACTGTCTTTCAGCCTTTTGGACCTTCTGATTAGTCAACTGTTGTCCAGCACTGATGAACAGTTTGCTACTAACACTCTTAGGGTTAGTGATAGGCAGAAAGTGAGGCTCCATGTCACACACCTTTGTGGAGATAATGGACAGAAAACACAAAAAATGTTTATCATGTAAAACTAGGAAACAGTTCCCTCACAGTAATCTGGGGTTATTCCAGATGTTCAAGGCAAATTAAGTTTGTACAACTTTTTCTTGGCTGTGATTGAAAATGCGAAACGATGTGCAAAAATGCTCAAAAATTCCTAAATGTGGATTAGTGATCCCAGTAAAAATACTGAGTGTGTGTTTTGCCTTCAGTTTGTCAATTTTTCAATTACGCACTATAACATGAATCATTAAAAGAAATGATTATAGATACAAGCACAAAGGTGGTCGTTTATCTTAGATTAAGTGCTTCAGCTTTACATGGTTCCTTTACAGGCGGGAGAATGAAGGCAGTTAGTGGCCAGTGTTTAGTCTTAGGTGTAAATGTGTTGAGCTGTCACAGAGAAGGAGCCTCACAGCCCGTGTCCACCGCGGTAATTACACACTAACATTTGCTGTTTGTTTACAGCTGGCCCTCCTCGACCGGGCATGCTGCCAACTCCCCCCATGGGAGGTCCACCTATGATGCCCATGATGGGGCCTCCACCACATGGGATGATGCCCGGTGGGCCTGGTAAGAACCACCAGACTGGGAAGCTTATTTGTGCAATCTGTCTCTTTTGCTTTAAAAAGAAAAATGAGTGGAAAATGCAGTCTCTGTGATCATCTCATACAGTTTAATTGAAAACTGGATTTACCGCCTGCAGATGTTTCAGACCACGCAGTTCGGATAAGATGTTATTTCTTATCATCTTTCTTCTTCACCGATAAGTATTAGATCCATTGGATAATGGATCCAGTACATCTAATACATTTTAAAAAATAGTACAGCAAACGAAGAAGATTCTCAGCTTTGCATGTTTTTGGGAAATAATTGGCCTCCGTTTTTATTTTTTTAGTATTTCTAACACTGTCTGAAGGTTTAATATCAGAAACATAACATTTCCATGCAGTTGTAGCTTCTTGAACATGTGGCAGAATTTTAAAGCACCAACATGTCTGCCATAAAATGGTTCGGTACTCTTTAAGACGCATCGCTGTCATTTGTAGGAGGCATGAGGCCGCCGATGGGAGGACCCATGCAGATGATGCCAGGACCGCCACACATGATGCGCCATCCTCGCCCAATGATGATGCCAGTCAGGCCGGGCATGGCGCGACCAGACAGATAAGGCCGATTGGACTTTATGTTCCCTTTGCTACCATGAACAGATGCTGTCCGGTGAAAACCCGTCTGGATGTTTCATTGCAACTTTTTAATGTTTCTTCAACCAGCCCCTGATTGTAATGGTCAGTTCTGGATCCTCTGGTTTAGTTTCTGGTATTTATTTCGGAAACCCTTTATTTCAGCCCTCTTCCGACCCCTCGCCCACACATTGAAAAACAGTTTCACATGGCAATATTTGTTTTTGTTTTTTTGTTTTTTTTTCGTAGTTTTTTTTTTAGTTTTTTATATCGATTGCGTTGGTTCGGGAAATAAAACAATGCTTTCAAAAAAGTTTCTCGTAAATTGTCGTTCCTCTTTGTGTCTCAAAGGCCCCATCGTCACTGCTGTTTCTTCTTTTTGTTCAGACCTCTGGTCAGACCAAACCTCTTGTGAACGTGACATTTGAAGGTTTTAAAGTGCTGAGTGAGGATACATGTTTCATGTTCATGTCACCCTCACATTTTTTTCAGGTTGTGTTTTATGTTTAGCAGCTTTAAACTCAGATATTCCCTTCAGGAATGGAGAGCAGCTAAAAAGGAGAATGAATTGCCCATGCGGCAGCTCATAATTATTGCTAATGTTGTGTATTTTGTCTCTTGAATATGAAAGGCGAGCGTTGGCTGAGGGGTTTTTGGCATGTACACCTTTTTAAAGTATTACAGTGTATTGGTCCAGACATTGATTTATGAACACTGGAAGTATTCTAATGCTGCAACTCAGAAATTCATGCTGCTGCCTGGCAGCTGAATGCACCCTTCAGTCTACAGAAAGTGTGTTCAACGCTGAGCTTGGCACATCCTCACACATCTAGAAGGGGGAAGGGGGGGGGTGCTTCATTTCTAATTAGGAAAAAAATTAGTCAAGTTTTGATCAAATCAGAGTGCGGTTCGGGGAGAAAGTGATCGGTTAAGCTTTTAAAGTCAAGACGGTATTTTAACGGCAGGTTTGATCATACAGGTCTGTGCTTTTAAACCTGCATCACTACAGACGCTTCTCAAAAAGGGGTCGTGATGTCCTCGCCGCGCTCATTAACACCGGGTTGTAACGTCTGCGTTTGCAACCACAAAACATGTTCCTTTAACTACAGAACACGTCTCAACAGATGGAGCTAGAGAGTCGCAGTGCATTGCAATTAGAGCCGGGACTCTGGAATGATGTGCACTCACTGATTTTGTGCTCCCATGGACTGTCAAATTTCTTTGAATCTCACGCTCCCAGAGGACATTTTTTGCGGTTCTGTGGTTTTAGAAAAATTTGCCCGGCCATGGATTAAAAAGAAACATATTTTATGTGTGAAGATGGCGAGGGGGTGATAGTCATATGGTTTACGCTGTGTTTGCTCTCAGACCGGAGGGAGCGCCCAGCAAAGACGGCCCAAACTGTCACAGAGCACTGCACAACATCAGATAACTTTTGGGAGCTGTCGGTCAAGCGTGCAGTAAATTGCGATCCTCAAGGAGTGTTTTGGTAGATTACATGCAATCTATTGGGCCCTGCGCGGACTGGATTCCACTTAATGTCCCATATGCATCTCCTCTCCACATCACTGGAACAGAAATAAAACCATGCTAATGCACATTTTATGCATACATCGAGCTGGGGAAGATGACCATGTGTCATCTTCACTCGGTGAAGTCTATATGAATATTCAATCTGGCCATGAAGTGGAGCACTGCCCTGAAGGGAGCCCAGTGTAGTGTCGAAAAGTGTGTGCTGTGAGAAACGGTAAGAAATGTGGGTAATAATGACTCTTAGAGGACTAGAGCGCTTCTGAACATTAGCTACAATTTTTGGAATTAATGAGAGAATTAGGCTTTGCAAAAAGCAATATTTGTTCACAAATGTTTCCAGCAGCTGGAGTGATTTGTGTACATAGATTTATATGGTATATGTTTCTATAAATGCTTTAAGTCTCAGAGGACTGCATTTTCCTTGAGGAAAAAACAGGATCTCTTTTTCTTTTTTTTAACACAAATGGTTTGGGGGAACATTGGAAAACCAGCTGGAGTTCTCTCCATGTTTACATCAATCTGGACTCAGTTACACTGTAAAAAATTTCCCGTGTGCGGCTATTAATCCTTTCCGAAATCTCCAGGGTTTATTCATTTAAAATCAAGTTGATCATCGATTTTCGTTTTAATTTAGGGTTTAGTCTGACGACAAACTGTCGGGTATTCTTACATACAGAAACATGTGTTATTTGTAAAGAAGCGGAACCCTTCCGGTAAACACGACACAAGTAAATGTAATCTATAAAGATTGATAAAGACTAATGAACATGATAATGTTCGATTTTGCCAAGTGACAAAGTTGGCTGATATACAGCAAAGATCCACCCATTTTCAAATCTTCAAAGTAAAAAACGAATGACTTAACAAGGCCTTCCTGTTTCCAGCACCCTCCTCCAGCTCCTCACTAGGGACCACAGCTGTTCCCAGTTCAGCTGGACGACATAATCCTGTTTTCTGGACCCAGAGCATCCCATGGGCCTCTGTTCACATAGCCTCGGCTGGTTGAGCTCTGGGGAAATTGACCTCATCAGATATCGGAACCACATCAGGCGGCTGCTCTCATTACGGAGGCTGCATTACAACCTGCTGATGTGAGGTCCTTATCTGGTTCTGTTTACCACTTCTGAGGAGAATGCCTACTTTTGTAATTACTGCTGGTTCCACAGTCAATGGTTAACGGGTTTTTTTAGGAAACGGAGGGCTGAAAAACGGCTGCAGAGCTCAGCAGAATTTCAGGTTGCAGAGCCGCTCTGAATACACGCTCCCAGATGCGACTTAGAACTCGGCCGAAGGTTTGCCGCATCAAAGATGGAAGCTTTTCCGCCAGTTTTGCAATTTTACACCGCGGTTCACACTCACCTCTTTGATATTCCTGTCACGAGTGAACGCATTAATGTCACGAATATCAGAGCTCGCAGGAGAGGCGGTCTGAAAGCGACGCCGTAACCCCGGACCCACCGGCAAGGCCACGCGGGAGAGAGGCTTAGGAAAGACTGCAGATTGATCAACTGTTCGCCCCACATGTTCGACTGTGACCGATACCTGGCCCGACTGGCCCTAATCGACGCTCTCCGCAGGATCATTTGGGCTCTGTGTCCACGGTGGCGCATCCTTTTTTTTTTGCTCCCAGCGTGCAGTTAGCAGTCCAGGCACTCAACAGCCTTGGCTGAATAGAAAATGATAATCCCCTGAGTTGCTCTTCCTCTAATGCCAATTGGCTCATAACTGCATGAACACCAGGACGATGCTCGGGAGTACAGCAGGCAAGGATGATTGCACAGAGCTGCCGGGTGGGCTATGGATTAAAAGAACAAGGGGGAGACAGAGATTAGTCTGCGAGTCAAAGATTTTTGTAGACTCTTCCAATATCACCTGTCGGCCTTTTTTCCCTCCCTTTTGTCTTCCTCTCCATCACTTATACATCCTCTCCTCCTCCCTCTTGTCTCGTTCTCTCTGCTGCCCGGGCTACCAACACTGCTCTGTAATTTAATCCATTTAGTCATGGCTCCGGATCAATATCCATTTTCCTCGGCCTCAGGGGGAGCTGCTTGAATATGCTTGTTCCAAACGGGGGTTGAGTTGGCCAGTCGGGGCTCCCCGTGGGCCTCGGGGCTGGTGCAGATGTTTATCGCTCCAGCGTGTTCGGCAAGAATGCAGCTAAGCTGGCATCGGATCTCTCACTAACACTATATTTTGTAGCTTTACGCGTTTCGATAGAGTTCAACCAACTCTTTTATTGCACGCTTCGCCACTTACAGTCGAGGGCAGCTCCATCAATCGCCAGTCACTTTCCCCTGCTGAGATGTTGCTCTGAAAAGCGTAGCCGGTTAGCCAGAGAGTGGCATCAAATCAGACTCAAATTAGGCTAATTTGATTAAGGGTGCCTCGCCGGTGACCGGGGAGAAATTAATTCTGCTCCATCTAGGAGTGATTTGCTGTCAGCACGTTGTTGGAAGCGTGGTTGGTTTTTCTTTGCTGGCACCTTCCCCGGTCACTCACACGGGCCCTTCCAAGGTGTCCTTTAGACCATCGGAAAAATGTTTCAAGCTGACCAGATGAACTCATCCCTCGCTGACTTTGAACGACCATTTTCAGTTTAAATAACCTTGTCAGGTGCCCGACTTCTCATTTTTAAATGTTCTTGAACCTGCTCTGCAGCATCCTGGCAGTGACCAGCTGCACGCTCTGCGGACACTGATTCTCCGCTCCGCTGTGCATTACCATGTTTTATAAATAACCGTGTTAAATATTCATCTGTCAGCATTTGCATGCAAAGTATTCTGAACCTCAAATTGTGAGTTTCATAAAGTCAAAGGGGCAAACAAACAATGTAAGTTAAACTATCTGCTGACACTTGTCTAAGTGTTGATGGAAAACTGAAATATTTTTCAATCCGTGGATTTGGATTGAAAACACAAGCGTAGCAAAAAATGTTTCTACACTTACAGCAAAGCCAGTGGGTTGCGATTAAATCAGATGTTAATTCGATGATGTTTCCAGCCTGTTTCGGAGCCCTTGAGAGATCAGGCAGCATCAAAGGGCAGATGTCCAAGATTACAACTACGATTCCAAAACCTAAGCGTAGCAATTTAGACAATAAAGTAAGTGGTATTAAAAAGAAACAACTGGAGGATTTCGTCAGTAACTGAAGTCGGAGACATTAGTGGACACTTGAACAGTGGCTGTTACCTGTTACCTTTGTGGCATCGTAAACATCTCTGACAAGTCAAATGTATCTCTGAAAGGTGTGAAAAATGAGAAACTCAAGTAAACAGAGACTGTTCTTCTGGAGGGTTTTTGTTTTCCAAAAGTCTATATTTGGAATAACTTCCCTTTATAAATCTTTAAAATAACTTCACCTCCATCTTAGGGGCTTGAATTTTTCATCAGGCATGTCATAATCTCAAACATATGGTTCTTATCCATACATGCATATGAAATTAGTTGCAAATTTACGCTCTTATGACTCTCCTGGGGCTGTAGTTTATGTGCTATTTATGTGCTATTATTTTGCCCGTCTCTCTTCATTTCAAGACAATGCCCTTTATGTTTTTGCACCTGCCCTCACATTTACACACGTTTCTTTTCCTGAACCTTTATTCATAATGTTACCTTCAACTAAATGTCTTTTACACAAGTTTTTGAAAGTTTTTGTTTTTAGGCTGGAATCATATTTTTAAAGTGATGCAGAAACATGGCCATGGCAAGAATAAGAAAAAATAAAGATTAGAAATAGACTTTCTATGGCATGTTACTGCATCTGCCTTGTTTGTTTAAGGAGACAGTTTTTTTAAAGCAAATATTTCAGAGTTTCAACTTATTCTTGGATAATTAAAAAATACAATGTGATGATAGAATCTACTTAAGTTTACGTAATACACATGTTATGTACAACATGGGCTTTTAAAAATGTGTTTTTTTGGGGGGCACTTTCTTATTCAAGACAAGCCCATGCTAATCTGTGATGTGGTAACACAAAAAAAAACAACTGATAGTGAACAGCGTCCACATTGATGAGCAAACAGAAAAGCTTAAGGTTCTGAAATCTCTGTTGAAGAAAGATCTCTTGCCAATTAAAAGTGCAGTTTCCACCCAGAACGCCTCTCCTGTAATGACTTTGGAAAGAAGGGTAGTCTGACAAAATCAGCAGAAACACAGCAGAGTTGTGTTCCTTGTCTCTTTGAAGCTTCAAACAGGTGCAATGATAAACAGGTGATAGCGCCCACCATGAGGGGAAACTATCTATATTTGAGTGCAAAGCATGGCAGAACTGTGACATACTCGACCGTGTAATGGAAAAACATTTTTTGCCTCACTCCAGCATGTGGACAGTGAGGGCATAAACGCACTCCGCTTCTGAGTATATGGAGTATTTTTGGGAAATAGACTATCTTCATATCTTTTTCTACTCTTTGGTCCTTCTCAATTGCACATGAAGACATGTTTGGCTGGCAAAATGTTTGGTTTTTATCTATGATGATTGTGGTAGATTACCAGCAAGGATACACAGTGGAAACTGTCTAAAGAAAAACATGTTTTTTGGGGGCTGTGTACTTGGTTGTCTCCTATACAGAGAATTACCTTGTCTTTGTTTGCCAGTTAATTTTCACCCAAGATAAATGAAAAAAAGAAAAAATCGTCATCTGTTACCGTCTCACTCTTGCATGTAATCATGTTTTATACAAGGACTGAGCTTTCTAAATGGGCCAAATCTGTCTTCGTGTAAAAAGGGACGGCTCTTTCCTTTGGTATGTTTCTCTATCACTGAATCTGTTGTTATTTAGCTAGATAAACTTCATTTTCGTTTATAAAAGTGACTGCGTTTTGTATATTTCAGAAACTCCAAACACTGGAAATTTAGCAAGTCAAATTCAAAGCAAATCTTCCCTATGAGGTCATGTTTTCAACCTGTGAACGTGATGAGAACAGTGGGCAAGCCCGACCACATAAGTGCTGTGTCCTTTCACTCCGGCAACAAGTAACACTGCTTCTAAAAATGTGCTCAATATGGAGTCAAAGGGAGAGCCTATTTTTAAAAGGGAGGTTTCTTACTCTTAAACCCTTTGATGTTCTGTAGGCAAAAAGCCTCAAAGCCTTTGGTTAGGGACTGGATATCCAAAGATGAATGCAGATTTAGACATGGCAATAAACCCTTCCAGGCCAGATTTCGACCAGTTTTGTGTGACAAAACAGCTAAATCTGTAGATAAAACATGCACTCCTTCGTTATTCTTTTGCTCATGGATGGTCAAACTCCTCTTTTATAAATGGATTTTCCTTCTGGCATAAAAAGTGATTAATGTCTCCTTTCTCAACTTGTGTTCTTAATCTGTGTTAAAGCGATGGCTCATAATGGAAATAGATTGTCTTACACTTCCATGAGAATGAATTTAATGGCTCAGAGCTGAACATATTGAGCATGTCTGATTGATTCATGACTGCCTGTTTCTTTACTATCATTTAGACGTACATCTCCAGAAACCAGCTGGGTTTTGGAGCTTGTCAAGGGCAGCTATAATGGTGGTGCTACACTGAAAGTGACCTGGTTGTGAACCGTCAGGTTCATCTTATCTAAATTGATCACTCTGCCTTCACTTCTCTGCTGTTTTCTGTCCTCTGCGTCTCTCTTTCTTTACCACCACACTTTTCCCGCTGTCCCTTCTACCCTCTTAAAGGGATATTTTTGAATTCTTTTGAAGTGGGGTTGTGTGAAGTATTCATGAGCAGTCAGTGTCTTACCTGCAGCAGACAGCGGTCAGAGCGTTCTCTGTTTGGAGCTACAAATGCTAAAAGGATGCTCAGAAGATTTGAAAGAAAATGCCCAAAACCACAAAATTTAATTGGGCAAAAGCTCCACTATTGTTTTTTACACTGTAGCACAACACCTCCTTGTTTATCCTACACGGTCACGTTAAATAGAGCCAGGGTACACAACTCTGAAAGGCGATGTAGTTTAGAGGTCTAAAATATACCAGACACTGAGATCTCTTTATGTGTGACTCTCATCACAGTCAAGAAGCCTCTGAAAAGCTTTTAGCTTAACCTCAACTTGTACGAACCCTGATTCTCAAAGCTGAATTTACTTTGCTACCCTTCGAAATGGTCCATCTGATAGCTGTGATTGAAGAAAGTCTAGAACTGTGTAAAAACGGCATCCACAAGGATCAGTCACAGTGTAAATGAAGTATTTCGGTCATTACGTTTTTTTCAATATGAATTTAAACTATATCAGACATGCAGAAATTCTGACTGCAGCAGTGAATGCGTTTATTGTGTAGTTCAGGGTCATTGTCAGCATCACCTCCATCTGATAGCATGTTCAAACACATAACGCTGTTCTTGTTGCTTTCACTGACGGATCACTGAGGGCACCAGGATATTGCAGGATGAGCCTCTGGCTGCAAAACAAAAATTAACCTCCACATGCTGCAAGCACATTCAAATTTAGCCCTGAACTGAGGTTTACACATCCATGCATGAAGACGCCAAAGGTAAGCACACTATCCTTTCTCACTTTGATCCGGATCTCTCCAGCATGTTAAATTTGTTGGTTGATTTTATCTCTACCCTCTTGCGTCTGACAGCATTTGTTCTGGCATGTGACAGCACACAGCATGATGGAAGAATGAGCTCTCCCTTATCACACCGAACCAAAAATATGTTTTCCCTTTAAATAGGAAGCGATGAAAAGGATCTAATAGCATGACAGATGAACAGTTTTTGAGGGTGGGAATTTATGGCAGAAATGTTTAATTTCTTGGTTTATTGCTGTCTCTTCCTGCTACATTCATGGGTTGTTGAAAATGTTTTTGTCTGAATTGCAAATGTCAGACAATCGCTGAAGTTGTTGAACTGTATTTTCACACAGAAACCTCCTGTTTGTGAAAAAGAATAAACAGACGCATGCTTCTGCCAAGAAACAGGCTAAATAACAACATAGATCTTTTTTCATGCGACAGTTTGTATTTACCCACCCCTTTTTTTATCGATTTCATTCTAAAGTATTGTTTGTTTTGGTCTAGAAACAAATAACTTTATTTGGCCAAGAGAGAGTTGCATTGTAAGTTATTAAGGATAATCGCAAAAAACTGATTGCTAGAAATACACAGAGTCATGGCATTAAAGTGATATTTGTATGTAAAGAAACCATGGTATAGTTTCCAACCATATGCCAGTTCTTAACCTGGGATCATTCCCTTAGGGAAGCTTTCAGTGATTGTTTTATGTTTGATATAATAAACATGTATTTCAGTGTTATTGAGTGCTAAATCAATGTTGTGAGGGAGTGTGTTTTATATAAACCTATAACCGAAACACTAA
Organism: Menidia beryllina; assembly: GCA_013363375.1. Lineage (NCBI taxonomy): Eukaryota > Metazoa > Chordata > Actinopteri > Atheriniformes > Atherinopsidae > Menidia > Menidia beryllina. The sequence continues at coordinate 15,949,906 of JABUIW010000205.1, forward strand.
CGGACCAAACATGAACAAGAGTTTAAAACTTTTTCTCTGTCGAACATTTCCAGACATCGATGTAAAAATGAAAAACTTCTTATAGTGACAAAAACTAAAACCGGACTAGCACTAGAACTGGAAATCTGCTTAATATTTCATGGGAATACACATCAGGCCACTGCTAAGCCATACTACCACTCTGTTTTGATGCCAGAAAACCAGCCAGCAGCGGCAGAGGATGATCAGATGCTTTCTCTACAGTAAACTCAAGTCAATTTTCCCACAAGCAACAGATTTTCAGATACTATCGATTAGAGAGTGTTTAAGGAAATTCACAGAACAACTCCGAGACCAGCAGCTAAGCCCATCTAGAAGCTGAGAAAGATTGCTTATACCCTCCAGTCCCTCTCTTTTCCTTTTTTTTTTGCTCTTTCCCCTCTTCTCCAAAGCTGACGGATATCCAGCAGTACGTCTTCACTCAGCCGTGTATGCTTTCCCTCCCGTTTCCTGCTGAGAGGTCAGTTCAGCTCGTGTCTGTCGGAATGCTTTCAAAAGAGCTGAAATCTTTAGCCACACTGAGCTAACAGCAGGTAGTTTGGCCGTTTTCACTTTTTGAACTGATTCATATCAGCCCCTGACTTTGAAGAGTCTTTTACCACAAAGACTTTTTTTTTTTTTTTTACTGTTGCCTGAAAGTGAGCAGTCAAATACATATACCGGTACATGTTTTTTTTCCTCAATGTTGTATTGCCTCTTCTTTCTTCCTTTTGTTTAACCTCAGTTTGTACTATTAGATATAGTCCAATGCTTGAATTCCCATCTGCTCAAAGATCTGAAAGTCATAGCTTTTGTTGGATGGCCTCCTGGTTGTCTCAGGGAACAAACAATCACTCAGGTGGGCATCGAAACTTATGTCTTGAATCGGAGTTTACTGTCTTGCGAGGCTCTTCCAGGAGAACATGCAGACAGAGCTCTGTCCTGTCTGTGTATGCACCCAGATATACAGAGAAAAGTACAAGCGTTAATGGCAGACATACACAACTCTGTTTACAAGTGCATCTAAAGGTAATTGTTTCAGATCAATTTGATTAGATCTTTTCCCCGCTGGTCTCGTTTTCCGTCCCTGCAATATTGGGCTGATTAGACGGGAACTGCAGGGCGCCAGATTGCAGAGTAGGATAATGATTTACCAGCAGGACTGATAGAAAAGAGGTGTGAGAATTTCTGCGGTGTGATTAAAACTGTTAATTGTGGACCCGGGGACTCGTGCAACAGGTGGAAACAGCATAACAGACACTCGCTGGAATCCTGAAGGGGCATCCAAGTGTCAGCGAGCACAAACAATTTAGCTGTGCAGAACCCTCATGCACAGACACAAATTCTGTTCATATGAATTTACTGAGCTCCATTGTGAGCGTTTCCTGAACGAGGAGCCTCTCTGTGACTTGCACAGTGAGCGTGTCGTGTAGAGAAGGAGAGTGTTCATGAGTCACCACCGTCTTCAGCCTGAGGCTCAGCATCCAGCCAACTGAAGGAGGGGATCTGTGTTTTATTTTAGTCCCTCTGATATGCCGTGAAGACACCATTATCTTGAACATGTTGTTTCCCAGAGCTCCCATTCTTTAAAAGATGTTAATGACTTCAAATGTTTCATCCCCATCAGCGTCACTGACAGTATTAAATGTGTCTTTTGTCACTGCCAGCCACAGCAGTGTGCGGCTGAACGCTCCGTCCTCTGGTGGGCAAAATACTTGATCTTTTCCATCATGCACACACCAGCGCTGCCCACTGGGAAGAGGTGAGCTTGCAGGGAACTTGGCTGATTCAGGGCCACAGAGAACAGAGCTCTGTGCACGGCAACAGTTGCCTGTGAATACTAAGGATGTCTCACAAGGGACCCTTTTGTCAGCGTCAGCTCGCTTTGAGAAGAGGCATAACTAGCAAGGGTGTCTGAGATCGTGTTCGCCGTCTTGCCATTCTAAAAATATATTTCTATAGATATTCTTCAATCTCTGTTGATCCCATGTGCCTTATTCCAGAAAGACAATTGATACAATGGAAAGATAAACACTTAAGGGTTTGGTTAATTAAGCTAGGGCAAAAGGGGCTTTGCACAAACATGAGGTTGTTAAGATGATGTTGTGGAAATTTTTAATTTTAAGCAAAGGTCTTTGTCCATCTGAGGAAGTAAGAAAAATAAAAATGTATTAGAAAGGAAAGTCTTCATGAAATGAGACCCTCAGAAAACCTCTGACCAACACACCTGCCCAGGAAAGTCTGTCCTCCAATGATTTAGTAGCCAACACATTTCAGGAAGGCCGTCTTCTGTATGATGTAATCATAACATAGTTGGTAGTCCGCAAGACAATACATTTGATTGCAGACGTAAGAAAGAACAACTAAATAACCCTCTGTCCCAAAATCAAATAACTCTGATACACTCAACAAATTGATAATACATGTAACTATTTTCCATGACAGATGAATATGGAAATATATAATGAGATTATAAACAAACATAAAGTCAATGAACAGCAACAATAAGTCTTCTGATTAAAGTTTGCTGAGTGCTATCCTTTTCCAAAAAGTCCAGATTTTTTTCGGACACGAAAATATGACAAATCTTGTTTCTAACGTGCTGTGCATTAGTAATCCATGCCCAAAACCATAACATTAAAACAACCTGATACTGAAGACTGATAGGGAAAATTTAATTGTTTCGTAGCTCTCATGTTGCCTGATAACGGTCGGAAACAAAACAAAACAAAACAAAAAAGAAAACTAATTTAACTGTGTGTGCCTCCAGCACACACTCTGGCAGACAGAAAGACATAAGAATGGAGGAATCCCTCCTTTAAAACTGTGCAGCTACCCAGTGCATCAGTAACCTGATTACCCCAGCTGTCACTCCGAATGAGGCCAGGCTTTGGGATCCTCCCGTCTTTTGATCCTCTCTTCGAGATAAAAACGGTTCTCCTGAAGATTGGAGACCTCAGAACAGGACAGGCACAAACACATGAAAAGGGGAAAGAACTGGGACTTTAGCAGGTAAGATAATGTGGGGTTTTTTTGGCATTTGTCTTGGGACGACTCTATTTTTCAGTTATAAGGTGTTAGGGTGTATTTTTCAACTGTCAAAAATAGTTTCAAGAGTAATTCTGAGTTTAGGGCTGTGTCCTTTGATTTGTGAATATACAGGCAATAATGGTCATATCCTTCCATCCAGGGCAGAGAAGGGTTTCCTGTACCCTCTCAGATTGCTCTGAAACTGTTGTTCTTTGTAAGACTTTGAATGACCACACAAGATAACTGACCTTACAGTGGGTAGAAGAAAGTGTAGGAGTTTCAAAGACGGCAGCTAGTCACAGAGGGGAGGGTAACAGGATACGACCAGTGGGTGGACCTTAGTTATTGTTTTCTGTGCACAACAAGTGTCTCACTTCAATGCCTTCGTCCCCTCAAACTGGTGAACTTTGTATGATCTGAACCTTTCTTTCCAAGAGAAGTCTGTGAGTCGATCTCAGTACTCTGTATTTTTCAGCCGGCTTCACTTTGCCAGAAGTTTGCGGAGACTCTTGGATAGTATTTGGACAAACTGAAAAAGTCAGAATACCACACTGAAGAGACTAAAGAGCCTGGGCTGCTCTTGGCAGCTCCAAAACGATGGCAGAGCACACGCCGGACGCCGCCACCCCCGAGATGATCCAGAATGCGGACGGGAATATCCACGATTTGAACCAACTTTCAACGGAGGCAACATCTGCAGCAGGGGTGAGAGAGAGACCCGCGGAACTGGGGCTGATCCGAAGCCTGTCCAAGTCAGACTCCGACTTGTTGGCGTCGCCGATCGAAGAGGAGAATGGACGTCTGCCCGGCCGCAGTGGCTCTGTGTCCAACTGCAGCCCTGCGCGGCTGTCCGGAGACCGCATGCCCTCCTTTGCCTCTGAGTGGGACGAGGTAATACACCAGCGGTGGTGGGAAAGGAGCACGAGGGTGTAGAAGACAGAGAGTGGGGCACTTTGGAGGGGTGTCGATGTCTTTAAGAGAAAGTGCGTTCGCGAGTGAGAGTGAGTGAAAAAGGACAGACAAAAATGCAGGATATGGGGGGAAAAAAAGGCAGTGCCTTTCATGAGAGAGGGGGGGGGGGGGGGGCGGGCGTGGCCGCGGGACTGGGCGTCCGGCAGAAGCAGTAATAGAGTAACTTTACCAGGGATGTTGGCGGAAACGCCTGTGGGCGAGGGCTTGAATGCATGAATGGCTTGATCACTTGCACCGACCTCCCTGTAGCAGCCCTGGCATCCAAGACTAATTGGGCTTGTGCTGTCATTCCACATCCACTCAGTACATGTCTCAGGGGCCTACCCACGCTTCCACTGTCTCATCCTGCTCTCTTCTGGCTGCTTTGCTACGTCTTGCACCATCGACTTTCTGCCCACTCTGAGCGATCCCTCACCCCGCTTTGTACCCCCCCCAGAAAAAACTTTGGGGCTACGAGGCGTGGGATTTCTTCTTAGCACTTTGGAGTACCAACTCAACATACTCTTAAGCAGTTCAAAGACCCTGAAATGGGCTACTAGTTTCTTTCCTAAATTTCACACTTCCTCTGCAGCTACTAGTTTTACAGCTGGTGATATATTTTTAAATCACACTGCTTAAAGGCTCAAGCGTGCGGAACAGAATTAAACATTCTTTGACGCATTCTGCGCAGTGCTTTTCTGTGCCCCACTGTGCCCCATCACAGCGATAGTATTTGTTTAACCTTAATCAGATTACCCGATTCTCCATTAGATCTCGATTTGACTCGAAGCAGTTTTACACACTGCTGATGTGAAGTCAGCTAGCAGCTAGTTAAACTAATCTTGTCTCTGAGGCATTTACCAGTGTGTGCAGAGGGCACCTCAGACTGACGTGTGTGTCCCAAACAGTCAAGCCGGGAATTATACCATGCAGTTATTCCGGGAACAAGTGCCTGGAATGTCTAAAAGATCCTGCCATTTATGTGCGGTAGCCCAGAGGAGACAGACCGACGAGAACTCTAAAACATGCATTTGATTCTTTTTTCTATTTTTAGGGGTCAATGTAGTTTTTCCTGTGGGTTTGGAATACTAGTGGGAGGTGGGAGAAGTTCGTTAGGCTAAAATCTGCATCCATGCAGACTTCTCTGCCAGCTGTCAGCCTGCCTGTTCTAAAAAAGTTACAATATTTTTTCTCATGTGGTCCTCTGCAGGACTAGCTGGCGACGTCTATTGTCTGTACCTTTTCACAATGAAAACCAAACTCTCTGTTCATGTTAAATAACTATTGTATGAAATAACACATTTTAAGATCATGCCAATTTAAAAATGCAAATGGCTGTAAAGGGTTACACATTTTTTAGATGACTTAATTAGTGCGACGTGATCAAATTACAGTAAATAACCAACTACTATATGAGCATGAATGCATTCACATTTCAGTGATCTGTTTATTACATGTTTATGTTATCTTAAATCATGCTAGATGCTGTTCCATACATTGCTTGATACACTGCATATACTGTATTTCATGGCGCTCTTTGCAGAAATCTTTTGTATCTTGGCAAGAAAATGGGAAACAGGTAGAGAAATGTAGAAATTCTTAGACATATATAGTTGAAAATAGAGTTTTGATAAGCTTGGATGTCAATATGTGGTCTGAACACCCTTTATTCTTTGACGCAGCCTGGACCCTGTTGTCCTGTCTCTATGTAGTCCTCAGGAATAGTTCTCCAGGCTTCTTGAGGGACATCCCAATGCTCCCTTTTGGATGTTGGCTGCCTTGTGTTTCATCTTCTGTTCCGACGTTCACACACTGATAATGTTGGGCTCTTGGGATAGTTCATCCCTCCATCAGACCTGTTGCTGGTGGTTTTCATTTCAGTTCTTGTGGAGTTTTTAAAAAATTTTTTTAGCAAAGCTCATCTTTGTCTCCCTTATTCGCCTCCTTAAGAACTGTTTCCCGACAGCCACCCTTTCATGTAGACCGTTTCCAAAAAGGCTTTGGAAAACAGTGGATCAACTGAGGGTCTCCTAAATCCTTTAGTCTTTGCTGAATTCTTTTTTCTTGAGGACATCAATCCCAGAAAGGGAAATGTTTTTCAGTTTATCCCTTGGGGGTCATTATAAATGAGTGAAAAAAGTTGAGAAACTGTTCAAGACCTTTAGAAAATGCTAAGAAGCAACAAAAAGAAAAGAAAAAAAAAGAAATTAAGAAAAATGTTGGACTTTTGCATTAACAGTATATAAAACATGCCAAATATTTCCGAGAGAATGTCAGTTTCAGCTCATTATTGGCCAATAGTGAGACAGCAATTAGGAATGGATTGAGTTGCTTCTTTGAAGTAATCCTGACTTAGTTTCAAGCTTGATTTGACTTGATTTGAAATCTTTGATCTTGTCTTAGTCCAACAAGTTTGGTGACTGATACACTTTTTAGCTCACTGTCTCATAAAAGGAGGACAACTTGTACAGCTAGTCATGGGCTTGATCTTAGTCTTTCAACAAAAGGACAGCTTGTATCTTTGGACATTTTTCTTGGATTTGTGCATGCCCCTCTTTGTCCTCTCGTCTTCCTCTGGCCACTTTATGATCCACCCCTCTGCTCTCTGACAGAGCTGTTTGTTCAGGCCATTCTGGGTGGGGTGTCCTGTTCTCAAGGGCATCCTGTTTTGCAGCTGTTACAGAGTGTCTGTTCCTCCTCCTCGTTTCAAGGAATTTGTCTGGGTTTTGGATATGGGAGTGGACAAAGGCCATAGCAGCTGCTGACTGTGTTGCTGAAAGAACCAAATCACGGCTCTAAAACCATCTCACAAGTCTGTCATTTCTTGCATCATTAAAATATGTCAGACACATGGGTGCACTAGGATGAAGCAATTGGGTTGAACTATTTGTTCAGACACTTGATACACTGAGGCTACCACAGCATTCAGACAGTTTCTCAGACAGATTTTGTCCGAGTGCATTTACAGAGGTGACACTTATTTTTCTTCATGGCATCCCACAGGTGTTGTTTGGGATTTAGTTTAAGGCCCTGCAGGTATCAGCTCCTATTCTCTGGATCATCCCCCTGCTGGAAGATCAACTCCTGTCATCCATTCATTTTATAGACCGCTTATTCCCAACGGGGGGGGGGGGGGGTTGGAGGTTGCTGGAGCCTATCTCAACTGACACTGTCACTGGAAATTATGTGTGGGTTACTTTAAGTTGGATTAATATTCATAATATTTTGAAGTTTTGGATTTATGAGCTTCTGACCCTTTGCGCTCTTTTTTTTCCAATTCTAATTCTGTTTGTCTTATTGTTAAAACTAAATAGTTCCTGTCACTTTTTGTCACTCTACACTCATCGATCATCGATCCAATCTAAAGTGCTTTGTTAGCAGAGTTGTTTCTGAAGATCATTGAACTCATGGGAAGCTCTTGAGGCTATTAACATCCGCTTTCTTCCTTATTTTTCTAAAAATGATGTGGTTTAGTCCATTGTTCCCCCTCCATGTTAAAGTCTTTTCATTATACTCTCTCCTGTGGAGGAATAAAGGTTGAGTTTGTGCTCATCTAATGAACAGAGCAGCTTTCTTTGTTCCGTGAAGTATTCTTGACCTTTTTCCCTGAGCTTGCTTCTCTTATCTTTGACCTTTTTATTGCTGCTTTAAATCAAACTCTTCTAAAATAATTCAATGGAGATTTTTACAAATCAGTAACTTTCTAAGAGTGTTCATTTATATATGATCACACGAACATCTGGGAAGTTTGCCAATGGTTTATCTTTCCAAATGTGTTTTGAAGCCACTCTTTGTCAGCGGTTCATCAACTCAAACATTAATGGAAGCAACAGGTGAGGTTCAAACGAAGCCTGGACTTCACTTCAGATACACAGAAACAATCTTAGACCTGCACAGAAAGCCAATCCGCTGAACACAAACGCTGACATTCAGATAATGCTTTTAGAAAAATAAATTATGTGTCTAAGTGTAACCTTTACACCCGCCTGACATTTACACTGCATCACACACATTTACTCTGTTATGTCTGCTGTTAATGTCTCCACGTTCCAATTTTTTGTTTCCTGTTATAGCAAAAGGACTTGGTACGCAGCCAAAACTTTCCCTCAAGCAAAAAAAATAGCAAATTGATGCGATGAGCCGACTGTAGCAGATATTGTCAAACAGTCATTTGATACATTCAGGGCTGAATTAAATAAAACGCTGATTAAGGAAAATACTTTATAGATGCATATTCACCCTGGTCCCAGCAACTGCAGACTACGACTATTACAGCAGTACACCACAAGTTGGGTGGAGTGCCTAAATTCTGGTTTTAGACCTTAACCATTGTAATTTGTGTTGATGTAACTTACCTCAGAATTGAGTTTAATCAAACTGCTCCTCTGGTTTCTTACATCTAACACTTTATGCAAAGAATACTATTAATTATTACACACACAAAAAAACTACATGTTAAGGATGGCAACAGCTCTTGAATTTATAAAACAGGCAGATATTATCGAGGGAAGCTATCTTAATTATGAAGTCTTTTGACCTGAACTGCTCAAAGATTTATCATTGACCATAAAATCTGACTTTAGTGAAGTGATCTCCATTTGTGTACCAAACTAGTTTATTTTATTCCTTTAAACCAAACCAAACTGGTTTCTCATTCCACTGCTTTTAGTATCTTTAGGATTTCAGTTTTAAACCAATCCCCCTTTTCAACCAACCAATCATAAATGTTTGGGAATCATTGCTTGTCCTACTGGGAATAGAAATGTTTTTTATCAGAAAAACCTGCATGCATCTGTTCAGTACACAAAGGAAGACGTCAACACAGCCACAGGGTGCTTGACTGCCTTTTATTTTCGTGAGCCTACTGAAAACTTCCCAGTGGCATTCCTGGCGTCTTTTCACATGCAAGCGTTTTGTATTCGTCCTCATTCGGTAATAGCTCTAGTTAAAAGAGGACAAACAGATTTGATCACGTCATGAAGAGCTCCAAATGAGGCATGTTAGTTTAAATAGTCTGTTTTAATATTCATCTGTGGTTTGAATATTTTCTTTTTGTAGACGGATCGTTTTTAATCTTGTAGTGTCAAAAAGGATATAGGACCTCTTGATATGAGCAAAAACACTAAAAGTCATTTTCATTTTCTATGAATTTCACTTTGACACACGGAGAATGATAAAAGCCTGAACTCCAAAGACATTTTCATCTTGCTGAGAGCATTTAATGAAAAGGCCATTTCTTTTGACTGTATGTGTAAGATGGTCCATAATTCATATCGAGTGCTACAGCAGAGTGAACATATCCCTGAGATCTGGTTAGACAGATGTGGTACATGAATATAACAGTAATGTTGATGTTGGTGGGGGCTGGGTGTACAGTACGGTCCAGTTTCACGTGCCATGTTGACCATTGGAAAAACTAAAATCTCAGCTGGAGTAACACAGAACGGAGCCTGTGCCCTCTAACCTGCCATTCAGACTGCTTAAACTGTCCAGATGTGTCCTAGTTTAGGCTGTTATCTGTTAAGAAAGGTGGCTTTAAAGTAACATAAATAATTAAGTGTTTTTTTGTTTCATAACTTTCAACAGAATAGGTTATGTAGTAATCTTACTTTCTACTTAGATTTAACCAAAGAAAACATTTTAAAAATAACTTCACAATTTATATCTCCACATATCTTCTGTAAGCATTAATATTAATCAAATAAGGTCATCCAGATACATTTTCAGGAATTGTCTGTCTCTCGTATTTTTAGTGTGTTACCAAAGAAAGAGCTCGCTGTAATTGGCTGTAAAGAGCCATTACGTGTTCCAGGAGGGAAACAGCAGATACGTCAGGAAGCAAAAGGCGAACTTCACATGTCACACACTATCTCTTTTCAGTTATAGCCTTCAACTCCAGTAAACCAGGCCCGTTTCACGCTATGGAAAAACACATACATTTTATTTATGTATTAGCCTGTAGTCTTCTGGTTTCCCTTATTCTCCCACCTCCTACTGTACTGCTGAGCTGGGTCTGGCCGGAGGCTGTGCGCCATCTTTGCAAGGTGTTCAAATGCTATTTTGCTACCCAGAGACTCAGGGCAAGATGAAAAAAACCAAGCAGGGCACCTCTTTTCTGGATTGTTTCTTAATCAGTTAGCCGTACCAGAGGCCATAGAAGTCGTTATTGACTTGCCAGATCTATTTGCGTTAGCATCATTTCCACAAACCATCAGAACGAATGACCACACGCTGAATTGTCCAGAAACTATTTTAGTTTCAGAAAATGGATATTCTTTTTAGGAGAAAATAAGCAGTAATTTGTTTGCATATGTAAAAAAAAAACAGGATTCACACATGCGTAGTTGGCTAAATCTTTATTTAGCCACACCAAAGCCATCGCTGAAATCCTTCATAAATATTACATTTCTGCTGTCATCCATCAGTCCACATGCAACTGGAGTCTCTCTTTGTACTGTTGGTCTGACATACAGTGAGCAGAAATGACTTTTCTGATCATTTGACAAGCTGGATTTAGCAAATCTACATGTTAATATCTACACAAGTGAAATGTAATATTCCACAAGCTTTGATGTATAATCTGTGACAAACCTTCACAGAAAGGCTCATGACCAAGAGTCGGATCTTTTTCTACTCTTGTTTGTATGTGTATAAACTAACTCTAAACTGAACTGATCAGCCGAAATGTTCAGAAATAACAATGAGAGTAGGCTACGTCATGAAAGCCATCTGGATTTTTGTCATTCTCACTGGCTTTATTTACGCTGTGTGGTTCCAGAGCTGTCAAATAAATAAAAATCAGTTCAAGTCTTCAGCGCTGCCGGATAGGAGGATGCAACGTGAGTTTTGTGTGCTGTGGAGCTACGGGCCCATCTGTCTTTACTGACAGTGATACACAGGCGGTGATCCTGTTTTCAGACCAGCATCGCTAAAGCAGGGAGCTTTTTTTGCTTAGTTTTGAAAATCCAGGCATCTTGTCCATTATCAATTTTGGGCTTGCATCCAGCATCTATCCTCAGAAACACTGGCTAAGTGAACAACAATGGACTGTATCTCTAAAGCCCATTGTTTAGCATTATCTCTATTGTATAAGTTAGCAAGTAACCAAGATACACCAAAGAGAAACAATGGGGTGCATACAAAGAATATTTATAGTGTGTATAGTTAATGCAGATTTTTTTCTTACAAATAGTTGAGATGTCACTTAAAGGCTGAAGGCTGTCACCCTGGACAGGTCATCAGTCCATCACAGGGCCACTCAGAGACAAACGAGACCAAACACATTGCCTCCTAGGGTCCATGTGGAGAACCTAAAATGCATGTTTTAGAACCCAAAGAGATAGAATCGACAGGGAGAGCATGTTAATTCCACACAGAAAGGTCTCCGCCCGGGATTCAAACCAGGAATGATAACGACCATCACACCATCGTGTAGCCCCCACAAGAGGGGGGCTGGAAATAAGGCGAGGAGCTCAGCCATCTGGAGGGAACTCTGATTGGATCTGCTTGCTCCTCCATATTAAAAAACTAAAACTTACTTCAAAGCCTTGAGCCGATGGTCACGTTCAGGTTTCTCCTCAGCTGAATAAGGCGCAAGGTCATTAGCTTTAATTAATTTATTTGATTTGTTTTGTTATACTCAGAAAGCAAAACCCACACACCCTTATCACTTCTTGGCTTAGGAGAATGAAAATGTGTTATGTTTCCTTACACTGGCTATGCCATCAAATTATTTCATTTTTAGACTGCAAGCGTTTCATCTAGTTTTCATTAATTAAACTAAATCTAGATTTCCATTGTTCGAGCGCCATGCACTAATCCTTGCTTTACTTTAGCTATGTCAGAGTTTAAATCACAGTTGGACTGCAGCATTATTCATCCACTTGGGGAAATTTGCAGCCGTAGGCTTTTAATTCTTGATTATTTTTGGTTTGAATCAAAGCTGAATTCTTCATGTCTGAATGGTAATGCGGCTGGGAATCAATACATTTCACACCTTTTAGTGAAAGGCTTTAGGAGCACCCCAGAATTTACAGTGATAAGAAACAAAATTGTTCTAGACCACTAAAACCCTAAAGGTACTATAAAGCCAGTCACAAAGCCAATGAATAAGACAGTATTAGGTTTAAATCCATAGATTTTTTACCACCACATATGTTGGCTAAACCAAAGATTCTTTCAATCTTATGAAGTCAATTGCTTAGCAATACGTGGCATCAATTTTGACTGCTTTCCTTTTTCATTTCAGTATCCACAACATATAATGTGTTTCCATGGCGAATATTTAGCTATTCAAATTTGATAGGTCACGCTGTAAACACATAAAACTGCTTGATATTTTTAAAGAAGACAGTTTTTTTAAAAGCAACATTTTTTGATGACTGGTTTAGATAAAGGTGCACTTAAGCTAATATGTGTGAGCATGTGTGTGTGTGTGTGTGTGTGTGTGTGTGTGTGTGTGTGTGTGTGATAGAGAACGTAACTGGGTTAATTCAAAGAGTAATGTGAGGTCTGTATTGCTGGGGGCATATGCCATGCGTCCCACGTGCCTGACTTCCAAATGAATCAAGGCTTTTCCACTGTGTTGATGCCACTAGCGAAGTGCAAAGGGCTTTTTCAAATAATAAATATTACATCAAATAAGCCTGGCTGTGTCTCTGGTGTCAGTAGTGAAAGTGGATTCACTTTTTCAGGCTTGCAAAAATCTTCGGTGCTGATTGTGAATAAACTACTTCCGCGTGTCTAAATTTAGACACCGGTCTGATTTTGCACAACGATCTGCTGCTCATTTGAAGCTGAAATGGAAAGCCATTCCTCACAGATATAAAAATAAAAAGGAATTACATATGATTAATGATTTATGAAATTAGATGAGATGTTTTGCCTCTTAGAATTGAATATCTGTTAGCATTTATTCAGTCTTTTCAATTGAATTATTCAGATATTTTGGAAAAGGGAGAAAATCCAAGCCCGTCTTATTGTAATGATTTCTGCCATTGCATAGAGAAGTCAATCATCAGACTTTTTAGGCATGTACCTAATATTAATAAGCATACACTTGCTGGCTTGGCATTGAATTGGATGTCAATGATGGTCATTAAAGGAGCAAACTGCTTTTTCGGAGCCGTGCCGCTTTCCACATCAAGGTCAGCGGGCTGATAATTACTCAGCGTGTGACATCAGCAAATGTCAGGAGGGGTTCTCTGAGGAGCCTGATGATGCCACAGAGATGTCGCCCGGGTTATCAGAGCGTTTGTGCTGAGAGACTACAAAAGTAATGGTGATTACCAGCCGTTCTCATTTTCATTATGCAACGGGTTATCTTCTGCTCCTTTACTTCAGCTGTGTGGAGATGAGATTTCTGGCGTGTAGTCCTTTTACACCAGAGTTTCCTTCTAATGCCGGGAGACAAACAGTCTCATCCCACTTTGGAGGAACTAATAATGTGTCTCGTCTGAGCTACTCTTTGGGAAAAGCTGCTGTCCTCTTAAACAAACTTAAATGGCAATATGCTCCGAACCAGCTCTTAGCTGGCTTGCTGTGTAAACTGCTGCACCCGTATGAAAAAGACTTAACACAGTCACTAAGAAAACAACAGATCTTTGCACCCTGTTGCCCCGTTGGCCTCAATTACAGAACTTCCTGAAGAACCCAGTCATGTTTCCACAGACGGTGGGTTGTAACTCACCTTGTTACCTGGCAGTGTTTTTGCTGAGTGTTGGATTACTTATTGAATTGCTGTCCACGTCGGACTGTTGATTCTAATCCATCATTGTAAAGCAGAGGCAGCCTTCCACCCAACACTCCCAGCAGCAGCACACACTCCACCGGTGTCACAGTTTCTCTGTTCCATCTTTATAATTGCTTTGTCTCAGGTAGGACCAAAGAGGGTTGGATGAGAGTTTAATGAACGTATCACGTCCATGGACAACGTTGACATGTTTTAATAATACCATCATCTCATTTGTTCTTCATGGGTCATTATTGATATTTAGATGGAGTTTTCCCAGACGGCTCACGATCGTTTTCTTTTTCAGATCGAGAAGATCATGACGTTGATCGGAGCAGGGATTGAAACGTCAAAAAATGAGCAACCTACAGCACGTTCAGGTAGTGTTTTTAATTGTTTTCTTGTCATCATGATGGGCTTTTATTGAAAGTTTCATGGTCAAAGTTTGATTTGTTGAATCCACCATTATACCAACATTTTTTGTGCACATTGTTTGAGGAGAAAAATATTAATTTAAAAGTGCATGTGGGTTTAACATCTCAAATCTTTTTTATTTAATGTTTCTTGTCTCTTCAGAGGGTTAAAAAACACCACAGTACAGGGCATTACAAGGTAAATGCCCCATGATCAATGGGTATGGCACTTGAGTATTTTTCTTTAACCTGTTTGAAAGCTACTGAATCAATGTTTTAATCAGAAGGGATGTGATGTAATGCTGTCTGCATCCAAACATTTTACACCCTCTTAACTGGTAGTATTTGTGAGGTGCATTGAATTTTCAAAGAGCTACTTTTCACCACTCAAGCACCTTTAGAAATATAACAGATGGTAGTTTCATTGTCACAGAGATTGGAGCTGAAGTAGATTTGGTGCATCATTGTAGCCATTCATTACTCACAATGATCCACCTCATGCAAAACATAACTGCAACGCTCTTTGTGCTATTTTTCTCTAGTCATTGTATGTCTCAATAGCTCTAGATTTGATTGGAGGCTTCATCAAGTGTCCTTCAGGCAGTGCAGTTGGAGTGCCAGCTGGCCTCGGCGGTATTTGTTTAGGTAACACCCCAGAGCTGAAACAGTGGAAACCACCTCTCTCAGACAGTAGGCTATAAGGGGGTTTCATCATATTATGTAATGACTTTTTCTGTGCACCGGACAGCTTTTTTTTTTCACATGTCTCATCACATCTGTTTGGATAAAAATTTCATTAGTGATGCGCAGTGTGCTTCATGGGTCACCAACATCTGCTGACCACAGCAAGGCGCAACACCACGCAAGCTTTAAAGCGGCAGGAGACAGCTTGAAGCTGAGGGGAGAGGATGGGACAGGAAAGAGGAAAAGACTTTACCGCCTTGGAACCGCTTCACTCGATATGTGACAGAGCATCAGGGGCGCATTAATGTTAATTTCTCACATCACATTTTCATGTCAGCTCTTTACAAAAGGCTGACAGTGACAAGTGGGAGATGCAGTCTTTTTTGATGAGAAATCAACATGACATATGCTCATTTGCTGATGACATCACTTCATACTTTCACGTGTTAAAATTGACTTTCACCTGTCAAAGAGCCCAAAGAGTGCTAATTGCTTTTTAGCTCTGTGGACCAAGGCCAATATTGTGACGGTAAATATTTAACCTTTAATTTGATAGTGTAATGATAATATTAGTTATATTATGGAGAACTGTATTTGGAAATCAAGTGTCCAAAGCTACTGAAAATCTGAAATTGTTTTCTGGTGAGGGAAAAGAGCAGACCCTTTCAATAAATATGCAGGAAAATATATTTTTAAAAGGAGCATGCATGCAAACATTTTGTTGAGTTGGATGTTACATTACTGGTTGTTATTTCTCTATAATACATTTAAAGCATTGTGAGTGTTGATTTATGATTTTAATTATAACTTCACTTCTGGCTCACTGAGCATTCTTGGATTAATTGCTATCTAACGAAAACACAGTTCAGACCCGAAGTCACGAATTACGTAAGAGGGAATATGGTGTTTGTTTTTCATTCAACACTTATAGGTGAGCTATTTATAGACTCTGTTTGAAGAATGGCAGTCTCAAAGTGTCCCAGATTCAGCTGAGTCATGCAGTCACTTCGCCGATCATAATTGGAGATTGTGCACAAGTAGTTTCAGAGGTTACAGGGACGCTTTTGTTGCTTTTGAATGAGTATATTAGTAAAGAAGTCATACTTCTTTTTCTTCATTGTAATGAAAGGGAACAAACAGGCACCTGTCAGAGTAGTCAGTGGGGACAGTAGAGGAGATGCTCAGAGGAGAAGGAATAACAATGATGTGTAAGCTTGATTTATAAATTGTCAGTCCTTGTTTATCTTTTATTTGACAGACTCAATGTGTCCTCTTCTGCATCCGAAAAGGTGGACGGTCAGTTTATCTTTTGGAAGCAGATTTCTTATCACAATTTTTTTTGGGACTAAAACCTCTGTATTCATGAGGCTGACTGCTGAGTAAATGAGCTTAAAATGAGATAGGTTGTGGAAATAAAGCACAGCTAACAGGAGTTTGTGTACAGGCCGAGCTGACGTTCAAAGAGAGAGCGTCCGCCTTCGGTTCCCCTGAATTAATTCAGCTTTGCAGCTCATTTTCTTCAGTGCTTGGGTGTGTTGACAAGGAGCTAGCGCGTTTCTTCTGCTCTGATAAAGAGGCACTGCTTTATTCAGGCACAGCGTCTTCCTGTTCCTCTGTAAAGAGACCTATCTTGGTGCTCCTTGGAGGCAGGTTTGCACCTAGCAGGGCTCGAATAGTACAGAAACCCAGTTGGATAGAATTGACAGTTTGGCCTGTTTAACAAGGGAGAAGATAGTAACCCAGTTCCCCAACAGACTAGCATTAGATACCTTGTCAGTCATTAATTAGGTTCATCCACTGTGGGAGGTGATGCTGTCCCTTATGAATGGAAATAACTAGGTGGGGTGGATGATATTTTTAACATCCTTTGTCCAAATGTTGTGTCGTTAAACCTTGGTGTGCTTTGGAGGAAAGCCTAAAGAATGAAGAGGAGGAGTTGTAGTAAATCATAATTAGTCCACTTCAATCCTTCTTACTTCCTATTACCATCTTATCTACTCCAAATGTTTCATCGCCTGCTCCTTTCCAAGTCTTTCTCTGTGGCTTATCTGCCTCCTTCCCGTTCTCTCCTCCCCTCTTTCTCGTCTTCTCTCTTCCCATCATTCTTCTCCTCATTCAGAGACAGCCAGATATCAGCCTCTCTCCCCGATAACAAATGAGCAGTGCCCGTCTTTGTGGATGACGGACGGGTCACGTGCGGCTTGCCTGGCCTTTACCTGAGTGTTTCTGTCAGAGCAGCGATTGGGGTGGCCAATTATGGAAGAGGCTCAATCAATAACCCCGCTTCTTTCTTGTTCTCGCTGAGTCTTCTTGCCCTCGCTGCCTAAATGACTGGTTGACCAGCCATGTGGGAATGTGTTCGGTGATTGCGAGCTGCTCCAAGTCCTGCATAATGATGCTTTGCTTGCAGCCGCAATCCAGATAGCATGGACACAGTTAGCAGACAGCCCACCCCCCCATAGGTGGGAGCCGCTAAAGTCTGTCCAATCGCTCTGTGTATGGGTGTTTTTTTCCCCAAAAAATCTGTCTGAATTTTATATCATCTCACTTGTTCACCCAGGCGTTTTTCTTGTTAGTTGCTTCTGTTTTGCTTCTACAGTGGCAGATGTGACATGAACATCTGGAAGCACCAAATAGAATTTTCCTTTCTTTTCCCCGTCATGCTACATAACTGAGCGAGGTGGATCAGAGACAGGACTTAAAGGTTTTCTTATTTTCGCTGCACCCTTCCACAAGTGCAGTTAGAGACTGCTGACTTGAGTCAATGCTGCCCCCCCTTGTCCTATCATCAAAGTAAGATGTAAATGAATGGAAGCCCTCCGGTAATAAGGAGGTGGTTTGTGGAGGCTCTTTGTTTCAGTAATCCCCTCCCAAAAAAACTGGTGTTGCTCCTGCATCACACATCAGCATTCGGTTCATAGCTGTTCTTTGTGAAAGAAAAAAAAAAAAAGAACGGTGACTTTGGTCTCTTGTGCCTAGCCTTCGATTGTGCTGTCCTTTTACTCCACTGGCAAGATGAGAGCGACTCTGTGCAATTCTAATCAGTGCAATGGCAGAAAAAAGCGGGAGAGGTAGGGCAAGGTTTGAGAAATGATTTGGGTTTCTGGTATTTGAATGGGAGGGAAAGAGGGGCGGGGGGGCTGGAGGGGGGGGGGTAGAGACACAGATGACAAAGAAAAGTGTGTGTGTGTGTGTTTGAGAACAAGAGGCAAATAGTGAGACGGAGTGCGGGAGAGCGCAAGACAGAGAGGAAGGGAAATGCAGAGGGAGGGGAATTGATATAGTGGGAGAGAGAGGGAGAGATGGTTACGTGGAGCAGCACCCCACTTCATCAGGCAGCATACGGCAGCCCTGCAGTGCGATCACACAGCATGGGAATGGGGCTATGAGAACAAGGGAAGGAGAGCAGAGAGAGACCAGAGCAAGAAGGTGGGGGGGAGTTAAAAAGAAGAGCTTGAGGGATTTGTTCGGTTGCCCTGTCGTGGATGCTGGAAGAAAACGTGGCATCAGAGGCTGAGGTTGAGGCAGGTCTGTGGTCTTCTGTGTTGAAGAAAACCGGCATCAGGACGTTATGCCCTGTGAGCAGTGAGGGATAGCGTGTGCGCGTGTGCGTGTGTGTGAGTGTATTTGTGTGTTCCAGGAACAGCTGCTGTAACCGCATCTGCGCTGCCTGCATGCCTCAGACAGGCAAGGGATGCAGCAAACCTCTGCCCTGAGCACAGAGGCTGCTAGCTGTACCCAGCGAGGAGAAGGACCAGGTGGGCTGGGGTAGGAGTGTGGGGGGGGGGGTGGCTGCCAGCCTCAAAGGGAGGCTAGCTTAACCCGCACCGTGGTCCCTTCAGTGATCCTTGCCACAGAGTCAAGAGGCTCACCTGCCCCGTGTTGGATCTGAAACTGGATTTACTGCTTTGAGAGATGAGCAGAACGTTCTCTGGCACAGCCTGCTGAGGAGTGTGAATGCCGGGCAGCACAGGGAGCACTGGCACCACCAAGGACACTGAGCCTTTTTCTCCACCGGCAGACAGCTTACCTGGAGCTTTGTTCAGGAATATTTACTTGGATTTGATGATGAATTGAGGAGTTTGGAATCTGCACACTGTGGAAATCCTAAGCCAACGTTTCTTTGATGTAGGATTTACAATATGTCTACCTGATCGTACTCTGTGTGGCTGTGGAATATGGACAAAAATATGATTTAAGCAAATGTGTGTTCCTTGATGAAAAATAACACGAGTACCTCAACAGTGCTTTAGAATGCTGCTACCTTCATTGTACGAGCCTTGTCCTAGCTCTCAAAGAGGTTGACCAATGAAGCCATGGGACTCAGCCAGAGCTTTACAAGTATGTGGTGACAACCCTACCAGATTCATATTCGGGGAACTGAAAATATTTTGGGTTACATCGTGATGGAGTCTTATCTGATTTAAGGATAAATGACAGGGGAATTCTGGCATACTGAATAATGTGTGATATATGAAAATGTGTGACTTAGTGACAGTTCAATTCAGTTTTTCTTCAGCCTAAAAACACCTACCTTGTTTTGACTTATACCGTCAAGAGTGACGTTTTTTTTGGACTAGCTAGGACCTTTTTTTGCCACACTTGCTCATCTGCTCACTAAAGGAATGTTTAGTGAACCCCGTTTGTTGGAAGATGCCACAGTGGCTCAGTCCAACATAACAAACAGTACCAAGCTTCAGATGGGCTTCCTTCCCTGCACTACCTCCACCCTCGCCTGACATCTCCGGTCAGTCACACTTACACCGGTGGGTGTGATATTGGGCTAGTCAGTCCCCTGCAAGGCCAGAGTGGCGCCTGCAGCGTTTCCTATCCTCCTCCTGTGTTTGAGTTTAGCCGGGCCCCCGCCCGTACTGTGGGAGCCCCTCTTTCCCGGCCTGGACCCTGTCTCCCCCCCACCCCGCCTGGTGCTGCTGCACTCGGCTCTGCCTCTGCTGGCCAAGGATGATGTGGCAATGCCATGTGTCGTCCTCTGAGTGCCGCTGCTACCGGCTGAACGGCTTCTCCCTGCTGAAGCGCTTCCCTCTCTCGGCAGATGGGGCATGTGGTAAAGCCCTGGACCAGCCGGTGGGAGAGTGGCTGGAGCACGTGGGGCTGCCGCAGTATGAGAGCAAGTTCCTGCTCAATGGTTTTGACGACCTACGATTCATGGTGAGTCACCTGCAGCATGCCAACCCGGGGCTCAGTTCCACTTTACATCACCCCGTCCCTCCCTCTGTCAGACCAGCTCCGTTTGTCTTTTTATGTCACCACTCTGCTCAACCCACCCTTGTGTCTTAAAACCCTCCCCTTCCCTTTCACACTCACCCTTTCACCCCCCCCTTTCATAACCCCTTCCCCCCCCCCCCCCCCTTTATAACTCGCCTTCACCCCTGTGCCGTCCATGACCCGGCGTAGATTTATGGCTCCTGACTGAATCCTTTTAAAGAGCAAGGGCTCCAACCAGCAGCAAGACAAATGACAACAAAAACACATCAACCAGCCTTTCCAATCATGCAATCTCTTTCACCAGACAATTCCCTCATAATGAATCATCTTATTTACAACCACAGGACTCAACCTTGATGAAGGCAAAGTTAGATGATCAGGACAAACAATCCTCTCTTCCTTCTAATACATTTAGCAAGATTTCCCAGACTCTCACTTAATCCGCCATCCATTCAGATCTGCTCACCATGCGCGTGACGCTGCTGAGACCCTTGTGCAAACCCTCTTCAAGGTACGATTGCACTGCAGCAGCATGCTGTAGTGCTGTGTTATGGTCAGCATACTCATGTGCAGCACAAGTCCAATGCACCTTTTAAATGTGGATTCTGATTTTTAAACTGTAACCTAGCCATGCAACTTAGCCATGTAAAAAAAAGGCATTCAAATCCAAATGATATTTCCAACATGGTGCTTAAAAACCATGATTATAGAGATATGTCTTCCTGCAAAACACTAAGGCGTTTACCTCCAAAAATGGTTTTTCACGCCTAAATAAATGGTTACAAAGGATGTTCAAAATCTGAATGAAAGCCTTATTATGTTTCCCATGAAGAACAAGGCAAGGAAACAAAAGAAAACAGCATTTTCAGGCCTTTTTCCTCCACCAGTTGGGTTTCTCTGAAAACATGGCTGTACATTGTAAATAAGCAGGCCCAAAGGGCTATTGCGAACATTTGTCAGACCTTATTAGTACCTGGGGCTATGCTGTATATTACATCTGTTAGTCACAGCTGAGTTCAGCTAAGTGAGACCAGTGAGCTCAGAGGAGAAGGTACTTCTATATTTCTGTTTTGCCCTCTTTTTTCTGCCTGGGAAAGTTCAAGTTCACAATCTCACTGTGAGGTACAGATGTAACCTTTATATATAATAGGCGGTGTAGTGGATGGATGGATGGATGGATGGATGGATGGATGGATGGATGGATGG
>JABUIW010000205.1:15971173-15983934 GCA_013363375.1 Menidia beryllina
TGGATGGATGGATGGATGGATGGATGGATGGATGGATGGATGGATGGATGGATGGATGGATGGATGGATGGATGGATGGATGGATGGATGGATGGATGGATGGATGGATGGATGAGGAATGCCTCATGTGTGTTTTCTATGGATCAAAGCTGGACCACTTCATCACTCACCCATTAATGCTGATCCGTTTACTATTTTGGAATTTGAAAATCAAATGCCAGAGACATTTGAAATCATTTTGATATTTTACCTTATCCATTTTTTAATTATGAATTATTACCATGTGTGAGGAGAGGATTATTGCACCATTGCCCTCACTTTAAAGTATCCTCTGGAATTGTTTTCTGGTCTTATACAACTTCTCTACTTACGCTAACTTAATTTTTTTTACCTGTGTGAGACTGGAATTATGGAAAGGTAACTAAAAGAATTAAGCCACTAGTTATATGCAAAAATGTCTACTACTACAAGCTAAAAAGCAGCAAAACAAACAGTTTTAACTCATTAAATGCGTAACCAAAGAGGTAAACTCAAATCATCAATAAGCATCAAAGACACGACATATAATTTGTTCATATTTCTGGAATTGTAGCAAATTATCTGCTGTCTGCATACTTCTAGAAATTTACATCTTTGAGTTGAGGTTGATAAGAATTCTGGGAACTGATGCGATGAGGGGTTTCCACGCCACAACTAATGTGTCTGCTGGACTTGATGTATCAAGTAGATAAATCATCGGTCTCACAAGGCAAATTACCCATGGATATTTACAAAGATGTGGAGGCTGCAAACAAGAGAAAGGTCAGAGTAGTCAGGCGGGCATTGTGAATGTTTAATATTCTGCCCTTTTAGATTATGTCAGACTTGCTTCACATATGATCAGTCGGGACCTACTTATGGGATTGCAATGTGGTTTATTTTAACTCTCATTTGCTTGATTTTCTTTGATTGTATGAACATTTATCTTTAAAAATTACTGAAAAAAGAGTGAAACCCTGACAAAAGTGTAGTGAAAGTAGTAGACATTGTGCAGAAATGACTGTACCAACAGACCTATTCTGCTGCGGCTGAATATACGCTATCCTACAGGCCACCCACCAGCTCTCAGAGGAGTCGGGAACGCTCTCTGCATGCGCTGACTGCTCTGCGATGGGGCTTTTGAGGGATCTTAAATTATGAACAGCTGTGTGCCCATTCTCATCACTTTTATACGACAATGATCGTTTGTGCTCCTTTCATGCTAACAGAAGTGGGGCGTACGCGGCTTTCGTTCTGTTGCCCTTAATTTTAGCACATTTATTCCCCTTAGTTGTGTTTTCTCTTTTTGCATTCTTTTGTAGGATTATGCTTCATCTCTCTAATTCCCAAATGAAAGTGGCAGTGTGGGAAATTGTCTGCTAAATAAGACCTTAGAAGCTCCCCATTATGTATTTACATTGCATCTGCATTAACATTCCATTAACCTGTGGTTTATACAAAACAGAACACACATATTAGAAAACAAACACCTTTTTTTTTCTTCATCCCTTGGTTTTTATGCCTTATAACCTTTGAGAAAGTAACAAAGTTGGATTTACTGAACAGTTTTTCTGTCGGGCAGGCCAGCAGAGCAATTCTAACTCACTGCTTCCCTTTCGGAGTGTATTTAGTAAGATGAAGAACTTCTACCATGGCTACATCTGCAAGTCGTATCTGATTAAATCAAACTACTGTGGCTCATAAGCAATGTAAGAGCTGAACCATACATTCATGTCACATGATTTCAAATGAGAAATAAGTTTGCCAAGTCTCCAGACGCATCACAAAACCTCATAGTGCGTTCACAAAAGTGAAGGATCTATTTTAGGCCTCTGTTACGCTCAACTCCATTTCATTTTGACCTTTATTCTACCAATCAGAGACTAATCTTCCAACTACGTCCGATTACAGGCCTGTGTGTGGATGCTGCTGCAATGTGCTCACAAACCAATCGAGTGAGAGCAGCCCGAGTAAAAACTACAGAAAAACTAGAATCAGTTTGTGGCAGGCCACACGGAAAAAATTGTAGCTCCACAGTGGTGTGGCCTTAGCACTCCTGCTTGCAAAATAGAAACGGCACGAAAGCAAAAGGAGCTTTTAACTATTATGGACATATCCTTGAAAGAAAACATCTTCAGTCAAGACTCTGGATGTGAAATGCAATCATTGCCCATTGTTTCCATGTCCTGAATCAATCTTTACTTCTGAAAGCGATTAGAATATGCGTGTAGATTTGTGTCCAGCTGTGAAACACAGCAGCGGAGGGATCTTGTAAATGATTCTGCTGCTCTTGTGGAGGCTTTGTTCCCTCAGTCTCCCCAGATTAGATTGATTACTCTTGGCATGCACAATTTATTTGACTTCATTTTCCTCCCACTCCGTTGTTAGTGCTAGTGTCAGAGATGTACACACCCTGCATTTGTGCATGCAGTGTATATTAAGAGCAGCTCTATTTTTACCCTTTTTTTACGTAGTGTTGAGCAAGTTGTGACACTTTTATTGACAACTGACAGAACAGAATATGTCCTGTAATACGAGCACGCATGTGTGTGTACGCTAACTGACTTCATTCCACTCTATCAATTTTGCCCAATGTATCACCTCAGTGCACAAGCGTGACAGTTGGCCTGCATGTATCTGATGATTACATCTGAGTCTGCATCTGTGGGGGAACGTGTTAACCTTCTGGATTCTCTCATGTTTGTGCACATGCAGGGAAGTAACGTGATGGAGGACCAAGATCTCAGAGACATGGGCATCACTGACCCTGGACATAGAAAGAAAATCCTCCACGCTGCTCGCGGCTTGCCCAAGGTACTTAGCATCATACCTTATGCCCGACACACAGCGAGACAAATGACAGTGTCATTAAGAAAAAGATCGAAAAAACCTTCACAGTGGTTGCTGATAAGCGAATAATGGATGATTAAAGGAGTAGGAAGGTTTGTGTAGAGGACAGAGACAACCAATAAGTGCTGAAATGACTCTCTGCACATTAACAAAGTAAACATTTCAGTTTCTGAGGTGCAAAGTGTATGATTGGAATCATGAGAACTTTCCCCAAAAGGGATCATTTAAGTAGTTTTCTCTTCTATCCTTTTCACGCTGCATTAGTAGAAATGGAGCCATGTATTGGATTATTGACCTGTGGCTAAGGCTTTGAAAATGGTATTTGATTGATTAACTTAGATTTAGATTGACTGATTAACCAGGGAACCCTCAGCAGATTTATTTTATATGTGTTTGCTCAGTTTAACTGATATCAGGTGATATTGGTGTTTAAATTCCGATCAGAATTTTTTTAAATGTATTGATCTTTTAAAAAAGTTCAAAAAGTTTGTTATGACATGTCATAAGAGTCAAATGCTTTGTTTACTGAGTGATGGACCAATTCAACCAAGTAACAGCACTTGATTGTTTCTGTTCCCTCTTTCGGGAACATTTGTTTTACTGGATGTAATAATAAAAAATCCATTGTGTGGCTGCTCTAGCAGAAATGACAGCAGCTCTAACTGAATACATGGCAAGACATAAAATCTCAAACATTAGTAATATTTAAAAAATACCTGGAAACAGTGCGCTAGAATGTCTATGTTAAGTTAAAACAATTACTTACTGGTTTCTTTCTCTCTGTAGGTAAAAGCACTGGGCTGTGATGGCAGCACGTCTCTCGCCTCCTGGCTGGATTGCCTTGGCCTGCATGAATATCTGCCTAACTTTCTTTCAAATGGCTACCGCACATTGGAGTGTGTTAAGAACCTGTGGGAGCTGGAAATTGTTAATGTAAGAATACACTGATTTTTGCCTAAATGAGAAGTGAGACCTCAATTTGTGGCTTGGGTATGAAAGTTTAGAAATCCTTAAAAATACTACCTTAGAAAACTGAAGAACTGCTCTTTGATGAAAAAATTAGCATAAAACTAAAGCTTAAACATTTATAAAAATCACTGAATAATTAATAACTGACTAACAGATAATGCAAATTTAGGAGGGAAGTGCCTGATCACTCGAAAGGCCTAATTTGACTTTATCTTTATGGGAACAGTGCAACATTTTATGCTAATCAGTAATTATGGAGGAGGGCTAATCAATATCGGGCTAATGCACAAGAGAGATGCTGACCAATTTCAGCATGCCTGCAAAGACCAGCACTGTGTGGATTCTCCTGACCTCATTAGGACTGCTTTCATGTATTATTGTTAAACTTGTTGCCAGTGCTTGATTCTTATGTGGTGCAGTTTGTGTCTTTGTGTGTGTGTGTTTAGCCATGATTGACTCCTTAAATCTAAGGGTTTATCAAATATGGACATTTAAAAAAAAAAAAATTACTTAGTTACTAGATTTTCTTCTCCAAAAAACATTTAAAAAAAAACGTATGGACCTTATGGAAAAACCTTTCATGGTTTGATTTCACTGTACTGTATTGTCGAATGAATGAAACTACCAAACACCACATGTCTTCAAAAAATGTGTCCTATTCAACAAAACTGTAATTGTTACAGTGACGACACCCGATTTGTGCTATCAGACAGTCACATGAAGAGGGCAGATGATCCAAGATGTTTGCAATCAAACAGCAGCTCGAAATGAGCAGTTGCAGAGCTCACGTTGCTCCTGTTTGTTCGCGGGCACGAGCCATGCAGAAGACGGTCGTGATTAAATGGCAGAAACAGCTGCAGCAGCAGCAGCAGCAGCCAACGCAACGTGTGTGAGGGATGGTGTCCGGCGCACTGCGATGCAGAGAGATGGGGGTGTGAGAGCGGGCCACATTACTCTCAGTGTGCAGAGTAGCAGAACTGCCTCTGAGCATCTTGGCAGAACTCACTCTGCCCATTACATTTCTTACATCCTCTTCAGCATATTACAGCAAATGGCAGCTGGCTTCCAGATGATCTACGAGCTAGGTTACAGTCTCATATAATCCCAAGGGTCCTTATGCAAGCCTCGTGTGGACTGGTCTCACTGGGATTTTGTAAGCAGGGATAATGAAAACAACACGAGGAACCCAGCGCGGGGACCAGCTGCCTCATCAGCCTCTGACTCTCTGAGCAATTAACTGAAGTCGTCAAACAAAGAATCGTATTAGGCCGTGCTTAAAAAGTTTGCACCAGAAAACATAATTGCAAATGTAACATTAATCACTCGACATCCACCTCTCCTGGATGAACATGAATGTTAATCACCAATTATTCAAATATCCAGCATTGAGATAATGGGCTTTGACTCCATGAAATTAACCTTTGCTTCTCTCTGCGAGCGTTTCAAACCCAGGAAGAGATGCGCCTCGGAAAGTTGTTCAACAGAACGGAAACGCTTATGGTCGACTCACGGCAGTGAGAGTGTTAATGACACATTTCAATGAGGGGAAAAAATTAAATGCGTATCTAGTTTACATGCTCTCTTATCAGTCAGTATGGACTCTGATACACTATGTCCAAAAACAGCTTGTAAATTATAGAGTGCACTGAGAAGGATACAGAGAGTCACTTTAGGCTTATGGAAAAACAGATTGGGGCTGAATTATTGACGAAAGCCATTTCTGTTTTCCAGTGGATGCTTGCCAGAGAGGGACACATGCCATCAAGTCCCTCAGTGCATTTTGGATGTATCTCCGTTAGCTTTGTCTACATTCATTCTTGTGTGTGAGATGTGGATGCAATGGTTCAGTGGAAGTTCTCATCTTTTGCCCTCACACTGTCCCCTCTAGGTTATTAAGATTGGTGCTTTGGGCCACAGGAAGCGGATCATCGCCTCTCTAGCAGAGAGGCCATATGAAGAGGCTCCATCCAAGTCCCGCCGCCTGTCCCCGATAATGGTGAGGAGAGAGGATGGAAAAAATGAGTTGGCCTTCAGTGTCTTTATTGTTACAAATGTGTTAATAGTGCACCCGTATCTGCATGAGCACTCAGTAAAAACCCAAGGAGAGTGTTCCATCTGCACTTCCTTACAGCACTGAGACGACATCAGGTGGTTTGACCACTTCAAACACACTGTCAATTCCAATTTGATTGGTATATTAAATATGCTTAATCTGTACAATTACGAGAACAGCCCTGTTAATGCCCTCAGAATTTATAGTCTCCAGATTGTGTGTATTTCCAGCCTGAGAGTCAACTTAAACAACCAGGCGTGGCGAGCTGGCTTTTTACTGGGAAAATGGATCTTTTTACCTTCTGAAGAGGCAGCCTAAATTTGGAAAGAGATTCTTCGATATTTTTGACTTCACAACAGCACAAATACCCGGGCTTGATTTCCCAAGCAGATTAAATCGAGCTAAAAAGAATCGAGATTCTCCACGGAAGAGGCTCTCTTTGTCATGGATTAATCCCCCATAAAGATGAGGGAAACCAGCCCATGCCTGGCCGTTAATCTGCTGTTTGTGTGTGTTTCGGCAGTTCCATGACCTCCTGTCCCAGAACACGTCTCCCCTCAGTCAGATGGACCCCTACACGAGCCGCTCCATGGACACGCTCCTCCCCCTGCACGAGACGGACCGGAGGCGGAGAGGCATTGACCAGGACTGCAGCGTATCTCTGCGCTCCTACAACGAGAGGCCGCGCTCTGTCGTGAGTTCCACCTTCTTTCACCCGAATCACTGTTCAGGAAACAGCATGCAGTCCTTCAATTTCAGTGAATGAACTGTGAGGCATGGCTGTCAGACATAATGATGTATTTACCAGGCAGAGTGGCTGATATACAGATCAGCTAGAGATAAACTCAAAGGGATATTAAGTTTATCTGATATTTCATAGTTCATCTGTTCCCAAAAAATGATTTTTTGTTGGTAAAAACATGGTGTCCTGTCGCAAGTTACACATAAACCTATGAAGACACTTTAGCAGGCTAAATTCGGGAACAAACCTTTAGGCCGTGTTGATTTTATTCGATTTATAGTGTTGTTTCACCAAAACTCGGAGAATATATCCAAAACAACTCAAGAAATAAACTGACCATTAACCATTCTGTTTCAAGTTTTGGGATATTATTTGATAAAAGATATTCAAATACACACGCCAAAAACCTGTATGACATGTATTTGTTACTTTTTACTACTTACATAGAATTATTTGCTTGGATTAATATAACATATGAATCTGAACTTGAATTTGCTGAAATAAAAAATAAATAAATAAAAAATACTGCTGTGCCTCACAGCTGTTCATGAACTTTGTTGACTGCCACAAGTGAATTTCAGCCTCTCTGAATTTCTCGGGTTAATCCGTGAGAGAGTGACCCAAGAAAGATTCAGTTTTAGCCCTCATAACAGGTCAAACACATCTTAAAGGGTTAAATTGGCACGCCTGGTTTCTGACTCAGAGAGGGGCTCCCATGAAAGGGGAAGAAACTGCACTGCTCAGGAGGCCTGACTTGTTAAATCAATGCCTTTCCCCAAAAACCTTGCTATTATATTTTACTCCTGACAAGTGATTTATTAAAGAGCCGAGCGCATCCTACAGACCTAAAGGCCCTACATTATTGAATATTTATAAGGCCGCGAGCATATCAAAAGCGACTTCCCCTAAAGTGCTGACCGCTCAAACCTCAGCTGTTCTCACTGATAAACAACAGACAGAAGTCTTTTACGCCAAAAGCAGAGACACAAATTTATATGAGGAATCAAACGGGCAAAGGAGAGCACAGAACGCTTCTCATGCTGCCTTAACACAATGTGAGATGTAGTGTAGATTAATTTGTGTTTTATTGCATGGTTCACTGTCTGTCTCTCAAACACTGGATTTTTTTTTTTTTCTGACTAAAGGACAGACACAGTGAGCGACACAAAGAGTCTCGCTTAAACCTCCGGCCACCGAGTCAATCCGCCACGTACGCCACAGTGTCCACCTGGCATCACCAGCCTGAAAAACTCATCCTGGAGTCCTGCGGGTACGAGGCAACAGTAAGTCCCCTTTTATAGTCCTCAGCACAGAGGCTGAAATAGAGTCCTGAGAAACCGATCACATATGAAGATGACAACATTGGGCATCTCTGTTATCAGAATTTGTTGCTGTTTGTTTGCTGTTTATTCTCAGTAATGGATATTTGACTCACGACGTGTCGATGTCCGGGACCAAATTGTATCTGTAACTGTGTTTTAATTCTCCCTCCTAGTATCTAGGATCGATGATAATCAGGGATCTACGAGGAATTGAGTCCACACAAGATGCCTGCGCAAAAATTAGGGTAAGGATTTATGGTAATTAGTTTTTTTTTCTCTCCTTCTGATTTTATTTATCCTGACCTTTATTGAACAACTGACAGTTGTTTTGTTAAAAGCAGCAATATTATAGCATAAGGGTAATAATTAAAAGGGTAAACTTCCTGTTTATTAAATAGCTGACGAGCAGCTTTGTCATATTAAAAGCTACTGATGACAAATGACAAGCGATTCATTCGTTCATTCCTTTTTGTGCCCTTTTCAGAAATCGAAGGATTCCAAAAAGGGTCCTGTTGTCATACTTTCCATTACCTATAGGGGGGTCAAGTTCATTGATGCAGCCACAAAGGTACTGAGAAAGCATGAGTGTGTGTGTGTGTGTGTGTGTGTGTGTGCTGGTTGGTCTGAGCAGCCAGCACAATGCAGCAGATTTTAGTGACACCGTTCATTAGATGTTGACTCAATGTCCTTTCTCCCCGGTCTGTTAGACCATAGTTGCCGAGCACGAGATCAGGAACATCTCGTGCGCTGCCCAGGACCCGGACGACCTTTGTACGTTCGCATACATCACAAAGGACCTAAAGAGTGGCCACCACTTCTGTCACGTCTTCAGCACCGTGGAAGTGGTGAGGATCCAGACTTTTTTGTTGTACCGTAACAGTCGGAACAGAACTCGGAACAAATTCAAGCAGCTTTTTCCGAGTTAGTGAGCAATCATGTATGAAAATTGACGTTCCTTGTGGGATATCAGACACCCTGCAGTTAAACCTGCCTGCAATCACCCTGGGGACATTGTTTTCTTGATTGGCTCATCAGATGTCTTGATTCGACTCGTGCAGATGAGAAATTATGTCGCGACTTCTGCACACAACATCATTTCATGCGTAGCAGATTGAGCACTTCAGCATGAGGCAACCATATTTAAAAGGAGCACAGACTAATGAGAGTTGGTAGAATATTTTGACATTTACTTTATTCATTGGATGTTTTATAGACTCAAAATGTCTCTCTTTCTTTATCTTTTAATGACAAAGTCCATCCACTTAAATCACCTCCAATGTTTTGCATTGCTGGTGGTAGTTTTGTGTCTGTCTAGGCCAGGTGAGAAGAGTATAGAATGCTTAGAGCTCTGCCTTCTTTCACCTGTTGTTGAGGGTAATGTGGCAGCCCTGTTTAGAGCAAAGACTCATGGGATTGTTTGATCTGAACACAAGTTGTTGTTTAGTGATTAAATAGTGGTTCAGAATTGCCACATTTGGACTTTCAGTCATTTGTTTTGTGTTGAATATGACAAACAAAAGCCAACCACAAGTCAGGTTCTCTGTGGGAAACAGCATAGCAATCCAGCTGCATTATGTTGCCGTTTGGAATTATGGAATCCAACCAGAGTGGGACACAATAGAGACAACATTATAATAGAGGCCACCCTTACTGCAAAGAACAAATCAAATAGATCAGAGGATCCATTTGGTCTGGGTCTTTAGAGAGCAGCTCCCGGTCCTGATGAATTACTGAGGCATTAAGATTGACTTAACAGTCCTGGGTTTTGGCTACAATCTACAACTAAAGGCTAAAGTGCCTTTGAACTTGATTTTTACTGCTGGTTAATAAAAGTTATTATGCATCATATCGAACCCAGACTGCACTGAATATGTAAATCAATGGCTGGATTCATAATATTCGATAAGCCTTGAAGATCTTCCTCTTTTGTAAAGCCATATTTTGTTTGGAAAATTGAATAACAGCATATTGAGGCCTAAATACTATCAGTTTGTGTTTCTTTTAACTGAACTTATTTGCTTGTTTGAACTACTTTAATCCTGAAACGGCCTCAAATTCAAACAGCAGCAAATTGATGATTAAACTATGCAGTTATCCAATGAATGCGAAGCACAGCCCATCTGTGTAAAATGAGTTGTTAAAATTGTCATTTTAATCCGTTTAAATCAACTGAGCATTGCTTCTTTTCTTTCATCGTTGTGCTGATTTGAACACTGAGGTCTTTTTTCACAGACGCAGACCTACGAAATCATCCTGACACTGGGACAGGCTTTTGAGGTGGCTTATCAAATGGCCGTTCAGTCCAGGGCGAGACAGTACGTGCCCCCCTCATCCCTGCCCTCAGAGTTCGTGGAAACCAAAGCCAGCCGCCCGGTGTCTCAGTCGTGGAGCAGCGCGCGCCGGTCGGCGGTGAGTACCTTCAGAGGGGCCGCGCGCCTCGGGCCGCGTGTTCGATCTGCTCCACGGTTTACGAGGTCAAAGGGCGGTCAGAGACACGTGCTCGGGCCGTTGTCATTCGGAAAGAAAACGGCAGACCTGATGACCCACTTTTTTCCTCCGGCGCTGAACAGCGAGAGGGCCTCAAATTTTCTCTCTGACAAAAAGTGATGAATGAAAGTTTTATTTGTTGTTCAGGGGCAGGTGATTGATTTCCTCTGGGACTTTCATCAGGCCTCACCCCCCCCCCCCCCCCCCCCCCCCGCCTCATTTGATCCTGCGCCGCTTCCTTTCATTTGATTGGAGCGTGTTGCTTAAACGACCCCTTTAGCGATGCATTGAAGTATTGACCTCTCGGGCAGCACGTGATAAGCATTCGCTGACCGGTGTCACCCCAGGGAGCCTGCAGGCTTTCTGACCACACCCCTGCAAAAAAACCCAGATGATTCAGTTTTTCTGCCGCTAAAGACAATATGCCGAGAAACCACAGCTCTGCATAATGAGTCTGATTTCTGTAAAAAAAAAAAAAGGAAAAAGAAAAAAAAGACTGCATATCCTAAGCAAAACGCTGGCCAACTCACCAATGCATGTGACAGTCATGGAAATGAAGAAAGCCCATTTAATCCAAGTGCATGATATGGAAAGGATCTGACATAACACCCTCACTTTCTGATTTAAAGTAATTAGAAAAGGCTTTTATGAAGATGTCTAATTTGCGTGTTTGCCAAATGTGATCCTCCCTGGAGGAGATCTGGCAGGAGTGTGAACGTGTATGGCCTTAAAGAGACAGAAAAGCTACAGAGAGGCAGAACAACTCAACTGTGTCACAAAATTACCCGAACAAACGCAGCTCACCACAAAGAGATGGAAAAAACAAAACAGCAAAAGAACAATTTAACCACAAAGAGGTTCCAATGGATCATAGAGAGCAGTGGTGCAAACAGCCAAATCAGGGAGGGAAAAAAGACAGATCTGTGTCGTGATATTTGTGGCCATCCGTGTTCGCTGGGCATGCTGTTTCCCACGAAACAATGAACACGGTCTAATCAGCTACGCTCCGCCCCACCTCTGAGTCTCCATCCTTACTACAGCCACGTGCACACCGCTCTAGCGTGAGCTGAAACCCGGGGCTCCAGGGTCAGCTGAGCTCAGGAGAGAACAGAAGCTGTCGAACTGCTTTGCGAACGTGGATTTCCTCAGTGTCGGTTCAGTACGATGAAATGTGTTTTGTTCACTCCTCCCCTCGATCCTTTTTTAACATGTCTTTTGTTCTTGTCTTCTTGGTTCCTCCGGCCTCCCAGGGTGCCCCTCTGCTTGAATGCCGCTGCTGTCACTGTCACACGTGTACTACCCACCGTCCTTCCTTCCTCCCGTTGCACTCTGTTAGCCCTGGAATCCAGGTCCTTCTCTTTCCTCTATTCAATCCTCAGTCATACATCTGCTTACACACCAAACTCCTCCCTTATTTTTTTTATTTATGTATTGTTGTTGGGATGCCGCAGTGCACTTCAGTCTCTTTTGGTTCTTAGTATTATAGTCGTACACCCCCTCCTCATCCCTTTACTTTCCCATCTCTCATCTTCATCGACATTTTAGATTTTAACCATGCATTTGGCCGAAGTTTTGTGGTTAAACACGTCCAGGGAGGACAGGGCTTATCGATGTGGTTCAAATTTGTGCCATTGAGAATTGAATCTTTTTCTACAATGACGTGACGGCTGAAGTTGCCTCTGTTGGACGGATTTGAAATGTTTCTCAGCTTTTGTGCGTGCTGTATCAGTGTCATCCATTTGATGCAATGGCAATTGCTTACTTTGAGTTTTTTAAAAATTTTAGCTATCTAATACTTGCATGTAGCTCAAGTCAGTTCATCAGCGTTTTGTATGCAAGAATGTGTCTTGACTGTAGACCATTGCTGTGCCGTAAGCCAGTGGCGTAGAGATCCGGTTGCTTTGGAAGCGCTAACCAGCAAATGTTTGACTCCCAGAGCGTGGTTATCTTTGCTTTGCTGCTGCGGGTCGCAGGGACTCAGAATATTTTCTGTCAGACATCATCCATTCTGTGGATTGAACCCTCAGTGCCTGTGATCATAACATGATCACTGGACTGTGCCTGGAATCCACATGCACGTGTGTGAGCTGAGGACACTGCCGCACCTCTCACCCCCTTCCTCTCGTCCCTCCCCCCTCCTCCCCCCCGGCAGATCGACCCCCTGGAGATGGACGCAGACATGCAGTCCCTGGGCAGCACCACCTGGCTGTGTGACCAGCGGGACTACAACAGGCGTCCCGTCAGCACCAAGTACGAGACCACCATATTCTGAGGCCGGATCCCCACAGCCGCCCCCTTACCGCACCCCCCGCCCGCCCGC
>JABUIW010000205.1:15984334-16013438 GCA_013363375.1 Menidia beryllina
AGCCAATAGCCGAGCCCCCGGAACGGACGATGCTGGACTGATCTCGTTTTACAGTGGTCCTGCTCTCTCAACCAAACTGCCTCTTCCTCCTCATCCTCCTCCTCCTCCTGACAACTTGCATCTGCCTCCAAATTCCCCGATAGCTCCCAGAGGTTGCATCTTTATTATTCTTTTTTTCTTTTTTTTTTTTTACTTCCTTAATATTCTCTACAGGCAAAAGCGAGCATGTTCACCTTTAGATTGCGATGTGTGTAGACTCACACTGGCTTGACCTAACTGTAAGTTCAAGTATTTCCAGGAATGTTGGACATCTACAGTTTTGTGCAATGCTAAGGAGGACAGTGGGTTTAGCTGTCACATGAACAATTTGGGGGAATGTGCTAATTTACATTCTTGCAGAGAGTTTGATGAGAAGATCAGTAACCGCTCTGATATAATATATACAGGGTTATATATTCTGATGGTTTCATGATTTACTTCTTTGGTTACGATGTTCATATGCATCTACAAATGTAACATGTATACAAAGTTTCTGCCAATGGAGATACAGTTTTGCGTCTCCTTTCAGTCTGAAATGTTAAAGTACCCCAGGCCAACTGGATTTGTTATATAATAATACTAAGATGCTGTTTGATTTTTTAAGTTCTGGTTCAAGAAACATGAATCCCTCCAAAAGAGAGTCCACTGACATTTTGTGGGGACAGAACAGAGCAAAAAATTACCAAAATATGCGAAAGCTTTGAAAATGAACATTTATTTCTCTCGGGCACCACCTGTTAATAGCTAATACCCTCCAGAAATAAAACTACACATAGTAGGGAGTCAATTTTGGCTCAGCTTCCCGAGCAAATTAGAACAAAACGTCTCAAGTGATGCAGTGCAGAAAAAAAGCAGGTTTATTAGGTATGTAACTAATTTAGAAAAAACTTTACTTGGGAAACATATTTCCTCCCTGCTTTAGCAGCAGGTATGGGACATGCTCAGTGTTTTCACAAATATTTGGGCTGCAGAGGATCCCAGTGGATCACTGCAGGCTGGTGCAGATGACATTTTTGTCCCCTGGCCCCCGCCGTTTTTGAAACCTTGAACTACCGTTAAGTTTACCAGCAGGTGGTGAAAGCTTCCTCTTAACTGCAGCGATGTGAGTGCAATGTCAGCTTTCTCGTATAATTCTCTGCAAGAAATGTGACTACGTATATTCCTTTTCCTTTAATGTGCACCTGTTATCTCGCAGATTTAAGATCTCTATAAAATGACTGTGATTTAACTTTCTAAACAAAATACATTATTTTTTTAATTTACTAGATATCAGGGTTTTTTTTAAATAATGTTTTTTTTTCAAGACAGGTTTCATTTATTTATTTTCTTTCTCCATCTGTAGCCTGTCCTGTGTTACCAGGCATCTACCACTGTGAGGCGCTATGCGGAGGCAGCTTTGCTAGCATGGGGATGCCAAGATGGACAATTGATCAGTGAAAGACAAAACAGCAACATGCAGCAATCGACCTGCTTTTTTTTCTAGCCATTTGTACAGTGTTCATAGTTAGACTGCGATGGATTTGGTGCCCAATCTGTCACCGATGTCTGAACTCACAGTTAACCCCCGAAACTGGACAGCAACCTTCCTACTCTTTAAGGAGGACAACAGCGTTACCTTACTTTTACCTATAATCAACTATAAACCCACCTTTTGTCTGCCCCCCTGAACACCACCACCCAACAACTGCACGCCTCCAACCTGTTTCTAAAGACTGAAAAATGGGAAAAGAAAAGAAACAGCCAATACTTGTGATTTCCTGGTGTACTGACTTGACTGCGAGGGTGTCGGCTGAATGATGGTACAGTTTGCCAGGATGAGTCTTTGCTTTGGCCTTGTACTGCCCAGTGCCTGTCAGCAGTAATGGTAGCGCTGAGAGCCTGCAAATCACAAAATATTCTTGTTCATTAAAAACAAACAAAAAGCACTGTGTTGAAACTGCACTATCCCTTTTAAAAAAAAAAAAATCTCGTTTTCTTACAGTGCGAGGGGATATTAGTGCGTTTTGTGATACGTTTTTGATATGTAAAGGCAGGCTGCAACACTTTTGGACAGAATCTCAACATTACAACAACCAGAGGCAAAAAAAAAAAAAAAAAAACCCCCCCCCCCCCCCCCAAAAAAAAAACAATCAAAATAAAGAAATCGAGAGTACAGTGGTCCCACATTTCACCTATTTTTGTACCTTACACTTTAACTTGAATATTTTGACAAGCCCCTAGCACAATTTGGTGCACGATTCCCTATATAGCATCTCATTATCATGATTACATGGGTAGGTATCTATTTCACACCAATTTAGAATTAGGTACTGTATGTGCAAAGCGTGTCACAGCAGTAAAAAGGTTTAATTTTGCTGCACTGAAAGAGCCAAATCTAAATGTTGTCCTGGTGTCGTGTTTATGCCAATGGATTTGTTTCGGCTGGGAACTTGGCACCACTTTTTAAAGGTATTTTTCTCCTGCACTGTGATTAAAAGATGCTCGTGGCAGAGTCGACCCATATCCCGGTTCTCTCTCCCCCCCACCCCTCCCGCCGTGCACCTCCTTCCCACGTAACCGTGTGTGCTGTATGCCTTGTTTTTTGTGTGTGTCCTCATGTGAGTTTGGACCGTTCCATCGCTGGCCGCTGTCCTTGTTTAAGTGTGCTGCAGAAGTGAGGGATTGAGCTCTTCTCCCGAGATGCTGTGTCTGGAGACTGAGCGTTTAGATGGCACCGCTCTGTGTGCGGCGCTGTGGCTGTGTCGCCGCCACTCTGTTCTGACTCTTTTATCTGTTAGCTCCCACTGATGATGCATGTTGGCAGTGTTTTTGTGTTTTGTCCCCTCTGATGCACTTGGCCTGAGCAGTCTTTTTATGTACTGTAGCAGCGTCTGGTCTCCTCTCACTCATCTGCCATTTGCTTTTTATGTTCTCATCCCTGTGTACACGCTAATACGGCGACTCATCCCCATCCCTCCATCTTGCCACTGTCCTCACTTTGCCAGCACTTCGTCATGTTCGTTCTTCCATTTTGTGTGTCACCAGGACAACCTGCTCTACTATGGATGCATAATATGAAAACATTACACTTTAATGAGCAGCAGCTATTTAAAGCAAGTTTTGGTGGCATGATGTGGCCGTGCATGTGCCAGTCTTTATTTTAACTTTGGTGTTTTCCTTGTGTAGCTCACCCCAGCGTTCAAGTTTCCGGATACCAAGCTGTGAGTTGAAGGGGAGCAGCCCGATGCGAGTGTGTTTACGCGTGTTGAGTTAACGAACTGAGCGCTGGGGGAAGGAGAAAAAAAAAAAAAGAAAAGGGAAAAAAAAAGGCAGAAAGATAAAATTCGGGAGGTAAGAATGCACAGGGCCAGCCTGACATTTAGATCTCACCCTGTGTGTCCCCTGCTCCTGCACTGCCCCCGAGATGAATCCCGACTCAAAGACAAAAACGGATCCTGCAGTCCGACATCGCGGGCCTAACAGGACCTCTGATTCACTCCTGTCCTGTGAAAGGTCGCGCCTGTTTCCTGGCCTCCGCAAGGCTGCTGGATCTTGTCATGTAGGTACTGTAACATGTAGATACTGTAGACCATTAACGAGCACTTCTACTGATTCAGGTCTATTGGAGATAGTTTTAGTGGGATTTGTTAAAGGGTAATAAAATGTAGAGAACAAAGAAACTGTAACCAGCATACGATGGCCGTGTTTGTGGACAGAGTATGGTTTGTCATGGGAAATGTGATACTGTTTCAAATTTCAAAGCAATATTATATTGATGAAATTAAATTATACAAAGACGAAAGAAACCCTCTCAAGTCTGTTGTCAGGAATGATTTTCTTTACATGGATGAGTGGTTAAAAACAGACAGGACTCCAGCAGTTAGAAATTGAAAGCAACGCGACAACATAATTACTGTACAATTGTTCTGTGAGTGTCCCCCTGCTGAAGAGATTAGTGGGTGGTGCAACTTCTAATCTAAACAAAAGATTAGCCCAGTTTGTGCCTCTGTTGTATTTCAATATTTCAGAGCTTGCTGGTCTCCAGAAAATACACATCAGCAAGGCTGTGTGGATCTAATCTGAAAGCTGAAAGATAATAACATAATTTTATTCCTCTGTCTAAACTAAAAATACAGCAGAACAGAAGATATTGCAGGAGAAGGTGTACTGATTCATTTATAAATCAGTTTGTATGCTTGTTATGTGTCAGGACAAGTACTATTGTCAGTCATTTTCAATAAACTCAAGGTTTAATTAAGGAAACAAGTTGGAAATTGTCATGATACAACAGTTATATATATTTAAGGGTTCTAGCAATAAAAAATAAATCAAAAGTAAATAAACATATTTAAACTCTTTTCCAAACAGTGAGAAAAATATTAAATATTACACAATGTGTGAATTATATACAAAAGGCTGTGAGCAGCTGCTCACAGCCGGCTACAGCTGAACAGTTCCACAATAAAGAAAAGGAAAACTTCCCCCCCCCAAACAAAAAAACAAAACAAAAAAAAACTGCATAACAAATTAATAATTATTATTCATCAATAAAAAAATAAAATGAATGAAATATGACTTGTAGGATGAACTAGTTCTGCTCTGCCCAGAGCTTCCTGTAATGGTTTGCATGTGTGCTGTTTTGGCTGTGGGACAAACAGAAATGTATCACTTTGCCACTAGCTTACAGTTAAAGCACCCTTTAGTACCACTCCCTCATTTAGGAGGCACCTCAGTATGTTTTTTTGGTTTATAATCAAAGGTGCAAGAAAAGAAAAACTGAATAAAAGAAGAAGAAAAAGAGATGATTAAAAAGTGCGTACTGTCTTTGGTAAGTCATTCATAAACATTTGTCAACACAAACACACCCCCATATTAAAGCTTAATACAAAGTCCTACTTTACAACAGCTTACAAAATTTTCTTTGGTACTCCTTCTCTGTTTGTTTTTTTTTTTTTACTTTCCAGTCTCTTCTTCGGAACAAATGTGACTGTTGCTTTTTACCTCCACAGTCTTTGAGTTTTGTGTACAGATATTTGTCTCAAATGTACTATAACTATTAAGTAACTGCCTTATGCTTTCACCTGGACATTTCAGTCCTGACATATAAGGAACCATTTTGTGTCTGAAGACTGTAAATGTCAATTAAAAAATAGAAGAAGGACTTCAAATTCAACTGGCTGGTTTTACATTTTTGTGAGTGTGACATGTGACATCTGAGTTTCCCTTCGACGAGTTCCCAGTCACCATATGCACGTCCAAAGTGACAAATCAGACACCAAAATAGCTGCTCATGTTCTGGTCACCATTAGCTTAGCGCGAGTCCTCCCCAGTTTCATGCTCCGCTGTCGGGAACAGCAGTTTCCTGAGGATGGGTGCATAGAAGGGACCAAACACTGTTCGGTTGAAGTGGACAATTTGCCTGAAGTTCATTCCCAGCTCTGCTAGCTCAGCACTCAGTAGCCCGAGGGGGAAAGGCAGCTCTGGACTCCTTTTAGCCAGGCTGCCTTGCAGCATCGCCAGAAGGAAGTCTTGAACCCTTTCTCCTGAGTTTGATTGGGAGAAAGGGGGAGAAAAGTCAATGGTTTGAAGTAGAACTCATCCAAGTTTAAAAGCTTCCAGGAGGCCAGAGGTGACCGGGGACGAAACATGCTGAATAGCAGGCTATTTTCAAAGTTTATCTTATTTGGTTTATTTAAAAACTAAATAAATGAACCATTTCTGCTCTAGAGGGGCTTTTTCTTAAAAAGCATGCACAACTCTTGGATTCATGACTGACCTATTAGTGTGCGAACAGGGTTGTTTTGCCTCCACAGGTCAGATATTTGTCCCCTCAGCAGATCCTGGCTCTCCTGAGGCAGTGCTCCTCCTCCTTGGTTGCTCAGTGCTTCAGTCACCTGCTTCAGTACCACCTCCCCAAGCCCCAACATGGCCACCTTCAGCTCTGCTTCCCTGCTGCACCGGAGACTCATGTCAGACCATTTAGCAGACGTGCATGAGGTCACAGGCCTATGAATTTATTAATGACTTTAAAAAAGCTGAATGGGTTGCCTT
Organism: Menidia beryllina; assembly: GCA_013363375.1. Taxonomy (NCBI): domain Eukaryota; kingdom Metazoa; phylum Chordata; class Actinopteri; order Atheriniformes; family Atherinopsidae; genus Menidia; species Menidia beryllina. The sequence goes on from JABUIW010000205.1 coordinate 15,990,404, forward strand.
AAAAGGTAACTGAATTAAACGAAACACCATTAGATGTGATGTAAAAAAACGTTTTAAATATTTAGCCGGGCAAGTTTGGGCAGGTCTTTTCTTTAACAGGCTGCTGTTTTACTGTCATCTACTGATGACAGTTCAGGGGATGGGACTTCACTTGAACGGAAAGAATGAGGTTAGCTGCATCTGCTCTGACAAGCAAGTTGCCTCCTGTCACCTCTATTGACGTCCCCTTCATACAATACCTGTTCCCCTGACAGCCAGTGCATGCATCACCACGTCCTCCACTTACCTGGCGTGACTGCCCTCCAGCAGGGCAGTGACGGACTGCCCGAGTTTACCTACAAACCCTTGCAGGGGGGAATTGACACCTCCGAACTGCGAACTGCTCACGAGCAGCACCGAGGCCTCCAGGACCAGCACGTGGAGCCGCTGGCTCAGAGCGTCCAGGCGGGCTCGGTCCATCAGCACGGTCTGGGAGCGGAACACACAAAACCCCGAATAAGAGCCTTTCGAAAAGGAAACCAGGGATTCCCATTTGGGGGATAAAGGTATAAAGAGAGAATCTGAAGTGTTCAAACGCTGTGCTAGAAAGATGGATTAGCATTTTCAATATTTAACATCAGACATTTGAGAGCTTTTAAAATTCGGTCATAGTGAATAAAACATAACGACGATGTACTGTATTTACAGAGGTATGAAGATCACTAATGGTGCCTTTAGTTAATCTGACTGTGGAATCCTCGTACAGCGGCCACATCTTCCTGAATGATAAAAATGCATGTCCGGATGCCACTAACCTCTGGATACTTCTCATCCTGTGGGTCCCAGCGTAGCAGACGCAGGTAGGCCCGGTTAAGGACGGCGGTGGCGCTGGGGGGACCTCGGCTGTCAGGACCGGGGGAATCACACCGGGTTCCACAAGCCGACGCCTCCTCTGCTGCTGCTGCCTGAAGCCAAGTGGCTGTGTTGTCTAAAGAGGCTGATGAAATATGGATCATTGTTAAACACATACGCAAAATGACACACTGTTGCTTTATTAGACACCTTTTAAATTAATCTTTTCTGCAACAAACGAAACGGTCAGCTAGGAGGCCCATACTCCATATCAACTTGCTATAAATAAAACCCACATATGTGTACGCATTAAAAGATTCATGTAATCAAATTTAAGGACATGTTGAAATAAAATCAATGAGCCAATGTGACTTCTATTTTCCTGAGGTTCATCTCCTCTGCTTGGCTAGAAACGTCAGAATCAGATAAATCATTTTGTCATAGTTTATTTCTTTTTTTAATTTTTTTTATTTAGCAGTAGCCAAACCTAACAGCTTAGGTAATTATAAAGACACGTACAGACACACACACTGACTTGTGCTCAAACTACTAAATGGGACATTATGAGCACACGCTGCGGCTTGGCAAAAGGAAGGCTATCCTCTGACATCAAAGTCCAAATCTGGGAAAACTAGCAGCTTCCAGGAAATCTTTTAGCTCAGCCCTCAGCCCATAAAACAAACCTCATCGTTTGCATGTATTAATGTCACTTTATCAGTCAAGCTTGACATCCTGGAATCAAGCCTCACCTGGGTGCTTCTCCAGAATCTGCTGGAACTTTGTCCTCTCGTACTGTGCTGCCTGCTGCAGGAGATGAGGCCTCAGGCTCTGGATGGTGAAGTTTACCATGTCGGTCCTCATCAGTCCCAAGACGCGGAAAATTGACCTGAAGGGTAGAAGGGGCATCAATCTAACCACAATCCCCCTTATTTTCAATTAGTTTTATTTAGAAGTCATTTTTCTCCGATTTTAAACTTGTGTACGGTTACATCTGCCTCAAACATCTACAGGAATATTTTTAGCTGAACACACTGATTGCGGCCGGGTGCTGATTTGTCTCTTACTTCAGGAGCTCCACAGGGTCCTTGAGGTCCTGCAAAGCCCTGACCTCTGAGTCACGCACGGGAGCACATAAAGAGGCCATGGTGTTGGTGATGAATCCCGCCAGTTTGTGCAGGTCCAAGGCGCCGTGATCCACCTGCTGCCGGATCAGCTCCATGTCCAGCGCCTCGTCCAGCTGAGCCCGCAGCCTGGTGTGACCAGGCAGCAGCAGGGACCAAAGCAGCTAATGGCAGACAGAACGTTTATCTGTTGGAGCTAACGCTCAGGCACCTCTAGCTGAACAGTTTCAGTCTCGTTCAAAGTCACATTATCTAAATCAAAAGTTAGGATGGGGGTGGTTTTCTCTGTTTTTATTTTTATTTTTCAGCCTATGCTTGACATTTTGTTAGAAATAATCTGAAACATCCCCCTCCAAGTCAAAATCAATCAGAGGTGTGGCGGCTATTGTAAAACTGGAAGGCAAGCCACATTTCGTGTACAAAGACAACAAAAGAAAATGAATAAACAAAATAAATTAGATAGATAAAAAGTGAAGGGTGCAGATAAAATACATTCAGTTTCCAAATGTGCTGTTAAAGAAGCTAGTTAACTGTCCACATCTGGTTGTATCATGCACATCTCAACAGGACCTGAATGCTTGTATGTTCCATTGCTGAAGGCTGCAAGATTGATTGAAAGTCTACACTTACAGTTTTGACCTCTTGCAGCAGAACAACTGCATGGTTGTAATTTGGCGGATCGCTGTTCAGCTGTTCTTGAAGACTGTCCCAAAATGCCTGGTGAACGATCTCTGTCACTCTGCCCTCCAGGCTAAGGGAGAGAAACAATCAGTAAATTAGTGAACTCAGCAGAATTAATTCAGAGAAGCGGTAAACAGTTTTTTATTTTCCTTGCCTGTCTGTAGACGGGCTCCTGGGTTTGAAGCAGAAGTCTCTGTTCACCACTATTTCATGTGCGAGGCTCAGGTTGGAAACACAATTTTCCAGCTCCATTAGACTGGATAATGAGGCCGTAGGTGGGCTCCCTGACTCCACAGACAGGTAACACACACAACACACACACACCCACACAGATAATGAAACTGCCGTGCTGGTAGAAATGTAATTACTGATGGTAAGTGAATGTGCCTGAAACACTAACTGATAATTACAAAGCCTCATACCATTTGGAGAGTCAACTTTTTCCAGGCTGGGAAAGTCGGCCGGGGAATTATCCGCAGCCATCTCTCTCCGATCAGACATTTCTGCAACAATCCAGGACATTTAAGTTAGGGGTTAAAGCCCACACAGCTGACACCATTTGTTTACTGAAAAAAACAGTCGTTCAAGTATTAATCTAAATAACCAAAAACATTTGAGTACATTTGAACATTGAGACAAAAATAAAAAGCCTTTTGGTCAAATAAACAAAACCATAGGACACATTTTCCCTTTTCTCTTTAAATACATAAATGAAATTATGGTGAAAACATCACCCACTAATTTCATTATATAATCTATTAACATGAAATAAAACTTGTTAAAAACAGGATAACAATCACACTGTAAATAATCTATATATTTTCTAAGTTTCCACTTTTTTAAGCGCCTCATTTGTGACTGTATAAAGGTCAGAAAAGAAACACCTTTTAGGACACATACAGTACATTAGCCTCCGGTTTATTATACAGGCATCAATTCTTTTCGTCCGACAAAAATAATTGGACTTAAGGGCAAAATCACATTCCAAAGACATACTAAAGTAGCTGTAGTCACTGTTTTGGAGGTTCACTTACCTGGTGCTGGTGTAAATAAACTAAATACGTAAAAACATGAAAAATAAGTTGCGACCCACTGTGTGAAGTCGGCAACAGTTAACCTGCTCTTTTAAAATTGCATTCGTCAACTTTCAAGTTCAAACCTGGGCGATACCATTTTCTTCCAAATATGGGGGAGCTAAAAAAAACAACGCGTTAACATTCTAAGTCGTTCCATGAACGAAAATGCAAGGCTACTTATCACACAAGATAAACTCCTATATAGAATCTTTAAGATTTCATTTGAACATTTATAAAAGACATAAAAAGACGTCCCTTGTTTTGGTTTCGCCCTCTCTCAAATCATAACAGCGTTTACGTCACTGCGGCACGTTCCGGCTGCCCTGACCTGCTGTTACAGCTGAGCTGTCACCGTAAGTAGACCTGCTCTACCCGGTTCGCGTTTTCAACGCCTTCTCTTAGAACACAAAATAGAAAGTGGTCGTTCTGTTTGTTTCAAAGGCCTATTATGAAACAGCAATACTCGTGAGTAGCTGGAAATGTCCTGTTTCATATGAACCGAGGGACTTCCAGAACATACAGCTGGTCAATAGGTGTTGAATTTTACACCCCAAAGGACACAAATACTCATTTCTGTAGACAGTCCGTGCTTTTGTAATTTCTTAGTAATCATTTGTATGTCGAGGCTTAGTTTGGATCACTTGAAATGCTTTTGTCAAAACTTTACTTTCAGTGGTCTTATCTCTGTCTCAAACTTTCCATGCACTTCTCCATTTAATTTTATAGTTCTTTGGTTTCTAGTTTTCCAATAGACCTTCAGGGAACGGCTAAAATTATGACACAGAGGATGTATTAAAGCTTTGAAACATACGCTAAAATATGAGCCAGTTCTACCACAAACCAATTTAACAAAAGATGCCTCACATGCTGGTTTTCAAGCAGTGGTCACAAAGCCGTTTTAGAATAATGGCGCCTGGCACCAGCAGGATCATTTGGTGTAAGAGGCTATTAAAAACACATCTGCATAAAAGAAACATGACTCAGGGAAAGAAGTGTACTGCAAATCATTTATGACTGCAAAATATGTTACAAACATCCTCATAAATACAAGCGTTTGACAAAGAATCATCTAAAAAAGGTTAACTTTTTAAATCACACCAACAAAACAAATACACAGTATAATCTTTCCATAACAGACACAACTCTCAAACCAGTGGTGTTTTTATACATTTGCATATTTCAAAAAATTAAAATCAAGCTTCTGTTTATATTAAAAAAAAAAAAAAAATAAGCTTGAACATGGCAGTTTCAAACTCTTTACTCTCTCGAGCTGGTATGTATATACAAACTTCAGTGTTTCTTTAGAAACACCACTAGATTTTTAAAATAAAGACAAAATAAATAGGGGGGTGGGGGGGAAGCAGTTCTGTGTGGAAAAAGCAGACGACCCCAATTGCTGCTTGGTTAAATTAGTGTTCCATGAAACGCAGACGGTCAATCAATGTCATCTTGTAGTTAATCATTTTGGAAGTGCAGGTGAAAAAGAAAAGTCATTTATACGCAGTTTAAATCAACAGGATAGAGCTGGCGATTAAAAAGGAAAATCAATGCCACAAAAGAGGCTGCTTGGTCGGTTTCTCTCCTTTCAAAGCTTTGTATTTGAATGCTGTGAGAAACTTATGAGGAAAAAGCAGAGAAGCATCTGCTGAATAAAAATGAGAAATGTAATGCTGCAATCTTCAGTTCCCAGCCTCACACACACACAGCCAGCTCACCTCCACCCACATTAACAAGACTGTACAAAAACATTTATGATCAGTTGATAAATTCAGATGCCACCGGTGTTTCGTCCTGATGACAGAACCCGACCCGGGCAGGTGAGCCACAGTTTCCTGCTTTCTGACGAGCTCAAGATGGCAGGTGGAGGCCAAACGAGCTCTCCTCTTCTAGTGGAGAAAAAGACCCAGTGTGTTGGACGCTTCCACACCCCCGCCCCACCCTGAAACAACATGCAGGCCAAATGTTTAACATCGGACATGAAGCTGCAAAAAGTAACAGAAATTGGTCAGAAATGGTTTGAGGCAGAGACTGAGCTGGCTGCTTTCATCCATGTGCTGGTTCCACCCCGGTTCAGTGAAATTGGAGAAAAACCAGTCCAGGAGTGTGGAGGCAGCCGGGTCATTGAGCAGTCGGAGTTCTACAATCACTGCGACAAATGTAAGTCCCCCACCCTCCCACACACACACACACACACACACAGACACACACAGGCTTTCCTGCTATGAGTCTTTGAGCATGTTTATGCGTGCAAAGATCTTAAGTGCAGGTCCCAGCTTAATGTTCATGGTGCTCATGAGGTGGTCCTCCTTCAACAGGAGCAGCGCCTGTCCGTCGATCTCCTGACAGCGAAACTCCTCTGCGATCTCCAGACAACCTGCGCAGACAGCAGAGCGGAGCACAGCTCAGTGAGACGGCTTCCCGTTCCCCCCGCCCCCCAGCGGGCCTCAGGCTTTGGCCAGCCAGCCTCCTCACCTGGGAGCGAGCGTATGAACTCGTAAACCTCCTCCACGTTCCACTTGGTGGGGTCGTTGGGTAAGAAGCGCTCGCAGAGGGAGGGCGCGTCTCTGCCCGCGCAGCCCTCCTGGTCCGAGGCCCGGCTGGCCTGCCGGTGGACGGCCACCTGGGCCAAGGCCGGGGCCGGGGCCGGGGCCGGGGCCACGGGCCCCGAGCTGGCGGCCGACAGGGGAGAGGGCGGCTCCTCGTAGCTGGACATGTCCGAACACGGGCTGGACTCCTCCTGGCTGGGCTGCGAGGCGTGCGGGGAGGACACGGAGCCGCCCTGGACTTGCTGGGGCGAAGGAGACAGTTTCTGGAGGAAAAAATAGTCAGGAGAACTTTAGGGGAGAAAAAACTAAAAACAAAGAATAAACACCTGAGGCATACCAAGTAAGCTTAAGCAGCACAATGGCTCCAGATAAAGCAACTGCAGAATCATGTACTGCCTTAAAGTGACTCTCTGCTGGAGGAACCTACCCTTTTAAGTAGGCACGGCTCAAGATACTTCAGATTTTAAAGCGAAGGGGAAAGAAAGGTGAATTTATCGCCTTTAATGCTGTAAAATGACTTGTCATTCCAGGAGGATTTCTGCTGTAAATATCCATCGCCATATTAAAAAAACGTCATTCTAAGACGAATTCAGTTCATTTAAATGTAGCAGGCAAAAATAAAATCTCCACAGATATCTCTCCTTTCATACTGGACACCAGCAAAGAGTGCTTAATGACTCGCAGACAGACAGAGACCTCCAGCTGGTCACGTCTGATCCTCAGCTTTGTTAAAAAAAGAACGAGGTGTGAAAAGTAGGTAGTTTAAATAAAAGCAATAAAACAGGAAGGTCAGTCCGTACCCGCTTTTTGGCCTCCATAGCAGAACGGCCCTGAGACCTCCGACGCCAGCGATTGGCCGGTTTGTTCCGCTCAGGTCGGAAAAGTCCGATTCGCTTCGTGCAGCCCACGTTGTACCTGTTTTGGAAAACAAGACAAAATAAAGCCCACACTTTTCACCCTTTTTTTTGTTTTGTTTTTTGGGCTGCTGGATTTTGTGGACGGCCTGGATATAAAGGGGGATAGAAAACCCGGTGTGACTTGCCTCTTTGCACAAACCATCGAGCAGAACCTTTTGGAGCCCTTGAACGTGTAGGCAAAGTCCACCCAGCCGCAGTATTCACACGTCAGCTTGGGCTCGTCTTTCTCTGTGGGGGAAAATACCCAAAATAAAAAAACACGATCCAGTTAGCACTAAACTTCCCCCATGAGGAGACCTGCATAGTGAAGCTTTTCTGCGAATGCGTGAATGTTTTGGACAGAGAGTGCCTGGTGGAAACATTTAAACTTTACAATGGACAGAACTGGCTGGGAGTCCGAACAGGAACTGTCTTGCTGTAAAATGTGATATACCCCTTATTTGAAATGTCTCATCTCGACATCAGCAAGTAAATTTGAGCTCTGAGCATCAGCCTCTCTAATGTTCCCAAATGTGTAACCCATCTTATATTAATCTGAAGACATTCTTTATGGTTTACAGTAGAACCTCTACTTACAATCGCCTAAACATGCAGATTTTCCTACATCCAAAGTGAAACTAAATCAAATATTCGACTTGACACCCGAAGTAAATTTCCAACATATGAAAAAATATATATAAAAATTAAATAAAAATAAATAAGCTAAGTTAGTTTAAAGTTCACACAGTGAAAGTTAGAGTAAGTTACAGTACATCCTGTATCTCAGTCTCCACCTCTACCTCCACACCAACCGTCTCCTCCGTCTTTCTTTATAACTTTTTTTTTTTTACATCTCTCTTTTATTATGCATTTGTTTCATTGCTGTGTGTAATTATCTGCAGTATTTATTAAGGAGTTATGGTAAGTTTTTGGGCTGTGGAACGAATTACACGAATTACTGTGTATTATTATGTGAATATTTGAACCGACATACAAATATTTTAACATACGAAGTAGGTCCCGGAACAAATTAAATTCGTATGTAGAGGTTTATACTGTATTTGTCTGAGAGAATGAGCCAGGAGGAACGAGCTCAGAGCAATAGTAGAACCCCAGTAGAGAGTGGAGGCTGCAGTCTAGCAGGTTGAGCATGACGTTGGGAGAACGGGCCGGGACTCTGCCCCCTGCTGACGGGGTGGAGCCGCCCGCACGGCGCCGCCGCGGCCCTGAACCCGCTCGCCTCTCACCTGGCTGGCTCGCGTCCTCCGGCTCGGAGTCGGTGTTGGCCGCGTTGCTCACGGGGGTTTTGTCCGGGTCCGAGGACAGCTGCTGATCCAGCTTCTTCGGGCTGTCGATGAGCAGGGGCAGGCGCTCCACCTGGGGGCAGATTCAAACCCAGACAGCAGCGATGTGATCACAGCAAAGCCAGCAGCACTAACCGCTCATCCGCCTTCACTTTTTCATCTACAGACGCAATGAAACGGCGTCAATCCGGGATGCCGGTAACAGAGATGCGGGGATGAAAGGTCTCTGTTTGAAGTTTACATGCCACAGAGCTGTGACATTTCTTAAAAAAATAATGAAATCAACCTGAAAATGTGTTGAGCATTTACACCAGACGTCCAGCAGGGGACAGAGCAGCCAAAGCCTCTGCATCCCAATGCTGAGTGTTAACACCTTTACCCAGAGGCTTCAGATAAACTTGGTAAATCCCAGCCTCTGTTAGAGCTCCATCAATTTTTGAAGGTATGAGATGGACGAAGGAGGGGGGCTTGTTCCACCCCGAGCCCAGCAGACGGATGGAGCCTCCGTCACAGCCGCTGAGCTCGGGGTAATTAACACGCTTTAGACAGACGCTGGGAGCCGTCTCAGCGAGCGGCGGCAGAGGGGGGGGGTCTGCGCTCGTCTGCCGACGGCTCCCCGCGGACACTTACACACACGGGGAACGGCTCGGCTCCCTCCTGGATGACGAAGCCCTCGATGACGTGCGTGAGAACCTGGGGCTTGACGATGGCCTGCGGCGGTTTGCTCTCCCCGTTCTGTGGCGCGCTGCCCGTCACGGTGGGCGCCTCGCTCTCGTTTCCGGAGGTCATGGCTGGAGGTGGGGTCCCCGCAGCCGCGCTCGGCCTCTTGGCTGAGCCCCCGCCTGAGGGAGAGAAAAAAACAAAACAAACCCGGCCATTTACAAGAGCTGGTCCACTGAAAAGGCCTGAGTAAAAGTACAGCTGAACATTAAAGATAGTTCTGCTGTAAACAATAACAGTCCTGAACCTGAACATTTGTATCTGAAATCCAAGTCACCTGTATAATCGGTGGCATTTGATTGACAATTGTGTTAATCAGTCAGTTAGGAAGTCATCAGTTATTAGTCCATTTTAAGTAAAGCTTGCAAAAAAAACACTCTGTATTCAGTTTTGGAAGCAGAACTGGACAAGTTGAGTTATTTCAGATGGATAAAACAAACTTAAGCTTTTATACTATGCAGTTATGCTTATATTTTGTGGACAAATGACTGAAATGATTAACAAATCATTAGATAAGGCCTTGAAAAGGAAACGTAAAGCTTCAACATCTGAGGAATAACACCAAAAAGCAGCCAGGCAAACTTGTGTTTGCACTGAATGTCTCCGTTTTTGAGCGCACCTGCTCCATCATGACCCCCTGCCTGTCAACCAGTCTGTCAGGTCAACCTGCCTGCTCCCGATTCCAACATTTCTGCTGCCCCCTAAGTAAAGAAACCTGCATATTGACGGTAAATGACACACTTTAACCCAAACTCTATCAGCCAACACTTCCACCAACATGACAAAGCCTGGAGCCTTTCTCTGAGAAGCCCCCACGGAGTAAACCCTGAGCCCCCCCCCCCTACCCTCGTTATAAACCCATCTGGAGAGTGTCCTTACCGCGGTGCTTCCTGGCTGATCAGACCGAAGACATGCGCGGGTTTTGGGATGGTTCGCTCCAACGATCCGGCGGACGGACGCGCACCGACCTGCTGCCGGGGCTGCGCGGCTTAAAGCGGCGGCTCCGCCCGCAAAGCGAGCCGCCAGTGACCGGGGTCCGCCCCCCACCCACACCCCCACCCACACACCACCCCACCCTGTTCCCTCCCACAGCGGCTCCGATTCCTCCTCCCGACACAGCGCACCGACTCAGTCCAGCCTCCAGCTTGAAACGTCTGCCTTTATCCCGGCTTCCTCCTCCTCCTCCTCCTCCTCCTCATCAGACTGCCCGTTGATTAAAGCGGCCCGGGGCTCGTTTCCAGCAGGGCCGAAAATAAGGCTGCACGGCTGCGGGCCCCTCCCCCACCCCCCCCCGCAACATACCAGCATGGTTTTAAAAAGAAAAGAAAGCTTGTTTCATTATCTTGTAATGCTTTTACTTAAATGTTTTGAGGAGCAGGTGGCAGCTTTACACTGACTTATTTTGATAGCACATGGCTATGTGATCATTTTATGTTGAGATAACAGAAGTTAAATGACAAAAACATTTTCCTTTTGAACAGGACATGTTTTGATGAGAAAAAGCAGCTACAATTTGTTGAGCTAAAATAGAAAGCTAAAATATAAGCACTGCATGGTAAAATAATTACTTAACCCTGTATCACTGCAAATTGAGCTTTTTTATCTCAAGAGCATTGTAAAGTTAACTCACCATTTTGCCATATAACCGCATCTCATGAAGTTTGGCTCCTCTAAGCTTCCATATCCATAAATCACAAAGCATATCAAAGCTCCTCTTGAAAACTAAACTTCAGTAAATGGTGTGGCGTAGATAAAGCTCCCCAAATTCTGACCTAAATTCTTTGTTTATAATAGTTGTGTTCTCTAATGAAGGACGGCCTCATAGAGGAACCCTTTACCATAAAAGCTTAAAAAGTCTTTATAATAACTGTGTGAGAATATTTCCTTCTGTTAAGATTTACTATTCAGAGACAACATTAATCTAAGTGCTTCAAGCGTTAAATTAAGAAATGAATCACAGCGTTTCCCTTAAAGCTGACTCAGAGGTTGTTCACACTTTTTAATGTGTTGCAGCGTTGTGACTTTAAACGGTTCATATTTCTGAAGTGAAACTCCCCTCAGCAGCTGGATGACCACAACAGTTACCGGCCCTTCACACGAATTGCACCAAAGTTCACGACCCAACGGCGGGTGCTGGCACCATTTTATGGACAGTGGATCCGGCGTTTAGCCGGACATCATTACTGAACAACTGCCCCCGGCTCCTTTAGTCTTGTGCTAATAAAGCAACAGCTCTGGGACCATATCTCCACAGAGGCAGCTAAAAGTGTTAAATCGAATTATGTATAAACCCCTTTGGAGTTCATCTACATTAGCACCGATTTTACACTTACAATTATCCATCTTATAATTCTACAGAGGCAGACCTCCGACTTAATGTAGAGGAGGGCAAAGAGAAAAGATGATCTTTTAGTGAAGATACATGTAAAATTACATTTATAAGTAAAATAAATGCAGCAACTGTGTGTCCTTTTTTTTCAAATGACAGACTCTTTCCTTTCAAACCTTTCCAGTTTGCTAACACTATGGCAGAGGGACAAACTGTTACTGGGTGTTGGCTAAATCTTTCTGATGGTATTTCACAACCAAACAGGAGTTGTGATTTAACCAATCTGACAATCCATATTGAAAGCCTTGCTGTAAACCAGGGATCTCATTCTCCGGTTCTTGAGAGCTGCTGCCCTGCAGCTATTAGATGTTTCCCCAACTTCAACACTTCTAATTTAGATTGATGGGATTTTTCTTAAAAGATAGTTGAGATTGAAGTGTTGTTCTTATTTAATATCGTCAAAACAAAACCCCACAACAGTTGCCTAAAATTCTTTCTGGTGTAGACCTTATGTAGAGGTCCTACAGCACTTTCCCAACAACCATTGTGCGCGATCGAAAGTATTTTTTCACTAGAACATTCAGCAAAACCAGAAATGTTCTAAGAATTGTAAAACACATCGGTATTCACAGAGTCAGATTTGATAGATCTGTTCCAGTTCTGCCAGAGCCTTCATGTGTTTTTGTCATTTTTCTTGTTTGATGCACTGTCTGTTAGACGGTGGGAACAATAATTATATTTTCTAAACTTCCAGTGGTTAACAGTGTGAGTTTAATACTCCGTAAGGCAGTGCCCAGCTCCACAGCATTTTACCTTGGGGCTGAGCGGGTGGTGTGGGGGGGTTGACCTTGGGCTGCTCTGCAGCTTTGGAGGGTTGTGATGGTGCAGGTTGCTGTTGCTGCTGCTGTTGCTGCTGTTGCTGCTGCTGCTGCTGCGTGGACGCCGTCTGATTCGTCTCTCTGACCACTAACGAGGTTGGCTTGTCTTTACTGTCCTGAACCAGCCGGGGGGCCTGATACGAACGGAAGACAGAAGGATAGATTCATGAAAAAAAGCATATCTGAGACAGTCGGGACTGCACACAACAGGGACTGCTCCCTCAGTGAATCCCAGAAAAAAAAACCAAAAAAAAAACCAAAAACCATCGGGCTTGGAAAATATCACATCAGCAGGAAAATATGACACAAGGATTCCAACACGCAGAGGATTTCTCTGTTTTTTCACATGGATGTCTTGGAGGAGAAATGTAGACTGTGGGTGTTGTTGGAACAGCACTTTTTGTTTTTCACAATACCGAATACAAAGGGTCTGTATCAGAAATTCCAAAAAGCGGAGCCCCACAAAGATCCATCCTCTATTACACACAAAGGTGGAAATGTGTTAGATAACAGCTCAGAAAATACCCGAGGTGCCCATCGATGATGACGTTAGCTTCAGATATAGAAGTGCTGCTGGGATGCGATGCGAGCTGCCTGCCTTTTACTCGTCCTCTACGCCGTTCTTGTGGGCCAACAGGAACTTTTAGGCAAATTTTTTCTGCGAACCGTGCAGAAAACGTCACGTACCGTTGGCTGTATCTGAAGGTTGATGGCAGTGAGCTGGACGGGCTGAGCCTTGGCGTGGTTGAGGGAGGAGTGGAGGGCGTGGGGGCTGATGGTGGAGTGGAAGATGGTGGCCTGCTGGTTGGGAGTGGAGGGCTGGTGCGGGCCGGGCTTCGGCAGGACGGGGACGGGGTGCTGCGACGGCTGGATGGAGGCCGTCTGCAGCCTCTGGGAGCTCTGGCTCTGCTGCACCACAAACTGCTGCTGCTTGTGCTGCTGGACCAGCGAGTGAGGCTGAATCTGGGTGTACGCTGGAGAGAGAGAACAAGAGAGATGAGAGCTTCACAGTTCGTCAAACAACACAGGCTCTCTTCCGATTCCTGACCGTCAATTGTTTCAATTGATTTCCCCGCTCCTCGTTTATGTCGGGGAAGATCATAAAGCTTGTTAAGTGTGGCTGATTTCAACACACCAATTTTGGTTTTAAATGAGGAGTAAGTTAATTTATCTGATTGTAATTCGAGAAAATTGACAACATGGAAGTGCTTTCATTCTTTTGGATTGTTTTTAGTGGACTGCATGGTGATAATGTTCATTGCTGGGCATTAAGCTGTTTTAATACCCACATAAACTCTGCTGTGTTGACTAAATAAATATGATATTGAAAGATATGGAACTGCATGAATCCCCAGGGAGTGTTCGGTTCGGCTGGGAGTATAAACGCCAAAGTAAATCGAACCCAAAACCATTTTCTACGGGTACCAGTGAGATTTGGGGGAGTGCGGCTGGTTTTGTTCAGATGAACAGTAACTTGTGTTAACAGTCGTGAACGAAGAGGCTGGGGGCCGTATAAAATAACAGTATTCACACCAAGAGTTTATTGAATAAGTGTATTTTCAGTACGGGCTTAAACCAAATAAAACACCATGAAAATAGAACCTTCCATTTAAATCACCACATTTGATGATCGTCATCACATTTTTGTGCGGTGAGAGAAAAAAGAAAAATCGTTCAGGAGCACTCCGTGGCGAGAAATAAAGACGTCTGCACAGTGCGTCCCGTTTCGCCGTGCTGCCGTCACCTCTGATCCGCTCGCTGACAAGATGGAATATTAAGAGCTCGCTGAAAGGTGCACAGACGGGCCCCACTGTCGCATTTGGGCCAGACCATTACCCACAAATAGTTTCAGAACGGCCTGTCACCACCTGTCAGAGCTGCTGTGGGGCAAAAGAAGCTCATAACTCGCCCCGAGGCCGAACACACGGCACATCAATCTTGTATTGATGCAGCATGTGTGAGTGGGTGAGTGTTCGGCGGAAGTAGCCCCAGGCAAGTCCGATATTAGAAGTGCCTCAGGAAGAAACACCAACAGCCCACTCTCTGTGACGCCCCCTCTCCAGCTAATGTTGACTCAGTGGGTCCCAGCCTCTCCTCTGCCTCCTTGACCTCCAACAAATCCACCAGGAAGCATAAAAGCTAATTAAATCGCTCTCATGACTAAGCCCTATCAGCGAATGAGCAACTCCTGTATTCCAAGTGCCGTTCGGAGGCTCCTGTTGTCTGACCCGTGTGAACACGGAGGTGTGCTAGGCGATGATAATTAAACTCACAGTAAATCCAAGAGTGGAAATTTGCCAAGTACAGCAGCAGTTGTCTTAGAACCACCCCCCACCCTCCCGGACCCTCATCCCACCGTCCTCCGCAGTTCTTTTCATGATGTTTTTTTGTGTGGGTTAGGCTCCATCTGGTTTCAAACTTTCCCTGTGAGGCACTAACCACAGTCTGTACCCTGCCGGGGAAAATAGAGATGTTTCTGTCTAACAGAGCTTGCATGTGATCAGTGCTTTTCATGCCACACAGTTCGCTGAAGAATGGCTCCGTTTTCACACGGTGACGGCCTTCGGTTCACATTTCCAATGTTCAGGGCAGGTTGACCACAGGCTTTGGAAATGTGGACACAGCCAGCTGCAAAACAATCACCGGATGGAAACCAATTTAAACAGGCTTCAAAGATTACTGATTAGAGGCCTCATTACGGACTCATGAAAAATGTGGCATCCACGCACAAACGGCTCTACTAATATTACCAGAAAACACAACATTCCGAACGTATAATTTTCAACAACACACAAGTTATGCACAAACTTCTGTGAGAATCACACGGCTGTGAAGACTGACGGAGCTCAATTAAAACCACCTTCCTTTAGCCTGAGCAGCCAAAAGCTCACCAGGAGGTCTCACTGTGAATGTCCGTTACATACACAGGCGGCCTATCCAAATCACCACTTAGATAAAAAAAACTTTGATCAAATGCATCGTTTATAATAAGACTCAAAAATGCCAAAGAACTTCCAGGCTGCCGTGCATAATCCATAAGTCATAACTCCTAGCGTAACTTAAATAGCACCCTGAAAGTGCTGAAGTCTGAATTCTGTGCTTGTACATCCAGTTATAGTTTTGAGCGGCCAATCAAATCTCCTGATGGAGTGAGGGGTCAGGAATCACATCGGCCTGCTCAATGCTGGCTGTGACCGCTCTGATGTCACCACAGGCCACGCTGCACGCGCCGCGGGCTCGTTTTTGGCCGGTTCGCTTTTTTACATCTGGTTCACTGAGACACAGGCGAGGCCACTCGGTTTTTATGCAGGGACCCGTTCAACCTTCCCCAAACCCCAAAAAGGGGGGAGAAAGGGGGGGGGAGCGGAAAGGTCAGGAAGTTGTTAACTGATCAGTTACCGTCCTCTCGCGCACCGTCCTTCCTGTGTTTTTTCTTTTTTCCACAGACGATTTTATGTGTGGAAAGAAAGGGAAACAAGACCTGTCCTGAAAGGGAAAGCATAGCGAGCTCGCGCCGGACTCAGACAACGCTCGCTTCATCTGAACCAACACTTCGACATTAGTGATCGACACATAGAGGCTCAGATGGTTTAAGAATTGCTCTGGAATTCAGCAGCGGCCCACTTGAGCCAGAGCTCAATGGTTTGTGAGATTCTCAGGCACAGAATGGGCAGAGGAGGGGGATTTCTCAATCGGGACACGCCGGATACAACCGGTCCTCCGCACGATTTTCAGAAACTTTCTCAAGGCTCTAATGAGGAACAGAAAGAGGCTTGGAAGAGGAGGAACAGAAGGATTTCATGTAATGGCCATTTCCCCTTAAGGTCTTAGGATTAAGAACGCCCCACGCTCCCACACACATCATCACACATGCAAATGCAATCTTTTTAGCATCTGCCCAAAATGAGTGTTTATTGACCTCTGACTGTGTATTGTTGTGCAATGTCCTGAATGTGAGGACAGCATACATTCCTCAGTATTTGTAGCAGCAGGCCCTGGAAAACCCCTGAGTTTCCACCCTGGCCGTCACTCTGGCAGACCGTCCTCAAACACGCTGTTACTTAGAAGAAAGAGGAAACAGCAGGCGTTAAGTAGCTAGTCCTCATTACGAGAGAAACTCAATCAGGATTTGCGAATGTTTCCTGGAGTAGGCCTTCTACTCTGACGCAAGCAGAAAAAGCAATGAAACAAATGGCGGGGGTCCGGCGAATAAATGCAAGTCACACAGAAAGGATGATAAGCATCTAATTTCTTGTTTTAAAAGACAATAGGTGAGGGATTTCCTCGGATTTTGGCATCCACTCGGACAAGAGTGCTTTGTTAGGTTGGGCTTCTTTTTAAAACTGCTGAAATGTGACACAGAAACAACAAGAAATCTAAGAATTCCAAAGCTATGTTGACATCTCTAAACAGATAAAAGTAGAAATGACTCAGCCAGGTTTACGCCCACAGGTTTTTACTAAGACGTAGAGAATCACTGTGACTCTACCGGACAGGATGGTGGAGGCTAAACATTTTGTTTCTTTGACTATAAAAATCCTTGTCTTTCAAGAGCCGTTTGTAATATTTAGAGAAACTGGTAACTTATATTGCTGCTCTCCAGCTATGCCAAGAAACAGAAACATGTGCAGATCTGCTCCTTTAATCTGCTAATATCTTGCTTCTTTGGGGGGGGGGGGTGGTTCCCTGCGGAGGTTTTACAATCATTTGTTAGCAGTTTCTTGCTGAGGGCTGGCATTGATAGACAAGTGCTGCACCGCGCCAGATGGCTCAACTTTTCAAGGTTTTGATGCTCGCCAAAATTCTCGGCTGAGTGGCGTCGAGCTGGAATGAGGCCGAGGTGAAGTTACCTGCGAGCTGTTGAGCTACTTGACAATAATAAGTCTCTTGGCTTCTTTTCTGCTTAACTTTGATCAGACAGGTGGTAGAAAATCTCCAATCAGACTGCAAAAGTCACTCCACAATGAACAAAAAAAGCAGAAATAGAACACACCCCTAAGTCACAGAAACTTAAACTCTCTTTAAAATGGTAACAATTTGGGCTCTTTTTCCTTTACACATATAAACCGTGTGCTTATAGAGAGTGGAGGCATGGCTAATGAGGTACTAGGTGTGACCGGCCCATCTATCGCCATCCAAGTTGCGGGAAAACCGGTTTGTCGAAAGCAAAACAAAACGAAAAAAGAGCCGGGCCCTTTTTGAGCTTTCCTCCCCAGCTGGTCCTCCGGGCCCCCCCCCCAGCTGCGGACCAGCGGTACGGTAACATCTCATGTGCGCACCTGTCCCCCGTGGTCTGCTGATATGGCAACCCAACTTCTTTTTTTCCCCCCTCCCTCCCTCCCTCCCTCCCAGACAGCAGTGTGCAGCCAGATTTGCGGCTCCCATCCTCCCCTTCATTTTATGTGAATCCATTACTGAAACAAAGCGAGAGCACAGTTGTGCTCTGACACGCGCAGATAATCCCGACTCCCCCTCCCTTCACAAAATGCACACACACACACACACAGACACACACACACACACATTTGTGTAAGCAAACAACAACAAAAAAACCCTACGAATCAACTATACATTCAGTCTATGACATATTTACAGTGAAGTAAATAGTCCACTATGGTGGCTTGAAGTCACCCGTCTCATCTGGATCCTATTTAAGAATGAAGAAATGCATCATCGGGACTTAGTACAGCAAACAAACTGGACTTGGTTTGACGTAATCAGCTTTAGCTGCTGGCAATTTCAATGCCATTCACGCTCTAAAAGAAAAAAAAAAAAAAAAAAAAAAAAAAAAAGAGCAGCTGCTGATGTGCACTTGCACAATAAATGGCTCGCAAACACAATTGCGTGGCAGAGCTTCTCTCACAAAGCGGCCACACGACCCCAGACGCCAGCCTTGGCTGCCTTCAGCAGGCCTGGTTCCGCCCTTCTGTGAGGCAAGCCCCGACACGTCGCACCAGCAGCCAGCGCAGAGCTCCCAAAAGAGCGCAAGGCTGTAATACTTTCTCCTCTAATCTCACTGCAAACACGCCGACAGCTGCCTCAAACCGCAGCTTCAGCTGAAGGTTGGAAGCATGCGGCAGCTGGCAGAGAATGTTTCCGTTCGATTCATCTGCCGGCGGAGACGAAAACAAACGTCAGATGGAGCAATGAGCATCTGTGCAGAAGTGACAGGAAACCTGTTCATACAGTTTTCCGCACCGCTTTCGCTGCGTGCCCGTTTGGACTCCTGCTCAAAAGGAAAGTGGAGTGAGGATGCGTTTTCACCCAGAACACGAGATAAGAAGCAGCAGCATTCAGGAACTGTCTGACGATGGCTAAAGTTGGAGATGCCCTCTAAGGAGGGGGCGCCCCGTCGACGTAGAAAAGTCACTCTGTGGGCGTGGAGCACATCTGCTCTGTGAGCCCGTAGGCCTTCAGATGTTTCCAAAACCGGGATAGTCTCTACTAATGTTTCTCCGCAGAGAGGTGCTGCGAATGAAAGCATCTATAAAGAGGACGTAATTAAATAAAAAAGGCTTTTAAAAATGTTTTAAGTGTGTCGGCTGAGCATCCGATGCTCAGATCTGGTTAATGTGATAATTTGTGCATAATTTGGTACTCTGATTGATCCATCAGAGCTGGTGATGCCACTATTTGTCTATCGCTGGTTGATAGGCAGATAATTTTTTCGGTCAATCTGTTTGCGTGTCGGAAAGTGAAACTGCTTGACAACCACGGCTGAAATGTAAAAACTGACTCATCCGGGTGGGATTCAAGATGACAATATTCTGCTGATGTTACCAAAATTTGTTTGAGGGTAAACTTTTTCTGAAGGGTTCCTTTTTAAGAGATCCAGGCTCCTCTTACCTGGGGCAATCAGGGGCTGAGCGCTGACGGCCGTGACGCTGCGGCTCATGTTGATGGCTCGAACCTCCGTCGCCGAGCTGTCCCCCTTCTTTCCCCCGTCGCAGAGGCTGTCGGAGGAGCTGGCTTTGCCTCCCGTGGAGGCCTGAGTCCCTTGGCTGGGATTCTTGACCAGTGAGGCGGGCTGGATGGGCACGGGGCTCTGCTTCAGACTGAGCGCCTGCAGGGTCTGAGTCTGAGTGGAGGACGTGGTCGCCCCCTGCTGGCCGCGGATCGCCAGATTCTGAGCCTGGTTCTGGACGCAGATGTTTTGAGTGGAGCGTGGGCGAATTCAGGGAAAATATTTAGCTGGTTCACATCCCCGTTAGAAGCTGAAGTGGAGTCGTTTTTAGCGACATCGTTGCCGTGAGCCCACCTGTGATGACACCTGCGCGGAGCTCTCCGATTGGACAGCCGTCACCGTGGCTGCCGGGGTGAAGATGAGCTGAGGGGACAGAGGCACCGCTCGGCCCAGGCTCCTGGCCACCTGCACCAGGTTGCTTTGCTGGGCCTGTAAATTATCACAGAAGGAATAAATATGAATAGATTACAAAGACAAAACCTTTTTCATCTGCAATTATGTCAATTTTTTTTTCCGTCCACAGATTAACAGACTTCATTTGTAGTTGATCTCTGTCTGTTGGGCGTTAATGAAAAAGGAGACTCGTTAGTTAACTGATCAGTGGATATTTAGCTATGTGGAGGGCTGAACCAAAGCCTGTGGAAAACAGTGTACACACACAGTGTCTCACAAAGAGACACAGTGTCTCTTATTTTTCTGCCTCTCGGAGGACTTCACATCTTACAACTTGATCCTAATGAGGTGGTAAGAGAAGCCTCTCTGACAGTGACGCACATGTCTAAAGCTGAACCTTTCACACTCGACGTAAGGGTCCCAAAGACCCTCAGAGAGAAAAAACAAAAGATTCTAAAATCTATTACGAGCTTCAGAAATTTCATCTCCGGGTTTGTACTAAACGCAGATTATCCTGACCTCCCTGTCTGATGCTTCGGTGAGCATAAATCAAACCACACGCTACAGCACAGAGGCAGACACGCAACAGCTTCTAAGACAAACTTGAGCCTGAAATGGACAGAAGGCGACAGAGAGTCAAGCTCGTTTTCCCGAGTCGGTTTGTATGGGCGTGTGTGCTCTCACCATCTGTGCGCGTAGGTACATCTGCGCCTGGCTGGCTGTGAGGGTGGGGCTGGACTGGCTGCCCAGCAGCACGGCCTGCTGGGAGATACTGGTGGGGGTGGAGCTGATGTTCTGGGCCCGGCTGATCAGCTGCGCTGCCGCCGGCGATGTGGTCAGGTTGATCTACGGGATACGAACATTTGATCCTTGTCTATATCGACGCGCTTCAGATAGAAAAACCTTTTTGGCTCAATAAGTTCCAGAAAGTTCAATCGCAGCTGGCCCCTGATTTGAATGTTCAATGTTAGGATGATCAAACTTTAGCTTTAACAACCTGGGCAAGGCTGGTTTATTTGTATAGCACATTTTGTGTACAAGTCAATTGAAATTGCTTCACAAAGAATTTAAAAGCAGAAAACAAGAAAAGAAAAAGAATCAAAAATTAGAAAAATTAGATAAAAAGTGAAGGGTGGAGATAGAATGCATTCAATTTCCATATGCACAGTTAAACAGAACCGCTTTAAGCCTGGATTTAAACAGTTGTCAGAGTTGGGGCCTGTCTCACGTCTTCAGGAAGAGATTTTAGGAGCATGAAACTGAAATGAGGCTTCCCCTTGTTTAGTTCTGACTCTGGGCCCCATCAGGAGACCAGAACCTGAGGTTCTCAAAGTCCGAGCTGGTTCACATGGCTCTAACCATGTCAGAAAGGTGTTTGGCTGCTTGCCCGCGAAGAGACTTAGGGTTCTCCACTCAGAGCTCCCCTCACCGTAGCCTGGGCGGACCCCGTCTGCTGGGACGACGTGCCATTCTGCGAGGAGCTCTGCCGACCGGCGGCGATGCTGGCCTGTCGCGAGGAAGCAGAGGCAGAGACAGCGCCGCGTCATTTCTGAGGCATGGCGAGCGGCGCAGGGGGGAGGGGGGAGGGGGAGGGGGTGCTGGGCTGACCTGCTGGACGGCAGCAAGGCTCTGCAGCTGGGCGGGGCTGAGGCTGTGCTGCTGCTGGAGGGCGGCGGTCTGCAGCATCAGGTGCTGCTGCTGGGCGGCGTACATCTGCTGCAGGTACTGCGCCGCCGTGTTGGGCTGCCGGTGCAGCGCCTGCTGGAACACCTGCAAGGAGACGCTGCTGAGTAAAGGCGAGCCTCCCCCAGAAAACGGAGCGGGTCCAGATCTCCAGCCGCTACGATCGGCACCTTTGCTCAAACCTTTCAATTAGGAAAGGAAACGGGTGCAAAAACATATATGATTAGAAACGTTACCGAGATTTAAGGTGATATCATTTAGCTTTGCCGACCTCGTTTCATTTTCATTTATTCCCAATTTTCAAATGTCAACTTGTTCTTACTGGATGTTTTCTTTTAATTCGGTTTGCAGAGCTGGACTGACATCCCGATAAACTCTTGTTGTGTTCCATAGAACTCGGTCCACACTAACATTTTTCAAAGTTGCTAATTCCCTTGTCAGAATGACGTGAAGCCAAACACTTTCAGGCCAAGATCGATGGTGAGAAATAAACCAAGCGTCAGTACAGGTTAGGACTGGTTTAGTGATAATCTACAATACCAGTCCCCTAAAGTTTACGACTGAAAACAAAGGTAAATTCTGTGTCGTCACAGGCTATTCCTCCAGATATCCCCCCCAGCTCGGTTCGCTGTATTGGGAAGGCTCCCGATGAGTCCAGCAGGTCATCTGAATAAGCGCCATTTCTCCAGAAGCACAACAATCCAACACGGCTAGCTGTTCAGTGTTCAGTTCTCATGCGACATGGAAAGCGCGTTTTGAGTTTTTCATGACATTAATGACGTAAAATGCCACCATGTACGATAAATGCAGGAGGGGAAAAAAAGGATTTTTTTTCTATGATAGGCATAGGTTTTTCATTAAAAACCTGACTGAGGTTTTATTATCCACAGCAGTGCTCATTTCCAGTCCAAAGATATGAAAAGCAACGGCAAAACAAAAAAAAAAGGAAAAAAAGATCCAATTAGATGGTTTTAATCTTGTTTGAGTCCACTAAATTATGCACACTCGGTTATTTAATAATACATGAACAGGTTAGGCACAGAAAAGAAAATAATACATTTGCATGTTTAAATTTTAATTGAGCGGAGCTGTAAAATTAACGTAAGTGATATTATAAATTCACCGATTCAGACACAAAGAATCGAGCACAAACCAACCAAAAAAACAACAAAAAAAACCCCCCCCCCCCCCCCCATGCATCCTGCACAGAACCATCAGTGAAGCTGCCAAAAACCAAACGTCTCCGGGGACGTCCCGTCCTCCTCTCCCATCACAGACGTGCGAACCCCTGAGCATCAATCCCACCCTAAACAAATGTCTGGCTACTTTAAGCTCAACAAACGGGCTTCGAATCCTTTTGGTTCTAATTCGTATAGAAAAATCCAGTGAGCTACACAAGACAAAGAAAGGGGGATTAAATGGAAGTCAGCAGCTGATTCACAACAAATGACGGAGGGTAGATCTGCTATCAAAGGAGACGTTAAAAAAAAAGACCTTATGAGACTGTGTTTCTTTATTATTCAATTAAATAAACATTTTTAGCTCCATTTTTCAAAAAAAGAGCTCAACTATTTCCGACATAAACTTTGATAAATGGGCTCTTGGTCTAAAAC
>JABUIW010000205.1:16023438-16077760 GCA_013363375.1 Menidia beryllina
TGCGCTCTATAAATAACGTGGCTAAATTGCTCCGGAGAGCCCTGCGGGCCTTCACACACACGGAAAAAAAAAAAGACGAGATGAGCAGCGTGAAAGGCGAGAGCCTGACCGGCCGGGCTCCAAAGAGCACCCCAATTCACTCTAAGGGACAACAGAGGAGACCCTCAGCTGGCTCCTGGGACTATTTTCAAAGCTTCAGCGTTACCTCCACCTGGTCTGGACCGCAGGGGGACCACCGATTCCCCTTCATCAGGGAGGATCTTTCACCCTGGGGACAGAAGAAGCCGGACCCGAAGGGGGAAAAGAAGCTAAAGCAAGCCTTAAACATCTGGTCTACTGTAAAGTTGTGTAAAATGTGCCCAATCCTAACAGGTTTTCCGTACACAGTCACCATCTGATGCTTTGATTTGGAGTGGTGACATCCCAACCAAGGGCTCGCCTCCCTATAGGCTTTCAGCTCACAGAAAAATAAACAAAATGCAGCCAAACAAAGATGCCAAAGGGGGTGGGACACCTATACAAAGTCATTTATGGGGCACCGTGCTCACGTCTGGAGAGGATTAAACCGGCACAAGCTCGGCCTGCTTTGCTGCTCTTTCATTAATGAATAAAACAAACAAGCATTGAAGGCTGGAGAAACCCACCGGGGTTTATCCAGTGGATCGTCGCTCGGGAGGGAAGTGAAAATAAGGAGGGTCCAGATGAGCGCTGGAGCTCTATGGTCTGAAAATGACCGTAAAAAGCATGTGGCTCTCCGTCTCCGGTGAGATAAGCAAATCAGAAAGCTAATTGAAAAGCCCAGAGTTGTTCATTTGAATGAGAGCTGACCACACTGGATCAGGTGTCAGATAATGAGAAAAGATGTGAAGGTGATGTTTGTCTGGCTGTGGTCCTGAGTTTAAAAGGACCCACTGAAACTGGAAATGAGCAAAAACAAATAAATACTCTGGAATCAGAACACGTTTAAGACATTTCTTCAGAGCTCAAGTCGACATGGGGTATCAGATTTAGATTTAGGGGCTCGACAGGCTTTCAAGTGGCTACGGGCCCCCGCTATCAGCCCCCGTGGATTTGAGGAGAGCCTGCTGCTTTTTTCTTTTGTTAGAGAAATCCCTTTACATGAGCTGACTAAGTGGCTAGAAGGATGAGGAGCTGACCTTCTGTGGCGATGACAACAGTATCTAGCAGTAACAGCTATTAATGGCCCCTTAACGCTGGACAAAAAAACAAACCCATACAAAAAAAACAACAAATATCTCAACATCCAACTCGACATTGGACCGATCAAAACCGTTCAACAGTCGACAGAACACAAACTGCACACGCGGGTAAACATGATAAATCCATCTGACCGGTCTGCTCAGCGGCTGGAGGCTCAGCCCCACCGTCCACCTTTAGAGCCGACTCCTGTGGTCCAGTCACACAAAACAAACTCTATTATTCATGCTCAACAGAAGACTGCGGTGCATCACATCCTGTCCGAAGGTCAAATGCCATTCCTTCCTGTTCCAGTAGTCTTGGGGGAGGGGGGGGGGGGCGGACGCCACTATACTAAGAAAAACATTCAAATAGCTTGTTTGAAGATGAATATGGAGCTGAATGAAAGATGAACCCATAAACCCAAGAGCTAAATTATAGAAACAACACACTAAGTGGGCATCTTATTGGGCTTACAACATCAAAACCCTCCACACCTTTATCTGAAGCCATGGTTTTTTTAGGCCTTAATATCACTTCCAAGAAGATGCTCTGTGTATGAATAACAGTGTGTATTCTATGAAAGGGGCCAGTGTCATCACGGGTGCCCCGCCTTACTGCACCAATGTGTCTGATAGATGGTGAATGAGTTAAAGTCTTTAAATACATTTGATCTGCGGCTTCTGCTGGATTAGATGCACTCATACATCCACAAATGCACTGATCCATTATCAAAACTCTTTGTAAGTGTTGCAGCTTTCTGGTCCTGCGCATGGATCATGAAACTTAAAAACCAATATATCTGTAGTTATAAGTAAAAAATGATGTTATACACCAGAGCCACCAGTTGACCATGATTGAGAGAACTCAAAATAGACATTATAAAAATATAAATCTAATACTTGTTTACTTATCTGTTAACTATGATATCTGTGCATTTGGTTTCCTCTTTTTAGGCAAACTAGTCCCTTTAAAGCTTTGATAAAGAGGGATGCTGTGACATAAACTGTACTAAAGAGTTAATTGAAAAACCCACTGCATGTCATGATGTGGTAAAAATTCTGACACATGAGCTATTAAAAGTAACAATAAATAGAAAATCAGCCAACTCCTGGACCACAAGCGCATTCTCCATGACCTTCATCTGTCAAAACAAGCGGCTCTGCCAAAGGTCCCGACCTGTGGCTACAAAGTGCCTCAAGTAGTCTCAGCACATGGCTAAGTTTAACCAGCAGCAGAGGACAGCCACAGGAAGGACACAAGTCCAACTCCAACCTGCTATATTACGTTTAAGCGTTTCCTCCACGCGCTAACGTTCATTCACAGCTATTTTCTTTTTCTATTCTGCCGCCGGGTTTTGTGTCAGCTGCAGTGGAGGCTCTGCTCTTCGTAGTAATCATATTTCGTTGCTTCACGGGAGTGTGTCGCTTAAAGTTGACCGTGAAACGAACGTCAACATTAGCAGGAAAAGCTAGAAACAAATGCCTGCTGCTGCTGCTTTGGGGCCGCGAGGGGACATTAGCCCGTGTGACCGATTAACCTCGTGAGTTCCGACACACAGACACACAAACAGCGACTGGCCCCAAGCCAAGAATCGAAAGGTTTGTCGACTTACCGTGTACGTAGGTCTCGCAGCCTCCCGACGCCCGATGCCTTCGGTGTCGCTTCCGATATTCCAGCTACTACATATATTTCTGGACGGTGGCTCGTAGAGCCCAATAGAGTCGGCCAGACCAGACCAGCGGGGCCGAAGTGCGCCGAAGCAATTCTTTTGATTTGCATTCCAGTCCGGTGACGTCATACAGATGCGCCCAATGAACACCGCTCACGTTGACCCCTCCCATTCCTGTCACTCGATGTGACTGTCAAGTGGACGGCCGCTGGCCTGATCTCCATGGTAACAAAAGAGATGCTGGAGCTTTTGAGTGACCGCGTATTAACGGGACGGCCCAATGGAAGGGCAAAATTTTACCAAAAGCGACGTACTGAGTTCATTCGAGGCATTTAGTTAAGTGAAAAACGTATTAAATCATTCAAATTTGACTTAAAACTAAACTAAAAAGTTGTGGTGTAAAAATTAAACTAACTAGAAAGATTAATTTAGTTTTGATAGTTAAGATTTTAGTAGTTGGACAGCTGTGTATTCTAATTTCTTAGGGTTCAATTCCATCTAATTTAAGAAGAGCCTTAAGAGTTGGCCTTCAGCCATGGCTTATGGCTATATGTTCATTTTAACCAATAGTTGTCGACAATGAAAAATGAAAAACTTTGTCAGTGCTGAGAAGGAAAGGTTAAAATTACATGATGGATTTGCCATCATATCTGACCAAAGACAGACTGCTTTTTGAAAAAGATATATAAACATATACAAGACAAAAATAAATCATCTAACCTAACTGTTAATTTGTTAAAACATTAAATCAAAGATTGGTTTTTGATGGAAAATAAAACATTTATTATTATCATTAAAAATTCACCATGAAATGCGGCTGTGTATTATTTGATGTCACACAGCAGGGCAACCCCACGTAGGATCCAGTGGTCTGGGGGCTCGACCGTGGGCAGCACCACTGCTGTGATGTAGTTGAGGTCTGTGCGCCTCGGCTTCTTGTAGATGGGGCAGGCATACAGCTTAGGATCTGGAGGAGCTGTGGATTTGATGGCATACATGTGGATGACAGGCATGGGTGTGAAAAGCACTTTGGGCGAAGACTCGATGAGATGAATGTTCTTTCTGTTCCAACCAGCCCCATCCAGGAACAAGCCATAGACATAAACTCCCTCCTGCCGAGGGAAACAACAGAATGTATTAAATTCCTTTCACGTCGACAGCAAGACAAAAACTCGGCGTCTGACTCACTGTTGGGGAGGCTGTGATTTCCTCCATTGCCTGCTTCAGCACTTTGTTGTTCAGCGTGACTGTGTCCAGGGCCCAGCCTTTGTTCGCCCTGGTTACTTCTTGTCTCATAGCTGTTAAGAACCCTGGAAACATTTATCCAAACATTAAATCTCATAAGGAGCTTCTGTAAGTCTTTTACATTTCTTTCTACGATGTGTCGGCTCCATCATGCTGACAATACCAGGGTTCCTAACCGGTAAAACCACAGACCAAAGGCTTTCTTTTATCTCGTGTGTAACACCGTGAAATGCTTCAATCCAACAAAACCAATAACTCACCCTGAGGATTAAAGAAACCCGTCATCCAAAATGTTTTAGGTCTTCCTTGAAACACCCAACTATGGAACTGTTTGTTTCTCTCAATGAGCTCTGTGAACCAAAAGCCCAGAGTGGAAGACTCCCAGGAGATTTTTCTCCACAGGTTTGGCACACGGGCATCAAAAATATTATCCAGAGCATCACGAAGGTTCTGGGGTCAAGGTAAAGATCAGACGTTTTAAAACATGTTGAAGCCAAATAAATCATCTTTTTGGTAAAATCAGTCATGAAGGCTGAAAAAAATCGCAGCTTCTTTGTGAATTTTTGGGGGCAATCAGAAATCTTACGTCGCTCATTATTATTGTGCCATCGATGGCCAGCTTCAGGTCAGTCAGACTAGTGCGCACCGCAGAGATGATCCTTTGCATTCGATCCACCTCCTGACGCAGGAAGATGTTCATTGGGTTCAGAGCTCCCATCGATATCAGCCTGGCTCTGACCTTAAGCCAACAAGTTTAGATTTAGAATGTGCGAACACAGAGTGAATCAAATCTGAGTGATCCTAAAACTGACCTCATGCGGCACATAGTTAGGGGGTAACTTCTCCAGCATGTCCTCGGCCATGTTGTAAACGATGGACTCCCGAGTCTCCCCGGATCCCCCTCCACTTTCCTTGGGCTGAATATTTGTGATTGTGTCCAACACTTCAGCAGATGTGTTTGTCTGGTATCTAGTCAACGTTTAATGTGGAACAGGAATGAAAGTACAGATACACTATTACCAGTTTTAACGCTCCACACTGACGACACTGGCTCCTTACGTGATATCAGCGTTAGCATGCAGCCCCAGTGCCTGTGGTGAGTCCGCGGTGGGTAAGCTCTGAATGTTCTCCATGTACTCCTCCACTGTCTTACACACAGGAATTTTGTAGCCCGTGTAGAAGCAAAATGTTGGGTCAAACATCTTCTTACTGAACCACACCTGTAATTAAGAACACCCAGTTTCACATGCTGCATCAAATGCAAAAAGGAGTTGTAACGAGGGAGAAAAAACAAAACTGGGATCATTACACGAGCAAAACACTTCAGCAGGCGCTTGTCGTAGTCATCTGTGACCCTCCCTCCGTACTGAACCTCGGCTAGCATGTATCGCAAGGTCACCCATGACACATCCTGTGAAACAAAACACAAACCAAAGAGGTTAGCGAGTGAGGGAGGACGGCGGAAAAATGCTAAAGGAGGGCTGAAAAACGCTTACCTTTTTCGGGCCACAATCGTCTAAGTGTCTTTCAACAAATTCAACACTTGCAGAGAAATCAGCTGAATTGAACTCATAAGGTATGTTCCAGCCCAAGGGTCCAAATTTACGGCGTTCCTTCCAAAGCGAAAAAAAAAAGCATAAGATAACCACATAAAATCCAGTAATACAGTGCAGCAAATGACACCAGCTCTAATGACTTCTAATTGTGATCTTATACTGGAGCAGAAGAAGTAACAAAAAGGGGTCTTCAATAGAAATCACTGAAGACTGTCCAATAGATGCATATTCACAAGCTCATTTTAGGAATGAGGAGAAATATTTTTCTAGTTGGATTATGAAAATTCAAACATTGAAAATACAAATACGTTTTTTTACTGATAATCAAGTGAACGAGAAACAGTCAAAGAACGAAGTAGGCCTTTTGTCAGGGCTTCTTTTTTGTCAGTCTAGTTCCCCTCTGTAGTAAGCGTCAGGCTTGAATGATTCGTTTTACCATCATATTTTTGACCATTTCCTGTCATATCCACGACAACCCAAGTGAAGTAAGCATTCTCAGTACCTGCACAGCGGTGTGTAAAAAGGCCACGCTGTACAGCAAAGGCTTCCATGTGGGCAGGTTGCTGACTTCCAGCTGGTTCTGTGAAATTCCTGCAAACGTTCGTTTCAAACCAGCACGGATTCCCTGCGGTGGATCGTTGGTAAACTTGATGGAAGACTGAAGGTAAAAAGGAGAAAGACATTCACTTTTTCAACATGTCTGGAGACGTCAAAACATATTTGTAAAGTAACGTGTGACTGAAAAACCTGTAGGAGTGTGATGGAGAATAGATTGTGTGGTTCTGTGGTGATCCACACTCTGAAAGAGTCATGCATGGTCTCTGCAACTGTGATTGTTTCCAGCAGCTCATCCATGAACTGCAAGCCCAGGTGACAGTTCTGCAGAAGAACCCAACCCCCCTGTCCGTTTCCAGACACAAGAACCACAGATAAAGTAAACGCATTAGCTGATTCAAGTGTTTTTAAACTAGAGACAAAAGAAATTCATTCTTCGGACTGTTCGGCTCCATCACATGCAAAGGGAGAAAAAAGAATGAAATATAAAAAAACTATAATCTATATGTCTGAGTCAGACTGGTTTGAGCAAGAGAGGGATGCATTTACACACATGAAAGAACTTTTCAAAAGTGTGTGTTGGAGTCACAGAGTCATGATTGACTTAGCCGAGTCAATCATGACTTAGTTAAGTAATATCCTAAGTCACTGTTTATTGTTACGGATGTGTGTGAATTTGTCTTCTGTGACTTCTGAAAGCACCTCTGTCATTGATGTAGTAATAAGCTTCCTTGCATGCACTTCTTGTCCTTGTCCCATAGATATAGCTCTGCATTCTATAAAACAAAACAATGGGAGTGTTTACATGGACTGAACATGACAAATGTGTATGTGTGCTGTGCAAAACATGGCAATCTTTGTAACATAATAAAACAATGAGTTGTTGAAAAAGGACCAAAGATCAAACGATGTACTTCTCAATTAGAAGAATTTTAAAAGCCAAAATATAATAATGTTAATATAAAATGGATAATATTTTAGTAGGTAACATTCAGAGGGCATAATTTTAGTGACATACTGTATCAAGTCCACATCACATACAAAACAAAAGCTGGGTGCTTTTCCTTGAGCTAAACCGGTTTGCATATGTAACCAGAACTAACCAGAAGATTTTTCAGTAGAAAAAGCAAACTCACCTAGATTAAGTTTCTTGGCAAGAACTTCTATTTGGTCTGTGGGATCTGAGCCCATAGAAAGGAAGCATATTAGTGGGGTACGAGGATCACTTTCCTCCCAGGTTGTGTGAAGGTTCAAGATGACAGGCTCAGCAAATCTTGCGCCCATAGAGTCTTCCACATATTTTCTGGCCTGACACAAGGTGCGATCAGGGCACCAAGACCTGTGAGAGAAAAAGCTTGTCTGTTTAATGTATTCTATCATACGTTGTATTCA
Source organism: Menidia beryllina (assembly GCA_013363375.1). Taxonomy (NCBI): domain Eukaryota; kingdom Metazoa; phylum Chordata; class Actinopteri; order Atheriniformes; family Atherinopsidae; genus Menidia; species Menidia beryllina. Next base: position 16,031,056 of record JABUIW010000205.1, read on the forward strand.
AACCCAAGCAAAATTCCAGAAAGGGTCCCATAACCTTATCAACAAAAGTTTATGGAAGACATCAACAGAGTTGTATCCATCTGGAATAACGCCTTCCTCTGGGGCATCAAGATTGGCCCATGCTTTCCAGTTTTTCCCATTTTGGGGCACCTACAAACCGAATCAACAGCTAACCTGATGAAACTGCCAGCAGATGAAGAATTCAGATGTGCACACTGCAGCTATGGCTTACCTGGTTTATGATGTTAGCGAACTGTGGCAGTTTGCTGAGTTCAACCAGGTTTAACCATACCATATCCAGGATCCAAGAGAATGGCTTTGGTGGACAGGTCTTCAGGTCTAGAGCTGCACCACCTATTGGTATCAACCATAATGTCAGTAGCCATCAAAACGTCACAAGAAAATCCAACTTTTTCCTAGTGGTGATATTCAGCTTACCTTTGATAAGAATCTGAAATTTGTTTTGTTCTATTCTATTATTCTGTAAGTCAATCTTGAGAGCCAACAAGAGCGTGAAGATGAACTTATGGTTTTCATAAAGGCCCCTTACAGTGTATCTGAAAACCTCAAATGTCAGATATTCAATAATGTTTCCGATTCGCTTCTGAGTTTTGGAAGACTTCTCAGACCTGCAAAAGCACCCAAATGAAAACATGTTAGAGGCGAAGACATAGAGAGCAACACTGATTTCACAAATAAAGCTTATGTTTTAGTAATGGAGTTTTCATCTCAAACGTTCTGCGGTGGGGTCTCTTAAACCATCATGAAACCGTACCTTGCCAGTGACAGATCGAAGATTTTGAGGAACTGACCCAGGGAGGTCTGGTACATGATATTGACCATGCTCATCTCTGTGATGAGGAAGTACAGTATGCTGCCTCGAGAGGCAACCGGACGATATTCTGCTTGTGCGATATTGATCTTTATCTCTGCTTCAGCTGCAATGCTGAGCTTTGTACTGACTTCAGCAGCAGTTTGCTTAGTCGTGCTCAGAATGCCAATCATGGAGTCATCATCAACCAAAGAACCTTGAATGGGACACGGTTTCTTTTAGGAAAAGTGACAGAACATCATAACATGTAAGACGAGACAACTGGCATGAGTGTGCAGTAACCTTTGGTGCTGCTGAGTTTGTACAGCAAATTGTCCTCCAACTCCTGCATCTTTCGTTTGTTAGCAGTTACATCCTCAATTAGTTTCAGTCTCTCTGCTTCTAGCTCCTGTAAAGAAATCAAACCCAATTTTTATTATTTTTTGCAGACTAATAAGAATCAGATGTTAATGTTTCTACAGCAGGGTATCTTTAAAAGCACTGACATATTTTTCTTTGAGAATGACTCGACCAAGCAGCTGGTTCTCCAGCCCCTTCATGTTCACAGTGAAATCAATAATTGATGTTTTGGCGCTGACTTCTGGGGTGTATGCTGGATTTGGTAGTTTGGTAGTTATATAGAGCTGGAATCCATCCATTACACTTATCTCTTTGTCTCCTACTTTGACCTATAAAATATGGCAATTTAAAACATTTGAGTATGGAGATCTTACAGATGTGTTTTTTTTTGTTGTTATATTGGTTATGATACCTTGAAACTGGTCCCAGACTTAATAAAGTTCTTCTCTAGCACATTGTCAAGGGCAGGGTCAAGCTCCTCAGATATATCCTGAATCAGCAATGGATGTCCCATGGAAATGCAATCCTCCAAATGTGTGCGAAAGAACTTGTGGTTGAGGGATGTGACCTAAACACAAAATTACAGTTTCTTTCTACAACATGTTTCACTTAAAGCAAGTCATTTTGGTTCAAATGAAAAATGTTTGGCTACTTGAAGTGAGTTGGCCTTTTCCTTCTTTTTAATCCACGCTTTTCCCTGAGTCTGTGGATCGATGAGGAGGGGATATCTTGACGCTTTTGTGACGATGATGCCGTTCTGAACGGACAAGTCATCTCCAGGAAGTCCCTGAAGGTTCCACTCACTTATCTGAAACATAAAAACAGTCAGTGTTTGTCAAGAAATCCTAAAGATGACACAGAAAAAGTGTTAAAAAGGAAACAGTCTTGTTCTTACGGTGGGAGGATCCACCAAAGCAGAGATGATATTGAGATTTTCTGTGAAAGGGATTTTGTGTTGCCGGAGCTCTGCCTCCCAGATGTCCTTCAACAACATATCCCGGAAAGTCTGGTTGAATGGACCGCAGTACGACAAGAAGCCCGTGAGCTGGAGGACGTCGCCAACAAGTCTGAAAAGAGGAGCAGAGGCAGCTGGGCTCTTTTATTAATGGCTATCAAAACCTTTCAAATCTGCCCTTGAAAAACTGATCCTCAATCATTTTCAATTAACCTCTTGTAAGACTTATCCTTCCTCTTGGAAAATAATATCCTAATAATACATAGCATTTTTTTTGTAACCTGCCTGTTTATTTGTGATTTGAATTCTTTGCGTTGCTCTATCCAGCGAACTTTCTCTCCACTGAGTCCGTCAATGAGAGCAGATGCAGCCTGCATTTTATTCCTGCACATTTCTGCGTCATCAACCAAGTCCTGAGGGACAAGAAATACGTCTCATCCACCACTTCTGCACTAAACTGTGCTAAGTGTTGACATTTTTCAGAGGAGTGAATCACACCTGTTTCTCTTTCATTGCAGCGTCACATTTGGCCTTGACTTTGTCAAACTCTGCTTGCTTTTCAGCCAGCTGAGCCTCAGCCTTGCTCAACTCATTATTAGCGACTTTCAAACGGCTTTCCTGGACGGCAAGGTTAGCCTGGAGACAAAAAACGAAGGCCCTTTTTGTTAATATTGCAACATAAAGTGACTTTAAGATAAAGGTTAGTTTAAATTAGTTTTAAATGGCCTTACTGGAGTGGAAAAGCCACCCATGACAAATCTAAACAGTAACATTACCTTGAGTGGCAGCACTTCTTTGTTGATGGAAAAGAATGAGGCCATAGCACGAGTCCATGCAAGCAGACCGGCTACATTACCGCACACTTTCTTGGCATTTTCCATTGTGTAATCCTCCATGTCAAAGTAAGGCTTCAGCAGCTCCACAGTTTCTGCATTGATGCTGTCCTTTGGGAACTGCTGGAGCGATGTCATGAAACCAGAAGCACTCATGAGCTGAAGAGGGACAAAATAAGAAAATGTCAGTGAGTGAGAAGATGTATGCAACTTTTTTTAGGGGGAAAAACACTGGCACTTTGCTTGGGCAAAGCCTGAACCCATGTCACAGAGAGGGCAGCTTGGATATGTGAGGGAATTCTTTGTCACAACTTTCAGAGCCTCCATATTATCTCTAATAACTTCGACTAGATTTGCTGTGCCGTAAACTCTTGCTCTTGCTGTTTCTCTTTTTTCATAACAGCAAATTCTAGCTAGCAGTTTTATAGTTTCAAAAGGAAAATTGCTGACACTGTTTTATAAGTTTAAATATTTCAAGTCATGACTTGGAAATCCAACTTCTAATTAGTTTTCTTTATTTTTTCATAATCAAAATATGAAAATCAGAAACGATATGGTGCCTTAAAGAAAAATCGGGACAAACAGTCTGTGGCAGAACTGCAGATGAGTATTTGAAAATGCCAGTCAAGCATTTTTCCACAAGTCTGTTTGATAGTCAGTGCTTTAAAATATGTTTGATTAGCAACTACTGAAAGATAAATCTAATTAAATTTGTTACCTTGAGTGCTTCTCCCCATGATGGTTTCAGACAGTTTCGCTCAGGATCACTTGTAACTGAGTCCAACCTTTTGTTAAATAAGAGCAGACAGCTGTCCATGATCCTCATGATAAGGTGGGGAGGCTTGGCCAGTTTTCTCACAGTGGCAATGTCAGCTGGTTTAATGGTCTGTAGAGTTTTGAAGAATACATTGTAACATACTATAGAATTAAAAGTGTAAATATGAGTGCACCAGAGATATCTCACATTCAGTGCATTTGTCGCCTCTTCTAAAGCTGGCCTGGCCGCTTCCAGCTTCTCCTCAGCTATAGCTTTCTCTTTCCCAATTCCATCCACAATTTTCTGGGCTTTGTCTTTCACCACTTGGACCTCATTCTTTACAATTGTGGCTGCTTCAGCACTGACTGTCACTTCTGCCAGCACCTTAGTGAATGCAAAAACAAATACCATAAAACAATGTATCACATACACTTTTCAACTGGCTTTACAGGTTACAAAATTGCTAATATTTATTCGTCTAAAGCACAATTTATTTTCCATGATGAATCATTGTTTAAATGTATTCTATTAACACCACCACCGATGTGAGCAGAACTTTATTCTTAAGTTTATGGCTTTGTTAGTGTGTAAGTACTAATTGCAGACAAGTTGCTCATAAATCTGTCTACATGTATTTTCTGAAGGCCACAGGAGATCAGCAGTGTATGACTTACTTCGTCTGCTTTTGCAGATGCTATAGCGAGCTCCTTTTCCTTTACTTCAAGATCCTTCGAGAGTTGAGCAACCGATTTACTGGCCTCCATCAGTTTGTCCAACCCTGAGAAAAGCAACATTGTCTATAATCTTTACCTGAAACTTTAGAAGAGCTTTATGAAAGCAGAACTGCCTTGCTTTCGGTTTAACTTACCAACATTCATGCGCTCTGCCAGAGTGTTGATGTAGTTGTGCTTTTCAGCATATAATGTTTTGTAACCATTTATAAAAGACAGGTAGGATTTTGGGGTGACATGAGCTCTTCTTCGAAACCTGAGAGATGGTTATCATAAAAGTTTAAAGCTGCGATTCAAACTGTAAATTTCTTAACAAAAATGAATAATTATTTTTTTTAAATGATGTGATACCTTTCAAAGTAGCTTTCACATGTCTCAGATACTTTGTCATGATATGTCCCCATAGTAGCCATCACTGAGGTCTTCACATCTGCAGGACAAACCATTTCAAACTTTGATAAGAAATAAGTGGATACAGCAACCAGAGCCTCAGTGGGCCAGGGGGTGAACCAGTCCATCGTGCAGCCAGAAATCAATCCGGGAAACTTCATACACCTAGAGCGAAACTTCTGCCCCACCTATACAGAAGAGTAGGAAAACACGTGAAAAAATGACTAAATCCAGATGAAGCAGGGTGTATATATATATATATATATATATATATATATATATATACTGTTGAGGGAAAAGCAAGTAAACATGATGCTTAAGGAGCTGTTTTTGGCAATAAAAAAAACTTCAAAAAGTTTCAACTTACGGGAGAGAAACAAAGAACAACATGTAGATTCTTTCTCGACCGTGATATAAAGTAGTCGTAAAGGTTGTCAAAAGTTGGTGGAATGCGAGGGAACTCCTTTTTCATAATTGGTATGAGGTTCCCTGCGATCTCTTGCATCTCATCTTTAGCAAAAAGATTGGAGACCTGAACACAGTTAATTCACAGTGAATCCAACACCATCAAGACAAAAAGCATTCCTATGATACTTTACTTTCTGACATCCTTATTTCTGTGATTTGAGGATCAGTTCCAGTCTATTTCCTTGAGACTGAAGATGCTAGTTCTTAATTACATAATTAGTGTGAAACACATCCTTTTACCGCTGTGAGATCTCACCTCTCCAGAAGAAAGAACATTGTTGAGGTACTCCAGGAAAGCCTCATCCTTGATTTCATTGTCTGTAAAGATGAAGGTGATGCCTTTGCCCTCAGCCCCCGCTGTGTTATACAACAGCTTCAGGTCATCCATGAAATTACCCATGTTGTATGTTCTCAAAGGTGGGAAAGAAAAAACACATTATTCAAAGCAAGAGCAACAGTGACTGGTTGAAAGTATGAGCACACTACTGGAACCCCCCTCACCAAATAGAAATAAAAAAAAACAAGTAAACCATCCCTAAAATATTACCTATATACATAACAATTTCTCAGCTTGTAGAAAGTAAGTCTAACACAGAGAAATGGCCAATGGTGAAACCTTGGACTGACTGAGACAGCTTTAGAGTTTATGTCACTTCAGGGATTCTATCTTTGGTGTGAATACACACAATGAAAATTATACTGAAGATTAATGGTCTTTAGCAGACTCTGGTAACCTTCATAAACAAAGAAGTTGGTCTGAGTGCACTTTAAGTTCCTGAAACAGTTTCCAGAACTTTTTATAGTCCTCAGTTTTAGAAAGTGAGGACTATAAAAGTTGAGGCATGGTGAAGATAGTTACACTGTTTGAAGTTTATTTACTAAGACTGACAGCGGGTTAACTTTTCCTGTTCTCACCTTGTTAATGTAATCTGGAAGATTCTGTATCCAGCTATGTATGAGGCCAGGCGTGTCAGACTCTGTTTCCCTGATCCTCCCACACCCACAAGCAAGGCATTTCCACTGTCTGTGCGAATGATTCGTGAGATCTAATGATGCAGATGTTAAGTTACATTAAATCTACCGGTACTCTAAATGAAATCTTGACTGCCTTCAAGTGTTACCTTGACAAGATGAGTCATTGCATCTTTGAAGAAAACCAGATCAAGGCTGGAGCCCCTTACAACCTCATTGTGCTGAGCCTGATACATCATAAGTTTATCTGATAAGAACTGAAAATCTGGCACCTGGGAAAATAAATCATATTGTCAGATTATAGTAACACTTTCCTGGATCAATTTACTTTAATTAAAATACGAACAAAAAAGCCATTTAAGTACCAATTCATAGATCTTAGGTGCATCAAAACAGGCATCCTCCTCCTCCTCTCCAGTTGGTTCAGGGGCGTCTCGGAGGAAGTCCACAAAATATGGCTCAGAGTGAAGCTCTGCGACAAGGTTTGGGTCGATGTGCTCTTTGGTCACCCGAGTAATAGCTTTTTCAAACCACTCTCGGTCCTCTGAGCAAATAAACCTACAACAGAAAATGTCTTATGGTAGCAGTTCATTTTTCCAACTTTTTTCACTTTAAAAGGGATTTTCTGTAAGGAACTTCTTACAGACCTATCTGCGATCACCCTTGTACATTCACATTTAAAAAGAGCCAACAGGGTTGGTATGTCATTACACTCCTCTGCTTTTATATTCAACATTCCTTGCCAGATCCTGGACAAATCTCTCAAATTGAAGATGTAGTGGAACTTTGATGGTGTGGGAAGCATTTTGACCTTCAATGCAACACATTAAAAAAGGTTTTATATTGTATCCCAAACATTGATTGTGATAATCTGCGATCATATTCCATGTAAGTACCTTTGTCCACTGCCATAAAATCCTCCCACCTGACACAAGACACTTAACCATTGCTGATATTTCTGGTTGGAATTTTCTGCATTCATGGAAATATCCAGAACCAATTACACCTGAAAAAAAAAACACCATGAAGAAGTATTTAACTGTATAATGAAACCTACAGGACTGCATGCTGGAAGATTTTTTGATCCTTTTAGAAAAAAAGCTACCAAAGATCTTATCAATGGAGGTGTTAGATGGCAGTGTGCAGTTGAAGACTGTAAACTGTCTCTTCAGTCTTTGTGGGATGTCGTTTCTCCCACCACCAGGGTGAATCATGGCAGCCATAATCTGCACATCCTCAATAATGGTGAAATCCCCTGGTTTATCCAGATTGTACATGCCGCTCATTTCCATCATCTGCCGCACTATCTCGTTTGTGATCTGGTTGGGCAATTAAATAAAAAGAGGCTCCACACATTAAAATTTGAACATGGAGGGTATTTTAAATGCTAAATAATGTCACAAACCTGATCTCCCCATTCATTAACAATGGGCATATTTATGTCATCAATGAAGATAGTCATCCTGCGTCCTCCAGGGGGTCCATAGGTGCTGCCAATCCTTTTCTCAATGTAACTTTCTACCGAACGCTGCATGAGAAGAAATATTCAGTAAACGACAATCAAAGCAGGACTGCAAGAATTAAAGTATAGAAAGCATAAATAAGTATTAATAAGTTTTACCTGATACATCATGGGCTCAGTGGCAGAGGAGAAGTTCAGTGACTTAAACAGATCTGTCTCAGGATCGTAGTTCTTGGCATAGCCTTTGATCATCACTGTCTTAGCCGTCCCTTGTTCACCAATGAGAAGTACGGCCTATTTTTGTACAAATATTTTTAGCAACAAATCTACCTTTTAGGCAGAAAAAGTAACACATTTCCAAACAGCAAGTTATGTAAATATTTTATAAACAACAATGTCACCTTGTGTTGTTTGGCAATGGTCTCCAGCAAGAAAGAGGTCCTTGTGTTATCCACATTTGGCACAAGAATGGAGGTGTAATGGGGCACATGGTCAGTTGGATAGACATACTCTTCCACAAGATTGTTCCAGTGGCACCATTCACCTAAAACAAAAGTGTCATTTCTAAGTTATTTTATGTCTCTGCTGTGGTGCACCACTTCTGCCTTTACTAGACGTTCAACAGAACTGTTTCTATATTCTTCAATAGCTTGGTTTTATAAGCTCACATAAGAGTCAGTCTCAAGTCAATCACACTCACTCACTGTGATAATGTGATAATTGATGCTCACAAGCAATGCAAGCAAAGCCATTTAGCTGCAAAGTGCTAACAGCCAGGCCATCATACCGCTTTCTTCAAAAGTTTGCTTATTCAAAATCATGTGAAAAGACATTAAATTGGTGTTATTTTACGTTTTAAAGAACTGTACCATTTGTGTCGACCATGTACTCAAATATAGTCTCTCCTGGCTTAGTTGTGGGCAGATCAATCTTGCTGTCATGCTCCCTCATGAAGACTTCCAGTTGGTCTCTGTCCTCTAATTCTAAAAGGGCTCCAAGGCTCCACATAAGGCAAAAGACATAGAGGCGCTCCAGGTGTTTGCTACCAGCAAAGCCCTCTGTCTCCTTGGTCGGGAGGAGGCCCTCCAGCAGATTGACAGACTAAAGGTGGAACATAAATAGAGTTTAAAGCACACGTTTTATTTTCAACCTCTGTATTTGGAAAAATGCATACCTGCATTATGTAGTTACACTCCAAAAGTTCCATTTTGGGTTTAAGGCTTTGTTTCATATGCATGTAAACATCCTCAAACGTCTTTTCATATAAGCTGATGATGCTCTCTGCCTCTCTTGCATTGCGTTTGTTGGCCCATCCCTTCAATAGAAAAGGGTTCGGGTAAGTCCAATTAGTAAGTTCAGTTTAATTACTGTTTTAAAAGCATTGTTTATTTTCAGGAACAAATAAAACATCAAAATCATCAACAATTTAAAATTAACCTGGAGGATGGGCATCCAGCTGAGAGCTGAGGAGCTCATAAAAACCATGCCCACTCGAGACACAGTAGCGGGGGAGGCATTGTCCATGTTGTGCACCTCAAACACCAACTTACAGGATGGTGACATGGTGATGCGGTCACCATTTGCTAAGGTCAATGTTTTATTATCATCAAGGACTGAGTTCAGGTTCTCGATCCATATGGCATCAACAGGACCATCCAGCACAATCCAAATGACTTCCCCTGATGAACAGACATTTGGAGGCAGATAAATATTTGAGTTCTTCAATAGCCTCTTTGTCAATTACTCATTAGTCATAGGGTGAGCCAGATCTCACTGATCTACACACCAAGGCTTGTGACTATATTGTATTGGACCAGAAAGGCTTAAGTGCAGAACTGCATGGGGGGGTGTTGATTTAAAAGATGAACAAGTAAAGAACAGGTAAGAATGGCTGTTAGAAAACTGGTATCCTTAACAGATGTTTCTGTGTTAACTGCACAGCTTTGTCTTTGGTTGTTCCAAGTTCTGGATTCTGACGTGTCAGTTACTCGGCCCTGCATTTAATTGTTTATTTAACTGATAAATACAGTGTTTTCACTTATACAGTGTAGGATTTCTCTTGGAGACTCATCCTTAGTACTAAAAAACATTGTCCTAGCTTAAAAGTTCCCAAATGGTTGAACTACAAACCTTTCTTAGCTTTGAGTGACCTCCGCCACAGAGTGGAAAAGATTCCATCGGTCCAATCGTTGGTGGCTGCATCCAGACGACCAAACATCTGTGGAGCAGTGATTGCTTTTGGGTTCATGCGCATTTCTCTGTGTGGGGTTCCACATTCAGCTAGCGATCTCATGAGAATGTTGATAACCATGGTCTTCCCAGCCCCACTTGGGCCTAAGGTCATCAGCCCGTGACGAACCCGAGATGACTCGTAAAGCTGATATTGACAGTAACAGGGAAATGCAATTAAGTAAACGTCTTTCCAAATGGGAGCTTTATAATAACAACCAATTGACACAATTTAAAGCTACCGTACTTGAACAAGCTTGAGATTCCACGGTGGGTGATTAACAAGACCAGCAAGCTCAACTTGATTGGAAACAGCGGCTTGAAGCTCAGTATATGTGCTGTTATCCAGCTGGATGCCAGGGAACAGGTCATTGATAAGACTAAGGAAGAGGGGCTCATCTTCATCCACCTGAAGCACACACAGATTTGTGTACTCAGCATGGTGTATGCAGTGCGCACTTAACACTCCCAATGCAAAATAGCATACAACAGCTGATGGTAAGAACTTATTTTGTGTCCTACCAGTTTGGACAGATTCATGTCACGGAGCACTCTCATGACCGTGCTGGACTCGGTGTCATCGGGTCGAGCTCTTTTACAAGCTCCAAGTGTTCTCAACACAGATAGGATGTTCCTCAGTCCAAAGTCATAATGAACCTGTCCAAAAAGCAAAAGTTGTATGTCAGAGTCAGGAACCACAAAAACCAGGAATCATTAGCTGATAACAAGATTCTCACCTGTTTTGTTAGTTGTTCTTCACAAAGTTTGTAAAGAACAAAGAATTTTTGTGCTAAGATGACATTGTCATTGAATCCACAACTGGCTAGTTTGACCCTCATTATAATCTGTCAAAGGCAAAAGCGAAGAAGAGACTGTTGAGACTCCATGAAATAGAATGACATTCTCGCTATAAAAAGAAGCCTTGACCCACCTGCCTGTCCGGAACCATCATGGACACTGTCCTGAACTGAACTTTTAAATTTTCAGGAAGTTCCTGACGACCTGCATATCCTGGATTCTAAAACAGGGTGACATCATTTTTGTCACAGTTTTTCATCTTGTTCCAATGTGTTAGTTTTTAGAGTGTACAGTGTTTCTAAATCTTACCATAGTGATAAACAGGCCAAACTCTGGATTCAAGTCCACACAGTCTCCGTCTGAAAAAATGAAAGTGCTCTTGTGTTTCTTCCGTGCTGTCAGGACAATTGAAATCTGTTGAGCTGCAACAGAAAGCACGGGCAGGTCGATTCTGTTGAACTCATCGAAGCAACCCCAGGAACCTGACTGTGCAAGGCCTGCAATGTGAAAGCACAGGAGAACAGCATATACATGAAATGCTTTTTCATATAACGATGCTCTATTACCCTTTTCATTGCCCAATATACCTTTATATATCCTGCCAAGTCCTCTGAAATCCATCTGATCTGAGCAGTTGAAGACCACAACATACTTGCCAAGACATCGACCCATGTCTTTGGTGGTTTCAGTCTTACCAGTGCCTGCTGGCCCAGCAGGAGCTCCCCCCATACTCATGCCCAGAGCCTGGGCTAGTGTGATATAACATCTATAAAGAAAGAAAAAAACAAGCAAAGTTGAGCTATTACAATATGTTACTAATGAAAATGAATTTTTTTTCTTTTCTTGCCTGTCAGTCAGAGGGGTGATGACCAGACGATCAGTACAGCCTAAGAACTCATTCTGATAAATGAAGTCTACATTAGTAATTGATACAATGACTTTGTCCAGGTCGTCTTTGTAATAAAATCTGCTCTGCTTCAGCCATTCAAAGTCGCTGATGCATTTTATACGTTTCTTTACCTAAAAACAAAGCATAATGACAAAAACACATTATTATTACAAAAAAAACACATTATTAGGTATTGACTAAAAGGACGTAACAGTAGTATTGATTCAGCCTTGATTGCCATCAACTTACCAGGTCATTAAAAATATCACTCTGGTGAACGTGAATTGTGACAAGAGTTTCATATTTGACTCTGTCAAACTTGCTCAGGTCATAGGTGGTTTGTTTAATAAGCACACTGAGCAGATTTAGAAATTTCTTTTTCGTAGCAGGCATGACATCCTTATCATAGGTCGCCATTTTTAGAGCCTCTTCAGAATCTCTTGTCCAAAGCATCTGTATTCCTAACAAGCCCACCTGAAAAAGACACAATGCGGTATATGAAAAGATAATAAAGATCTTGGGGACTATATAAATGAAATCCCATAAATAAATTATACAATCCTTACACTACAAAGATATTCTTTGGTTATTTATACAATTCAGAAATTAGCACAGGATTTAAGTTGCGAAGAAGCAAATGTAAAAAAATTGCTTCCTGTTGTGGGTCCAAACTACACCTGTCTGATAAATCTTGGCTTAAAAATCGACGTTTTAATCATATTTAACACCACATCCTTGTCCGCTCACCTGTGCTTGATACTTGTCAAGGAAAGAAAGAAGATCAAAATCTTCATCATTTATCTCCAGATCTGAAGCTCTGATGATGGAGTGCAAAGAGGCTTGCTGTTGCAACAACAGCTCCCCAAGCCAGAGCTCCACAGCGCCCTGCGCCATGATGGGTTTGTCCAGCTGAGAGCAGATATGCACATTTATAAAAGTGTAATAACAGAGAAACAGATATTCTATTCCATCTCTACACTATGCGTTTAAATGGTTTATGGCTCCAGTTCCAAAACAGAACAAATTCATTTTTTAAGAAGTGTTGCTGCGATAAAATTTGAGCTTGATTTTTGATAGGTTTTAAAATGTGTCGCAACATTTGTAACAAATTTGATGGTTTTATGTCCCACTGTGAATGAAAAAGGTGGTCTAATAGGTTTGTAAATTATTGTACAATTTTTTTTAAGTTTGTATCAAACTTTTTGGGAATTGGAAGTCTGTAATGAAAACTGAATAAAAAACTAATCATTAAACTCGGTAAAAGCAAAGAACGTGACGTACAGGTAATCGCTCCCCTTCCTGTGAGAGAACGGCCAAAATCTTGTTATATTCTGTTGGATGAAACTCTGCCTCATTGACATTGTCGAACACTCCAAGGAGATGAGACTGAAAAAGAAGATTACTTTTGCTAAATTCTTTTGCCCAAATAAATACATGCAATAAAAAGATAATGTCACAGTTAATCCAAAAACAGACTTCACTAGCAAATAATGTCAAAAAGATGATTGATCATTTTACAGTTTTTTTAAATTAATTTAAGATTTAAGGAATCATGCAAAAATCCAAAGGTATGACTATTTTTTTTTCACAAAAAATTAAGAAAAAATCAATCTCTAAATATTAACAATTATTTCCTTGTGACAATATTCAAACATATTCTAACCTGAATTGTATGAGAATCACTGGCTTGTCCAAGGATTTCCAGAAGAGACGGATCGGATACAAAGAAGAATCGTGGAAACAGAAGCCTCTTCTTCTCAAGGTAACTATTAATTAGAAATTATTATTATTCACAGCTACTGCAGTGGTAAAACAACCACTTGTCTTTTAAGTTTTTAGCTTTACCCTGCAAGAGACTTCTGACAGAACTCTAACTGTTTCTGAAGCTCGGGTAGCTGAGTCCCTAACATTGGATCGCCCACACAGCACTCCACCACATTTGGGAACTTCTGGGCGCGCTGCATGACCTTTATCCAGGCTTTGTCGATATCTTGAAAACGTTTTGCCTCCTGTAATTTGAAAAATAGATTTTTTGAAAGATTCAAAAACCTTGTATTTCAGTAAATGAGGGAAGATAGCAAACACTGCACCTGGGGGAGGTCTTTGGCGATGTCTCCCCCAACAAACACAGCTTCCAGGTAAACCCACAGGTTCTGCACAATAATCCACTGCTCAATGACTTCAGATGATGTGGAGAGCTTGGAGACCCAATCCTGAATCTCGGCTTTGTAGTATGCACTGTACCTGTACAAAGCAGACAAGGACACACATTAAATCAATACAACCCTATGGTGGATGGAAAGTCAAATGATTAAAAGTCAAATTTAGAACTACTTAATCCACATATTCACAGACTTTTGCTAACTTTAAAGAAGCATTGATTGATTGATTTCACCAAGGGTGGTGTTAAATGTTTCATCTTAAGTACCTGTTGCTTAGCAGTGATCCCAACACCATCAGACTGTCCTCCAGGATTGTAAAAATCTCTGCTGTCTCTGCCCCCTTCAGCATTAGTTCTCCTCTATCCTTAAAAGTCATCAGGCTGAGGGTCTGGCCAGACCACAAGTCTTTTACTTGTGTCAGTTTGGCCTCAATATCTTTCTCCTTTACAGCTGATATGCAGATGTCCTGTAAATATTAAAAGCCAGGCTTAAAGGGCTGAATACTTAAAAACAGAAGAAAGAAAAACAATGTGGTGAGACCACCGGAACAAAAAGTATTCAAACTTCCAACAAACCTCAATATCATCCTTGTACTTCAGCAGAGGTGCTTCCATGATGTTCTGCAGCATAAAAGTTTTAGACTCCACCTCAAACTTATGTCCAGTCAGGTTTCCAATCCGGTCCCAGTGTCTCTGCATCATGGACTTGTTTGCCATCATTTCCAGCAGTGGGCAGGACTCATTGAAGTCATCAATGGTTTTCTTTAGGTCTTGGAAGGCTTGCCAGTCCTTCAGTGCTTTTGGCAGCTTCCGACACCTACAAAAAGAGATATTGAACAATACATCTATCATATAAATGCAAAAAATATATAAGACTACACCACACTGTAACAGCTCAGAAATACTCGACCTATTCTGAAACTCCAAAAGTTCTGCATTGATCTTTTCAATGTCCACGTCTGTCCACAGGATCTTGTAATATCCACTGATCTTACTCATGACAGCATCATACAGGCCATAGAGTTTTCGAAGTAGCTCCAACTCCTTTCTGAAAAATAAAATAAAATAAATAATTCAATGTCAATATTAGATTTAATACATGGTCACATCTGTACTCCAAAGTAAGGTTTCAACAGAGCAGCAACAAACTTTTTCTGATGTAGAAAGTTATTCTCTGTAACTGGCAAGCCAAGAAGTTGCTCCCCAGAAGTGTATGTGGTAAAATTTCTCCACAGTTCATCAAATCTATCCTGAGTGAAAAAATGCAGACAGTTTAAAATGAAATGAGTAAACATTTCCATATATTTGTAAAAACAAAAATATCAATTAAATTAAATATCATTTTATGAGAATGTTAAATGTTTTCATTTGGTCTGAGTAAATCTTGAAGAAGTTGGATGATCTTGTATTCAAGATTAAAACAACTGCATAAGGTTTTTCTTCTACTCATTAGTTGAAAACATAATACATAACTGCTACAGATATTAGTATTAAAAAGCAATAGAACCTGAAAGACTTGAAGCTGCTTGCTGGCTACTTGTGGAGGAATTCCTTCAACCATGGGGCCTTCCTGAAAAGCAGGGTCATTGAAAGTGATAAGGACACTTCAATTGGCAGAGCCACAAAAAACCTATAGAGTAAAGGTAAGTCACTGGTTACTTACAGTATTGTATTCTTCCTCAAAGGTGTCAACATCATTTTCAAAAACAGTAACACATTCGAGAAGGTTCTGCTTGAACTTGGGCTGCATGCGAACAAGCTCGTCTTGCAAAGATATCTGTGAATTTTTTTTTTAGAATCCATTATCAAAGTTTAGTTGCAAAGAAAAACGTGTACAGTAAAACAAAGGAGCATAACTGTCCTGATAATACTAACAGCTTTGGACTGAAGCTTTGCGAAGAGATTCCGCAGATTGTACATTCCATCTGCCTCTCTTTTGGTGACCTCTGCTTTATTTTTGGTCAATATTTCAAAGATTTCCTGTAAAGTTCAAAATTCCATGTTTATTATAATTGTGTTAATTTATTTAATGTTGTTTTACACATAGTTATTGCAAAGTTCACAGCTGGTTCAAAGAGCCAAAGTTGGAGCTCTGTTTAGGCTGCTGAACATGCCTAAAAACAAACAACCATCCTAGTTGTACCTCAATGGAAATTAACGTCATATCAGTCTGAATTTCAGCATCTCGAAGCTTTGATAGGGCCCCCATGGCATGGCGCACATCTTCCAAATTACAAACAGGATGTTCTAGTTGTACCAGATATTTGTTGATATGTATGCTGATATCAATCATTTTCTTCTTGCAATCTTCTTTCAGGTATTTGCAGATAAGCTTTTTCCAAGCTTTGGTCTCATCTGTCAAAGCCTTCTTTAATACACCTTAAAGACAAAGAAGTTATTTAGTGAAAATTTCATCACTCTTTTCCAAAACATGTTAAAAAAAAAAAAAGTTAATATGTGATGGAACTACCATCATTTTAAGGATTTTATTTTGTATTTGCCCAGAAAAAGATTGAAGCTCGAACATATCAGATCATAATTGAACGATAAAGTGATCTCAGCCACGTTTAGTATTTTAAGTAGACTAGAGATCAGAAATAAATCAGTGTAACGTTAAAACTCTGTAACTCAAAATTAGCTTTCTGTCTAACGTCATGTCAGTTTTACCTGTTGAAAGTTCAGTAGAGCCAAAAATGATCTCAGGCTTGATGGCCTCAATTTGTTGCTCAACCGAGTCGTAGTGCTGGATTTCAGATTTAATCTGAATCAAGGATGGACTGCTGCTCATGAATTCCTTTGAAAAAAAAAAGTGATAATTAGACAGCATGATAAATAAAAACAGATTTGCAGGAAGCTAATGTAACATTTTCTAGAAAAAAAAACCTTGACTTTGATGTTCCTGTCATCTTCCCAAATCACTCTGAAAGGATCGAAATACTTCAGAACGTCACTTGCTTCTTGCCTCTGTGAGGTGACTGCAGTCTTTAGAACGACCACAAGTTTTTTAATGTCCTTGTCTTCAAAAATGTTCTGGGAGAAGTTGTCTTTTTCAGACAAGACATTAGGGAAAAGTGGAAAGAAAAGGCAATAAGTGCATTCAAACAGTATTAACCAAACATTCCTGAACTAACAATCACAAATTACAAGACACCAGTTTCATTAACATGAGAAAATAGAGCTGTCCCAAAATACATAACTGAACCTTCCCTACTTAGAAAACACATCAAATTTGAAAACATATATACAGACTGAAACCGTTTCATAGCTCTCTATTTATTCTTTCAAGTAAAGTTTTTTAGTTTCCCCAAAAGCATTTTACTGCTTACATATAATATGACTAATAATAAACATAATAATTGCTCAAATAACATGTGTTCATGCTGACAACTAGTAACCTTTGCTCTGTGTGTCGTCCTGGCTGAACTCCTGTTCCCAAACAACACCTTTGCTAACTTCCAGCACACAGTCAATAAGCTGATTGATGGCCTGCTGGACCTCATCTACGTTGGGGACCATGACCTGAGGATAAAGTAAAATTTTGCTGCTTTATATAAGCATATACAATTCTTTCAAAGAGGAGAAAAATAAGCTTACCACATTGGGCTTGTCCAGTTGGGCTTCTGATTTAATTAGTGGGACAACCTTGGGTTTAATCTCTGTCTTCTTGTAAGTGCTAAAATACAGAATTATAAACTTAGCCCCTTCAAAGATCAGTTAACTTTTTTCTGAGTGATCTTTTAATCTAAGCCAAAAAATACTTACTTCCTGCCACAAATTCTCCTTTTTAATGTCACCAGGGATAACTTGGTGGTTTTGACAAGTGCTTCGAATACTTCTGTGCTGAAGAGTTCATAAAGCTTCTTAAACTCCTGAAAGGAGGATTTTTATGACCCACTGACACATTTCTTGGTAAAGACAAAGATATATATATATATATATATATATATATATATATATAACTGAACTGTTTTGTCACTGATGACACACCTTTTCAAACTTGATCTGCTTATCTTTCAATGGTCCTTCTGAGGACACTGCATCAACTTTAGCACCCCTCCTCTTGCTTTCTCTTGAGAATGTCACACTCCTCCCTAAAATATATGGAAAAATAGCTGAGATGCAATTTACATTAAACATAATAACTATAGCATTTGTGCCACGCACCTTGAGGTTCCTCTACAGTCTTGGTCCCTTTTGGTTCATATACAGCACTTAACACATTACCTAATTCCATAATGGCTCCTTTTACACGACTACATTTGTAATCCAGTGTTTTTGCCAACTCTTTACAACGATTCTAAATAAACAAAAAAGATTTGTTTTAATCTACAATGATTAAGTTCATTTGAAACATGAAAGGTTGAGGTAAAAAAGGACATTTAGACATGTCTTTTAACAAAGTAGTAATCGTTATGAACTGGCTGAGTGATTTTTTTTTTCATTTGGATATCAAATATGAGATTGTCTTGCCTTATTGTGGTCAACCAGCTGCCACAGTGGAGATGCGTGATCTTGTGGGAGCTCGATCAGCAGAGTTTCAGAGATGTCTTCAAGGACATCATAAATTTGAATCTTACAAATATCGAGCACCTGAAAAAACAAAATTTATTTCTAATGGTACTTTTAAGTGCAGGAGAATGGTTACGACAGTAGTCCCAACTAACGTCTTTATTTTCCCCCAGAATTATAACAAAATTACTTTCAGGGGTAAATGAAATTTGTAATTAGTTTGTAATAATTTGGAATAGGTTTGTCAAAAGAACTACCAGTCAGCCTTTGTGTTCACAGACAAACCTTGTTGACAAGAACTTTGAGCTCAGAGAGAGCAGCTTCAACATTTTGAAAGAACTTGTCCAGGAGGAAGGACGACCAGGTAAGCAGCACTGAACCGTGTCGAAGTGCAGACTCCACCTAGTAGTATAAAGACATGCTGCAGTGCGAAGTCTAAGGATGTGAAGGGCTGATGTGCTTGGACATTTTCACATGCTTACGTGTTTTATTTTTGAAGACATCAAGTTACTGAAGTCTGCAGGTATGCTTTCACAAGTGGAGTCAAATTCTTCTAAAATGGTCTTAAAAAAGGCATATGTGTCAAAAGATCTTAAACTAAACAATCATCAAACAAATCTAAATGACATTTTACCTTTAGTCTGAAGTGACTGGCATTTAATTTGCTTTCCATCTTGATTAGTAGCATTGCCTGCTTTGGAATCTTTAAACCCATTTTTAACAAACACTTGGCCTCCCGAATGCTCTCTGTTATTTTAGGATCAAAGTTGACCACTAATTTTCCCGTACTTGGGTGTCGAACCAGAAGCGTGATGTTCAAGACTGTAGTAAGGAACAGAGAAAGCTCATTTTAACAGTGTAACAGTCAGCAAAAGCTATCTTTGTGCCACCAAAGTAATCACATTACTGCATCAAAACAAGATAGCCGACCATAGTCTAGTTTGGAAACTTTCTCCATCCAGCTTTCATGTTGCAGAAGCTCAAACTCCACCAGCACAGCTGCAGTCTGATTGTACATTTTGACCACATCTTGTCCCTCAGGACTGCAGAGGATGTCTGAGTTTTCCTGCAACAGGAAGCAGATTTGATCATCATTTAAATGTCTGAATACAACTCTAATGTTATTTTGAATGTTTTGAAAATTGTGTCTTACTTTTATGTGTGATATCGGGACCTCTATCTTTTTATAGAGGTGTCTGACCCAAGCAATTCTGCCAGCCACTGGTGGCATATTTCTGGATAAGGGAGGGTCATCCTTCTGTTTGTCAAAGACCTGCAAATGACGTAAACCTAATTTACTGAAATAAATAAAAATTATGTCTGTTTTTTGTATTCAAGTTAAGTGAGAAAAATCAATAATCTTTTTCTTGTTATTGTGACGGTCTAATTTATGAACACAGCACAAGCAAAGTGCGAGCTACCTTTTTCACAAATAGCACTTCTGAAGTGTAGTGCTGAAGGATAACACCCACGACGTTGGATATGTGTGTGTAAAGACAAGGAAGGTTCAACTTCTCAAACCTATAAATATGAATATTATAGCTTTTAACACCACGGTTTCAATGTAATAGGCTTGCACACTTCATACAAATCATACAAACCGCTTCAGGAGGCACAGAGATTGCTGGGATGAGATGATGTTTGAGAAGCATGAACTCATAAACGCCTGTAGCTGGCTCTGTAGGAAACAGCAATATTGTGGAGATAATTTAAGAAAAGGAGGTCATTGTATCTATTATCTTATTAAGCTGTGTTAATGCAAGCCGTAGATTCTCTCCTCAACTCCTCTGAGATTCTATATCTCCTTTGAGACATAACTATTTCTGTGGTGGTCATATGTGAATTCCATGGTTGTTTGGAGAAAATCATTGAGAGTTGTGATCTTGCATGCACAAATATGTCCTCGAGTTTCACTTCTAACCAATATCTTGATCTGGTACAGGTTTCTGATTGAATAAAGTAATTATGGATACATTTTCAGGAACTAACCCTAATCTACAAACAAGAATAATCTATACAGATGTTTATGTTGCTGTCAAAAGCAGCTGTAGGTGACATTTACCTCAATGTTGCTCATTTGAGCCATGAATTTGACAAAATCAGTTTCAAATTCAGTAGTTCTTGGGGCCAGCATGTCATACTGCTTTCTTTTCAAGTTCATGGCTACAGTGCGGAACTGTCTGGCCAGATTCTCGATGCCTTCGATGTTGGATCGCTCAAGAGGCTCAAATGTCGTGAACACAGTAATTATTTTCTTGATCTGGAAAAGACAATGCCTCTTGCCATTTAGCATAACCACATAACAAAACTAGGGGTTTAGATTTAGGAGAGTGAACAATGAAAAACCTTTTCAAGTTGCTTGCAGAAGCCCTCAAACTTGCAGAAAATCTGCATCTCTGAGACCTCAAAGGATTTTTTCCCAGGTTCTTTCATTGCTTGTATCTTTGTTTTATGGAAACAGACCTGATATTCCTGATATAAATTTATACAGACCTGCCGAAGGTAAAGGAGAGAACAACTCGTTGATGTCAAAAATATGTGCTCTTGAAGCCTTAGTAATAATAACACAGATTGTATCACTTTCACAGTCACCTGCATTTTTTCAATGAGTTTTTCAGCATCTTGATTCCATATAAGACAGCTGCCATTCTCAGTAATGTAGGATCTGCATGCTGTGACCATTTGATTTGTGACCTGGAAAAGTGGTCAGAGGTGTAGCTAGTTTTACAAAGACACCAATTTAATTAGTTGAAAGATGTAACACATCACTTACTTTGACAAGCAGTGCAGAGATCTTTTCACTTGTATTGTAATATAGTGAAACGCGGTGAATCATGTGAATTGCACTGATGACATTCTGCACATTTTTTGTCATGGTAAACTGAAATCACATTTCATTATATTTAAGAGTTAATAGCACATTTAGTACATTTAGTGCATGTATACATGCAGTATGAGAAAATATGTATCAGTTTTTAAATAATAGCTGCCTGGACAGTACAGAACGATGTAACATAGGGAGTGAACAACGAGAATCTAACCCTTAAATATACGAACCGGGTCGCTGTTGTACAGAGGATGTAGAACTTTTTCAAGAGTTGACAAAAATTTCACGTTGTCTTTTGCCTCATTGACTCGATTTGTTATCCTCATATCCAGATCTCGCCAGACCTATGTGGGTTCAAGATTTTCTTTTAAAAGCGATACTCTTCATTCTTAAGGGACCACGAGTAACATTAAGATTATTTTCATTGATAGAAAAATACTAATAATTCAAACATTTACTTCCGGTATAATCAAATCAAAGAACTTTTAAAAATGTAGGTCAGGCTAAGAAATTTTTTATACAATGTAATTTTCAGGCATTTATCATGATTTAATTGTCACTGACTGTTTTAAATTTCCCTTTAACTGTATAAAGCTGTAACAAACCAGATATTAAAACTAATACTAATCAAAAACTTCCTTCAAATCTGGCTCTGTTAACATTTAATTCTAGTGTCAGTACCTTCATTATTTTGGAATGGCTGAGATGGAGCACCATCACCACTGCCTTACACTCTGGGCTTTTGATGTGACTGATGATAGAGCTGTACCGTAACGACATCCGTTTCCAGTGTTCTAACTCACTCAGTGGCCCAGCAGAATCATCCTCTTTCCTCAACAGATCACTCTCTATAAGGACCTGAAATAACAATTAATATTCAATTATCTTTTTAACTGTCAGCCAACATTGATTTATTTTAACATTTGATTGTGCCGGCTATGTTATCTGTATAAAGAATAACTCTGAAAACTACAAACCTGCTCAATTTGTTTGCACCATTGTGTCAGGATTTCTTCGAGCCGTTGCACCATGTCAAAGTTGGCAGCCGCACCTTTGATATCATCCAGACAGGCTAATTTGGAGAGGTCGATATCTGTGACTGTCTTGAGATGAACAATGCTTTCATTGCTTCTCTGGATATCTGCGGTATAAATAAGACATATTAAAAAATCATCCAAACTAGTAGATGTTTACTATTTGTGACTAAAACACAAGATGGTCCAAGTGATATGTTCAAAGTTTAAAGCAACAATTCTTTCCAAAAGGCCACGAAATAAAAAAATATATTTGAAACTTTCTTACCATCTAAAGAACTCAAACAATGTTTGAAGGTATAGAGGAAGTTCTTTTTAAGTTTTTCTCCATGTCTAGACTTGTCTACTGCACCCCAGTTTTGTCCAGTATTAAGGGCTGGAAGCAGGAAATTGTATGAATCCCTTATTCCTTTTAGGAGGCCATTCCTGGCGTCAATCATTGAGAAAAGGATTTCCTACAAGGCATCAAGAAAAGATAACAGCTTACTTATTGACATACAAAGGAATAAACATTTTGAGTGTGAGAGTTTCAGCCATCATAGGTTAAACATCTGGCAACTGGCTAGGAAATAAAATAAAAGAAATGCAAGAACTTCATAGTAGAGTAATGCTTTAACCCTTTACTTTTGTAAAGCAATGATTAAGAAAATAAGCAGAACAAAGCTTTTGAATTAAAGGGTTACATTCAGATATATAAAACCTTATAAGTGAAAGAGGTGCAATATTATATGACTGAATAACTCTATCATACTATGTTAAATACTTTGAAATGACTGAAAGGAACAACAACTTTGTCATCTTACTTCGTGGATGTTTTCTGGGTTCACAGGAATGTCAACTCTGGTCCGTCTGAAGGAGCAGCAAATCCCTGTGAGGCATGTCTCTGCTAAATTGGCTAAAAAAAGCCTCATGACTTTTGCCCCTTTGCTTGGACCAGGATATACGCGCCCACATTCTGGAATCAAATCCAAATGGTTTTGTGTGAGATAAAACGTCATCATTTTACACTGTCTGTCATGATTAAATGTGCTATATTTTATTGAATTTTTTTTTTAAACTTATGCAACTATCATAAATTAGTATTTCAGTTTTAGAAAATATAA
This sequence comes from Menidia beryllina, assembly GCA_013363375.1. Taxonomy (NCBI): domain Eukaryota; kingdom Metazoa; phylum Chordata; class Actinopteri; order Atheriniformes; family Atherinopsidae; genus Menidia; species Menidia beryllina. Next base: position 16,054,345 of record JABUIW010000205.1, read on the forward strand.
TGCTGTAATATTTTTCTAAAAACAAAACTAGTGTGTAATGCCAGTATAACAGCTGCCAGGTGAAATATAAAACAAACAAAGCAAGGTCTTTCAAAATGTATACATACCTATTCCTGGAACTTCGGACTCCTGATACACAAATGATATGGTTTTACTGCCTTCAACAGCGAAGAAATCATCAAAAGCGAGCAGCTTAAAAAAGGAGCGAATAAATGTACATTTTTTCAACAATCATACTCATATACAAAAACAATGCATAACCTCAGAAATAAACTTTTAAAAACAGTTACAAAAAATCAAGGAAAAGCCACAACATTGACATAATGTAAATAAAAAAAACCCTGTGTGGATCATCTGACTTTTTATTCCTGTTGGTTACATATTTCTGCTTCCAATGGCATTACTCCCAGTTTTTATCCTTAAGTAAAGTTTGAAGTTACACTGAGGGTGAACTTACTGAAGAAGAATCTAAAATGAATTCCTCCACTTCTGCTGGTGTCAAAGACAACCTGTCAGCCAGGATGTCAAACATGTACTTGTGTGCTGGGGTGAGCTGGTTCTTCCTCTCCTCTCTGTCCTGCTTATATTTGGCCTGAAGGAAAAGTTTTTCATTAAAAGTAAGTGGTTTTGTTATATGCAAAAACGAACTGTATCTTAGTTTATAGACTTAGACTTAGACAGTACTTTATTGATCCCTTGGGACGACTCCCTCAGGAAATTAAGGATTATATTATAAGCTAATTCAAATAAGATACTGTAATCAAAAATGCCTAAATTTAATAAAAATCAACAAAAACTTACCTGTGACCCAGACTTGTTGATTTTAGGGTTGTGTGTGTCCATCATGAAATTTTGTATATTCCTTTACTGTTGAAATAACCAGGACTTTTTCTATTTGAAAAATACATATTTAATAAATAATTCATACATTCTTTCTTTTAATGTCATTAAGCGAAATAAATACAATGAAATGATCAACACTATTCCCCTAAAGAACGCAACCGTTGATCCCAACGGTTCCCAAAAGTTGGTGCGCAAATATCATACATGATTCAGGCATTTTGAAAACTAATGAAAGTAATGAGTTGTAAGTTGTAGAGAGGACATCAATAAAAAATCTAAGCCTGTTGTAAATGATTCAAACTTACTTTGGTGAGCTAATAAACTACCGTGACAATTTGTTTTCCTTCACTAGGTTAAATGGTATGCTAGCTCAAGTTTTCAATTAACCAATCAGATGTTACGCTAGCTAACAGTGATATCTCTATTAATGTTTTTAAAAACTGTCAGCACATACCAAATTTTCATGATTCCACGTATTCGCACATTTTCTGGAGTATTGTTTCTAATAGAAAATATTTGTTAGAGTACTTCCTCGGACCGTAGTTATATTCAGTTTTAGCCGTTGAAAACTGTTGCTGGACGCACTTTAAAACGTTCAAATGTCGCGACGTCGAACGTTGGCAAATGGATGACGTAGCAGGAGACGTTAGGGGCTCATTTTGAACGCCTAGCTTCATTTTTACACTCGGTGTAAGTGCGTTACCTTACAAACAATAAGTCTACATGTACATTTAATCTCAAACAATGTTGTTTTCACTGTCAGCTATAAGTTTTATCCAGCTATCAGTTTTCTAATATTTCTCTTTTTCGTTTATTGGAGATAAACGTTTTCCCCTGGATGATAGGCCTCATACAACATTTTGATTAATTTGTCAACAGTTTAGTCCAAGTAGTTTCATAACATCCCTAAACAGATGTAATAAAAAACATAAATATATGTACATCTGTAAATGTATATTACAATTAACCTGAGGAAGCCTGTGATGAAGACCTTCTGTTGTTTAATCAGTCAAATAAATTGTTTTTTGACCAATCCTACCATCGCCCTTGTGTACAAGAAAAAAAAACGTAACCAAACAAGGCAGAATGTATGTACATTTAAATACTTTCCAGACTCCAGCTAAGGTCAAAGAGGTACTGTTAAATCACACATAGCCTGAGCGCTAGTTTTAAGTGAATGCATTCAATGGTTTAGTACAACAGTCAGGAAGTCATTTCCAGTCCAAACGTATAGCAATTAGATGTCTACTAATATCCTATCAAGTTATGCTGCAGGCAGAATAAAAAAAATCAAAGGCACAGCAAAAAAAAAAAGTCTGTGGTGGTGAAAAGTCCACCACAATGCCTCAGAGACAGGAGACAATTTGTTTTCTTGTCCCAAAATGTTCATCCACACAAAGCACTATATCTAGAATCAGCTCTCTTAAGGGTATTCAAGAACAGCCTCATGGCTTGTGGTGATTTTCCACTCTTCCTTAACATGTTTGATTCTCAAGAGGATTGTATTCAGTTGGTCTAGCAAAGACCCAAAAGCAGATTCAACTCTATGATGACTCAATCGATGCTGGTATGGTAATCGGAGTCTGTGGCCAGGAGGGGAGAGCAGAGAGCAAGAATGAGAAAAACAAGGAATGCCATTCGGAAGAACAAAGAGTATTGGAACAAAAACCATGAAACAAAGACAAGTTTAACAAAATGTAACACAGAACTAACAGATCTTGTTTTTTATGTGCGGTATTTAGATAGTTGAATCATGCTTAATTGTCCATCGTGTTGTATTTGATGTTTGATTCATCATTAGTAGCAATAAGCAACAAAAAAGGGACTGGAAATATATGTATTTATTTACTCATTTTCATAAAAACTAAATAAAAAGACAAGAGTTACTGACTGATCATTTAGCTCCATTTAAAAACTTTTTTTATCTTTACCTTTGTCTGACTTGATAAAGGAAACAAATGTCTTTTTCCACATCTTCTGATTTCCCAAGTCTGTAATCTGTGTCCAGATGGTAATGACCCAGTATGTTTATGGAATGGACAGAAACGAATCTCTAATGTTTCTGTGAGTCGCTTTTGTGTTGCCTGCAATATGAGGAGAGAGAGTTTCCAAATACTGAATAATTTATCTTCATATGACGAACTCGGTCAGTCCCTGAGTTAATTATCTGCTGTTTCATTGCTCCCCCGGTGCCTCCCGTGCAGAGTCAGTGTGCACAGAATTGTTCCAGTAACACCATTAATCCCTTAATGGCATGGGGTAACAGAGATGTAAATGCTGAAACATAGGTAACTGACCTAAAACACTGCTCCACTGATGTGTTACGCAGAACCATGGACCATTACATGCTTTTCGCTTCAATAGAGTGTAATTCTGCTTCTCTAAGAAATGAGATCAGGGACATTTTTAAGTTTGATTCACTGCCATATATCAATTCTTAACAAGCCATTCAGACGCCTGTGCAACTTTCCCTTTAAATGTTGCAGAATGCTATCCTGCACATTTGTTCCATTGGAAATAGAGGTGCTTCGAGCAGATGTTTTATTGAATTAAAAAAATCTGGACTTGCAATCATTTTTAACCAGAACAACAGAAAATGACATTATTACATTATAAGTGAAAAAAAAATCTTAAAAACAGACAGCATTTTGAGATATGAAAGCAAATGTTGAAGAATTGCTGTCAAAGCCATGAGAAACAATAACTGAAGAATCCATAAGATTGGTGACATGGATTGAAATCAGACATCAGACTTCACATTTTTTATCCTGATATTCAAATACCAGAAATAATGAGGTATGCAAATACAAAAATAACCTAATTACCACATTGAACTCTATGTTTTCAAAACCTGTCGTTTTAGTTTGGTGCAGAACTAAGCTGCTTCAGCTTGTGAAGAAATAAAAAGACTAATCTTCTTTCAAACCCATGAGTAGTCGACCCCTTATCTGCACAGATGAAGGGGATAAAAAGAGGGGCCCTGTAAGAGGATCTGTGAAGTAACAGAGACAAGTAGAGCCATGAGGGTAATGTGTGTATGACAATGCATTCATGTTTGCAACAGAAACTCATGCAAATGTATGACATGGAAAAAAAAGAACTCTTTATGTATATCGAGGCTTTACTTTTGCCAGCACTGCGTGTCCATCTTTTGATTATGATTCAAAATGTTGGTATTTTCAAATATTACTGTGCATGCCTCTTAACTTTTCAGGCGATATCAAATAAAAACGTTTAATTTACATTTCTCTTCTCCCAAAACTCAAAAATACTGTGAAAAAATATTAAAACTGCTGAGCTGATTATTTAAAATTTTTCCTTGTAAATGAAAATATGTGGCAACATTAATATTCAGGTTTGTATATGGTATGATTGTAGTAATATTGGTGTCCATTTTGTGTTATTGTTTTTTAGTTGTCTATCAAGAAATCAGAGGCCTTTAATCAATGCATGATTTCAACATTACACATCATTCTAAAACGGCTCTTACAGCTCTGCACAGCTAATTAAACAGGGCTGTCATAAAGTGATGCCAGGCGCAGCTTCAAGTAGCAGTTAGACTGCATTTTTATCATTATTGTCATGCAGCATTGGATCACTTGTATGCAACCGTCTGTGGTCACAGAATGTGTTGGGAATAAATATATCCTCTAAAATAAACTATTTTAAATCCGAACAGCACAAGCCTGAAGAGCCCTTTTGAAAAAACTCTCTCATGTACTTTCATGTTCACTGTTGAATGACAGATTACTTCTATAAAAAGTCACATTTCAAGAAGTTACCAGTCAAAGCATGTAATATTAAACTTCATATGGCTCATAAAGGGTGTGAATTGCTTTTGGTTAGCCATAAATGATGGTAATTCAGGTTTAGTTTCTATGTGACCGAGAACACGATGTCGGTTTCATTAACCAGTGTTACCTGTTGGCTAATTTGATTTATGTCAATGCTGGATCTGTATTTACATTTGTGTCCGTCTCTGTTTTTGTACAATACAAACTATTTGGTATTGTTGCTATCACGATTGGGGATAGGGATTGAATTAAAACGTTGCATTAAATAGTCTTTTCCTGGATTGCTCCCCCTTCTCACATATTTTGAAATAAATTCAGTATTCTTCAGAATGAACACATGATTCTGTTGTGTGACTTTTTTTGCACTGCGTTGAATCATAAAGCTTATAACAATCCAAATCTATGGATGCTTTTATGAATTTTATGAATACAGCACCTTTGGAGTCAGCAGGCCCCTCCTTCAGAGCTTTTACGACTCTGTAGTGGCCTCAGCCCTCCTCTACGCTGTCGTCTGCTGGGCCCCTGGCAGCACAGAGCGGGACAGGAAGAGGCTGAATAAGCTGGTGAGGAAGGCCACTTCTGTCCTGGGCTGCCCTCTGGACTCAGTGGAGGAAGTGGCTGAGAGGAGAGTGTTGTCCAAACTGAGATCCATCATGGACAACACCTCTCACCCCCTGCATCGGACTGTAGAGAAAGCTGAGCAGCTCTTTTAGTAAAAGACTCAGACACCCTGTGTGCAAAAAAGAGCGATACCGCAGGTCTTTCATCCCTGCTGCTACCAGACTGTACAACTCTGCACTTTAACAACTGCTGTGCAATTGTGTTATATTTATTGACCTGTGTAATATGTGTACTGTGTGTGAGCCATCAATGATTGTATATATTTTAATCACCCAAATCTTTACGCTTACCCTTGTATATTTGCTTGCTTTTGCTGTACTTTATGCACCTTTTCCTCCTTTTAAATTCTAACCGATGTGTGACCAGTGAATTTCTCCACTGTGAGATCAATAAAGCTCTCTTATCTTATCTTATCTTATATGTGGTTTCTGCATTCATTTACTGTTCATTTGATGAAAAAGTCAGTTGTAAACTGTAGCACTGAAACCCCAAATGACAGTTTTTTGCTCATCAAAAAGTGAGCAGGAGCTTGTTATACTGCTTCTATTTCCAGAACATTTATGGAGAGTCCGCTTCTGTATAGTTCCTGTTTGTTGTCCTCTCCTCTACAGGATGCATCACTCATTTTAACAGCCGACAGATCTGGACTGTGAGCTGCCAAGCTGACACACTGATGTGAGTGGAGCAGAGGCCTGGCACTGTCCTGCCGAAAAACACAGCCAAGGACCAAAACACCAAAAATATTCAGAATTATTCCAAGGTCAAGGGTACAAGCTTTATTTTCTTCTCTCCAAGTCCTCCACAGAATTTTGTTTATTTGCCTCGAAGCCCCTGCTCTATCTCAGCTCGAGGCAGACTCTCTAGCCTCCTGACGTTTGTCATGTTTATTGATTTTTCTTTTTTTGGAATGAGGTTTAAAAGTCCACTCGTAACTTACAAAGCCTTACAAGGCCAGAAACCAGAGCGTATCCCCCCCCCCGACTTTAAAAGCTCTCGAGGGTTCTGACATTTGTTGTGCTGGAAGATCAGCCATTGCAGAGGAGCCACGCCATGCCAGGGCATTGTGTTCAATAATTTTCTAATCTTATCCAGAACTCTACCATGAAAAATCTTCTACGTGGGGTGTAAATGTATCTCGAAAGAGCACAGAGACTCAGACAGTTTGGATGTTCCAGTAAACATTGGGGATAAAAATTTCTGATGAAAAGAAATTCTTGCTGCTTGTTCCAGCAAAGAGTTTAAAATGGATACAATTTTTTTGCTTTGAATTATTGTCGTTTACAATGTAATCCACAAGGGGGCGCCATCAGTTTGCGAGTCTGTAAATGCCGTTACTTTTCCTTCCTCATATTTTCCTAATCTTAAACATCTCAAACAACTAACTAAACCTGACTTTCTTTGTCCTTTTTCATGGCGCATTATTATCGTGCCTTCAGTGGAGACAGCAAGAACGCACAAAATTCACAGTTTCCCTACATCAGAAACTTTTCTAATAAAATATGAAATGAAGTAGTCTCTGTTGAGTGTGAAATCTGTAATGTTTTCTCAGTTGTCACTGTTCAGGCTGGTGAAAGGTGTTTGAAATAGCCCGCAGGAGCAAGTTTAATTGTTCCCCTGAAACAATGAAAATTCCTAAAGTCAAAGGCTGTGTGGAGTTGCTTCCTCCCTGGTCAAGCCGGTTGTGTTTGCTTTTACAATTTTCTTCAAAGACAGTGTAAACCACCACCTTGGTGCCTTTTGGAAGCATTTTCTCTGCATGAAAGAGCTTGGGAATGACGATAGAGAGGCCTCTGGCATCAAAGTTTGCTTATTAGTTCAAGTATTACTAATCTGGCTTTGCATTGTTTGGCAGTACTCTGATTTGTCTCACCACTGTTTGCACAGAGAGGATGACTATTGTGAGGAAGGATATTTAGTCTGATTCGGCCCCTGCAGACATCCCCTCCCTGTGGCAGACAAACGTCCAAAAAAAGGCTTCAGGATTACAAGCGTCCTGTTCTTTGACCTATGAGCTGGACACCTACTTACAGTGTGCTTGAACCACAATCACCAATTCTAACACCTGTTTGCAAGGAGTGTGACATAATTCTTTCTTAAAACTACAAAGGCCGTCTGAGCAAGAATATGAGAAAGACCTGGAGTCCACTTTGGACTCTTCCTGTTGTTTTTACACGTGCAATTAAATTAAGACACCTCTCGGGCATCCTGAGAAATGCTCAACGGAATTTTTAACTTGTATTATCACTTGGTATTCTCTGAAGATTTGTTTTCTAGTGCAAGTAGGCGGTTCCCTTAAGTGGTATTAGTGTTAACACCGGCATTTGAATTATACCGGCTTAAAATGTCTCCGCCTTTGTGGCAGAAACTGAATGGCCAGATACATTGGACACACTCATTACTTCAATTTCCCCACAACCGATCAAAATAATAGGATTTTTTTGCCATCGACATGACGGCATGCAGGGTAGTGTGCAGCGATGTGTGAGTGAGAACAAGGCTCCAGTGTTTTGCAGGGTTTTCAATGCCAGTGAATGGCCCATCAGCTGTTTCTTCTGGTGCTGTTTGGGCTTTTGAGATGCAATTAGATTTGGCTTTCACTCATAATGTTCCTCTCAGCTGTCAGCAAGTTATGGCTGAAATGAAGGAAGGCCATATCAGCTCACAGCGAAGCAGTTAGCAGCGAGATGAAAGGATACGCATGCTAAAAAGCTGGTTCGATGACTTTTCTCATTTTGACATTTACTTACTTAACATAAATGAGCAGAAAATGTAAAGCTGACTTCAGAAGGGGTTCAGTTCTAGGTAACATATTTTGCTTATAGGTTGATGGGCTGCCTTTAGCATGCAGGCACCCAACAGAGTAACATTCAGGATGATATTTTTAGTAACATAGATTATGGGTCCATGGATGGATGGATGGATGGATGGATGGATGGATGGATGGAAGTTTTTCGTATCATGAAACAAAAATAGTTATTTCTTGTTTTTGTTTCTTTTTTTTTATTAAAAGATGCCCAAAGTAAGAAGAAATACCGGAAATGGTGCAGATGAAAAGCACCCATGACTGCGAACAAAAATACAAATGACCTGATGAAATTTCTCTATAAAACCAAAAAAAAAAAAAATAACACAGACAAGTCTGGGTGATGCAATGTTGCATGAGTCAGTTGTGGGAACTCTCCATTTCTAAGTGGTCTCAATATTGTGTCCCATATGTTTAACAGAATATTTAAAGGCCAACATCTAATTAAATCCTAGGGTTATTAAGAATTTGCTGTGGGAAGGTACAGTCTAGTCATATTGTGTTGTATCAATTCATTTCATTTAATAAAAACACAGCCTTAGGTTATGTTTTGGATCTGAGCCACCATAAGTGTCAGCCATTCAGCTGGGATATTTCAAATGCAGTTCTGACATGTGGTACGAGGTAAAAGCCCATGTCCTCATAAATCAAGCAATCTAAAAGTACATCAAATATGTTGCAAGGAAGTGTCTCGAGTTCAAACTGCCTTGGCTTGTGAGTGTCAACAGTTCAGGTCAACTGAGGTGACTGCAGGCCGTCCACGAAAGAGGCTGTACATGCCCAGATGTGATGACATGATGAAGTGCTCTGACCTGCAAGCTTGAATTAATTAGTAGGAGAAAGTGCTCCATGGAAACTACTGTGTTTATACATGGTTATTATGTCGGCTGTAACATAGTGAGTGTGTGCAGCATGCCTCTCTGCACGCACACATTTTCTATTTCCCCTACAACCGTTAGTCAGGGTGGAGAGTGTAGACCACAAGAGCCTGCGATCTCTGAAGAGGTGGCATGTGAAAAACTTTATAGAGTAGCAGCCTGGAAACCATGAGTGAATCAGACCGAAAGAATGAGCGAGCGCGGATGAGACCCAATGCACGTCTGCAGCGGGCAAGGTTACTGATGTAATTCTTTAAAAAAAGGAAACAGACTGCTTTTTTTATATATACCGTTGTGCCACAACAATATGCATCAGTAGGATCTCCAGATCAAGCAATCCAATTAAAATCCAAATCATTGTAATACAATTCTAAGTCAAATCAATTACAGTTTCAATTCCAAATCAGCCCAAGTCCTACAGAACCAATGAAAAAAGTTTGACTATAAAAGAGAAATCATTCAAGCTTAAACTTAAAATTGAATTTATTAGATGAACCTAATTGAAAACCAAGTTCCTGTAAATGCCAGCTGGGCTGGAAGTCACTCTACTGTTACGTTTACTGGTAAAATGACAGTGTGGTGCCACATGTGATGCTTCTGCAATGAGACAGGAAGAATAAATACAGTGATGAGGCAGAGGAGGTGTGTTTGATGACATAGTGTTGATGGTTTTTTGGAAAAGAAACAGGGTCAGTATGTGACTGTTCCTGTCATGTGCCGGTGGGAAAAGCAGAACCGGTGTGGTCCTGACAGAGCTGGCTGTTAAAATAATCCCTCCTTCATATTTTAATAATGCATCATCACCAGGGAAACAACAGCCAGCCTCAGGTTTCTGTTGCTTTCCAGAGTTCACATACACTGAATCTCATCACTTGGTGCGATCGTGAACCAGGTTGTTGCTTATTGATGTAGATTTGTGAAAGGTGGATGGTTCCTGTGGCTTTTGACACTGTCTTGTACTATGTCACCACATCACAAACGTGGTAACGCCACAAATAAGTTGGAGAGGCAGAGAGATCTATTATTTTGTAAAAGCTCAAGTCAACACAGAGTAAAGAAATAAAAGTAGTTCCTTTTAGGCATTTTCACTATTATTATGACCAAAAACTGGGATCCCACTCCTTTTGGACAAATGGTGGTTGTATCGCGGTGTGGAGCTTTTTTTCTGTTCTTTCTTAAGCATTTAATAGGGTATCTGTAGTCACGGTGTTCTTTGAAAAACAACACATCTCTGGCACGAGAGGTGGAGGAGTTCTGACCTATTTTAAACAAAGCTTGTCTCATACATCTTGGAAAGAAATCAGACAAAAACAGGACCGTAAAAAGGCATTCTGTGTCCTTTCAAAGCAGTTGGTGGGAAGAGTCCACTTCTGATCAGCTGAAGGGCCATTCACGCTTTGCAGGTCGTCATGGTCAAGTGTGAGTCACTGGCTTACCTGAAAAAAAGTCTGTCATCTATAACACTGTCACCTGTGAGCTGAGATCCCCTCATGGTTCACCATCCCAGAACCTACTAGGCTGAACTGACTCCTCTCATTAGTGCCATTGCTACTTTCCCGAGATAGAATGGCTCTAACTAACTTTTTCATGCAATATACATAAGTTGTAGTAAACTCCCTGTAGCACAGTATTGTGTCCAGCGACAACGCGGCAGTCGGCGAAATTGGAAACTGAACAAAAGACTTCAGGGAGACACAGCAGACTTACATGTCCTCTGCTTGGCTTCTTTTCCCTGTTGGCTCATTTGGCTCAGGCTGCAGACCTCAGAGATGCTCCAGTGAGTTTCAGCAAACAGGGCACAAGCACTCTAATGCAATGTGACAATCTATTTTTCCATTTTGCACGGTACTAAAGCCAGCAGGAGTGATGTTTTTCTAATTGAACCTAATGATATGGAGAGAGGTATGTGGATTTGAAATTTAAGACTCTTTTTCTTCACTTTTCAATCCTTCTGTAAGGGATAGTGGGCAAATTCTAGCCCTCATGAACCACTACTACTGCCAGTAGGCTTAGGATCAAAATAATGGGATCAATCCAAGATCAAATTATTCAGCTGTTTTCGTTTTGAATGATAAATACGTCAGTATCTAGTTCCTTTTTTAGTGTTGCCCATGAGTCAAAATATTGTCATTGTTAGATTTGATTTAATTAAAGGGAATTGGATCTCACTGTCCTGCTGAAGTTAATGTGTTCAAATGTTTGTAGAGCCGGGCTCCTAAAAATGTTTAAATCTTTGTAGGGGCACCATTTGGTTGGAACCTGGGAGATGTCTCCCGTATTTGCTGTCTTATGGAACCTGACAAAGCAGAGTGAATGTGCTGACATTGCCACACATGTTAAACTGGCTCTGGTGGGCTCTCCGTAAGGATCCTTTCCTTTAATGGCTGTATGTTGACCCATTCACTGACTGTAATAACTCACCCAACAGATGCACAATGAAAACTGGAATGTACAAACCAATAACTTCTTGCAATGTCAGTTACGGACAAAGCCAAAGAATGGTCAAAGGGTCATGGGAAAGTTTACATTTACATTAAATTAATTGCTGTGGGATTAGACATATTTAGTTTACCCTGGGTCACTCTCCTCTCCACGCAACTCGTGGGTGTCTTAATGGAGGCAGCTTTAAGCACCCATGGCACCACAGGCGCAGCCTTTGTGGGCCCTGCATAGAAAAGAAAGGAGTGTGTCAGCAATTCACGGAGAGCTAGAGCCTTGTTTGGCCTCTAGCCTGCTGCCCGCTCTGCGGAGCTTCCACAGGGTAAGTGGGCAAAGTGACAGGGCCTGTTAGAGTGAATCAAAACCTTGTTGGATGTAGGTGAGTTTGCAAAGATGCATGGGACCAAATGGGGAGGGAAGAGAATGGGCATTTACTTTCTGTGTGGGGATCCTGGCTAGTTCTGGTCCAGCCAGTTCATTCTGGTTAGGTTTTGAATCATGTTCTGTATCCACAGTGCCAAAAGCCTGAGTAATGCTTGAAGCCATTTGTTCACAGGGCTACTTCACGTGGTCTGGTTGATGTTGGGCCGGCACAAGGTGCCAATTTGTCCCCAAAATCACATTGTTCATGGCCAAGAACAGATCCTAAGCCTGAACATACACATGAACCCGTTGCATATTTTTCGAGCCACCATTCAAATAAGAAACCACAATTTAATCTCCAGCCCAGAAGAGAGTGGAAGTGAAAAAAAGAATCCACAATGAAAAACATTTGTTTGGATAATTATGAAAGGAGTGAAAGATAAACACAACATGGCCGATAACTGCTCCAGCGAAATGCCACACAAGCCTGTGGATTTTAATTGGTTGCCACATGCCATCTTTTGTGAGCTTTATCTTTTAGTTTCACAACCTCTCAGGCAGTGGGTGAAGTGAAGTGATATGAACTGAATTGAGTAATAGTTTAAGACTTTTCTCAATATGCCATCACACTCTTGGCATGAGAAATCCATCTGTTGTTTGCTTCCCTGGTGAATAGTAGTGATATCCTGTATTTCTGGGTTAAATCTTAATTTCACATTCAACCACACCCATTGGATCACGTCATGTTGCATAGCCAGTTCGTCTCCTATTCATGGTTTGCGTCTTTCAGTCTGTTTCCCTGTCCCATTTTTTGTAAGCACAAAGTGTTGTATGGTCCGTAGAAGGTATTGAGTGTTGGATGAGACACAATTTCATGGTTAGGCTTAAAAAATGAGGAAGGCTTGTGTTACTCAAGTGTTACCTTCTTGGTTCCAGTTTGGAAAATAATATCACATGATTCAAGATAAACCACCAATCTACTAACTCAGGGAAAGGTTATAGTGTCCGTTCCTCTTTTGATCTCGGCGACTATTGCCTGAAGTTGCCACACAACTTAGAAACTCAAGTGTGCAGCATAAAAACCTTTCTTTTGTAGTTTGCATTTTCTCTCATGTAGGTTATATCATGAAATGTAATTGATTTGTTCCTGATTTATTTTTTGCCATTGAGATACTCAGGCAACTCATCTCACTTAATATCTTACACGGGTTTGTACTGATAAACCTCTTCATGATTATTTTACTTTCAAGACAGCAGTGTAGGTACCTTATGCTATTATGTCATACATGCAACATTGGCTAACGCGTCAAAGAAAGTTATGCAAAAACTTCGACAAATGCACGAGGACAAAGACTTTCTCTGTGTTAGTGAGCTTAATAAGAGCTTAACGGTTTTGGAGTAAACAAACGCAGAAAACAGTGCTCATGTGCTTCCACGTGAATTCGTCGGTCCACACCGCACAAAGCTGAAGTAGAGAAAGATTTGAAACGTTTCTCCATGTTTAGCTGAATAGGACATTATGTGAGGACCCAAGTTTTGCACTGCGTGTGGTGACGAGTAAAAGTTGGAGGTTGTGGTTGACTGGCATGTGCAAATGAAATCCGAACATTGTTCTTGGAAGCAACCTGAATTTTAATCTACTTATAGGTGACCTGGAGCTATGTGTTTGTAAAACTGTGAGCTGCACATTATTTCAGGGGAATTCACTAAAACATCCAGGAATCTGAGACTGGATGTAAGTACATGTGTTTTTCAGCGCTGATTGTGCATGAAAATGTTCCTGCAAGCAGCGAATAGAAATGAGGAAAATTCCCTGCAAGAAAATCGTGAGTTAGGCTCCCTAGACTTCTTTAGGTATCTCCAGGTCCAAGCATACATATTTGGAAGAACTTAGAATATCATTTTAAAAACAACAGTTATGAAAACATTTTCTTCATCAATTAAATCAAGAGCATACAAGAAAACTATTTTGAAATGATACAACATACACTTCTCATGTTAAAGTGAAGGGGGGGAAAAAGAAGATAATTTCATAATTAGGGAGCAATGATTAGAGCATGTATGAGACACATGGGATTAAAATAAATTAATACAACTTGGTTGCCCAATTTTAATTTGAAAAAGGGTGTGAGCTGTTTTTGTTTCTGTTGTTGTTGTGCTGGGTTGTCTTGATTTAGCGTAGTCTGTCCTTTAAATATGGATACTCCTAAACTATAAAACCCGCTAACATAAGCACCAGGAAATCACCTGACCAGATGGTTCTTAACAGCTGAGCAAAGACTTTGCTCTTGTTCTCCAAAAATCAAAGAGAATGGACTCTACCAAGCAATAGCTTTAGTTTTTAAATGTAAGTTGTCTTTTCTACTTGTTTCTTTGGTTTTGTTGTTTCCAAATGTGTAAACCTTTCATCATTCAAAAGTTGAAGAATTTATTAAAGTTTGATGAATGAAAACAACCCCCCCTGTGCTAAAAATCTGAGCACTGCAACTATCAGTCAGGTAAATATGAAATCAAATTGTTTTGCTCTGCATCTGTATCCACAGTTATGTGAAATATTTAGTTAATCTTAAAATGTGAATAGCAGCAACATGACAATTATTATTTATTCCCAGCAGGAGAATAACCCTGTCGGCCCTTTGAATCGGGGATTATCTATTTATAAAAAATGAAACATATTGTAATTTGCTACATGGGGGTTTTGCAAAGGCCTTTTGGAATGGAGCCAAAATAATAAGTAGCTGAGAGGGTTTACCAGGCTGCAGCTTTGGGGGGACACAAAAGAGGTTTAATTGTCAGCTGTGTATGTGTGTTCGGAAGGGGGTTAGCTATTTTCCTACTATTTACTGAGTAAAAATGCATAAGAAATGTATTAAAATCTCCAGATAAAAAGTTATCAGAGCAAATTAGTAGTACAGGCGTGCACATTTTACAAAAAAGTCACTGACACTTCATTAAAATGTTGCAAAGGCTGAAAAATACGAGACTGAGGCTTGTTGATTGTGTTCACGATTAAAATGGACACTGGTAAATTTTTGCCATGTTGGAAGGAAAAACACTGGTGAGTGACTGTCTGTTCTTGGTGGATCTCTCAGTGGATCTGAGTGGGATGTCCCCCAGATGAATAAATAATCCAGATTTACCATTCTCCATTTTCCAAACTCAATCACCTTTTTTCCCCTGGCTTGGGTGTAAATGAGCATTTGAGAGGTAAAGAGTTAATTTGTGAAAGCTGCAACTTTAACTAGCTGCAGGTATTGGATGACTGCTCTAAGATTAAGCTGAGAAGTTATGAAGGTATGAACAGGTTGGACAGGTTGCATTACTGTCACTTCCTCTAAATATTTTCTAGTGGATGTATGCTGGAGCTGAACAATACTGTACGAGAACACCGCACCTCATTTTTTCATTTTGTCTTGCTAGTTTTGTGCAGCTGTTTTACTGAGGCCTGTTGTGTGTGTGTGGGGGGGTTCATGAAGATGCTGGATGGTTTGTTATGTTAGATGAGGTTAAAACACTGTAGTTTTTTTCTTATTTGATTCTACTCCTTTAATCTGGATTATTCTCATTGTTTTGTTTTGTGTCTTCTGATTTCCAGATTTTTCATACCAGGCTTTGTTGATATCACTTTGGTTGGTCCTTTGTTTTAGTTTTCTGCCTCCCACACACCAGTTAATTGTTTACCAGTTAACACACCTGCCTGTTTGTCGTTCCTGTGTCAGTTGAGTAAATGTTCACATTTTTCCATTGTTCAGCAATATGTTTTCTGGTGAACAGTACCTGGTTTTCCTTCACAGAAGCATAGATTATCTATTATTGTAAACCGCTTCACCTAAAGCTGTTTGCTGTTTATAATTCTTTATAAAACTCAGTTGAATTGATTTGAGTTTTAGGACTCGATGATTTCCCCCCCTTCCCAATTTGCTGCTTTTAATGATGGCCATGGTGTCATTATTGAAACAACAAGGCATTATATTTTCTGAGAAAGAGCAACCACATGGTGGTCGGTGTGGATATTTCCATTGGTACCTCCGGTTTCTGGCTGGTTGTGGGTCTATTCGACTGTGCCCAGGAGCTGTTTTGAAATTTCCTTATTCATCTTAAAAACCAAGTATAGGGTTTGAGCATTAAGATTCTTTTTCAAAATCCCAATGTGTTTAAGTGAAGAGCAAGATGCTTCCCACACTTTAAAAAGTATTTGTATTCATGGAAACCATGATCATGTTGGTCTTCCAAGTGGAAAATTGTTACAATAAGAATTTAGGGATATTGTTCAGATTAGGGTTTGCCTGGGCTTAGTAGGATAGATATACCAGTAGTCATTGACCAGAGGCTGCCTTGGAATGCATTATTGAAACACTCAGCCCTAAACTCTGATTTGTTTTCCTGTTGACTGTAGATATATCCTATTGATTAGTCCAACAAGCATGTGACAACACAGTGGAAAGTTTTATCTTTCTGAATAGGAACAGATATTGAACATTTCAATGGCAATGAAAGCATGTATATATATATAAAGCTCAGGTTATCGTTCACCACTGATAAGCGCCCCTCAATGGAGATTGACGAAAGAGATGCCCTAGTTTTGGAAAACTTGATGTTGTCAGTTCAGCTTCAGTGTTCGCTAAAGCCCATTCACAGCTGTTAGGCAATGCTCCGTCTATATGACAGGTCAATCTTTAAACCAAGTGCTTCACAGGTTTGACATACCTGTAAAGTATCTCAGAAGTTTTCAAACGGAATTTCGTTGGTAAAAGACATGTTAAATTACAGCTGCAAAAACTCGAGACTAGCAGGTCTTCAGGATCAGCAAAAAAACGCCACAATAGCTAGAGAAAGATATAGATAACATGTTGTTTTGTATTTACAAAGTTAATCAATCTTGTCCAGTCAAAGTTAGTAGCATTTCTGCTGTCCAAATAAATGTTTCATCAGACAGTGGTTTGTCCAGTAGTCATAGAGATATGCAAGTCTTCAACAAAGTTGTGAAGCAACATGCACACAGACCCAAACCGTTGTCCTTACAGAAAAACTGCTTGCAAGTCTTAAAAAAAAAAAAAACTACTTGGCCCAAATAACTATGGCTCTCTTTGGGTTAGGCCTTTGTCCCACAGAACATTTCGTATCCATGGTTTTGCAAGCAATGCCTCTGAGGAGTAATGGCAACCCGACACGGTTACGGTCCCATTCACAGAGCGGACAACTCCCTCCATTTAAACAGCCAGCAGTTGTTGGCACAGGTTGGCATTGGATTGTGTCTCCCAATTACATCCCAAATGCCTTAAAAGATGAATGACAGGCCACCCTGAGGCCTCGGCCTATTCGGACTGTAAGTGATGAGCCAAGGGAAAACTTTCAACAAAGAGCTGATCCATAATTCTTTACCAGACAGAGAAAACAATGTCCATAGGAATGTCACTGCTCTTGTAAGAAAGATTTAATAACTATACATTTGAAACCTGGTTTGAAATCCATAGTGTTAACGCAGCAAATAATTAAAAACAAGAAGCTTGATTGATGATTTCAAACCAGTGAGGTCAATGCTCGGAGTCTACTCTCACATGTTTTGTAGCCAGTAGTGTCAAAAACAGCCACCAGTTATGTACTCATATTGCCCCGTGATGAAAGAAAGCCTTTGATGCATTTGTTTCGCTCCAGCACTCTGCAGACCAGGAAACAAATCTTTTTTTGATAGACCCAAGCCCAGGCTCTTGGGAGTTTCTACATTGCATCTACATGTTTGGTTTACCTGAAGATCCCAAGATGTAAAGCCTGCCGGACATGTGCCTGTCGTAGAACGCATCCTGCTGTCGCATTTCCGCTCATAGTTTGGGCGGCTTATCTTCAAAAATGATCAATATCAGCTTTGAACGGTGATTCATTTGAATTTTCATTCATTTTTCTTCCTCCCACAGCCCAGTGCTAGAGGAAACGTCATTACCCAATGGTTGTGAACATTATGTTTGTTGCTCTTTTATTGAAATCTCTAATCAATTTTCATAACTTTTAAAAAAATTATATAGACAGATAACTACTACCTTTGAAAGAAACTTATTGAGCGGTATTTTTGTTTATCAAAGACCCAGTCTTTATGTACTTAACCATCAACTGAAGCTCAACATGCTTCTTTGTCGATTTCTTATTTTATTATTTTAAAATTTGACTCAACTCCACTAGTCAAATTAAATTCGTTTTTTTTCTCTGTTGTTTACAAGTGTGTTTAAATTTCTGAGTGATCTAACAGTCATCCTCATTAAACCAAAACAAAGGCGCCTTTGTTGGAGTTTTATCATTCACCGGTTAAATGACTGATTTCATAAGACGAGAGCATGACATTATTGAGTTCACAAAAATAGAGGATTCCCTTCAAAGTGACAAAAAGATGTCCTGAGAAGAGAATTAGCCGTACAATGGTGGGTAATGAAGTCATGACTTAGCAGGAGAGCCTACGTGCACGAGGGCGCACACCAGCTGCTGGGTGTCTCATTGTGAACAGGTGAATTTGAGCCGCCAGTTGAGTCAGGTGAAAATTAGATTGGGCCCTGTCATGTGAATCTAACCCGCAGTGAGAGAATCGAAAGCTAAAGACATAAAGGCAATAAAAAGGTCAACTATACTACACTGCACTATTACCATTGTCCAAAATCAGCTATTCAAGTGAATAAGCTTTTGTTATTTGAACAAAAAAATTTGGATTAAAGGTCAGCATTTTTATTTGATATCACTACGAAACAAAGTATCACTGTGTGGAAAAACTAAATGTAAGAATGAGAATGAGAGTATGAGAGTGTAAGTAACAGGCTAGTGCTGCTGATCCATTAATCAACTAGTGTGAATACTTCAAAACGAGAGGGTTTGGATGCTTCCTGGTCAGTAGTCAACACAGGAAGAATACAAGTAATGATCCTGAAAAGCAGTCGGTTTGTGAGGGGTTATGAAATTACTTCCAAAGAGTCTGTCCATACAGAAGCAAAGGTCATTCTGGATTGGAAAGCTATCAGGACACCTCTCAAATCTTTCAGGATTTAGCATCCAAGCAAGTTCATCCTGCTGTCAGACTGTGAAATTTCCAAAGAAAAAAAATTGAAACCAATATGTAGATCTCATACACCCCGGGCTTCAGGAAACATGTAGCATGTTCAAGATACAAAAAGTGTCAGCTTCAAAGCCTGTTGGAAAGATAGAGAGCGTTTTTTTGTTACTTGTCAAGCTATTTATTCGAAATGCAGAGCCATTCGCCCAAAAATCAAAGAAGATTCCCGGAAAGTTGATAGACCAACGGAGAACTTGGGAACCATTAGATGAAGCAAAGTGCAGAAAAGTTTTCAGTTCATGCTATTTTGTAGACAGAAGCTTTGTTCCACGAGGACAAAACTCAGACTCCCTGTGACTGGCATCCTGGGCGTTTGATTTATTGCACTCACCCATCCTTCAGAACCTGGGAGCTTTGTTCCAGCAAAATGTCTGTTATTGTTTTTCTGTGGATTTCAAAGCATTTGCAGGTTACGTCCAAAAAATAACAAACTGCCTCCGAATGTGTCATTTTTTTGTTTGTTTTCGCCCTTGTCCCCTTTCTGTTTCTGTACTAGCCCGGGCGTTCTTCCTCCCCACAACCATGATTATTTACTTTCCATTTCAAATGCTTTAGCCACAAGTCAGGTGTGAGGATGTGCATCGGGCGGGGGCCTCTTGGTCCGGCATACAGTTTGGAAGTGTAAAGGTTTTCTGCATGATTGAATGCGTGAGTAAGGTCCACTTGGCAGCCTCTTGGAGCCTTAAAGTGAAAAAAAAAACACCTGAAAACATTTGACTGATGAAATCATCTCCTCAGTGGTTCCCACTGAACCTTTTGCTGAATTATTCCATGCTATTGTTTTCTCAGGGTTTCAAAGGCGCGAGAAAAAATAAAGGAGTCCGAGTAATTTTTCTCAAATTCAGCCAGTTGCCTTTCCTCTCCCCAAAGCCTCCAGGCACTGTGCAAACACGTGCATTTCCTTCAAGGTGCTTCCATTATTTTCTTAATCTTTTTTCCCGAGCACGCCAGACACATCTCCGCAATCCCAGACAAAGGCTAGTGCACAGTTTCCACATTTCAAATTTGTTTTTTCAAGCCTTAAGTAACAAACATATAAGATCACAGCAGAAGGATTGAGAGGACAGACAGGCCGTTTTACCAAACTGGAGAAAGACCAAGAAGTCTACGTTAGACGACTGACAGCAAAGATCAGACCGACGGGTTGTGAGTGCTGACGGAGAGCAAAGATACTGCAGAAAAAATAAAGGATAAACCTGGAAATATTGGATTTAGACTCGCTACCAGATGTAGTTGCTGTTTGAATTCAAATTGGAAATGATGTCACATAGGATTTTTCGTTATGTTTTTCATTTTTAACTGCAATAATGAAAAAAGTCTCAGCTTCAGTAATGTGATGTTTGCTGAAATGTTTGCTTTATTGATTAATTGATTTACTTTGTACTCAATGACACACAGGGTATGAAAAAATGTTGTTATTTTCTAGTTTTTGTGAGATGAACATGCAGAAAACATTTTCTAATGTTTAATCATCAAAAAATATTCTGCAACATATAAGAAGTGCCAGAAAGAACACATTTAGGAGGGATCAAGGCAAAACCCTTTGTTAGGACCGTTGATTTTAGTGAAAGTTATGACACACTGTGACTCGCATGACGACAAAATGTCTTCACACATGCACAAGACAGCATCGGGTTGTTTCTCCTGACTCTGTCTGGAAATATGGACACAGCATTTTTCATCAGCTACCCTGATTTACTAGAAGACTTCTGTACCAATTTTTCAGTTACAAATAGCAGTTTATGGGAAATTATCCATTTATTTTCTCCTCAACAAAATGAACCAAAGCTCTAACAACCTATCAGAAAACAACATTTTTATTAATTCACTTTTGCTATCAAAATTGCCAATGCCAAAGCTTTTCAAATAGGCATGCTTATCAGTATGCCATCTGAGCACTCTTTATATGAAATCAGGTTCTGGTACACCTTTTTAATTGAAGGCTAATCCTGACACTGACAAAATGACTGCATTCGTAATAAGCATTTTGCTCACTGGGACTCTGGGAATGGCTACAGAGAGCGTCTGTGGCCCCTTTCAATCTGTGCAGTGTTACTTCATTTACATAACAAAGGGCTCACACACAAACTGCCATGGACGCCATAAACCGGCCTGTTACCTTGCCTTATTTAACTCACAGGTACAACTCAAATGTCGACCATTACCCAAAATGTTTCAGCACAAAAAATCTTTTTTTTCGTCAGTGAATCTAAAATGATTGAATTTAACCAACAAATTACAAGAACAGAATACAAAGAATGGAAATATACAATAATATGACAATTTAGCTTCCAATTTTTGTTTTTATACATAATGTTTAACTGGGAGTTCATCAGCACTTTTAAAACACCACTTGACCGAGAATCTGAATCGCTGTAACAGAATATAGAGTTTAGATATATATTTTTTGATCACTTTAAATATTCTAGGAAGAATCAAAAAGCCTCAAAGCAGACAAATCATTCAGGACTTAAACCAAATTTGATTGAAGAAATATTTCAAACAGAGGCAGAAAAGCTTAATTAATCTCATTCTATGGTTATAGAACTGAAAGTTTTCGCCTAGTGGGATTCGTTTAGTAGAATGGTTTTGGATAAAAGAGAATTTCCCCCTCCAATAAAAGACATTTGACACTGAGATGGGAAGAAAACGCACACAGATGGGGAGGCTGCGCAGTCACCCTCGGGTAAGGGCGGAGCCTGGCTAAGCCACGCCCCTTTGACGTCGTACACTCCAATTGGCGGTCACTCTCCGCCTAAAACACACGCCTACCAAACATCGGACACATATCTACTCCCCCGGTTCGCTCAGTGTCGAACGACCCGTTTCATCATCTTCAGAGGCAACACAGCCGCAGCAGGTGAACTTCTCCGCTCTGGGAGATTTAAGTCATCCCCCGAAGCCGTGAGTCAGAGCTGCTGGAGCTCCGGGCTGAGACGAGACTTGCTGGAGACAGGAACCGAGAAGACTCCCAGTTAAAGCTGCCGGGCTACTGAAGACAAAGCTCCAAGCTCCTCACACTTTTCTAAAGAAACCGGCAACACAAAAAGAAAAAGAAAAAACTTTAGGCTTTTTTTTTTTTTCATCCCCACCCAGCGAAGGGTTTTTAAAGATGTCTTATTTTTGAGCCGTACCACCGGGAGGTCTGAGGGAAATCCTTCCATCGTCGTCATCACTGACAACAAAAAAAAAGAGACTCAGACGAAGAAGAAACGATAAAAATACTTCAGCCATGGACTCGGAAAAGGTAACTACACCCCGCCTCTGCGAGCTTTTCGTTTCTGTCCAACCTGTTGGGTTACCAATGCGTTTTCACAAAGGTCAACGAGTTCGAGCCCTGGAAGAGCCCTGAGTCTCTACATGTGGCCCCGGCCGTGACACAGCTCATTTGTATTTATTCTACGTATGTAGCTAATATTTGCGTAGCTTTTTTGCGTTGCTGTAAGGATAAATATATACCCTTAAAAAAACTTTTAAACTTCTGTTTGAACCACGCCCACAAACGCATCTTCCCAAAAGTTCAAAATATTGTCTTTTTAACGTCGTGAAATACTCGTTTCGACCACGTTTTCCGTGGAGAGCGTGGGCGTACGGGGGGAGGGGGCTGGCGGGTCGTGTTTTTGGGGATGTTACGCGTCGTTACCGTAGGTAGGCGGTATGTTCTTGTAACACCACGGCGCTGAAGTTGGACCTTCGTGAGCCGGGAGCTTTTTCTCCGTGGAGTTTGCATCCCCCCGTGCTCCGGGGTCTTCTTCCCGCCGTCCAAAAACATGGACGTCAGGTCCAAATGGCCCTTAGGAGTGAATTTGACTTAGTGGGGAAAGTTGTGGGGGAGTTGTTGTTCAGTTTATGTTCTTATGCATATTATCAGGCAGACATCAGTAGCAACGGTCAAATAAACAAAAAGGGCTACAAATTGTCACTCTTGAGAGACTCACAACAGTCAGTCTTTTCTTTTTTTAGTATTTAAAAAATCTCATAAAGTAATAAAACGTATTATAATAAATTTATAATGGCTTAAATAACGTGTAAGAAAAAAAAATATATATAGTGTTGTAGTTTTGTGTATAAAAACCTTATTTATCAGCTCAAATGTAAGAAAACAGGAAAAATGACAACAGTAGTTCTAGTTCATTTCCCTTTATTGTTTTTCCCCCCCAGCAGTTTACATCGATTAGCCTCACATTTATCACAGAAGACAAGCAGAAATGTGCACATTTTTGAGATTCTGCATCACAAGCCAACGATCCAAACTGGTGACGCTTTGTCAATTTGCTCGATAGATAATCAACCTGCGCTTTGGATTTTGGACCGCCGGTGAGACAAAACAAGATATTTGAAAACAACAACATATTTACTTTGTGCTAACATGAAGCAAGTGCATCTCCGGGCTTTAGCTGGAGATCATAATGCTCATTGTCCGCAAAGTAAACATAACTTATCAGCCTGATAACGCTGTCTCCGAGCTGCAGCGTCTTTTGGATGCAGCACTCTGTGGTCCCTATGGAGAAAACTGCTGCCCCCCCCCCCCTCCTCTGATCAATACTCTCATTGCTGTGAGGGATATTAAACCCATAGGAGCAGC
>JABUIW010000205.1:16077860-16162518 GCA_013363375.1 Menidia beryllina
CCCCCCCCCCCCCCCCAGGCCCTATGCGTCTACCCCGGCCCAGCAGCTGTGAGACGCTGTCATTGTGGACGTGATGGAAATGGCTCTCCATTTTTAGAGAAAGTCGGAGCCCGCCGAGGGAGTAAGCAGACGCCAGCTCCGGGTGTTGAAGCCTTTAGCTCCCTCTTTGTGTTTTGTTGCTTTCAGGGGTGCTGAGCTGCCGGTGTGTGCCTGTGGTTGCACGTACGCTAATCAACACCTCGTGATCGGGATTTTCCTATCAGGCGAGCGTTTAGATAAATACTATCGCAGTATCTGGAAACTTTTAATTAATGCAATCACTGAGCGATTACACTGAACAAAAAACATCTGATATGCTGCAGAGTGGATGAGCTCAAGTTTAATGTGTGGACCTGTTGATGTGACGCAGGATACTCAGTCCAGGTGGAGCCTACCCGCATTCAAACGCAGACAACATTTTCCTTATTAGCTATTTTGATTTTTAAGTGTTTGTATTCAAAATTCTGAATACCATGTTTAGGTTAGACTAGAAACTTTTGGAATGTAAACTGGGGCCAGACATACAGCTGATGTGCTCTGTTCTAAATCAGACAGCCATCAAACTTCTGATTTAGGACAACTTCATCTGGTTCCTCGGGTTTTCCAAGCCAACAACCTGCGTCACATCGTACAACTGTAATTACAGCAGCCTAACTCCCCCATCAGTGGCCTTTCAGCCCACTGCCAACTCCTGCAGCTTTTAAGACAGCCAGAAGATTTCCTTTATTCTGCATGACTTCCCCTCTTCATTATGTCTGTAATGTAACTGTCAGCCATGACGTTATTGGGCATAATGAGGATTTTTGTACGGAAACTGGGATTAGAAGATTTAGGAGCTTTTAATTGCAGTCAATGGTGAAACAAAAGTGACATTTATGTCAGAAGAAGCTGAATAAAACAGACCGTGTCTTTGGATTAGTGGGGGTTGCGTATAGTTAGCTTCTTATGAGGGCAGCGGCACCTCAAAAGTCCCCGGGGGCTGCGTGCGTGTTGCTGACCGGCTGACCATCACGCTGTTAATTCACCTCTGGAGCCCGCGCTGTGCTCTGTCCTCAGATATTTCTGAAGAAGACTTGTGTTGGGCAATGCTGCACATAGCGTGCAGAGCAGCGGAGAGTGCTCTGACCTTTCCGTCGGGGAGACTTGGCGACCTTTCAGAAGCAGTGTGCCACAGCACACGGTCATCCCGCCAGCCCCGGTCCGCCCTTCTACATCTAAGGATGAGGGACATATTTAAATGTCTTTAAGGCACACGTGACACACAGAGAAGGGGCAATAACTAAATCGAGCTGATATCTTTTTGTAAATATATACCAGATCTCAAATAACTGATGTTCCTTTTGTGTAGACTTCTTAAAATTCGGTTGCTGACTGTTTAACACCTTTATCGTTTGGATGTGTGAAACAGTGTGAAGTCTCTCTTTGTTATTTTTCTTTAGAAACTTTGTTCCCGATGTGTCCAGAAGTACCGACGCGTAACCTGCTCACTGCTTACAGATTATCCTGTGGCGTGATTTTTAGCACTTTTACACCTCAACAGAATAATATGATCATTCAGTGCACGTTAGATGCCATCATGTGTATTTCTGCTGTATTGTCCTCTTTTAAATCTCATTGTTTTTAACTTTTTCCTCATGAAGGGCTGTGGTTTAACCTATGTGTTACCTAAAGACTGCCCTATGGATGTCTGTCACAGAACGAAAATCAGCCAACGCCTTCCACAACACTGAGCACAACTATAAATACATTTTTATCTGTGACTGGTTGAAGTGTCGCTGGCACCGATAGATAGGACATTGAAGCACTTTTCAGTTGTCTGGCAGCATGCGCGGCACATACAGTACAGGTGACACCATGTTCTCTTTAAGGAGAAACGTTTCTCTGGATGCTGCAGGCAAAGTTGGCAAATGCCGTATTAAGGTTGTTTCTAAAAAGAAAGAAATAGTCAGTTGGTGGCTCAAATGACTGTAGAGATCACATGATTCTGCCCCGGCAGAGGAATTGAGTCAAAATGTGAACTTGATGCAGACTTAGAGTATTTTATACCCACACAGAGCACATTAAATTCTGAAAACATCTCTCAACCACGGAAACTTTCTCAACTGCAGCATATGATCCTTAGCCCATGAGTAATTTCAGTGCTTTTAGTTTTCATGTCTTTGAGAGACTAAAAAACACAGACGGCTTCAGATAGAGCTGTCCTGGGCAGGATGTGCTGTCAGACTGTTGGCTGTCAGGAGGGGGGAGGGCGCCGGCTGCTCTACGCACAGCTGTGTAAGCCGAGCCTGAAGAGCTGACGTATGGAGGGACGTGAGGGCAGCCGTGTAGGCCAGCGCCTCTGATCTGGCGCAGACCAGCAAGAGGCAACTGAAAATGTATTTCAGAGGGACTTCCTGTCATGTAGAGATACTGAGCTGCAACCACTCTTCAGTCTGCTGAACCGGATGGCTGTTCAGCAGCTTTAAGAGTTAGCTACATCATTTCTGCATTATTTCCTTTAATTCTGTATCGAGTCCAACTTCATAGAATGTTTTGCACTTTTCTAAGGCAGCAGAGATAGGATAAAGGAAGGTATCTGAGAACATCAGATGCTGAAATAAATGTTAGCTCCCCTGTTACCTGAAAAAAAAGTCAGACATAAGGTGATACAGCTGTTTTGATGTAAACATGAGCAAACTTGCAGTGGACATTCAAAGGGGAATTAGGACCATTTACTCCTGACTAGATATTTCACATTAAAGATACATTTCTTCCTCCGCTTCTGTTTGTTTGCAAGTGGCTCTCTTTGTTTGTTCCAGTTCAAGTGGCTTCTGTTTGGTTCTTGGCTAACTGATCTTTCCTTTGGGAGACGCTAGTCTGACTTTACTGGATGGGTGAAATGTCATTTTTATTCCTCAAGTGGGTCTCAGATGGAGTGTAATAATACAGATAATGCAGACACTGCAGAAATGCCAGGAAGTAAATTCATATATATATTTTAATGTACTTTCACTTCTCTATTTTTCTCCAATACATACAATTGGTAGCTTATTAATGACATTCTCATAATGTAAAGTGCTGTACAAATTAAATCTGTTATTGTTAGCATTTTTTTATGTATTTAAACACTTTTATAGTGCAGACTTATAATTCATTTTGAAGTGGAGCTGGGTAAAGCAGCTCTGTACTTGTCATTATTATCTTCTTATCTCTATTTTTTTTTACCTTAACGCCTCGAATGAGCCCTGATGAGTTTTGTAGTCAGCCAAGTTATTTACTATATGACTTTTTTAATCTGTAGGTTGATGTTATCTTCATATTGGTGTTAAAGCACCTCAAGCCATCCTGTTGACAATTTCATTTGTGGCTAAAGCCTGTTTTTGCTGATTTGGCTCGCGGTTGTGCTCAGGTTCACGTCATGTAACATCAGCTGGCTTCGTTTGTCTGAGCTTAGGTTACAGTGCTCTTATTTGGCCCTGTGTGTGTGAACACAGAGGGGATTTGCTGAAGGGGACAAGGAATTACACTGAACTGTAAAAAAAGGTTTTCACTTTCAGGGGGAAAAAGGGCTCCAGCCCTGGCATGAAAAGGGAAATGCTGGTTTGTGTGAGTTCTGTTGTCCTCATTTGGATTGAGCTGCATGCCTACCTCATTTCCTCATCGTGTACGTGACAGAGAAAAGAAACGTCATGGTTGAAGTTTGACGGTGTATAAATGTTTGCACAACCCTTCATTATTTGTCATCACGTTTTTTATCGATAAGGTCTCGCCCATTCGTCAGTGTTTACTCAGTAGGAGCAGAGAGGTGGTGGTTTGTTCACTGCAGCCATGACTGAGCAGAACTTTGCTGGTTCAGAGTCCCATGCAAAGGAAGGAGGATTTGCATAGGGTGATTTTTGATTAAAATAAAGTAAGTCTGTGTGCGCAGGGAGGGGCTGTTCATAAAGTTTGATCTCACCGTGAGCGCGTGCATGTTGCGTGAGCAGCTGTGACGAACGATTAGCTAAGCCACCAGCAAATAACAACTTTGTTTGAAAGTGGAAACACACACACACGCACGAAAGCTGCCGCTGTATGGAACCGGCCGGGGATGTAACCCAGACTGCAGGGCAGAAGCGGACGATGAGCGGCTGGCGGCCGGGTTCAATGTTGTGATCGTAAAATAGCACTTCTGGGTGTGACTTTATTGTTTTTCCAGCCAGGAAGTTGTGTAATGTGCTGCTCTTCATGTTTTATGTACAAGGAACTAAAAGAATGACCGTCATTCCTTTTTCTGGCATTTTTCAGGAGGAGCCAGAGTTTCCTGATAGTTGAGCCAAGCGCCTGTTTTGGGCATTCAGATTTTACATGTTTATGACTGTGTGATACGCTGGCCTGAAACTCTTTGGATTGTGTGGTTGGAGGCCATGTTAAAGGTCCAGACTTCACAGAAGATGAAGAAAAAACAAGCTTTTCTCAGCTGTTTGCAGCGGATCCAAACATCCACGTTTCGGGAGGTTTTGTAAACAGGTCCAGCTATTCCCAAAAGGGGTTTGGAGCCTAAATGGATTCCAGCGACGGCTTCCCAGAGAGGGCGGGCAGGATTTGGCTGTTTACAGAAAAAAAGAGCAAACAGCTGACAGCTCGCTGAAAGCGCGTGTAGTTTCTTGTTGGTAATAGTGACAGGATGGCGTTTGTTGTGCCCTGTCTCCTAATCTGCAACGAGGCCCCTTTAAGCCCACAGTTCTGAAAAAGAGCGTGTTTATTTCTGTTTATAGATAGAACTAAACAGTGTAGCTATGCACTGAATAACCCTAAAAGAACAGGCCTGGTGTGACGACCTCTGAACACTGACTGAGTTTCACTTCTTTCCTGGTCCTCCTGTCTGCTCTATCTCCCCAAATCTTTCAGTTTCAGAAGTAGCAAAGGCTACTTCATAAACTGAAAGATACGCTCTCATTAAAAGGTAGCTGGCAGCACTTTGGTGATATTGAAAGGGGGAGGCACATAATCCTCCGGACTGTTTACTGTAATGAAGCCCAGTGGGGGGTGTTCGTCTTTGTTCTTCTCTTTTGAAAGTTTGATTTAAATTCCAGACATTTACCTTGAAGCTTTTGGGGAGAAGCGATAAAAAGGATTATTTTCTCCTTTGTAAAAGTAATAGCTGAAAATAGCCATACTTATTACAACCACATGAAAAGGGAATGGCTTCATTCTCTCATTCCTCCACATATTCCTTTTAACTTCTCTCAACTCCAGAGTTGTTAACGTCTTAATTGTTTTAAAATAACAACATCTATCAAATGTTTTCTCTCTGGAAACAGCATAGATTGGACTCAATTAGAAGTTCACGAATGGGACTCCAAATGAGGAATCATGTAGCTTCATGCCTGCTTGACACATATCTGCAGCAGGTTGGTGAAAAGGTGACTGATACCAGCCAACTGGAGTGCCAATGGGTCAGACGTGCAGCCTACCAGTGCTTTGGGGTCACCTGTAAATACAGCAGTGCCTTTATTTCAGGATATTCACAGGAAACAGTAAAGAATAGATTAAAGAAACCTACAAAATTGAATACGTTTGATCAACTTTTCCAGCTTTCATCAGCTGCAAAGCCTAATTAGCATTAGTTTGAACAGCAATGGGCAATCTAAGTTAGGAGTGACTGTTCTAAACAAATTAGTAATTGCTAACTATGGAGGAAGCAGACAAATAAAACTAACCGCTCAGGCCACATGGTTCCTCAGGTGTTCTTTTTCTTTGGCCATAATGTAATTAATCCTTTTCACCATTTCGAGAAACAGCCGATTGTTCCTGTGGTAAAGCCTGCGAGTAACAAGTTCAGTATTTCACAGCTGGTTCATATTCGGTTTCTGTCACAAACTGGCCCAACGCCAGTGCACAGGCACGATAAAAGCCTTAGTTTTCCCAGTTCCCTAAAACTTTCTTTCACATTGAGATGTCATCATGTTAGACATTTTCTCCTTTAGAATGTGTCAGTTTAGACTCCATCATGAAAAGGTTTATTAAAGTGTGTTTATTCTAGATGTTTTTTATGGGAACACTGACAAAAATACAGGAAAGCTGACTTGCCCGACTGAGGGGCAAGAACGATAAAAGCCTTATGACACATTTATGAAAACAAAGAGTTGAAATCTGAGAGTAGAGGGCACATTTTTACCAACAGGGGTGGCTGACAAAAACACAGCCCGATCCTT
Organism: Menidia beryllina; assembly: GCA_013363375.1. Classification (NCBI taxonomy): domain Eukaryota; kingdom Metazoa; phylum Chordata; class Actinopteri; order Atheriniformes; family Atherinopsidae; genus Menidia; species Menidia beryllina. The sequence continues at coordinate 16,084,076 of JABUIW010000205.1, forward strand.
TGGAATTAGATTTCTGCTGAGGAATTTGACATCAGCTGCATGAAGCCCTGACTCCTTGTGTCAACGGGCTTGGCCGGCGATGGTGTTAGAGATGCTTCAGTGGCTCAACATCGGCTTGATAAAGCCCCACAGTCACGTTTGAATTAATTATTTGCCGTGTTCAGAGGGCCAGCTCCATCCTGACGACGGCGTCTGAAACTGCCTAGGTGCCATTCCAGCTTTTATCAGTGCGACAGTCACAAAGAAAACAGATTTGTTCTTTAGGCTGCCGTTTCCTTGTCTGAGAGGCGGAAACAGACAGCGACATACCCCACGATGGTTTATTAACTTCTTGGTATGAGGGTAATCTCATCTAATCTACGGGCCTCCTCTGACCTCTAGTTTGAAATGAACTCTGTAATAACAGCAAGATGAGCAAAGACAATTTAAACAAGGAAAAAAATAACCGGGGGCAGGTTCACTCTGTGGTACCCAGACAAGATTTAATGGAACCATGAGCCCACGGGGAACTGTTCAGGTCATATATTTACCAATTAAATCTTCAAAGGTTATTCATCTTGAATAACATTTCTTGATGTGACTGGTCATATAACTGAGAAATACACTGTGCCCATAAAAATGTTGTGGTTCAACTTAACATCTAAATCCATCACATCCTTGTCAGCGTTCAGCCTTCATTCTCCACAGGGACAGCATTGCGCTACACCTAGGCTAAACCAGCAGCAGGCTAACCTCAAACTTCTGGGAAATGAGGAAAATAGTTTCATGCAGCCAATTTTACACATTTAAGCTGAATCATTTGCTCTCATGTGATGATTAGAAACGGCGTGACAGAAATAGAGCATTTCTCAACCCTCCCCGCAGGGTTTTTTTAGGTGTTAGTTTTTAGGTTGTGGGTGTTGCATCATGTTGTGTGGTATGGCCTCTTCTGAACATTTAAGAATATTTCTAACAGCGCTTCATTGTGCACTGAGCTGTGCCAAACCTGCTCTGTGATGAAATTCGAGGATAACCGAACAGATCTTTACAGTTCCGTGTCCCATTGGGCAATGCAGCCACACACTCAGTGCTTTGTCCCAAAAGCTTTAGTCAATAGAGTTCTGTTTGAAAACTGATAGGCTCAGGAGTTTGTTGCCAAATAAACCAGGAAACGTCCTGGTGCCGCTGACCTTGCTGTTTGCACTCCTGCTTTTTCTTTTCACCAGGTGAAAAGGAGAATAACTGGTTAAACTGGTCTGCTCGGTGATAACTCTGATCTCTGTTCACTTTTCAGAAATTAACCTTCCCGCTGCTGATGAGCGTCGGCACAGCGGTGATCGGCTCCCTGCAGTTCGGCTACAACACCGGTGTCATCAATGCCCCCCAAAAGGTGCGTACGGTGATCAGTCTCTGCATCCATCTACACACATCAGGAGATATCTCAGATTTTTTCTTTTAATGAAGTAGTAGTACAGGGATAGGTTGTGTAAAGGGGCAAATCATAAACTTCTGGTAATGGAGCTGATTCTTAATTAAAAAAAAAAAACAGGAAGGGAGGGGGCTGGGCTAAGATGTAAGATTATGTAAGATAATAATAGCCATACCCTAATAAGTCCAAGGACTTCTGAAGTAACAGACTGCTCAAAAGACAGTGTCTGTGCCCAAAAATGGATGTCGCCTAATCCGCAGCTGGCTGGGAACCTGCAATAAAATTTTAGGTGGAATATTGGGGGGTAAATAGACTGCGGCCTATCCCCGTGACAAAACAAGATAAATGAACATGATTTCCTGCGGAGTGGCTCTAAGGTAGGTTTTATTATAAGACAGGTAAAGCAAAAGCCCTCATTTCCGGAGGAATGTCCTCCTGTCATCCTGTGTACACAAGCGCTGTCTGCTCAGTGTGGGTTGGTCTGAGGGGTTGGTCTGAGCACACCCTGTGGCTACACAGCACACAGGTGGGTTGTCAGACTGGTCGGAGCTTTATGTAACCACACCAACATGCATGGAAGCCTCTGCGAGCCGAACAAAGACTCTCCCTGATCTGTAGTCGTAACTGTTAACTAACAGGAAAACCGAACTGCTCGAGCATTATCATTACACCCTCAAGGCTATCCTGAGCTTCGATAAGAAGGATCCTGTCTTTTATTATCTGTAAGGGAAATGAAGGAAAAATCTGGAGAAGGGAACCTCATTGTGAACAGTAGACGCGGAGATTTATGTCAGAGAAAAGTTAAACCATAATTTCTTAGCTTCTAAAGGAAATAAATAGATGAAACAGTCAAAAACAAGTATAATTTAATCTTGTGTTGCACCCGATCTTGATTGGTAAAACTGACAAAAATACGAAAAAACTAAATATAGAAGCTCTCCAAAGTGGAAAAAGACATTCAAAAGCATTGCTCATACATTGTAGAGCACAAACTACTACATATGTCTGTAGTACAAAACTGGGGCACAAAACTGGAAAAATAACAGTCAAATCACGAAATGTGAAAAAGTGAGTGACACAGTTGAGGGTTCTTAGCTGGATCAGTTTCACCTTGAGCACCACTGCTGTCTGAGGACTTTTCTGCACGACAACAGCAGCATGTGCTCACCTCCATGCTCAGACACAGAGTCCCTTATGTGGGAATGTGCACACCATGAATATGTGCTCTGTTTCATGGCTTCGACCTGTCCCCCGGACCCTTAGCTCTCCGCTCAGCAGAAGTCTCATCCACCCAAAAACGTCAACGCACAAGAAGAAGCAGTGGTTCAGTCCAGTGGGGCTTTCATTTCAGTCAAACCCACAGATTGAGCTGGATTATCACCGGAGCCTCTTTCCTGTGTTCCTCTGCGTGCGATAAAGGCTGCCCTGATGTTGCTGCTGCCGGTGACGCAGACCTTGTGCCGTGTTTGTGATTAGATACAGTCTTTCAAGGGCTTTGTTCCGGTTGTACTGTCCTTTCCTCCTCTCCTCCTCTTGCTTGTGTTCCTGTTCAGCCCTCTATGATACCGCCTTGTTTAAGGTTTACCTCGCTCATCTGTGGCCTGTTGGTAGTCTAATCTGGGGGCGCTTCCCGTGCAACAAAAAGGATTTCTACACACATCTCGTAGGTGCATGTAGTTTAGCGGAAAAGTGGGAAAACGGCATGCATCTTGAATGAGGCGCTAACTCTGACCACACACACTGCGGCCAAATTGGAAACATTGAGAGACTTTTTTCCCACTTGTTTCAGGTAATACAGGCGACATTTCAGATCTTTAATGATTCACGAATGAATCAACAAAGAAACCCATGCAAATAGTATCCCATTTAACGGCGTTAAGGTAAAGGAAGCAGAAATGGAATTAGTGGCAAGAAAAGCAGAATTTCGGGTCAAAATTACGTAATTAGTTTAATAATTACTGATGAATGAACTCGTGAACTCGTATAGTAGACAGCGGTTAAATATTCCTTTCTTTGGCGTTGAGGTCTTTCTCCCCACTTTACTGAAATAGAGATCAGTAAAACATTTTAATCTGACATCATCATGATCAAAGAAAAAAAAAAAATCGGGTCTTTTTATAGCCAGGCCGGCTTTAAAGGGTAGATGTGGTGGGATGAAGGTCAGAATCGTGGTACAGTGTTTGATAACATACTTCTGCTATCACCGAGGTCTTGTGAGTGTAAGTTGATAGTGGATGTGACCCAGGCTGTGTGGTCACAGTGTCAGAGAGTCTATGTGTCCCTCCGCATTAGAAAAGCCCTTGACAAGCGATCGGCCTCGAGGTCTGACTGCTTGATTGGGACACCGCTGAGTGTGTCATTCCACTCGCTCTGGGTGGGCACCAGTGCATCCAGATCTGTGGGCCGAGACGTTTCACAACACAGACGCACATGACGGAACCAGACTGAACATTTGGTAATTAAAGCAGCCGGGCTCTCGGGGTTGGGGGTGGGGGTGGGCGTATGGGAGGTGGTCAGCTGGGAGCGGACCTTTCCGAGTCGGACGCGCGGTGTCACCATGACGCGGACATAAACACAGGCAGGCGTGGCCGCTTCAGGCCCGTCACCAGCCTCCTCGGGCGTATTTGTCAACACAGCCGCCTGCAGTGTGTGACAGGGCGGGGGGAGGGGAACCGAAACCAGACACTTAACAGCGACTGGTAATCTTCCCACTTTATTCAGGAAGTGGAATAGGCTCACGGGTAAGCTGTGCTGCCATCAGCTGGCCACAACTCTGCCAGTCCCCTGTGCTGGGAACCAGGGGCACACGATGGGACGAACCCACACTGTTAAAATGTTCTGAATGTGAATTGTGGTTATGTTTTGGTGTTAGTTTTGAGTTAGTTTTTAGAACTTGTTTTACAAAGCAGCTTCAGTACAGATCTGATGTGTGTTTGTGTGATAACGGCACATTTTTTCTTTCTTTTGGACAGATCATCGAGAACTTCATCAATGTGACATATGAGGCGCGCTACCAGGAGCCCATTAGCAAAAACGCCCTCGTGGCCATCTGGTCCATCGCCGTGTCGATCTTCTCTGTCGGCGGCATCATCGGTTCATTTTCTGTCGGACTCTTTGTCAACCGCCTGGGAAGGTAGGCGGTACCAAAAGATCCTTCTTAACGTGGCATTTTCTCAGTAAAATTTTTTCATACCATAAAAATGAATCAGTGGATTCTTATTATTCCTCTCGCATCTGCAGGAGGAACTCCATGCTCATGGCCAACATTCTGGCCTTCATCGCATCCGCCATGATGGGCTTTTCAAAGATGGCGAGCTCCTGGGAAATGCTCATCATTGGTCGCTTTGTGGTTGGCCTCTACTCCGGCTTATCCACCGGCTTTGTACCCATGTATGTGGGGGAGGTCTCCCCCACATCCATGAGAGGTGCCCTGGGCACCCTGCACCAGCTGGGCATTGTACTTGGCATCCTCATCGCACAGGTTGGTAGATCTTTCACACAATTTTACAGACACACGTAAGGTGAAGGGGACTGTATGAGTGCTCATTGTCTCTGGGTTGATCTCTAGGTGTTTGGAATGGAGATGATCATGGGAAACAGCGAATTGTGGCCCCTCCTCTTGAGCTTTATCTTCATTCCAGCCATACTTCAGTGCATCCTGCTGCCTTTGTGCCCAGAGAGTCCTCGTTTCCTGCTAATCAACAAGAACGAAGAGAACAAGGCCAAGACTGGTAGGTCAAACACAAAGACAGAGACATCTTATACACTATTTAAATATAGTTATAGTTTTAAGAAGTGTAAGTGTGTTTTAAGAAAAATTATTTTGAGTATTATTATTTAATCTTATATTTATTTGTATCAATTATAAATTATGATTTGTTATAATTCTAACAAATATTTTATGTGATTTTTAATAGTGGTTTTAAAAATCCCCCCAACCCCCACCTCAAAAATATCCAATATATCTGTTTTATTTACTTTTACAAAGTTTTACAAAAATATTTCATCATCAGAAGCCGTGTGCCAATATGTGTGTGTTTTCTTCACACTTTACAGTTTTAAAGAAGCTGCGAGGCACCACAGATGTGAGTGCCGACATGCAGGAGATGAAGGAAGAGAGCCGGCAGATGATGAGAGAGAAGAAAGTGAACATTCTGGAGCTTTTCCGCTCGTCGCTCTACCGCCAGCCCATCATGATCGCCGTCATGCTGCAGCTCTCCCAGCAGCTGTCCGGCATCAATGCTGTGGGTTTCTCTGTTCATAGCACGACAACATTCAGAGAATGTGCCAATTTCTTACAAGCCACAGTAGAAACAGCAGAAGAGAATCAGTGTTTATCAAATCATCAAACTCTCTTTTCTGTTTTTATTTGTTTTTTAGATCTTCTACTACTCTACACGCATCTTTGAAAAGGCTGGGGTGGCGCAGCCTGTCTATGCCACCATCGGAGCCGGTGTGGTTAACACTGCTTTCACTGTTGTGTCTGTAAGTAATGCGTCAGTATTTATTCGTACAAGCTAATGTCTAGGCTAAATCCCTCCCTCTCACCTTTGTTTATCTTGTGCTTTGTAGCTCTTTGTTGTAGAGCGTGCCGGGCGGCGGTCTTTGCACCTCCTGGGGCTGCTGGGAATGGCAGGATCTGCCATCCTGATGACCATCGCCTTGGCTCTGCTGGTAGGTGTATCGCACACAAACACAAGCCTCAAAGTCTTGTAATGGATTTGCGACATGCTGAGCCTTGTCTTGTTTTCTCCTGCCTTCCTGTAGGAGAAACTCAAATGGATGTCTTATTTGAGCATTGTGGCCATTTTTGCCTTCGTCGCCTTCTTTGAGATCGGACCGGGTCCCATCCCCTGGTTTATCGTGGCAGAGTTGTTCTCACAGGGACCCAGGCCTTCAGCCATGGCAGTAGCTGGTTTTTCCAACTGGACGGCCAACTTCATAGTGGGAATGGGCTTCCAGTATGTCGAGGTGAGTGGAGCCAAACAAACACAGAGCGCCTTTTGAGTTTTTTTGGGTTGTGTTTTTCCATCAGAAGCCAGGTACAAAAGAAAAACCCACGTGGAAAGCATTTCCGCAGCAATGTATTTGCAGCGTCAAGTACAATACATCCATGAGAAAATAGAGAATGGCACAAAGGCTGCTGCCAGTCTTATGCATGAACACATCTGATGCAGAGACGTGCTACAGAGTGGAATAAAAAAATTCACTCAGATTATGTTTGTAACATGTGAAGATGAAGGTTTTCTGTGTGCTTTTTCTCTGCCGTCTGTCTTTGGGATGCAAATGCACGCTGCAATATAACAACTGCTTTCTCTCATTTCACAGGAGCTGTGTGGTCCCTACGTGTTTGTCATTTTCACCATACTGCTGCTGTTCTTCTTCGTCTTCACTTACTTCAAAGTGCCAGAGACGAGGGGCCGGACGTTCGACGACATTGCCGCCGGGTTCCGCCAGACGTCCGCCGGGGGGGGAGTAAAGCACTCGCCGGAGGAGCTCAACAGCCTTGGAGCTGATTCGCAGCTCTGAGCGCCTTTAAACTCTCCAACAAACTCTCACAGAGAAAAAAAAACACTCTGTCACCACATTTCTGGTGTTGTCACTGAGCACAGAGCAAACCTGTATGATCCTCCGACGAGGCGCCTTCTGTTCCTTCTCTCGTTTCGGGAGAAGAAACAAGAACTCAGCGGGGCCTCGGTGTCGCGTTGCAAATGCCGATAGGGTAGTTGAAGATAGACGGGGAGCGTTTTTATTATTCTATAGATCCAACCAGCCTTTTTTAAAGACTTTTTCCACTGAATATTATGTGCGTGTTATACTGTAATGCTATCACTGTAGACTGTAATGCCAACACTGAACACTGTAGATGCTGCACAGCTCCGACATCTGTCCACCAGATGGGGCACTGCCTTTACAAAAGATGTACCACATAGAAACGACGTGAACAATCATACATATGTATAAACATATGTGTGAATGTGTGTGTGTGTGTGTATACAGAATGTATACTTGTTACATATGATTGATTCGAATGACCGTCAAAAATGTTGATGCTCATTTTATCATCTTAGCATCATTTTTGGTTTTAAAAGACATTTCATAGGTCATATTTAATTTTAACAAACATGCATGAGAGTCCTCCATTCCTTTGTTTTTAATTTGTTTTTATATCACACCATTCCTCTTTTACACGCACTGATGCTCGTGTGGATTTGGGACTCTGTAGATCTGCACAGATCAGCAACAAACTGCTGAACCTGTCAGCGAAAACCGGTTTTAAATAAAACGTCTGAATTTTACCATGATACTAGCGACCGCTTACAAGGAGCTGCCACAAAGCCAAAAACATGTCTCACAAAAGCCTGGATGTCTGCGAGTGCAAGTGCCTTCCTGAAGCAATCGGGCCACCCCAGCCTCTCGCTGCTATCACTGTGGACTGGTGTCCGGTCAGACCGGCCTGAACCAGACTTGAAGCTTCAGTCAGAGGAGGATCTTCAGTCTCGAGGCTTCCGGAGGATCTTTTAGGGTCTGACACTTTGGCTCGAGGAGCCGCCTTGGTCATTTCACACAGTCAGGAGCTGGTCCTGTGTGGCGATGCACGAGAGAGAAATCACGTGGACCAAAATGAATGTCAGCCTTGTGGAGGATTTTTCACTATCCTAAAGGTTTTCTTGTTTGATATCCCAGCAGTCTTTGCAACCCCGGTGGACTCCTCTGACTGGGATTGCTAGGGTTGTGCTCTGCTTTCAGTACTGATCTCCGCAGTATAATGTAGTTTGCATTCTCTTGTGGTTATGTCCTATACTTTGCTCACGTCCTGTTGATAAAAAAACAAAACAAAAAAACTTTGCCATTCTCTACACGTCGCTGTCTGTTTCTGCTGTATTCTTTGTTGAAGTTTTCTTCTCATCAGTGAGTTATCTTTTCAGCTGCACTTTATTATTCTTAGTAATGTTTTTTTTTTAAACAAACACAAGTGGTTTCATTTATTTGTCTTTCTAGTCACTTTGCAAGTGCCTGAGGTGAGACTGCAGAATCTGTGCAGATCTGTGATGTATGTGTTACACGGAATGAAGTCGATATGGCAAGATTGAGACGTTGATTCAAATTCAGCAAAAGAAGGCGATTTTGTTTTAATCATTCCAGGATTTCTTGTCAGTTATATATATATTTTGTGTTTATTGAAAGGCAGAACTTTGCATTGTAACATCCACTCTCTTTGCTTTCTGTGTGGCGTTCACAACATTCACCAGCAAAATCAGAAGTCTCACTACAAAAGATATACTAACCCACACAGACTGACGTCTATTGATAATATTAAAACTGTATTTATGTATATAGAGTTACATATTTGTGTGGGCATTGGTTTCTTTAAGTTACCTGTCGGGTTTCATGATCCCAGTTGGTGATTGAAACAATGAAGATGTAATAAATGTGAAAAACACATTTGCTAAACACATAACTATATCCATAATTACATACTAAATATATAAACATGTGGATTCAATTTTTTTATTTCGTAGATAAATTATTAATAGTTTAGGCTTGTGTGAGGTGCTCTGACACCCTGCTTTAGGATATTGGAGTTGTAGTGTGCTAACGTGATTTTATGGAAGATGTGTAAAGAGTATTGTAACATTTTAAGTGCACAAAACATTGTACGGTTTGTAATTAAAAGAAAATGTGTGAAGCGTGGGAATTTGAAACTGTTGGGATGTCATGATTGAGAATGATACTGTAAGTCACTCGTGAAAGTTTTATTAAACTAATTAAACAAATCATATATTCAAGTCTTAACATTTTTTGGAGAGGGTGCAGGGGTAGAGTTGTGTCTTTTCTCAGAGAAATTTGTAATTTGAGTTTGAGGGAAGTACAGAGTGGGATGGTCACTGTATGACCGGGATGGAAACCAAAAAACATTTGAAAAATCTGTAATTGATCAAATTCCTTCTGAAATGTTTTCTTATGTTCTCTGTCTTTCAATATTTAATATTCTCCTCAGTATTGTAAAAACCGCTGGTGCTGTGGTCCAGGATGTCATTTAGCTGAATGAGAACTAATGCAATTTGATCTTCCTTTAGCATGGACAACTAATTAAAATCAAAACAAAAAAAAGTAAAACCGACCCTGGCTGAACAGTTTCTGTTTCACAAAGCATTAAATGATCTTACAAAGATCAACAATTTTATTTTCATAAAAATACGGTGTCAATAATTAGGCCCACACTCAGCTTGTGAGTGTTATGTAAATAATTCCGTAATCCAATAGATCTTCCTTTGCGGATAGGCGTTCAGCCCCTCTCCATCTCGGACCTCTTGTCTAACATAATTTTTCAAGCTTCCGACGGATTCCGGTTAATATTAGGTGTCAAAACAGCAGTTCACAAGCAAACAGCAAATTTCATGGAGACACACTCTTGGGAGGCAGGTTATTCTCCACAGGGAGAAACACTTTTGTCCATATTGGTAATCTCTTTTTACCTCAGAGAAAATTGACGCAAAAAGGCTTCACCTTAAGATTTATATCGGTAACCATGACTGAACCAAGTACCACATTTGTGTTTTGCTCTCTTCATTAATATTTCATCCCCAGTATAAACACTATGTGAACCAAATCCCATAGTGATTACATTTAAATAGATAATGGAATTAATGTAAAAGTTATAATGAGAGAAAAAGCTTAATGTCAAAGAAACACTTTATTTTATTCTGACTGACAAGATCTGATTCACTTATCTCAGGGATGTCTTTAAAGATGGAGAGCTCAGATATGAGAGAATCTTTCCAGACACCATATCGTCTGTGTCCTCTGTTGGGGATACAAAACAAGGTTGGATGTTTTTCTTGATTTTGAACACAACAGACACGACACTGGCGACACAAAATGCTTCATTTAGTTGACCTCGTTTGTACCAAAGCCTGTTAATTGTCTGGCGTTTCCTAGGAATAAAAAGAAACGGAGCCACCGATAACCTCCACAGATGACTTCAGGATTAATGAGATAAAGCCCGTCGTCACTTGAGCCGTGCTTCTTTTCAGCTTTTGTCCTCCAGCTGTGTATAATGGATCGGTGCATAACCTCCGTTGTGCACCTTTTCATTAACATCTGTTCAATTGCGACACTCTAAACTGTTATTATATGTTAATAGGCATTTTTTCTCTCTCCAGAGCAGCACACAAGAAAAACATTAAAGTGCGATTTTTATTCGTCATCTGTGACCTTTACGGTTTAAACTGTTTTCAGAAGGTCCTTAAAAAGCACAGAGCGAGTGACCAAAGCGCATGTTGAAGTCCTGGCCCCTTCCCGTGAATTTTAAACGCATCTCAAGGTTGCAGGGAGCCGTACGCTTGCTGATGAGATGCAGGAGAGGCCCTGGAAAGTACGAGCATTTGAATATGTTTGATCATGTCCTGCCCTGTGAGAGATTACAGCAGACACAGCAAGAACCTCCAGGTGGAACAAAAGCAATGCACGGGATCCGCGGTGTAGCTTCAGTCTCTCCCTCTGCTGATACGCTGAACATGAGAATCTGCCTTCCTCTTTGAAGGATGACATCAATCATTTCAAAAGCTGAAGAAGACTGTGGCCACACTTTTCCCTGATTTCAGGGAGAGAGGAGGGATAGAAACCCACTGGGGTTAATATACATTGTCCACAAGGTTAATTGATGCCTTATTAAGCAAATTCACACTATTTCCATACATTGATTTATTGATTCGTAATTGTTTTGACCAGTGTGTGTCTTTGCCATCTGCGTTAATCCATAATCCCTTTTCCCTATGACTGCTCCTGTGCCATAAAACACGACTTTCTGGATAAAAAGGGACTTGCATTTTTTTCAATATGCTTATCGCCCCTTACAGCAGGGGTGTATCCAAACCTATAAGGTAAAAGCCAGAGGAAAGTTGGACTATAATGCTAAAGCCTTGAAACAGAAGCTCGGATTGATGTAACCGTGCGGCTAATCCGTTTCATGCAGCTCGGGCTGATATTTTATACATTCTGTTTCTGTTTTATCTACATATTTACACGCTGAATGCTGCAAACCTGCAGCTTGCATGAGAGGATTTAACTGATGATAAAGGTGAGACACAGAGGAAATCAGTTCATACATTTTGATGAGATGAGATTTACATAGAGAAGCATGACTGCCGACCAACAGTCAGTCCAGACATGTAAGTACATACAAGTTGATGACAGACTGTCTGTGTGGCCGTTTTCTCTTTATCAAACTGTTCAGAAAACCTAACTGGAGTCAGAAAAGGAGCATCTGTAAATCTAGAAGGTAAAGCAGGATCTATGATATGTCAACTGGCTTGGACGAGAGGATTGACCCCCATTTACCCAGGCAACCAACATTTAGAGTGGATGTTTCCCTGGAGAACCAACATCAAATAGGTTGATTTTGACAGGCGTCTGTGGATCCTTTCCCTGGAGAAATAAACACTTTGGAGAGAGGCAAATCTGAACTAGGAAGAAAAATTCTGGGAGTTGAAATAAAACCAACAGCAGCGGCCGAAAGACTGATTGGCTGGCAAGATGGAAGTATAGTCATTTTGCTTGGAGCGTGTTTTTTGACAGAGATGAACTTCTTCCTTTAACCTTCCAAACCTAACATTCCTGTGCAGGGTCCAGAGTCTACCTACTAAAAATCTGACACCGTTTCTTTTATTCACTGCGCCATTAAGACCAAAATAGATGAAATACGAAACATTATTTGTCATTACAGTGGCAAATATGATTGGCTATGCTGCTACTTAAGAATATGTTCTATGTCACCAGTATGGTGCTACACAAAATACAATGAATATTTAGCTTTTTAAAAAATTCTAAGATTTTCCTGATTAATTCAAACTTGTTGGGGATAGAATAGATTTGAAAATTGTGCATGGAGCCTGAGGTTATTTGTTATGTTATTTCCATGTATCACATTCACACCATGCTCCAAATCAAACCCATGGTTTAAGTTAAAATGCACTTTTTGCAATGCAAGCATCACCCTCTTGGATAGCGTTTTGACGTTTCACATGCGGTCAATCTGACGACCACTAGAGGTCAGAAATTTGACAAGTTCAACGTGTTGCATCTGCGAGAAGAAATCCAGCCATCCATTCATTATCCACACAGCTTTTTCCTTCATCGGGTCACAGGGCAGCTAACTTTGGGTGAGAGGTGTGTAAAACCCCGGGCAGGTCGCCAGTCCATCACAGGGACACACGGACACGAACAACCACGCGCACACACTCATACACACAGCCCTACGGGCAATTTAGATTCTTCCATTAACCTGAAAAGGAAGTTTTTGGACTGTGGGAGGAAGAGAGAACATATGCGCACACAGGTAGGAAGTGCAAACTCCACACGAAAAGGCCACCAGTCCCCCAGGGACACAAGCCAGGAACTTTCTTGCTGTGAGGGGACGTTGCTAACCACCATGCCGCCCCGGGAAAGGAAATGTGTTGCTGAAAGTGTTTCGAGTGAAGTGCTGTAACCCAGAAGTTAAGAAGAAATAAGATAGTTATAACTGCTTATTTGGTTCCGCCCTGTAAAGGAGATTAAATACTGAAGTAAATGAGATTTCTCTCCTGACACTTAGCAGGAGGTCAGAGGAAAACTTCAGCAGGGTTGTGAACACCAACCCTTTTCTTCACAATAACATATTCATTCCTGTTTTATGTCCTGTGATCAATGGCTCTTGCTTCAAGAAGTAATTTTCTGATATGAAGGAATTCATTTTACAACTGTCTAAAAGTTTTTTTGCTTAGGTTTTCTTTGTTCTCTTAGTAAAATGATTTTACTTTTTATATACATTTTTCATTTTCATTATTTCATGCTTTACTAGCTGTAAAAGAAGGCACTGAAATCTACATTGAATCATTTATCGTGCACATCTCCCTTGACAAAAACTGTGTGCTAAGTTCACATTACAGTCTCTGCAGTTTGTGCTGCACAGTAATTCCAACATTTAACCATTCTAACATTATCATTCAGCCAATGAGTGAATCAACTAATAATTATAACGACATTCCCCTTATTTTTCAGGTGAAAAAGTACAGAAACGACATTTACGATTGTTTTATATTTAAACTTTATTTGAATTTAGTGTCGTTTATGAATTTGGTATAAGTAATATTATGAATAATGACTAAAGAATGACTCACAGAGATAATCCAACATGATCAGACATAGGAGGCAAAAAGAATGACGCACGAACAGTAAATATCACCACTCCACAACGGGAGCGGAGCCCTCCTGTTGTTTTTGTCATCACTGAGCCTGTGGTGTGCTCATTAGTAGTGTGCCCCTGGTGATTATGACATCTCTGAACCTTCTCCCCCATCTCTCTCCTCATTTTTCACCACAGGTGTCGTCTGGGACACACTGAAAATGTTTTCATTGTGTTCACAGTGTCTTTTTTTTTTTTTTTTCATTTTCATTTTATTGACACGAGTTGAAGTACTTCAACAGCAACATACCACCAAGTCAAAGTTTAAAACCACAGTTTGGAGGCAATGTTGTAAGCCTTGGAAGAAATCTCGGGAGATTACCATGAACGCAGCGTGGTGTTCTGTTTATAGCTCTTCTCTGTCTGTGTTGTGCTACTACCTTTCATTGGTGACGTTTTCTCTTCAGCGTGTCTGGATTAGGGGGGTTTATTCAAGGCATTGCTTTCCTTTCGGAAAGCTCAATCAGCTGCTCCCTCATGAACAACCCTGTTGTTGACATAAATGCTAAGCATCACAGATGTTGCGCGCAGAAATCCCTTTAGCATCCAAACAAGCATTAAGGAGGAAGGAGAAGAAAAAGAAACAAACAGAAAATAGTAGCAGATTTCAAGAAGGCTCAAAGGATGACACAATGTTTCTGCAGCAGACTGCCACTCGTAGAGCCATTGGAGGCTGACAGAACCAGGAAACTGGAATGGAAATAGAATTGATAATCACAGCAACGGCAATTTATATTCAAACCAGAAGGCTGAGATGCCAAAGGACAAAACGGTGGATGTCTTAAGATGAAAAATAAATCAATCTGCGGTTTGCATAATTTCTCATGAACAAACTTGCACATGTTTTGCAATCAGTGTCTTTGCAAATCAACAAATGTTTGTTATGCACAACTGCAACCGTGTTCCATAATCAGTCATGTTAAACCCTTAAAGTTTCTTTGATGAAGTCAGCACTTAAACTGTATTTTGATCAAGAGGATTCAGAAAAATACAGAACGGCACAAATTTGTCAGAAGTTTTGAAAACTGAGATTATTCAGAAACTCTCATTAGTTGCATCAGCGTGGTCTATTTGTATTTGTCTGGCTAATGCTGTGAAGATGAAATACTAATAAAATACACCATAGGAATACAAATGAACTCACTGGCTCAGATAAGCAGTCACAGGCTGCTGGTGAAAGTGGCTCAAGATGAAGGAAATAGAAAAGATTGGGAGGCTGCTCTTTGGGGCTCGACTGCTCGCAGGGTAGAAAGCATCTGGCAAAGTGCCCTTGGGCTGAACAGTAGACTCTAAATTGTATGAAAACTGAGGCAGGAGTGTTTAGATTGTTTGCAGGGAACCTGCCACACTTGTAATCCTGTCTCCTGGAGACTATCTCCATCTACCGGTAATTCATTTTCCTAATTACTTTCATTGTAAGGGTTGACATTTCAATACTTGTGTGTGCAGCTTTGTGGGAGCAAAGCAGGCAGGGTCATGACTTTTCGAAATGATCTCCCTCAGCAGGTTCCTTAAAATGGTAAATGTGCTTCCCAAATAAAAAAAATAAAAAAGAATTGTGTCAAGTAACAGTGCACTGATAGCTGCTTTAAATAATCTAAATGCTAAATAATAATCTGTATTTGTTTAGTTATTTTCTTTAGCATGATAGAATGAAAATAATTAACTCACACAATTCCTTCCTACCAAATCTTTCAAGGAGACAGGTGGTTTTGTGTATCCATTCATATTTACTTTGATTTGATTGAGCCAATAGAGGGCAGGTGGGTGAGTGTTAGCAGCCTGGGACATCAAACTCAGGTGTGTCTTTTCTGTGTTTTGCAAACTACTCCACTATGCCAGAATTTAAAGGTCTATCAACTGAAGAAGCTTAAAATGCTCTTGACTCTTCATAAACTAATTATGTCACAGCTGCAATGACCCATTGTACAACGGTAGGCAGTATTTGCTACTTTTATCGGTAATCAACATTTATGGTCCAGGAACTTCTGTCTCTGACGTATTTGTATGAAATTACACTTCCAGCTGAAGTTACTGAGCACTTACAAGTTACAATCCCTAAACCTGAACATTTAGAGCGATATGCAGATTTATCCAAAGTTTGGATTATGTAAATCAGTCTCGCACAAGAGCGTAAATGTTGGAGCAACTTACAAAATGGCCCGAGAAGATTCCACGATTCCTATACCAGCTTAAGCCAATTATTTCTGGCACTGCACATCAGCTATGACAAACTGTGACAGCTTGTGCTATTCATGAGTGCAAGAGCGTGAGCAACATGTCAACAGAAAAAAAAAAAAAGATAGATACATGAGAAAAATAACGACGGTATGATGGAGAGGGGAGATTGTAATGTGTCAGGAACAGCTAAACAGCGGCTTTAGATAACTGTGAGGGAACGAGGATGAGGGGGAGCTGTGAATTTTGAGAGGCAACCACAGATATATTGGCATCAAGGTTATGTGAATAAAAATAACTGCACTGAGAACCGTGCAGCAAGTGTAGGGGAACACCTGCCACTTTAAGCATCTACTATCCACCCATCTATCCATCCGTAGTAACTAGTCATCAGGGGTAAATCGGCACTGACACACGGGCAGCAGCCTGAGGTGAAACTCTAATAAGGTACAAATTCTTGGGACGGTGGTGAATACTAATGACGAGAAAAAGTAATTCTCATTAGGCGTCCTAATCCTGTGTTGGTGGGCGTGCAGATGAAGCTTTGTGACTGCGAGGTGAAAAGCAAATTTGACATTTTGAGGGAGGCTGATGGGAGAGAACAAGGACAAGTTTTCCCTCCAGCTTGTAGTTTTCTCCACAGTATTTAAAGCTTAGCATTTGTAGGGGCTCGCTCTGCCTTTGTTTGGCTCTCAGTGGTGTGCCTATGTCAGATGGAGCTTGCAAAATTGATGTTTGTAAATGTTACCGATTGGTGGACAGGTCAATTTTTTAGAATTTGTCCCGAAAAGAAATATCTATTTTCATTTGAACGTTTTTATTTTCATTTAAAAATCGAACAATTGACCGTAGCGCTTTGAGAAAAAGGGTGGACAAATATTTTGTTGTTTTTCTTTGCCATGAACTTCAGAAAATCTAGTCTACTCCCACTACTTGGAATGTGCCCCTGCAAAAAAAATGCCCCAAAAACCCACAAAGAACACACCATTTGAGATCTAGTGACGAGGAAAGGCAGGATTCTTTCATTCACACTGTTATGGAGGTCTCTGTTGATGCACTGCAGAGAGGAATGAAGGCAAGCTGAGGGACATGAATAATTCAGCAGCTCCACCACAGTGAGCTCTGGATTCCCATCCTCCACTCCAACAACCTCAGTCCCAGAGGACCCAATGTGGGATTGTAATACAGCCCTGCCAGTTTTGCATGTGCTCTCTGGGTCTTGTAAGGTGTCCGGGTGATTGGAGGGAGACTTCTGAGAATGCGTTGTTTAGATTACTCCAAAACTTTTTTATGGAACAATAGTTTTACATGTCCAACTTCGACCATTTGCATTTACATTTTTCATATAACACAGAAAGAACAGTTACACAAAGTACTGACTGCTCAATGCAAAAGTTTCTTGGAAATGTATTTTGTTGCCTCTCTTGGTGTAAGCAGCTTTGGAGGAAACATCGTCAGGAAGCTCAAAATTATTCAAAATGAGATGTGAGCTAAACAAACCAATTGAAGACTAGAGGCCTTCAGGGAGGGAGGGAGGTTAAATATGTAAAAAACAAACAAACAAACAGTTTTGGAGACTGTTTCTTCCTCTTAAAAGTTTTGTCTCGGTCACCAGCCATAACTTGGTCCACTGTTCTTTTTGAAATGGATGTAGATTCAAACAAATTATTCACTTATTCACTTAGTATAAGTAAGTAAGTATAAATGCATATTACCCATAATCAAGCTGATGTATGTTGGTAAGTCTGGTAGAGGGTATGTGAGATGTAAGATGTAAGAAATGTATGTAGGATATCTTCTATCACCTCTTATCATAGGAACTAAGATTCCCCAGTATCGGTAGCTCCTGGTTATTTATTGTAAATCTGTAAAATAGTTTCGAGTTTCAGTGAGCAGGTGTGCCCCCTCTGGTGAGAAGGTTGTTATCAGAGGTAAGTTTATGAGTTTATGAGCACGTACACTGAAAGGAGAAGTGGAACCTAAGGGGAAGTTAATCTCCACCAGTCATGGGAAGCTTTACTTTGGCAGTGATGAAACCACTGCCAGCAAAGCCTTCAGCGCTGAAAGCTGTGTTATTTTGTTTTTTTTTTTTTTTAAGCACAACCGCGATATTTTCCTAAGATAATCCAATCACTTAAAATTATGCAGTGCAAAATTAGTACAGAACAATTTCCAGATAAAACAGGGAAAAAGGAGCTGATAAGCGTCTGTCTCAGTGTTGGGCTCACGAGTCTTATTCCTAAGCCTGGGAGCTAAATGTGTAGCTATCTCTCTTCAATCCGGCCTTTTTTGCACTGAAATTCTTCCTTTTTGATAAAGAGCGAGCAGCAGCAGGATTTTTCTCTCATTGTTTATCATTTGTGTAGCTGGTTCATCTCTCACTGCTACTGCAAAAGATTAATAATATGCAGCTATAGAGCAGCTCACTTCATGCTGAAAAGGAATGCTGAAGGAGTAACTCAGATCTAGGCTTCAGATGCATAAGGTTCCTGACCAGGAAGTATTTTGTATCCAGTTTAAGGGCAGGAAAAAACTCAAGTGTATTGAAATTATTTATATCAGTGCTGCAACTATTGAGAGTGCAATGTGTTTGATGCTCTGAACATTTTATCTTGACTCTGGAGCCTCTTTTTGAAAGACTGGAGCATTCAGGTGTGCGCTAACACAACGTGATAGAATCTTAGAAATAACTGTTGTAGAAATCTGGGAAGGGTTGTAAGGCCATTTAAAGTCAGTCTATGGTTGGAAAAGTTATTCACAAGTGGAAAACAGTTATGAGAGCTGGATATCTTTACACTGCTGTGTGTCCCAGCGAGTTTAGAACATTAGACTGAATAAAGCTGCCCCCCCAAAAAAAGTTCACGATAGTGCAGTTAAGAATAATAACCAAAGAAAAATTACTAAAGAAATTTATATTGATTGCTAAAGAAAGCCTCTCCTATTTAGAAATATGCAGCATATGTGTGATAACTGCATTCTTAAAATGGCATGCGACATTTTAATTTAGAAAAATATGTGTTGCTTCTTATCATTCTTGGTCAAGAGATTCCTTTTCATTACGGCGACGTGACAGGTCATTTGTCCGTTTATCAGACATAGAAAACGTTTAATCTGATAGAGATCTGCACAACAGCCTGCCCTCTTATTGCTGACGGCGTCTGACAACTGAAGGGTTCATTTTGCGTTATCTGTAAGCTATTTATAAAGTACTTATTGGACAAATTGTGGCCCACTTCAGTCAAAGATGTTGTGCCATGCGCCTTGACATGTGCAATTACCTTGAATGACAGAAAATTCAAACCTGTTTTTGAACAACAAGCTAAGCTATTCACAAATTCTAACACTGCATTTTGAAAAAAACAAACAAAAAACACATCCATAGCAAAGAGAGAAACTCGGCACAGAATCACCTAGTTTTGTACCGAGGGCTGCTGCTGCGAGCTGACTGACAACTTAATGACACACAAATTACAGTCACACACGTGTGCATCCCCATTAGAAAATAAATATATAAATAGAAAACTCACAGGAACTAAATCGAGAAACAAAGCTGTAATTAAACCAGGACTCTTGAAATTAATTACCGACATCCAGAGAATGCGCTGCTCTCCAATTGTTGTCTCCCCTCTTTTAAACTGTTCTCTGGGTTTTTTGTCTTTCAAGCATACGCACATACGAACGGATGCTGTCTGCTGATTTGCATAAAAGAAAAACTGGAGGGGGCTGAGGAAACAGACTTGAATGCAAACTTCAAAACAACAAGAGGATCTTATTCAATGTTCCGCCGTTGCTCTTTTGGAGAAGTGTGCTTTCTGTCATGATACAGTTAATTAGAATCTATTAAGGAACGTCTGTAATCAAGAAAAGGAAACTCACACGCGTATCTTCCAAAGCAGCTTGCAGCATTCTTATTAAACATCATAGAAGGCTGCAGTTGCCTCTGCACTCTCTGTGTGGAGGTCACTGTCACAAGAAGGAAAGTGTGGAGACCAGATGAGCTGAAAATGAGGACAGAGTGTTCTGCCGTTGACCATGAATTGTGTGACTGTAAAAAAAAGACGGGAGTGGAGCACCGATGTAGACGAACCGGATGTATTAAATATGAAATGTGCACTCGCGTCATTTTAAATGTACTGGAGTTGGATTATGCAACAAGCTAACAAAGTAAGAGAGATGTTCATCACCTGGTTGTGAATGTTTAGACAGCCGAGGTGAACCTAAAAAATGCCATTTCTGAGGCCCTGCAAAGCTTCTGTTCTGATCAGATTCTGTTTGTCATATCACAGCAAATACTATGAATGAATCCAAACCAGCTTTATCATTTTTTATCTCAATAAGTATTTTTTCTTTCCCTGGTTGATCGGTTGTATTTTCCAAAAGGCAAAACTGAATGTGATTGCAGCCACACATTTTTCAGATGCATTTGCCAGATGCCATTTAAATGGCACACGAAGTCTTCAACTGATTCACAAAAATTTGAAAAAATGTTATCTTTGCCAGCTGTGGATTGATAAAACAAAAACCTGTGGATCGATGAAACAAAAAGGTGCAATGGATGTTTTTTTAACCATATTTATTAAGAAAAAAAGCGTCTGGGGTTCAATTTTTATAAACACGACAATCCAAAACTTAAAACTTCAGAACATATCTGGTTTTGTAAGATGCCATTACATATTTTCCTCTGAGCCACATCAAAGATCAGGAACAAAGAAGTACGAAATTTGAAACGACCAATACTCCATCTTACAACCATTAGACTTAGTCATTCACGCTAATCAAAGCCGTTTTATCATTTATTATTAATGAAGAAGGTGCCTTTGTGAGACTTATTAGATTGATTCGGGCATTTAGTCTTGATAAATAATGCATTAGGCAAGAATGAGTGGTGTGTTAGGTTACTCTTTGCCATTGTTAAGGCTTGCTGGTTTGTATTGAGCATCACGTTTTATGTCGTGTGCAGACGGTAAGTAGAAATCAGAGATTTTTAACATGCGGTATGCAATTAATTAAGCTTTATTTTTTGGGCAGGTCATGATGTTTTCTCAGCCCTAAGATTTAGAGATGACTAAGTTTAGAGAAACTGAAGTATTGGTTGTGTTTATTCCAGTATTTTATGGGCTTCCGTGGCTTTTATTTATAGTAGTGTGGACAGGGCAAAGAGAGGAATAACTGAGAGCAATGGGCCATGGACAAAGGGCCAACTACAGCACGCCTCAAATGATTTCTATTCAAACACAACATTCAAACATTTTACACCTCACAAGCGGCCAAGGCATAAAAAAGAAAGCTAGAGAAGCATATAATTGCGAATCGCAGTCCCGGGTTCTTATCTCCTTGACTTGTCCCCCTCCAAAACGGATGTATGTCAGACCTTTTGTAATCACTACAACACAAATCTCTGAGAGGTGGAGTTATGAGAAACGTCCATCTATCCATCCAGTGTCTGAACCACTAATGCCGCCAGTCCATCACAGGAGTAGACAGTGACGCACGCTCATATGCATTCCTGCAGGCACTTTAGAGTCAACAGTTAACCGAAGATACATGCTTTTGGACAGTGGGAGAAAGTTGGATTCCCCCAGAAAACTCAGGGAGAACATATGATGTCCACACATCAAGGCCCCAAGGAACTCAAACCGGTAGCTCTGCTAACCACCACCGCATTGAGCATAGTAGTGTAAGACGTATTGTATGACTTCTGAGTTGTATATACGGGTTATGGATGATGCACAAAGTTTTTCCCAGCTTGACCGATGAACCTGTCCACAAAGCTCTCTGACAGCCCAGAAGTTACACATGTTCTGCTGCTTGGAGCCACATAAGCTGTGAAAGAAATCTTCTTTTTTCCCTACCAGCGAGAAGTCTCGCAGCCAACCTGTGATCCGGTCACTGGGTCACTGGTGGGAGGTTAGTAAATTAAATACAAACCAGAAATTGGAAGCGTCTCTGTAAGAGTGTTTCTAGGATTCAGGTGAATTATGATGCCTCGTGTAGTTACGGTTTCTCCTACCAGATCAGTCTGAGCAGCCAGTCTGTAATGTGGACCTGAATTTATCACCTGAGCATACATGGCACACACTCGCTCCTTCCCTCCTCCGCCCGGTTCATCTGTTTTTCCACCGATCTAGTTTTCAATCATTGGAAGGGGGCTGGGCGCGGTGGCGGAGGCCCTTTTTTTTCCCCCCCGGCCCCCAGCATCAACGGCCGGGCTTATTACACCAGTACGGAGATTAAACTGGGTTTTATCGATCCCAGGCTCTGTGAAGTTTACGGCACAGCCCAGCAGACGTGGATCACCCGGCTGCGTAGAGGAATAAGGAGCTTTTACGGCACTGCGGACAGATCCAGGAAAACGGGGGCCATGTGCTGAAATCCAGAGGACTCCATGTTTCTTTGTGAATTTTCCGCACATGTCTCAACACTCTCAAAAGAGAAGGCGTGCATTAGCCTTAGGCACCTAACTGACATGCGAAACTGTATTGTCGGAGACAATTGACAACCTTCCCACGTGATACCTGAGCCTCTAGTACTGTGAACCATCACACAAAGCCCACGTCGTGATCACGGGGAGCTTGAAACAAAGGATCCACTTTTCAATCTGAAATTCATGCGGAGAAAACGAAAAGCACACAAATTGAATGAAAATGAAAAACAACTTAGTTCCGACTGTTTCTCAAACAATTAAAATAATAACAGTGTGTGTGTTAACGCTTTCAGATCCACACATAAACAGGTGATTCATTGTCTTTGACAGAAAACAGTGTTTCAGAAGCCTTTCCAGAAGGAGAAAAAAGCCATAAAAACACATGTAGAGAGGCATTATTGCTTCAGCACTTATTAAAAAGCCAGAGCACATCAGGCTCCCACTCCTATGTGCGAACAAGCTGTGACTCATGTGAAGTAGATATTCGATGGTACTGCACAATGCTGGGATGAATAATAGCAAGAATGAGTAATTATGCTGTTTAACAGTTTAAATAAGAAAGGCATGTTCTCAAATGTTTTATTTATCCTACATACAGGGAGGTGATGCAGCTCTTCTTTATGTCGACTGGAAATAAAAGATAAAAACACCGAACAATCACCGCCAGCATTTTTATCATCACCATCCTCCAGGGGTCACGGTGCAAGTGTATCCTGACACATGCAGAGAGTCGACTCACTCTCAAACAACCAGCGCAAAATGGAACGTAATGTTCTCTGGTTAACAGGAGAGCATGTACTTGTGGAGAATCGTGATGCCTACTCACATCTCCAATTTATCTGAACATGAAAATCTGTCCTCAATTAACAGAACTGTTAAACAGCACAGCTCTGAATTAGGTAAAAAACATCTAACTGAAGTATTCCAGCGCTGGATAGAAATCTGAAGCAAATGCAGCCTAATTAAGTTCGTTTTGGGGTTTTTGTGTAATACTTGATTCAGATATGTATATACATATTCTACAAAAACAGATCTATCTTGAGGGCTGTAGAATTACAAACCAAAATTTAATTAGAAAAGACAAGAAAATCTGTATTTAAGGGAATATTTATTAAATGTATCACAGCGAAGCATCAACCCTGCCAGTTTGGTGCAAAAGATGTCAGTTTATATATGAATTAAAATATGGTCCTATCACAACAAACTGAATCTGAATATCAACCCATGGCCCAGAATCTGAGAGGTCACAAACATTTGGATGTGAAGGTTCGGTTGATCATTTGACCTCCCCGAAACAGCATCTGGAGTTCAACCTTCAGTGGTTGTCTGTCGGCCTTGGAGAGAAGTACCCAGGAGGTAACTGAAAGCACTTTTCCCAATGGGAGTCTTACATCTCTGTTTGCTACAGAGCATGACAATAGCAAACGGTTGAAATAAGTTCCTCAAAGGAGCCGAACACTCATGTCTCTTTGTTCAAAACCGGCCATGAAGAAGTGTGGTACAGTGCAATCACTGTGAAACTGCAAGGATGAACGGACATATTGCAGCTAAAGATGAGAATTACACTCAAAGTGTATCAGCACATCAGTAGAAAAATGTACAACTCAATAGCAGGAAGGCAACACCTGCGTTTTGGGACCTAAACCATTTTAATGTGAAATAACTTTGAGCGCTGGCTTTTCTGTGACTGAATGGTCCTTATTAAAAGACTTAAAATGGCTTCTGCACATTGATTCTTGATATTAAACCCAGAACTTTGAAAATAGTATTACATTGCATTTCTCCAGGTATTTTGGTTCTCTTGGCTTGGAAGGAAGCCACTCATGTTTGCAGAGTAAACCTATATCACTTTGCTTTTACCTCCTTGGGCAACACTGGCAGTTGGTTCTGACAGACAAGAGCAACAACAGACGATCTTGCCTCAATTTAACCTGAGTTAAGACCAGTCGACCATATATTTTGAACATGGAAACTTGGCATAAGTCATAATTGTCTGCATGAATCAACCACCGTTTAGTTTGTTCTCAGGAGGAGCACAGTCTTAATAATTATGATTAATGATCATTGAGATATTGCGAAACAAGAATGAAAAAAAGAAACCTTTGGCTGACTTTCACAAAATGAACTGTTTTCACCAGAGAGCCATATCAAAATGATCATATCAAATCTTTGTCCTTCTGAGTTTTTTCGGGACAGTTTCTGTATCATTTGTCTGCAGGGTGTCATGTCTGCCCTCCGAGTGATGACCAGCAACACAGAAAAATAGCAAACCACACTTGCTTTATCTTGCGTGAATCCATGATTTAAAATCATACATGCATGTGGTAATGGTTACACAGATGCAGTAACAGTTAAAGACTTTCAATCCCATCCACACTTTCTAACCGATAGCGTACCTTTTGTCTTATACATACATAATACATGTCTTATGAGATCCAAAAATCCTCTGAACTGTGTAAGTTGCTCATTAATCTTATTGCGAACAACCTCTCTTGCTCTTATCCTCCTTTCAGCTCAGAAAGAATGACTGTGCAGCTTTTTTCAGGCATATTATGTCGATGTTTCACAGCAAAATTTCTGTAGAATATGAAGCCTGCGGTCTGAATAATGAATGGAGAGACTCGGTAAGCAGCCTTGATGCCCTTCCTTCGAAAGGCAGTCTGCGTCCTTGGACAGTCTACTTAAAAGCTGGTTGGCTCTGCTGACTGTTCCGAGTTCAGCGCTTGACCATGACTCGTGCGGTTTCAGCCCCGGTAGAGACAAACACAACACGTGCTTACTTTAAACCGCAAATGGGTCCTGTTCACAACAGTAACCGATAGGTGGTGATTATCTTTATGGTCTTTTTCCAGACTGAGGTTCATTTAAGCAAGCTGTCCTGTTCACAGGCAATAGCTCATTATCATGACGGTGTCTCAGAGTGGTATTCATCAATAACCTCAGCGTTTGCTCCGAATGTCACACTCTGATGTCCAAGATTGAATTTTGATGCGGTACAGAAATCTAATTACCTCCACGTCAATGGCTGTTGAATAATGAGAGGTGACGGAATGCTTCTAGTAACCTTTAGTTGGATTCAAAATAGATCTATACAAACTGTGACGGCCCAGGCCGCCTTTATTGTGGAGAGACTGCTCCTTTGGTTTATGCTTCCAGGAAATGGGCGGACCTGAGAGTACCACACCTGTAGGGGCCTCCTATAAATTGGCCCAGAGCACATGGCTGGCTCTCTCTGTGCTCCATGGACTCCTCTGGCCTCCTGCTCCAGCTTTAGTTTGATCCATGTACACTTTCACACACCTCATACACCCCAACATTGCATACACCACTGACCTACACTAGCACGTTCTTTACTTTAATAAATTGTTAAAGCTTTCTTTTGTGTGGTCTCCCCATCATTATTCCTACCCCTTGAGCCAGGGTAGTAACAAAACAAAACGTAAAAAACAATTAAACATGTGACATTTACAGAGCAAGTGTGGTATGAAAGCAAAACCACACAACAAGATGATTGACATCAAAATTGAGACTCAGCCTTCAAAAAATTGAAGGCTGATCCATTATCCATAATTAACTGTACTCCTGTTTACCTATTCATTTATTTAATTCATCTTTTTGCACAGTCGACAACCCTTTAAGTGAGTTGAAACAAAACAAGACGTATCTTGGTTAAGATCCACGTGTTGTTTGTTTAATTTAGAAATGAAAAACCTCAGATATAAAATAAATGATGCATTCAGAACACTGACTATGTTGAGCAAAGCAAATGACTTGATAATCATGTATTAACTCTCCAGTAAAGTATTTCATAAACTAATTAGCTGTCTACTCTGAAGACATCACATTTTTCGGCATCTTACAGCTCGGTCTTATTGGCAGCACATCCTGTGCAGATCATGTGGTGAGTGTTTTTTTAGACGGGCTGTGAAGGGATGACACCTTAACATTGACTTTACACAAAAAAAACTGATGTACCAATTTAGAACATGCTTTAGAAATGTTAGAGAACATCAACAGTAATGCTCACCCGTTGAAAGAAATGACCCCTTTTTTTAATAAAAGGTGTTTCCAACAAACACCATTTGATATTTATGAACTCGGACATGTTCAGATCATAACTGCTTGCGTTTATCTTGGTCCTGAACTCATTGATTTTCTTCCCCAGTGGGAGCAGCTTGACATACTGTATGTCTTTTCTCTGAGTTCCACCTGCACACGTGTTGTATTGTGTGAGCAGATGACGTCACACTCGAAAGTTATCTGAGCACTTCACAGGACTTTGTTCAGGTGAGTCCCATCCGATAATGGTTAAAATCCTTTCTGATAAAAAATAGATAAGGATTTGATCAAATCCTAGTGTCTGGGACACTGAAAACGATAGTTGCAATTGGTTCTTTCTCAAGTTAAAACATTTAGTTGAAAAGTGTCACAAAAACAGAGTACCACAAAACAGATTCATTTTATGATAATAATTCAAATAATAATAATGCAGCAGAATCCAGGGCTGTAAAACTTCAGCTTCACAGCACTATAGGTTAACTCTTTGCATTTTCATTCATCAAATGGTCTGTATTCTATTCCGTTCTATTCAAATAACACCTTAACGGACTTAACTGTCAACTCAGCATATTTGAGAAGTTGGAGCCAGCACATGCAGTCATGAACCCTAAAAAATATCGTTCACAATTCCAGCAGTTACGTTTCTACAATTGGGCTTGACATACAAAATCTTTAGGAAAGCGATAGTATGCCTAATTTTGTTAAAGAATTAGCTTTATAAATTTTACATCTGCATTTGATGCTAATTTCCTTGTGGAATGAATCAATGTTTTATGCAAAGAGTTGAGGTCACAATTTCGACATTGTAGAGGTCAGGGTTTTAGGCCAGCCTCGGGCAGAGAGGAGAGATGTATGCACCTCCTCTAAACCCTTCCAGAGATTTCCATAATTATTACTCAGAAAGGTCAAGATGATCCCTTTTTATTCCATCAAAGGTGACAAAAAAAAATCTATTTTCTAAAGTACTAAGAAGAGGAAAATGTTTGACACTGCCTGACCTGCTGCTGTCAAGATGGTGCTGGCAAGACAGAATGCTAACAGGGTAATATTGGAATAGAAAGTTTCCATGGCAGCACTGTGGGCACCTTTTCTTTCCCGTCATACAGACTCACACATCTTCAGCTTCAAAAAATCATTTTGTCTCGTCGTAGAGTTATTTCGACTTACCGCTTCTTTCCACTTCTCATCTCCTTCATATGTAGCTGTGGACTGGGAACTATTGATTATTTCACCGAAATCATGAAATCTAAACACTGAACAGGGAAAAGCCCCCAAAATCTGACGTGGACATTTCAAAAGGAAGGCCATGAGGAGAAGAATGAGATTTAGTCTGATTAGCTATCAGAATCCCTTAACTGATCATCACATATAGTTCTGCTTTCTGGAACGTTGCTTACTTTTGAGATCCATAACGGCAATTTTAAGTTAACACAAAAAAATACGATTTTTTGGTAAGCATAAAAACATACAGACGGGGAGACGTTTTCTTCTTAAAAAACATATTAAAAGTGTGTTTGATAGTTCATATCTGACGCACTGCTGTGTTCTGTAAAACTCAAAGCTTTTGACTCACTGTTTATATATTACATACAAATCACAGCTCATGACTGTGTGTTTTGGATGAGTGCTCCCATACCATGGAATTCACTGATATAAAATTAATTCCCTCCTCCCGAGCTCTCTTGTGGCAAACCCTCTTATTGGAATGTGAACTTGGCACGCGGTGGAGTTTTAGAACTGATAGACAGCTTACGATGACATTACCTGAGCCAGCCGAAGCCCGAGGCGGGATCTGTTCATTTCTGGGCTTTAACCAACATTTCCTCATTCTTTAAAGTTGCCATTAGAGCTTGAAACATTCATCACTAGTTTGACTTTAAATTCAACTAAATGAAAAGTGACACATTATATATATATATATTCTTTTGGCATGTGAGGAGCATGTTCATCCAAGCAGACATGGACTGGAACAGCTATGAGTTCATCACGCCTGTAGCTGTGCTCGTGTAAGTCTGTGCTCTCTTCCACAACACACGTGAATGCACCTTGACTGGTATATGCTCACGCTTCTTTTCATGGTGCAACCTGGTTGTTGACAAGAGGTCGCTCGTCGACGTATGACGAACAATACGAGGGTCAATAATCTTTCAGTGCGATTTCCTCCAAAAACTGGTGCTTCATCCAGGAGCATCCTCTTCTTTTTCCTGGCTGAGTGGGTGTACTGCAGTTGTGTTTGTTGAAGCAACCTTTTCTGTAACATATATGCAAAAGGCATGAACTGGGCCAGAGTCCACACAGACTTGGAGTGGGGTATGTAAGTGCGATCGTGCTCATGGGTACTGTGACAATGCTGAGTTGCTGGAAGGATTTCAACCACCATCACCATCTTAGTTTGACACTGATACAAAGTGTGAGTTTCAAAGGGATTACGTTTCTTATTTATCTTCAAATTATGATATTACAGTTGCTGAAAGTCACACAATTCATTCGCCGTGAATAGTTTTACAAAATGTCACAATAATCCGATGAGCAGCTGTGGAGATATTTCAGTCCAGACCGGTCGGTCTAACATAGTCAAAGACAACTGACTGTACACCAGCTGCCAGCAAGCCCTCAACACAAACACAACCCACCATTTAGAATCAATATAAAAATCCAACTTTAGTCTTCCAGAGAGAGTAACAGCATTTTTCTTTCTTTTTTTCCCCCCCATACTCATCATCATTTTGCTGACTGAGTGTGGCTGTTTGCAGCGGCGCACGTTAAATCTCTCACACATCAGTAAGCGCCTCAGGTAAAAGAAACAACAAAAAAGCGCTGATGGACCGAGAATGACACAGGAGATAGATGGGGCCATAAAACGGGAAGGTGGCTGGAAGGTAGGCGAGCCACGCCAAGAGCATGTGTTGAGTCAAATCCAAATGCGTGAATTACAGCAGGTTTACCTTATTTTTATACTGTAAAGAGAAAAAAAATCCTATAAATCTTTTTTTTTTTTTTAAAAACCCCTGTGGCTTCAGCACATTGATGGGTGTGGATAGTGTGAGGATGATGAGACGCACTTACATTGTTGCAATGTGCTCACTGATAGTGATATTCAGAGCACACCGGGGTGTGGGAGGCTGCACGGTGAGCTGCAGCATCGTTTGGTGGGAGTGGATGCGAGACTGGAAAAGAGTGCATTGGACGGCGGGGAGCGGTCACGTGACAGTGACAGCATGTGCGATTTAAAAGAAAAGGAAAATACGGACTTGAGCATCAGAAGAGGATCCGGGGATATCGGCTCCCGGAGCTTTTTCAGCCCGGCTGCAGAACAGAAAAAAAGCGCCTCTTTAAACCCAACCTCCACACCTGAACAGCAAGCTATATCCACACTCAGCTTTTTGTAGAACTGAAACACTGCTCGACCTTTGTTGCGTTCCCTCCCAGTCGCAGCAGCGACAGCTCTCCTCTCCTGAATTTCTCCCAAAGAAAAGGTAAGATGATCTAACTTTTTCATTTTTGTGTTTGTTTTTTTGTCCTTTTTCTTTTTTTTTTTTTTTTTTACCGCAGCACAGTTGGTCGTTCCGTTTTCATCTTGTTTTAATGGTCGGAAAAAAAGAGAAAAAAAGACACAGAAATGTTCACAGTGTTCATTTGGTTCGTGCAGAGGTTCAGAAGCTGCAAACAAAGCTCTGTGACTTCAGCACAACTGCCTCTGGAAAGGTTTCTGAAGCACCGGTGCCTCTCACTTTGGTCACTGCAGCGGTTAATTTAATTGTATTTCTCATTTGTGTTGTAGTGTCTGTAGTTATTAATTCAGGATCTTTTTTTAATACATGCCCCACATTTCCCAGAAGTGACTTTTTTTCTTCCTCTTCATTTCAATATTTATGCACACTGAGGCAACCATGGTGTACTTACAAGGCCGTTTCCCGAAACCATTCTGTTTGTTTAGGGCTATTATATTCTCAGATATGTTTTCCATCATTTCCAATCAGGGCTAGTCTCCTTATGAATATCACACATTTTTTCTATTAACTTGAATATGAAACTTCTTTCTTAGGAGTAATATTCTCTGTCTAAGGAGGTGACAGCCTGACTCTCAGACGAATTGAATCTCTACATTTAATCCCACTTATCCAAAATGTTTTGAATGCTAATGTGGATTGAACAGTTTTACCATTGACGTGTAATCTTGCTGGCTTGCAAAAAGCTGAGCTGGCGTTAGACTCCGAATGACTGGAAGCGCAGTCGCCATACCAGAGCAGCAAAGTTTATGCTTGTGATGGCGAGCTTGGAAACTTTGTAGCGAACTCAACTTGGTTGGTCTTTCTGCTTTGAGGCATTCAATGAAAATCCAACCTTCACATAGTGACATCGCCAAGGGGCCAGACATGGTTGACTTGTTGGTGAACTGTGTACACAAGTGTCTCTATAGCCTTGGTGTTGTTTGTATACTCATAGTCCTGCAATTTGTGTTGGGGGGGAAAGCTATGCAAATTGGCATGAATGTGTGACTATGAGCTGGCCTTTTGACCGCAGTCATGAGGGAGAAAAAAAGGGACTCCGCTCTTGGGTTCTTAAGGCTTTTGAAAACATTACATAATTTAAAAGTATATTAGGTCCTTACTAGGTCTTAGAATTAAGCAAACGCAATCTCAGATAAACAATAATTCACACGTTCTTCAAAAAATCGTCCATGCTGAGCCCATGCTGCTTTCGTAAAATTCAAGTGGGTTTGTAGCAGCCAAGTGTTTCAGTTGATTAACAGATCAGCAACAAGTGTGAGCACCTACTATAACAGCAGAGGTTTTATGGAGTGTTAAGTTGTGTTTCAACACCGTACCAAGGAGGGGGGTAGGCAGTGAAGCAATTGTGGCTGGCCAGCAGGGTTATTAGGTCAATTCCAAACCACTTGGAGTTCATTATTCTACAGTGTGAAGGTTTATTCACAAGTGGAAATCGTTCAGGAGAGCTGTTAGTCTTTCCAGGAGTAGACGTCCTGGAGAGTTCGCCACGAGGTCAAACCGCCTCAGAGATGGTGTCACACGGCTCCATTCGATTTAGATTGTCGTGCAGCTGAACAAATCTGTGCCCGCAAATCTAAATGAACTTCGTCGACGTTGTAGAGGGGAAAATGTAAATGGGTCAAAATGAATTCACTACAGTGTGTAAAGCTGTACTTCAGTTATTGCTACCAATGTGGTTCCATATTCTGCAGAAATCCTGGAGTGCGCCTATTCTGTTCTAAATGTATGTTACTCATTTGTAATGTCCGATCACGTGAATTTTTAAGAAATGTATTTATTAGTACGTAATGGCATTCGAGAAATGTACTGACTTTTTCACATGAGCTTCCATCAGTTGTCTAACAGTTCTCCGGTTGTTTTGTCACATCAGGACACGAAGGAAGAACAGCTGGATCAGTTTTAATCAGACTGTTTCTCATCCTCTGTCAGGGGAACGTGTGTCTGTCTGCATCTTAATGGCAACCCGCTCTGTTATATTGGAGAAGGGAAGGTAATCTTATGCAAGTGTTCCACTTAGTAAACAGTCTTCTCCTTTGCTTTTAATTTAATATGAATTATGCTCATTTTACGCTCATTCTCCCCCGGTTTCTGGAAGGAGGACTGAAGTGATGGATCTGAGAGGTAATAAATTGTAATAAATCTCTTCAGGAGTAAAGGATAAACAGTTGTCTTAATGGAACCTAATAGTTCGATTGCTTTTTTTTTTTACTCTGGAGATTTTGGTTCTTCTTTAATTGTAGATTTGGGTTTCTGTAGTTGCTGAAAGACAGGCAAACACAAATCCTTAATTCTGTTTAAGAGCCAATAGACGCATAGAAAGGAAAGATGTGTTTTTTTATCATGTCGACAGCTGTAGATGCATTTAGCTTTTTTTCCCCTTTTCTCTCCTTTTTCTAACTTAAAAAGACTTCACTCAAGGCAGATTTAGTCTTAGCAGCTTTGGCTTTGACGATGAAGATAAACTGCTTCCCTGCGTGGCCTCTGGATATTTGGATGTTGAGAGATGCGTTCGGTGTTGATCACACTGTGGAGGTCAGCGTGGTTTGTTGCTTCAAGCTTTGGGCTCTGGAAAAGAAGGCCGGTTAATGTAACCTCAGACACAGAGCAGAATAAACAACCAAGATGATACTATTATACCTTCCTCACAAAACGACAGAAACTCAGTCAGTGGAACAGAATGATTGATGGAATGTTGCTTAAAGCTCTTGGTCAGATAAAGCAACTTTAACCTCTACAGTGAAGATGACCCACTGAGTTTTTAAATACTGTGAGTTGTGTTCACAAAAGCCCTTCTTTGAAATAATCAATTCTGTATTTTCACAAAATCTTCCTGTCTTGAATCCAACATTGAAAAGATAAAAGCTTAAGTTTCAACTGAGACATATAAATGAGTGTGTTGCCCATCCATCGCGGTGACGGATGGGCAACACACTGGAGGCTCAGCCTGGACGGGTCACCTGTAGCTCAGTCTCCTGCCAAACCGAGGGTCAGTGGTTTGACATCCAGCTTCACAGGACCACCGAAGTGTCCTTGGGAAAGTCACTGAGGCCCACATTGCTTTCAGTAAATCCACTGGTGTGAGGTGGTTCAAAATGAGCTGTGTATCCTTGGAGTTTGTGTAGACTTTGACATGTTGTCCCAGTGTGTGCTTATAGCTGTGGCTTGTGTGGTTACAGTGCTTCGTTTGATTTACTAGACTATAAAAGTACTGTACATTTACCATGTTGCCCACCTCATCACCCATTAGCAGCTTGGATCAAGCTCATCATCCCCCCCAATATGATTAGGTGGGTTTAGGAAATAGATGGATGTCAATTCATCCAATCACCTCCACGCCACCCTAATATCTATTCTGTCACTCTACATCAAAGTTAACACATTTGCCCTGTCAACCAACAGACAATAAATCAATAGATTTTTCCTGCATGTGTCTGTAATCTCTCTGGTCTCAGAGCTGAAAATGATACAAACTGAATACCACTTTCCATCCCAGAATAGTTAAGATAATAATATTGTCTGGTGGCACTTACAGGCCAAACAAAATTGAAATGACAGCTTCATGGCTCGCAGTTTTGCAAAGAAATAACTAAAAAATGAACCTCTTTAGTTTGTACTTTCTCTCTTTTGCTCTGTTAGTTAATGATGCAGTGGATATGCTGTTCTTTTGTTTCAGTGACTGTGAATGTGTTTCCAATAATCCTTAAAGCTTTCAGGCTGCAGTCTATATTTTAGCTGCGTGAGTCTTTTTTAATGTATTTAGATCTAAAGTGTCAGAAAACTGTACTTCTGTCTTTGAACAAAGGTGTTCATGAATGCCCATCTTTGTCTTCCATAATTTATTCTTGTTTTATGAGGCTAGTTATGAGTAGTCTTTTGATAGCAAAGCGATAACTTGTCATGAGCCGTTGGCTGACGATAGATAGATTGTAGCTGTTGTGAAAGACGACTACACGTCTCACACTTCTCTGGAGACTCAAGGTTGCAGAGATGCTGTCGGCTGCACGGCTTAACATTGTTATGTATGTTGAGAGCTGGTAAAATGCTATAATGTTCCTGCTTTCTTAATCATTTTTCATTGTTTGTATATTTATGTATATATATCAATGATTGAAGGTTTTGAAAAACTGTATGGAGTCTGTTTTTGATGAATCTGTTACTGTCATGTTACTGTCTCACAGGTTTTTTCCTGCATTATTTGTGCAGTTTTTTTTTTGTCATTTTACTGTTATCCTGCTGTAGTAATGGAACAAACCAAACACAACAAGTTTTTTGGAAAATATTTTATTTCTGTTGAATTTTTAGCAATTTTCTCCTTAAGGAGCTCCCAGCGTCTTTCCAGAAAGACATCTTTTGTACAGAATGCAAATGTTAAAATCAGTGCAGTAAATAAAAATAGTAAGTTGTGTATTTACACTTTCTTTTTCATGTCTAAACCTTATTATCAGGAAATGACAGCAGAGTATAAAACATTGTTCTCTGACAGTCTGAACTGTAATATCATTTTGATATCCTCCACCTTTACCAATGGTTTTGAACACGTTATAGTGCAACTGTGCTGTTTAAGATCAAAGCACAAATTTGGAGTCAAAGCTTTCTTAAGTTCAAAACCATCGCCATATACTTAGAAAGGTGTTTCTGGTCCCTTTTTTTGGAATCAAATGTAAAGAAGTATGCTGCATGCATTGGGGGCATTGAACACATTATCATGTTAGACTCAGCCTGTCAGATGTTGTAAATGTCTCTGAACATGAGTTTGTTCTTATGACCAACAAGTGACCTACCTCCAATCACACATCCAGGCACACATTGCTTACACACACAAACAAACACACACACACACACACCACACACACTCACAAGCCTGCTTACGTGGCTCCCTCACATTCACAAGTGCCAGTTTGGTTCTCGGTTTGACTCATGCTACCCAGAATGAAACTAATCTTACAGTTTGCCTCATTCTGTCAGCTGTCGTTTATTTCCAAAATGGATTAGGTAATGAAAGAAACATTTTGGTACGTCAAAACCACATGCCTGTAATGAAAGGGAACTGAGAAGGAGTGAAAACATTTGTACCACACAAATTACATTTATATTAGGAATATGCTGATTTCAGTGGTGTTTGCTTTTATAACCAAACAACAAACCTCCCAACAGAAGAATATGCTGTTTAGCCTACAGTAACGACTAAGTTGTTCTGCTTTGGATAGTGACAGAACCCACTGCTATTGTGCTGAAAGAGGATCGATGCCCCCTGTTACACAGCAGGACATCCTTTGCTTCTCAGCAGGCTGCTGAAAAACAAGCCACAGTATAGCTCTGCTGCTACACCTGCATTATGTTGTCAGATAATGAAAAATGACCTCTATGTGGACCAAAGCCCAAAGCCCCTTCAGAGGACCAAAATCTTCCTTTACAGTAACAGTTATGGAAAAAAGGAGATGATAATTAGTTGTTTGTTCATGCGTGTTTGTGGACGATGGGAGGAAGCTGGAGTATCTGGAGAGAGCCAACACATATGTAAACCCCTTTTGCCGTTAGGAAACCGTGCGTCTCTACACCACTGTACAGCCTCAAATGGAGAGATAAGTAGTAGTATATACAGCTGTTGATATTCTTTTTTTTATGACCACCTAGTTTTGAAAAGCTCCATCACAGCTGAATGGGTTACCGGATTTGTAGCAAATGCAGATGGTAGCCTGAGACACACTCTGATGTGATCTGTATTCTTTCTGGAGTTCAGGTGAAATATGTCTTCTTTTGTGTTTTTACAACATACATGGATCAGGATAAGATCTCACTGCGACTTGTGTGTGAGAAAGGAGCACAAAAGGTAGCGTTTACCCAGATTCAACACTTGTGAATAATGTTGGATTAAACTTTGCATTCATTCCACTGTGAAACGGGGAACATACCATGTTAAGAAAAGAAGAACCAAAAATACATTTAGCTATGCTGCTGGTGGAGAGGGAGACAGATGGAGAAATAACAGAAGGTTTATTTAAAGACTGAAAGTACAAGCCAGCTGAGCTAGAAAAACCATAAGTTAAAATAAGAAAACAAAAGCTAAATGAAAGAAAAAAATCGAAGCAAACCAGGTTGTGAAAGGGACAATCAAAGAACAGACTAAAAACGATTCCAGCAGGGATACCACACTGAGGATCAATGAACGCTTAAAAGCGGAATAATTACTGTGGCACAGCAACTGACACAGGTGAGTTTGAGAAAGACTGAGGGAGTGGAAAAAGATACTAAACTGAGATGAAAAAAGCCAATAAAAAGAGACAACAGCAACAACAATACAAATGGTAAGAGAAATGAATTCATTAATCCAAACCTACACCGATTACTAAGAAATGTCATAATAAACAAACACACTTTTCACAACGCACAGTTTTAAAGCTCCAGTTCTCACACATGTGCCTGCCATTACCCATGAATATAAAAACCTGCATACAACCTGAATAACTTTATAAAGGTGTCAGTGAGACTCCAGTTTATTGGCCATCTGCACAGCTCTGCCAGTAAAACTCGCCACAAATTGCAGCGTTTAAGACAGCTGTTAGTAACCGACAGTTAATAGTTTAATTCAGAGCCATTTTAATGTGTCCAGTACAGTAACATTTATGGAGCGAATTGATTTAACAAAAATGCAGCTCAGCAGACTAGAAGAGTCTAGTCTGAACATAGTCGGAACATATCAGACATTAAGTCGTGCAACAACGCCTGTGTAATCCATCTAACCCTATTCAGTGCAAAATAAAATGGATTCCTCGATCTATAAATAATCTTGGTGATAATCTCTTAATGCTGCAGCTGATATCTGACTTTGCCAACAGCATGCCACATGTGTGGGCAGTATTTATCATATCAGTAAGTGAGAGATTCATGCCATGCAGAAGAAAAACATGGTGGGAGGGTTACCATATTTTCTACCAAGTAGTCCTGTTCAAAATGGCACCATAAAACACAAGTTCACATGTGAGTTTAGCATTAAAACCCAATAATGGTCAAGTAAGAAAAAAAGTAAAAAAAGAAAGCTCATATTACATGTGATTTATGTTTCCAGCATTTTCCCCAGTGATGTTAAAAACATTGAAAAACATATTTCCCTCAAGGCAGTTTCTTAAAACACCCTAAAAAGAGGGAGTCGCTAAGTTAATTTCATATGCCTAAAAGCATGGAAGGATGGTAGTAGTTTGCCTGGAGTAGACCTTTGGAGAATTTTAAGCTTTTCACAATCATGAAGAAGGCTGGACATGTCAGTGGTCATTAAACCCAACTTTGTCTGTGAAACAAACAGAATTTCCCTAATTCAATTCCTTCATTCCATCTGAAATTAATTAATGTTGCAGGTCGTGGGGTGGTCGCCCCCCTTGTGGCCCAACTGTTGAAAAACACATGTTAATCTGCCCTCAAGTGCCCTCTACTGTGGTGAGGATGTTCTGGATTTGGCCTTTTGTTCTTTCTGCCCCTGCCTTACCAAAATTCTGAGCACGCCACCCAGCAACACTGTAGTGAAAACAAAGAGAATTTTCTTTTTTGTACGGTTTTTGTTCTTACTGTGTAATGGAAGCTGACAAAAGAAACAAACAAAATCACCTGAAAGTTGCTACGTGTAGTGCTTTCAGTTACCAATGTCTTCCACAACACACAGAAATGTGTGTATAATGTGTCACAATTACGAACGTGATAAGTCCCGAAAGCATCACAAGGTTTAAAATCTTGCACCAGGGTGCAAACCTGTGGGCTGCTTGCAGCCTCATGAAAACACATTTTTACACATCCGCGCACAAACGCTACAATTCAGAGAAAAGAAAGTGTTGCCATGCATCAGTGTGGCAAATTATTAGG
The DNA here is from genome assembly GCA_013363375.1 of Menidia beryllina. Taxonomy (NCBI): domain Eukaryota; kingdom Metazoa; phylum Chordata; class Actinopteri; order Atheriniformes; family Atherinopsidae; genus Menidia; species Menidia beryllina. Next base: position 16,121,734 of record JABUIW010000205.1, read on the forward strand.
TCTGGGGACATCCCTGCCGCAAACCCGAAACTCAGTATTTGTCACGGAATTGCACTTATTTCCAGTTTATGCTTTTTTTTCTTCTGTCAGTGAAGCTCTGCAGTGTAGCTCATTGCATTTGGTTGGTCGTGTTACCTATCTTAGTAATATTATTTTTACGATCAATGAAAAAATAAAAAATTGCTTGGTATTCTGTGATACTCCCAGCGATCCCATGTGGCTTTAATGGTTCTACAGATCATGCTAAATATGCCCAGATCACTTTTGCTGTTGACATTCAGGGGAGTTGCACAAAACAGCACATTTCCCAAGTAATGTTACTTTTAAACAATGATTTTAAATGCGAGTCTGACTCAAGGTAAACAGAAATTAGCCACCGGGGACAGCCATTTTGTTTTCTGCACCAGAAAAAAAACGCAACCTAGGTTGTAATAATTCATCCATCCATTTTATAGTCCTACCTGTAGAATTCAGGGAATTGTCTTTAGTTTGTCTATTGTTATTTTCTTTTTTTCTTTTGTTGTTTCTTGTGTTTAATGTGGACAATTTACCAAATTTACCAAAATAAAGTGAAAGTGAAAGTGAAAGTGAACCTATACCAGCGGCTATTGGCAAGGCACGTTTATTTGTGTAGCACATTTCGTGTACAAGACTATTCAAAGTGCTTTTTATATTGGGCATGAGTTGAGGTATTGCACTCTCATACTGGCTTTAGGGTAAATTCCAGAATGGTTAATTAATGTAACATGCCTGCTTTGGAAGGAAGGGAACCCATGCATTTCCTCCAGGTACTCCGGCTTCCTCCCACTATTCAAATACATGCATGTCAGGTTAATTGAACTCTCTAAATAGCCTGCCGGAGTGAACGAGAGTGTGGGTGGTTGTTTGTCTGTGTGTGGCCCTGTGATGGACTGGCGACCTGGCCCGGAAAAAGCTCCTTCTCACCCAACTATAATGGATGGATGGGAAAAAATGCTCAGAGATGACAGGCTACCAGCCATGAGTTGAACCAGTAACCCTCTTGCTTTGAGGTGACAGCGCGAGCCACCACCAGGCAGCCTGTCTGTAGGAATGGCAAATGAATTGTTTGTGATACATAAGCCCGCGCAATCATACCGCAATTAGAATTGTGCCTAATGAATTAGTCAATCTAATTTGCTGCTAGGCATAAGGTCACAGTGGGAGCCATTGAATAACACAAACAGTGGCGGGCTGGGCTTTGTGCTGAGGTGGCGGATGACACACCATATTTGTTGACACTGTCATCCACATGCATGATGTTCAAAGAAACAGTGGATGACAGAGATGGATGATGTTGCTTATTCTGAATAATCAGGATTAAGCAACTTTTAATTAGTAGTTTTTTAAATGATTTTTCTTTATCAGAAAAAGCTTTTTCAGCATGACGTATTCTTAATTACCGTACAGTTAATCAAGCAGTCATGTAACTTCTTTTTTTTTACTGAGATTTACTGTGTAACTACATTATTCTGGTGGAAAAAAACAGATCAATGGGACATTTTGTTTTCTTTTTTCGGTTCGGATATTTAAACCACTCTCATTTGTCTTAGTTTGGCTCATGCAAAGGAGCAGTCATGCAGTAGTTCCCATGTGCATGATGTTAAAGAGTGCTACTAATTAAAATACCCTTTCTTAAGTTTGTAAGACGCAAAGCTGAAAAACATGGTTGTATGGCTTTCTCTGGTTGAAATATTCAAAATTGAGTTCCTATCTATTACACATAATCTCTTCTTTTCTGTATTCTTTGAGGAAATTGATACATTAATAATTGATTTAACTGTGTTTTATGCTTATTAGGAAGAAAATAAGATGACTGCTCTTGCTTTTTGTACTGAAATATATTTTTCATATTAGTTTGTGTTTTTTTTTAGCCCTAAAATGGAAACATTTTGTTTAAACATAAAGTTTAGCCGTGCAGCTGTGCTCGGTTTGATGGCTATACCTATTGATCCCACGTCCACTCTGTCATGTTGAGAGTTGTCCATCGATTTGGCAGAATCCCCTAACTGAACTCCTTTGTAGCTTTCCTGGACATCACCTTTCATACGAAGAATAGATAGTTTCCTTCTGCAGTGTTCTGAGGTAATGGATGCCTCTGGAACCATGGAAAGGTCAGAAGGCGAGAACGAGCTTACTGGTAAGAGCCATCCTGCTCTCCCCGGGGCGGATGGCCAGTGCTGGCAGCACAGTCCCTCTCATTACTCATGCAGCACCAAGACCAAGGCTCCATCCCAGTTGTAATTAAGCATTATCACGACAGCCACCTCCTCCTCACATGCACCTTGAGAAAAACAGGAAATCCTGGCATGAGCGAATTGCATCACTTCATTGGTCTCTCTTTATTCTGAATTCTTACCATTTCAAAATATTTCTACATACATTTAAAAACTTTAGCTTATTTAGAAAAGTGACAGGGACCATTAAATAAGTAGCTCATGATTTGATGCTTCGGTGATTTAAATTGCACTACATCATCTGGACATTATCTGAGAAATGATTTCCCCAATTGTTTTTTTCTTCTGTGTCCTCCCCCAAATACAACCTGTGTAGGAAGGAAAGGCAGCTCATACATAAAACATGTGCAAGGACAGTCTCGCTCGTTGGAAAATCATATCAGCAGAAAAACGAGGGAACACTACATGATTGAAACTTCTGAGGGCGGGTATTCCCTGCAGGGAAAACACTTTTCATTCTGTAACAGAAGATTGAATTGACCGTTGCGATCAGTGAAGATTCTTTACATGTTCGGTCAAATAATTGAATTCATCTCAGACTGTACTTCAACGAGAGTTGTCCAGCATCTTTTGGTTTCACACTCCAGGCTTGGGTAGGCAGTCATTTTTCTGTCGGGCATTATAATATCTTCTGCCACCTGTGGAGAACCGTGGTCTAAACCTGACCCTGCTCTTTCATTTGAATTCCTAACCCGAACCATTAGTAAGATCAAAGTAGTAAAGACGTCCTAATTGAGGTAGGAAAATGAACAGACTATGGAAAAGACTTGAATAGATGGGATTTAAACAAATGTTCTCAAACTTGAAGGTTGATGGCGTGGAAACAGCACATCAGCCGCTCTTCCCCTTTGTTAATGGTATTTTGTATCATAAATCAGCATTAGATGAATGGAGCACATTAGCCGGACGACTAGCTGATTATTGATTAAATGACTGAAAAAGCTTCACAATTTCTGGACTTTCATGTTTGATGTTCACATCTATTTCAATCTAAATCAATTCAGACGGTTCCAAATCAAAACTAATGTCATCTCTACTCACCTCAAGCAAACATGTGATGACATACTCAGAATTTCCTCTCCGCCTGCAATTGTTTCAACTCATTGACATTTTGTATTTCTGAATGAAAAGTAACGGTTATGCAAAAGTGACTGAAAACACAAGGCTGATGTATGGTACAGATCTAAACTTTTTTAAGGAACGATTGTATTGAAATGACAGAGCCGACGCTACATCCAAAGCAGCTTTATGACGGCGTCATGGAGGGAATATTTAGGAGCCTGAACCTCAGTGCATTGCTTACAAGCCTGCCGGTTGCATGAGTCACAGCTCATACCAGTGACGACCAGTTTGCCTTCATTTAACTGCATTCCCACAAACATCCAGAGTGTAGCCCGCCACATGGAAGACCCTCCTGGCTCGGTCATGAACTGTGTTTCCAATGTTATGATATCTCAACAGATAAAAGCCAGTTCTTATGGAGTGTGTTTTCAGTGGTGGGTATTTTTGTGCATGTTAAAAACAAGGTAAAGGAAAATCAAGTGTCGAGTTTCAGATTGCAGCTGTGTAGGGCATCATTTGAAATGGTATTTCCATTCTCCATGATCCGCGGTAGATGTTTAGGTATGATAATGTTCGGTTTCCTGCCGCCTCACCAACAGCCAAAGCAGGGAGCAAGCTGCTGTTAAATCTCCGCAAGATAAGCAACGCTGCCTCGCTGCTCCCCGGAGAGCAAAGAGAGGAGGAAAACACAGCTACTACGAGGAGGAGTGTGGGCTCGATGTGCTGCAGCCTCACTGCAGAAGCTGGACTGGTTTGATTGCATAGGACAGCCTTTATACATCAGGAGAGCGTCAGATGAAGGACCAGGGCAATGCCTGGACAATTTATTTGATATTTTCTAACGCTCCTGCAGACTGTCAACACTCTCGCGACCACGAGCCTCGAGGCTGTGAGGGAGTCTTTCGAGAAAACCTGTCTTTTAACTTGAAGTTGTCATTTCCAACCGCATGCATGCATTGAAACCAACTCATCTTTGTTTAGATGACTTTTTAGATTCAAGTGCAAGCCAAAGAGTTTATCGTTTGAAAAATGAAAAGTGAGGATAAAATGTAGAGGTTTGAATATTAAAATAATTATGAAACGATTTTGTTTTTGCTTTGTGACTCATTTTGAAAAGCCGCTACAGACTTGCTGTTTTGTTTTGCATTCTGGAGACTGTCTCCCATTAACATGCTTTGTTGTTCAGTGATTATCCAATGACCGCTGATTGCTACTTTTCTTCATTTGCATCGTGGGTGACAATAACAATAGCCTTATTTAGCGAGGGCAGCGAGACGTGCAGTGGGTCAGACGGACACAACGCGTTTAATGATTGCCTCCGGTTTGAATTCAGAGCTCAGTCTGTTAACTAAATTTAGCCTCTAACTGATTGCGGAAGACTGGATTTGTTTTGTTTGTTAGGATTAGTTGGGGATGGGAACAAATCACAGCCACATCACTTTTCATTTTACCCAGCTTTAAAATCGCCTCTTTGATAAAGCTAAATCAAATATTCCCAGCAGTCCTTCATGTAAAGTAACTGAATTTGACATCAGCGTGGTCCTGAACAGTTTTTTTGTTTTTTTTCTTTATCTACTTCATAACCTTCCAAACATTAATGCTTTATAACATTATTCTTCTCCTTTTGGACCCACAGAATTAAACCAGGGCTGTATGAATGTAAATATAGGCTGTTGTAATATAACAACCGAATTCTTCGCTGGGATTCTTAAATATTTAAATGGAGCCCTGATTTAAGCTATTTTACTCTCGAATATTTGGAGCTAAATTTTGAAAATGGCACTAAGCCTCCACAGTCTTAGCGTTTTCCTACAGTATGCATGCAGGTTGAAGATCATTTCTGTGGTTCTGAAGTTTTCAGGGGTTGTCTTTTTTCTTTGAAAAAAAAATCATTTTGTAAAAATGAACGTTTCACTTCAAACACTTTGTTTATTTCAGCGTGTTCTGTGTTTTCATTTCCTACCCCCTGGCTGCTCATTGTTTCTCTCCGTCATCTTCCAAATGTTCTCCACGCCTGCAGCTCTCAGGGACATCTGCCCTTGCCAGCCGCTTTAAGTTTCATTTCCTTTTTTTTTTTCATACAGTCAATCCTCACAGGTTGTTAGACAAGGCATGGCATTAAAAAGTCATTAAAAAACATTGTTTTTTTAAAATTCTCGTTTGGAAACAAAATCTTTACCGTGACCTCTATTGAGTAATACAGTCCTTATTTCCTTTTCATTTTTGTGCTCTTAGCTGACCATAATCAAATGCTTTGAGTATACTTGGTGAAAGAAACTGTTCCTGCCAAGTAATATGGCAGAGGTTGATGTGTTTGGGATGACCTCCTCATCCTCATCCTCCATCTTGCTTCGATCTGTGGTTATGTTTCTTTGCGAGAGGGATGATCACAGCTTTGCAAGGGGAGATATTGAGAGCCATGCTTTCTGGACTTTGGTGTAGGAGGTGCTTTGATGGAGAGGTCACATTTGGCCTTTGTTTGGTTCTCATGTGTCATAACTTCACGAACAGCATATTGTGTTGACGGAGTTATTTCTATTCTAAATACACGAGTATCTTGGCCCTGAACTATGTGAAATGTGGAATTTTTAGGTTTCATACAGAGCGACAGAAACCCCTGAAAAAGCGGTGGAGTCTTCGAGTTCAACCTTCCCACCTTTGTACCTCTAAGATTAATAACCTCCTGCATCTGACAATGTTTTGTATCAGCAAGAGACCCAGGAGTCAGGATCTCTTTAAGGCAGACAGCTCCTAATAGCCATGAATGTTCTTCCCTCTAAGCTTTGACACGTCCTCTGTGATTAGGTTTCAAATGTTGAAGAAAGTATCTGAGACACTGCTCTGATTATTCTTCTTCTCCTTAAAGCCGTCACAATTAATAATTAAACAATGCCTGCGAGAGAAACGGGAGGAAAATAAAACATTCCAGAGAATGTTTGCTCACTGGACCTGGGGGATGTGCTTCGTGGAGTTCAGATGGTGCAGGTGCATACTGTAGGTTTTAGTTTTTTTTTCTCAAGTCAGTGCCAAGGGTGAAATCCGCAAGAACAAAGCTATTTTAACAAACGCCTGAAGTGAGCTGTCGATGCACACAGGCACTGTGCACCAGATGCACATCGCTGTGTAGGCAGAAAAGCGGAATATTTTTGTTGCTATTGATCAGTCCTCCTAAACCGCGAGTACATGACTGGTGGGTTTGTCTTTTCCAGGATCCTGGATCCGTGAGCACACATGAAAATATGTGAAAAAGAATTTTAATACACCGAGGCTTCTGCTTTATTTATCAAGCCTGAGGCTGATTTACAAATGCCTTCCTGGAGAAAGGTTTTGCTTCCAAAATAGTTATTGAAATTCATCTTTACTGCTCAGTTGTTGTTGTTTTTTTTGTTTTTGTATGCCCTAAATGTTCCAACAATTCATATTAAAACTGTTTATTGTGTTCTGCCTCCACATCACATCAGGGATGATTGTCTCATTTCTCTCATAAAGATGTTGCGGTAACAGCAGCGTGTAACTCAATCATGTCCTTTCCTTCTCTTTTTTTTCTCTTAGGTAGGCCAAAATAGCTGATGCTCAGAACCACCCCCTTAATTAGGATTAGTGAGCCTAGCAGATTGTTGATGGCGAAGATAATAAGAATGTCTTTGCTGCCTGAAATCAAGAGTTGTCTGAGCAAAATGGAGTGCCACTTTATTATTTCACGACCAAGAAATAAAACATATTTTTTATATGATATGGAAACTGGTAAATGTGAGTTTTATTTTACACTAAGTATAGGTTAATATTTTTGTTGAAATCATTGCTTTTGTTTAAGTCTTATGTCATTAGCTCTAAGCTCGCTCTGCTCTATAATCATTTATTGTTGAATTTCTATACAAAAGAGTTTATTCTCAAGGAAATATGCTCATTTCCACCAGTTTATAGGGGGTTACAGTGCTTTATGATGATACTTGCCATCAATGGTGAATGATTTTTTTAAGGGAGAAAGGATGAAAATAAGAATTCTAACTTAATTTGATTGCATGAAACCAGCGCAAACCTGTTTCTCTTTGGTGTTAAAATCTACTGAATTCCCTTAACTGTTGAATGCAGCCAACAATGTTCACCAAATAATAGAAACTTAAAAAAACTGTTGTTAATATTTTAAATTACTGAGGTAATTTGGAGTCAAACAGAAATCATTTACACTTGTTATTTAGTATACATACAGTAATATTTTTCCTAAATATTGCTTTAAAAAATAATAATAATTATTTTAAAAAAAAATATATATATACATATATTTCTTACTTTGCTGGCGTTTCTGTAATGTGAGCCAGCAATTCCTACATGATGAATAACATTTTGAACTTTTTGCCCAAAATTGGAAAGTTTGAAAAAGAATACACCAGGAGATAGTAGTATAACTCATTTAGTGATTCTGATAGTATCCATAAACAACCTCCCAAAATAGAAAGAAACCTCTTATATACAGTATATATATATTTATACCTTTTTGCATTTTAGTTTTTGCCCAAGGTTTCCTTCATCTTGCCATCCATCATACGAGCTCAAACACATTTTCAAGTTGTTGCTCAAGGACAAAACTGTTATGATGGCTTAGTGGTGGTATTAACCCCACAGTGGAACACCTTCTGAGTTCCCATTAACCTCCTCAACAGAACCGCCCAACTCATTTTCACAGCTCCACATTAGCAATCATTTATATTCACAATGTGTGTTTTCGCAGCCTCCAGTTTATTTCCCAGCACACCGAAAGCATGTTTTTTTATCGACCGAACGGATAATAGTATCAACTGTTGTTATTGTTACACACACGCTGACTAGAAAAGGAAATCACATTCTTTGGGCGTTATTTAGAGCTGCTGTGTGGTGGAAATGCTGCAATGATGAGGAGCCGGCAGGGTTATTAGTCAGAATTAAGCGACATACAAACAATAACATGTACAATTCCAGTTTCATGAAACTAGTAAAAAAGTGTCAGACATTGAAATGAGTGCTTTTCAGTAGTTTAAAGCAGTTTGTGCTTGTGAGGTTTTCAGTATGTAAGGGAGAGGTAATGTTCTTCTATGTTAGCAAAAGCTAAAAAATGAATTCAGCTGTGTCTCTCCTCAGAAATTAGCCTCCTGTGGGAAGTGATGCGGCTGGAATTAGCTTTTGATAAGACTAATGCCGCAGTATGGAGTCGCTAACAGAGACAGACGCTTTAAACTTCATTGTTTTTTAGAGAGACTTTGTTCTTCCACGCTGAATTTACCTGAACAGAGATGAGGTACTTGTCAAGGTTTTAGTGCAAAGCCTTACAATTACAGCCGCTAATTAGAGAGGAAATGTGGCTTAGGTCTTGATGTAGGTGTTCATGCACTTCCTCACTCCCTTTTTTGAACAGACTCTGTGTTTTTAAGCAGGGTTTAAACAACAATTTTCTGAAAATACTCACAGAGCTTGCTTTAAGCCTCGTGATTCGTTATAAAGCCGTGGTATTGATTTTACTATAGTGGAATTAAACTCCTGATTTAATCTACTGTATTTCTCAGCTTGATCGTGGTCACCTCTATGGAAATGTCCTGATATTTTTGGAGTGTCAATAACCCCAAAAATGGTGTGAGCTTTTGTCCGCTGTGGGGTTGTTGCAGACTTATAGAAAATATTTTTTTTTATTTTGAAACAATTAACATTCAAATTAGCTGCCCCGTGTTATCAATTCTAAATTCTGTCACGGCTAAGAAAAAAGGTTTTGTTGTGACATTAAAAACAAATGCATTCAACCTGTCAGTTTCACCTCTTCTCACTAATCCTTGAATTATAGGTTTTCTCTTGGCCCTAACACAAAACATGCAGCCTGCAATATGTGTGAGGTCACATTGGCACCACCTCCAGCTACCAGCCTCTGAGGAGTCTTGAAGAGGCTGAAATGATAACATGCTGATCCCAGGTTTATTTATGTTTCTATTTCCACTCTTCTTATCATTATCCCTCATCTTTGGAAGGATCGTGGTCTTTCTTCGTCTTGGTGCAGTCAGCAGATTTTGAGGAACTACCGTAAAAGCCCAACCCCACTATATTTCCACCTGGTCTGGAAAATACTTTTTAATCAGTTATGAGCAAAAGGTTTATGAAAATGAAATGTTAAGCTGTATTTGTGAGTGTATGAAAAGCGCTGTTCTAGTTCTAGACCAGGGGTTACACAGTCATGTGATAGAAATGTGTCTCAATTAAAATTTGTCCTGGAATTATGTACTGCAGCCAATGATTATCAACTTTGCCCAAGCTTGCATGCAAAAAACGTAATTAAAGGAATTGGATAAGATGTCAATAGTTAAGTCGTTTAAACCGGATACAATCCTTTAGTCCCATGCATCATAAGATGTTAAATCATAAATGGGGATGTGGATTGTGTTGCTTAGCTTTAATGGATTCAGCATAGTGTTCATCCACTGAAATAGATTAATTAAATCCCAGTTTCGCCAAACAAATCATTTAAAGCAGATGGTGTTTTGTGTCTCGTGTTTATGTTTAAAGATTTTTAGCTCCCAAGTCTGAATGTTTCTGCAGTTCTTGACAAACAAGCATTGGATTTACAGAGTCAAGTGCAGCTGTTCAAAAATGGAAATAAGGTAACCTCAAGAGACATGTCAAGAATAATCAAAGCGTGAGCAGAAGCCAAAGCTGCCTGTAGGTTCTGTCAAGATAGAGGCCACAAGTCAAGAACAATCAGTGTATTCACATTTACCAGGGCTACCTGTCAATAGAGATCTCATGTCCTTCGTTTTTGGAGTAATCCCCTTAAATAAACTTTAGATCTAAATACATCTTCATGTATGGACATTTGAATTTCACAACTGATTTCTTTTTATGTTCTTGACGGTGTCAGACACAATGTCACACAGTGCCGCATAAATAAGGGGCTGTCAAAGCACATCTCACTTATTCAGTTAATTGCATTTTTGTTTTTTAGATGGTGCCAAATCACCATAATTTCATATCAAGGCAAGTCAAAGATGCAGTCCAAGTCAGTTAGAATCTAAGTGATTCTAATAAAATAATAATCAAATTCAATCAAATTAATTACATTCTGAATTAATTAAAAAAACTGTTCCCTGGTCAAGGAAATGAACAATAAATCTTCACTTCTCTCCACACCGTGAGCATGCACAAAGAGTCTGGAAAAAAAGCCCTTTAAAATGAAAATCTTTAAATCTCAGTACAGTTCTAGGACATTTCAGTTTAATCTGAAAGGTTTTCTAAATAATTGTTTCTGAACAAGGAAAGGTTAAAAATTCATCTTAAAAGTAGAGGGAGTAACTGCTTCCCGAACCCAAAGTGGATTCTGGGTCCTCAGAATGGAGAATGGAAAAACAGAGTTTTTCAGTAGAAAAATGTTGATCCAAAACTGACCATTTTTTCCATGTAAGAAGATGCATTTTGGTCCTTTTTAGACACATTTATCATTTTAAACCTTAAACCAAAAGAAATCCAAATCTTTAATGGAAGTTCTTTGAGCTTTTTAACACTCAGCTGTGTTTTTTTCCAGAATGTGTCTTGGAACATTACTGTAAATGTCCTATTTCACCAGGTGTCTCTAACCTCTGCTGTCAGGAAGCCAAGCGCTCTCAACCTTGGGTCAGAAAATAATGCAGTAAGCAGTAGCGACGATGGTCCTGCTCGTAGCCTGCAATGACAGATGAGCCTGTCAAAAAGGGCAAGTCCAATGATCCGGGCTACATGTCTTGATTCAAGGAGGCATGATTTCCTGTGTTTTTTAAAGCATCATAAAATCTGAGTTTGAAAAGATTGAGCAGATGAATATTTTCTTCTATTTTTGTTCCCTTAGTTATTGCTGTATTACCACCTGCAGAGTGGAAAACAGTGCCATAACTCTGTAATCTTTAGCCAGGCAAAAGACATTGTTGTGTCCCACTGAAACAGCAGCTAAGAGCCCAATTTTGAATTCCTCCTCCAGCTTTCTTATTATTGGACAATATTGAGAATATTAGTATATTAGATCATGATTAATTTGGAATTTAATAGAAATACAGCAGATAGAAGATTGTAATGCTCATGTTATGTTTGTAAAGAAAACCTTATTTTAAATATATTGAGAGGAACTAGAAACTTGTCTAATTTTCTTTTGCTGCATAAAATGTGACATCATTTGAATCCCTAATGCTTTGAAAGTAATGAAGAGATTACTCTCTCTATACAGATATCATTATGTTTCCAGAACTCTCTGGATAAGAAAGAAATAGCCTTTTTTATACTTGTTTTTGTGCTGCTGTGTGACTCAACAAAGGCAGATTAGAAATGCTCAGACCAAATGAAATGTCTGCTTCGCTTTTATCTCGTCATTTCTGTTGATTGTGTCTATCCATTCTTGCAGACGTGAAAGCCACTCACAGCAGTTTGTCCCCACAAAATCTCACACAATGATCTTCAAATTCAGGTTTACGCAACGTCTGTGTTAACATGACCATGTTGCGTAATTGTGATCATGTTCAAATGCACAGTCATTGTGTCTGAAAAGTAACTGATAAAATCCAAATGCAAATTCTTCACTTTCTTCAAAACGCAGCCATTGTGCTGATGGGGATTAAAAAAAAAAAACTCCACTTTCCATCAGTGGATGCTTAAAAAGATCTTCATAGTGGTTATCCAATCAGTGTGGTGTTTTACTGTGCAGCCGGCAGCCCACTGTGGCCCCGCCATGAATCCTGACGTTAAACTCATTACAGGCTCCAGTGTTAAATCGTACGACTTCTATGGGGAATATCACCTCCTCCAAAATATCACTCCTATCTCACTCTTTAATGGACTGCCTTCTCTTCGAGCCTTCCCAATCATCGGCTTGCAGAGCCTTACATCATCACAGGCCTGGCCTTATGCAACAAAGAAAACACATTATTCAAAATGACATATGGCTTCAGTAGTTTTCATACATTTTAAAACAGGCTATTTGTTTTTAAAGAGATATTAATTATTGATTTTTTTTTCGGTTGGCTTTTCTTGTGCGGTTTACGGTTTAAAGCACCCCTACCCGCTAAGCCCTGTCAACACACTCATATGTGCTCTAAGTCTACACAGTCTCACAAGGCTCTGCAATGAATTTCCTTCTGTCATACACACTCACACACAGAGAAATGGATTGGTGGTAACTTGGGACTCGGTGTCTTTCCCAAGGACGCTTCAGAGTGTGGAATCAGCTAATTGAACCACCGATCTCCAACTGGGCTTGGTTCTGAGCTACACCAGTAAAGGTGACAAGTTATAACCTCTCGACAATGATTCAATTAGCTGTTTGTCAAAGTAATTACATGGCTGTGAGTGTGATGAGGAGGAAGAAGTCCAAGGGGTCTGTAAAAATCTAGGGAGGAAGGTCGGGTGTCAACTGGAAATTGGAAATGATGTTTATTCATTTTAAAACACGGCCGTGGTTCCTTACTCGCCTCGTATTGGACGTCCAACAGTCACGGACCTAATTGTTCTAATTGGCTTCGTTGGCTACACCCTTGAAGATGTACATCATTTACTGTTTCACAGGTCACTGCTCCTGTTGCCTGTGGTATCTTGCTGCAGGGTGTTAATGATAAACCAAGAACTGAGACCGAGACTGATCTGTACTGTCGTCAGTCTCCATCAAACCGGTTTAACACAACTGTAATTCCCCTCTGCCTTCACCACATTTATACGTTTTTCTCTTCTCACCCTCTACTGGCGATGCTTCCCTGACCTTCACCTTGGACTAAACGGGAGTGTTTCAACAGACGTCGCCTCTAAATCTATCCACCCAAATTCTATACCTGCTTTATTCAATTCAGGGTGGGGGGAAGGGGGACTGGAGCCCAGGTTCGTCTCAGTCCTTGACTCTAAATGTTACTCTGTCTAAGCTAGGAGAGATTGGCCGTTGGATATAACAGCTGTGCACACACTGAAGGCCTTTGTCTTGAATTTTGTTTGGGGGGGACATGGGTTTTAGGGGATAGAGCGGTTGTCCTTCAACCTGAAATTGAGAAATTGAATCCCCTGTCCTTTGTATTTGAGTGTCTTTACGCAAGGCACTGTACTGTACATTGACCCTGACATACATCCATAAAAAATAAGTGTGTGTGACTCTGAGTGTGTCTGTAAATTGGTACCAAACTGTGTAGAACAAGGTTAAAATACAACTGCTTCTATCAAATTCACACCGTCGTATGGATGCATTTCAGTTGATTTGATGAACTCTCCTTTCATCACCGTATCAAGAGGTACTTCCATGTGAACCAATCAGTCCAACACATCATATTCAACATATTCAGCTGTTTGGTTGAATGAAACTCATGTGTAAGAAGAGCAGGCAGGCTGGAATGAGAGGGGAACATTTTTTTTTCCTGCCTTCAGGAATACATGCTTATTATTTTCGGCTACTATAATGACTCTTATGATCTATCCATTTAGTTGAGGGACAGTCGATCACAGGGTGAGACGAATAAGATCAATTTAGAGGTGCCATTTAGCCTAGCAGTGTACCTGGAGAGACATGTACATGGAGAGAACATGCAAACTCAGCAGAAAATGCTTCCCTTACCAGAATTCAAACCAGGAACTAACGATGATCTCCAATCCACCAGCGCTAAGAATTCTGGTCAGAAATATGATCCTGATCTTGGGTGGGTGGAATTTAACGATTAGTTTGTTCTAGCTTTAGCCATATTTAGTACATTTAAAGTTAACTCATGGATGGGAGCCTAGCTAATGGAGGAAAGTCATCCATGGAAAGTCTGACATAAATTGAACACCATGATTAGAGGGACAGATGTTTTCTTTAAAAAGGATGTTCTACCAAACAGGGGTAAATTCAACCCTAGCCGTATTTTTCTTCTACAATACTCAATGCGACTTCAAAGCTGAACAGGCAATTGAAACAGATGTTAACATCTGGGATACACTACATATGATTTTCTGCTTTAACACCGAGCATCCCTCACTTTCAGTGCATTAGAGCCTTTCTGGCTCACTGAATTCAAGCCAATAAAATGGGTATTTTGCTCTCTGACTAAATTATTTACTTTTTTTTTCATTCAGGGACTCACCAAAGACATTCTAAGTTACAAATTGAATTCAGAATCACAGTTTGCTCTCCTTTCTTTTGTTGTGACCTTGTGAGTCTCATCAGTAATCAAAACACAGACAAGATTAAAAAGCTTAAGTTTTCGTCAGAAAAAGGTATTTGAAGATGTTCATCATACTTCAATGACACTTTCTATGGATTCTAAACACACGAACGAGTTCATTTTAATGGAATGTCGATAGAACAATCTGATTATTCAGAGCAGAGTTTGATTGGGAATAGCTTCACATTTTCGAACATTTTGGATTAAGATGCTCCCTTTTGCACCTCATTTGCTTGGCAGAATTAGATTTCCAACACAGTAGACTTAATTTTCTTTTGTACACATGCGTTTTCCTTTAACAAATACTAAATCCTCGGTCATCCCAACACGCCCAAAGCTGAAATATTTGTGCCACCACATTTCTGAGACCGAAAAACCCTGTGGAATCAGATCAAGATGTTTATAAAAACCTATCACAACAGTCCAGTGACTGTCGCGGAGAGAATTGTCACAATAGGTCGTCACCTCACAGGATCAACTATTGCAATTCCCAGCTGGAGTCTGGCGGGCCCTCAAAGGGGTCAGGGCCAGCAGGCATTGGACATAAACTGCTCAATCAGATTTAGTGAAATGCCACACAGGGAACAAAGGCAAATGAAAGACCGGCGTTGCTCTCTGATGTTGCAGTTCAGGTAAAGGACAGAAATCAGTGTGAAAGCTGCATTTACTGCCCTCCCGGTGCATGAACCATGCTAACCTTCGGCAGGGCTGTAGCTAATGGAAAGGCTGTTTTGTTTATGTTCTTTCTTTTTTTAAAACTCCACAGCAACATTTTTCTGAGGCATGTTTGTAAGTGTGAGTGTTTGTGAGGGAAGCCTTTAGAGATTTTAAGTAACTGTCTGACTTATCTAATCTGAATTAAATGAGTTCAAATAACAGTTAAGTTCCTATGCAGTAAACATCCCTCTAACTCTTCTCTTTACAAAAAAAGAGCCTTTTCAAGGCAGAATTTTTAGTATTCTCCATAATAATCTGTTATGTTAATCAAGAAACTAAATCTCTAATTGCTTTTCTGTTATGTATGATGAAATTCAGAGATATTGTAACGACAGCATTAAATAACAATTGTTTTTTTTGCTACACATCAAATTAGACCTTGACCAAAGCTTTTTATTGTTCTGCTCTCAGAGATGCTGCAGATCTCAGTACAATGGACAAAAAAAAACAGACAACACATGAACAATGTAGCTCATAGCTTCCAGTGTTGCTGGGAGACAGCAGCATCCTCGTTTTCATCAGCGTACACTATGAGATGACATTTTATCGAACAGGGTGGTCACTGTCTCTACATTTTTCTTCAAATACACACATTAAAACCCCCCCGAAATAATTCTTGGACTTTTTTGTTGTTGTGAGTATTGGCTGTTCTACAGCTCTTGTAAAAGATCATTTCTTATTGACTGTCAGTAAAAAATATTGTCAACTTCCATTTTGGCCTCTAATTTCCCTTTAATTGTTCATCTGTTCGTCACCCCTTTTGTGCTCTGCTGATCTTCTTGGCACTAGAAAAATATCATTATGCAGACAGAAACTTGGCAGACATGTGAACCGCATAGACGTGCTGAAACCATAGAGAAGTACATTCAGATAATAGAGTGGGGGTCTTTCAACTCTCGTTGCACAAGCACACTCTGTAAAGGCAATCATGTAAATTAGTCCAAGTAAGTTCCTCCTATTCACATAAAAGTGTCACATATCAGATAATTAAGAGCGCTTTCACGCATAACACAATTCAGCTTGCAGGATGGTATCCTGGATAGGAAGTTTGGCAGCAGAACCAAAACAATTCACTCTATCAACACAATCTTAGGGGCAACCCTTGAAAGCATGAAAACTTAATTTACCTCATGCTTACTTTATGCTGACTTTATGCTTCACCACATTAAATGCAGGCTGAAAAAGTAGTTATATTTTAGGAACGTACTGGGTGTAAATTTGGAGTTCAGTGTCTTGCCAAAGGAAAATCAGTAATTTTCCGTCTGAAAGAGCCACCGAGCCAAAAATCTGCCGCGGAGTCTTTATACCCAAAATAATTATATAAATAAATAAATAAAATAATAAAATATCAAATAAAAAGGTGATTTTTGTTGTGTACGTCCCCTCATTTACTGTGGGTTAGGGGAAGTGTGCCAGGTTGCAGATATTTAATGAATAAAAAAAAGAACTCAGGCTGAGCCGAAATCAGGAAAAGCTGACTGAGATGACTCATTTGTGGTTAAGAGGATGGGAAAGAGGGGTCAACAAACACCATGGCAGGAAACTTGGACGCCTGCTGATATGTAAATGAACTTGGAGAGTAAACGTCAGCATTAGGAAAGAGGCTCGGTGCATCATGGGAAGTCCTCAGCAGTCTGTTCGCATTGTGTGAAGGTGCACTTGAAATAATCATAATGTTTTCATTCTTTATTCAATAAATGAGTGCAGTATTGACTAAAGGCACATCATGCTTTTTCATCTATGTTTCAGTCCAATGTTCATTGCACTTATTCATAATAATGTAGCTTGGTATTTTCTGAGTCTTTTATTTTTTCTATTCACTCGATATTTAAATGTCACTTTGCAGACAGTACCACTTTCCAGGTCACTCGCGAGGGTTTTTAAATCAACCGCATCCTGTTAAATGCAACTGTGTTTATCTGAAAAGGTCTACGCTTTCTTTCTCGGCTGATATTTGACTTGTAAACACTTTTATTCTGATGACACACAACAAGTTGAGATGGAAGCTCAGGCCTTGTTGGACAGGCCCTCAGGCCTCAGTGAATTATTGTTTTGATTTGGCTACGAGATCTGAAACATCTCTGGGCGTCTTCTCTGTTTCAAACCCCCTGATGTGGATCAAGCAAAGTCAAACTTTGAGAATCTGTCTGCAGAGTCAGTTATCCATGGATGTAGCCCAGGGGCAAGCTTCATTCCTTTTCGGCTCTGTAGTTGGTACATAAAAAATAATCTCTGTTTCTCTTACTTTTACCCCCCTCACCACCCCTTTCATCTGTCTTTTATTTGCCTTAATGGCTCCTTCTCTTGGTCGAGTCGTGGGGGTTTTCTCAGCCAAATACTATGTGTAAGTTATTTTGTAGTGCCCTTGCTTTTTTTTTTTTTATTGCTCCAAGGGTGAAATTCACAGAATCTCTGTGTCTGATGGTGTGATCTGTAACTTCATATTTCATCTGTGTCTCCACTCCGGCACACTATTTATTGTAAAAGGGATGTATAAAGAGAGAGAGAAGAAAAGGCGACTTGGTCCTGTCATACCTAATCATGCTTTAAATATCCACACCTCTCACACACATTCTTTTTCATCTTTCTTTGCTCTACTTGTTTTTTTTTTTTTTCCATGGCTTCCTCACATCTCTCTGTTTTCATTGCCTAGAGAGGAGATGGGAAATTCATGACTGAGATCTGGAGGGGTTGGATGATGCTAGACAAGAATAGTCTCCTGAGTTCCTGCTGAAACCCGTCTCTCTTTGAAGAACAAGTTATACAATGTCAGTGTCCTCAATAATCTCGCCTTCGCAACTTGTTCGTCGGGAGAAAGAATCTCATTTTCAGCGTTTGGAAACGACGCAGCGTTGTGCCTCTGCAGTGCAACGTTCTGCTAAATTACCTGGACTTACCGGAAGCATCTGTTTGACCTGAGAGGGAAATATGATCTGCTTTGTGATGTGTTGTTCGTGACCCGCTGTGTCTCTTTCTCCCGCCTTTGTCTCTCTGCTGAGTGTGTCCTCAGTTGTGGAGAGGTCACCGGAGTCTTTCTGCTTTAAATTTAATGTTGCGCGTGTCCAACAAGGCTCTCAAATAGTCCCTGTGGCATTCAGAGGCTTGAGAAGGTGAAAAGTAGTTCCCCTGGCTAACAGCGAGGGGTACTGTTGCTCCAAGACGACTTAATTAGTTTTTTTCCCCTCACTTGTGTTCTGAATATTCCTGTAATAATATTACATAAAAACAGAACAATCATTCTGGGTGATGGCTTTCACGATACTGTAGAAAGTTAAATTTCCCACTTGTTTTGTGAACGGCACATTGGTGTGGAAAGGACTCTGAAAAAGAAAAGTCCAAGTTGTGTTTTAAAGTTAAAAAAGGAAAGTTTTTGTTCGTCCCCCTGCAGGAGTTCACAAAATAATGAAGTGAAAACACGGTGGGCAGCTCAGGTCACAAAGGTAGAGCGTGTTGTCCTTGCAATGTTGTCAGGGGTGTAGTTAGACCCACAGATGGTAAATATTTAATGTGTCTGTGTCCTGTTTTACTGTTCCCAGTGGGGAGGGACTGTGCCATAACTATGTAATAGCTCTGTAACCCTTCAGGCCCTCAAAAGAGCTTTTGCTCCAGTTAAAGGTTTGCAGACTTGTGCCTGGAGGGAATGAGGATTTTTTGGCCCGTCTTTTGAGGAATCTTTGTCCTTTATACATCATCAGCCACTGTATTGTCTATTGGAAAGAATAGAGCTTAACAATGAGACATCAAACACTTTTTGGTAAACAATCTGCAAAAATGACATTTTCCCACAGACATCTATATTCTGTAGAAAACTGACCCAACTGTCTCTTGTTATTTTCCATCCAGTGCAGATCAGTCGCAGATTTATAGATATAAATGAAGTCCCATTTTAGATTTGATAGAAAATTAGGGAATATCAAGGGTTTCAAGTCTCCCAGAAAATGTGTCGCTTTCAATACCCAAAGGGATTCAGTATTTTTTATTTTTTTACATCCAAGATGATTTGATCTGTCAGAGGACGTCTTCTGTTTTTGTTTTGTTTCACCTACACCAGCCAAATACAAGGTATTGCCTTAGCACAACATGTTTATTAGAAACAGCCTTGAGCATTGCTCGAGGACAAGAAGAATGAGACAGGCTTTCAGAAATATTACACCTGACATTTCATCCCAGGCCAAAGGCCATGCGAGTTCAATGTTTGCCAATAGTTCTGAATGAAAATAAAAGAGTAAAAATGTTTCTGGAAAGGGGAGCCAGTCAGACTTTGATGCTGCCCTGGATTCAACTTTTCATAGAATAGGAGTCATACCATGTGATGTCTGACAGAACATTATTGTTTCCATCTTACAGAGTACCAACACATGGTTGTGTCTTGCTGGTCGGCAAATGATTCTTTTGACCTCATGGTTTTGTTTTTTTTGGTTAAAAAAACCCCCCACAGAGCCTGGCATCCATGATGATGAGGATGGATGAGAAAGCAACTGTAGAAGTTTGAAGGTCAAAATTTGAAGAAGTCTGACATTTATCTTCTAGTACTGTATTTGTCCCTCCCATAGTGCACAGTCATGATGTTTTAGAGTTAGCCAATACTGGCATGTTAATACTGTCCAATAATGTAGTGTACATATATTTTAAACAAGGTATTTAGCATTGTTTAGATTTCGGTGTCACATGCTGCATCTGGAAAAACTCATAAATACTTTGACTCTCTGGCCTTTAAACCAGAAAAACGGTCTAACTGATTTCCAAATAATTTATTTTCTCCTACAAAAAGATATCATTATCTCATAACAGCCAGTTTCATCTATTAAAATACATTTCACATCTTAATTAGAAAATGGGCCACATGTCAACAATGCCTGCACATTCTCCAAGGCTATAGAGTGTAGTTGTTTTGTTCATTGTACTTTAGCTTTGGGGCTGATTTATTAATCATTTATTTATCTACTGCTGCAACTTCAGGGCCTCAGGGTCGATTGAACCCATCTTGCAGAGGGCAGCCTCTCATTACTGTTTCCTGAAACAGTTCCTTCTGCCTGTTACCCATCAAGTCCTCAGTGTCAAGGCTGACCTGTTTTCGATGAGCGTTCCAGTGAGCCTCGCCTGTTCCTGAAACCCAGAGACAAAGACTAATTAAACCCAACTGCCTTGTGCTTTTCACCTGCTTCAGAAAGATCAGTCTGGGTAAATAGCTTTTTTCTTCTTTTTTTTTTCTTTTGTTCTTTTCTCTTCTCAAATCCCGGTAGAGGACATCTTTTGAGTGACACGAGGGAAAAACAGCAGTAGAGAGAACTATTGAAATGGCACTACTTTACAGACAATAACAAGTCTGTCAGCCGAATTGTGCTTCTGGAAGAGAGCTCTGTTACAGACATGAAATGAAAGCATCCACGTAAGGAAGGGTTATGGGAGACTAGTTGTCATGTGTTATACCTTTCCTTTAAAGACATGCCTGTGATATGAACTTCAAAAAGCATAATAAATCTCAGTAAAAACCAAATACCGTGTGTGACAACTCTGTTTAAGGGTTATAGGAAAATCTTATAAGTGGCAAGATACTGTGACAGCTGTTAAAAATATCTTTTCCTTTTTTTTTTGACAGACAGAAAAATTAGGTTTCAAGCATCAGTGGGGAACAATCAGAGTCAATATCACTCCATAAAAGGACCAGAGAGACCTTGGTGGGGACACTGTGGATATATGTGGCACGTTTCTGCATCCTATCCTCCCGTGCACTGATTTGATTTATAGCCCACGTCTGGCCAGTGTCCAGTCAGACCTAATAGAATCACAAAAGGTCGACTAGAGAATCATCGGGGTACCCAGGCATTTGAAGCATTTGTATCTGGGGATGATAGGACAGTGACTGCTCCCGGATGTGACAAGATAGATAAAGGGTACAAATGGCTCCATCATAGAGGAAAACTTATTTATGCAGAGAAAGAGTGTAGGAGACGGGCAGCGGTGAAGTAGGCGGCGAAGAAGGCCAATGACAGAAAGAGGATATGAAAGGAAAGGAGAGGAGCAGAAGTGGGAGAAATAGATGTGTAATAGAGATGAAGGGCAATGTAAGGGGACAAGAAGAAATAGATATCACTGGAGAGGAGAGATTGTTCTGTCTTTTTGGACCTGGGGTGTTGCTGCACACAGAGCCTTACCGGGGCAGAGGGGCCCCCTCCCATTGCTCCAATCAGATCTTTTCACTGTGATGGGGCTCTATGAGAGCGATAAGCCAAACTCTTCCTGCTGCTAGAGCTAAAACTGAGAAAAAAAAAGCAGGAAGATAGACCAGGGCCTAGCTTCCATTATCTTTTAATAAAAATTATTTTGTCTTCAATAGAAAAAGAACAGATTCCACACATGTTATGAGCACTGAAACCTTTGCTTTCCTAAATAAAAACTCATTAGAAATTGGGTCTCTCTCACTAATGATGTGTGTAGCCTTTGTTACAACACAACATGGCAATTTAGTCTGTTGGTAATATCTATAGCTTATCAACACTGTTTGTGGAAGACGTTATCTGTACGATGGTCATGCCTCATTAACTAATATGATGAGCTGTGGTTGCTTAAAATATCTTGTTTAAGCAATTTCTTTTTGTTTTTTGTGGGTGTTGTTTGCCTCCTCCATGTTCATCCCTAAGTACAGACATACATGCCTTTACTCCCCGAAAGGTGGATGTTCACATGCCAGCTTGCCCAGCTGACCAGTCAGGTCAGAGCAGGATGCAGTTGCCACCGTGCTTCATTTTGCTCTGTCCCATACTGAGCTGTGCATGGGAGCAGCTGCTGTTTGGAAACCTCATCCCCACATTTAGTACAATGATGCCTGACCAAACGCAGAAAACTGGGAATAGCCCGCTCCATCTGTTAAGGAATGACCACTCCTAGAGTGCGAAAGTAGGACCCGGAATTTCGTTGGTTGCCCAGCACTCCTCGGAGCTGTGTGCTGAGATCTCCATTCCACCACCCCACGCACAACGACGTCACTGCCCGCTCCAATAACAGCTGATCACATTTGCTGACCGCACGACTGCGATGGCTTCATCTCATCAAGAAGGCACTCCAAAGGCCGGACATCCCATAAGCACTCTTGCACGAACACTGCCGGTACCTGTGGCTCCAGAAAAGGGTGCGTGGAGTTATTGTCACCGTTTGAGCTTCTTGAGCCGCAGAATAGGAGACAGGAAAGCACCCCGGAGGATTGTTGCTATAGCCCAGAAGGTTTACGGCTGCCCTCTCACCTCACTGGAGGATCAGTACCGTCCCCGCAGTGTCACATAAGATCAAAACATTCTCAGGGAGCTTTTGCCCTTAAGCAGGTGTTTCAGGACAGTGAGAGAGAGAGAGAAAAAAAAACAGGTTAAAGGATAGTTTTATGCAGCTGTATGAAACAATGTATTATTTCACTGCAATATCAACATCATCTACTGCAATATGTGCTTGAATGTTTTAGGTTTTAGGACAAGAGACTTTTCACCATAGTCTTCATTTGAATTTAATTGTATTTATTTACAAGCACAATACGTATATTCTGATTCTAATTCTTTTAATTTATCCAAATAGTCATTTCCAGATAGCCTTGGAGTTTAAGGCTGAAGTTGTTACCAAAGGTTGTTGTCGGGTCATGTCATGCCCCGCCTCACTTCATCAATGATTCTGAACCAGAGGACAACAGATTTTAATCTAGTTAAACGTGAAGAGTGAACTCTGATTACCCTAATGAAAGGAGGCCGTCCTCACCCTGAAGTTTTCATGCTTTGTTCTGTTGCTGATCACAAATTGCATCTGTCTCTTTCTAAGATGTCCCGGATGAGTTTCAAGCTGCGTGCCATGTGCTGATACATGGGAGTGCTGAGTACATGTCTAGTCTTTCATAAATAATGTGCACACTGCTGCAAACAGTGTGCAGGGCTGTGCAGACTGTGTGAATAAGCTCTCTTCTTCATCTTGTGTTGAAATGGTTCTTTCCCCAGTCAACGGTATCTCTCATTTCCAGCTCATTAAAACAGATAATCAATTCGGAATTGCTACCCGCATCAAAAAGGGTGTAGCAGCACAGACGTGCCTCACTGTGAGCAGGCGTTTTGTGAAAGAAGACTGAAAAAGATGTGTGCAGCGAGATCATGCAGATGGAGGCAGTCAGGAAGCAATGAAACCTGGAAAAGGGAGAAATGTGTGTGAAATAAAAATAAAAAGACAAAAAAACAGGCTGAAATAAAACAATTGGAATTAAACTGGGAACACCAGAGGCAGTAAACTTTTTCAAATGCTATAAACAAAGGAAAGAGGAGAATACACTTAACACAGTAAAAATAATTGATTTTACAAACGTAGGCAAACTAAAGGTAGAGAACAAAACTAAACAGCCTGGACATAATAAACATCTAATTACATAATCATACGCACAACCCCATATCCGGAAAAGGTCAAACACTGTGTAAAATACAAATAATAACTCTAATTCAAGGCTCATATACTGATAGTAGTAATGTCAAACAAGTTGGGCTAAAGACAACTAAAGGCAATACTAATTTTGTGATATTAAAACATGTTGCCTGTCTTATACCCAGGTATAGAAAGAGCACCCTCAGAGTCCCTTAGAATTAAAGGAGGTAAATATGGGCAGAAGTTAACCTTCAAGTAGATTTTGAGATACACAAGCTCTTCCATCTATTTCCCAAAGAGCTATTCTTGAACAAATTTGCGAATAACAGGGAGAATTGCTCAAATGAGCTGAACAGCGGGGCAGGATCCCTTTTTGCCGGCTAGTTCGGAAATTTAAGTGTTTGTGTCCTCTTCCTGATGGAAATGAGTACAAAAACCAGTCGGACCAAGTCTGAGAAATGATGTTTGTTTCCAGGACGGCAGCACAACAAGACAGCCAGACACACCTTTCTCTTAATCTGACAAAGATAAGAGCTACTTAAGGAGCACAGAGGATCCTGGAGGAGGGAGGGCTGGCTTGTGGACACACATCAGAGAGGGAAGCACACACTCACAGTAAGGGCAGAAACAAGAAGGGGGGAGAAAGTTAGAGGGATTGAAAAGGAACAGAAGCAAACAGGTATGACAGTCCTTCAGTAGACCTGGATTAGGGACTGTGCCGATATCCTGCTCACGCCTGGAAAGCCTCATCTGTTATCCGGCAGCATGTCTCAGAGGAAAAGGAGTTTCACATTTGGAGCTTATGGGGGGTAAGAAAATAAAGGGTTAATCTGCCTGAGTTTTCATTGTTTTCGCCTTGTTCTACGATGATTATTGTCTGACAACAACAGGTCACTGGCAGTGGGCGCTGGATCGTCCTCATTTACAGCTGGAAAGCCTTTGGAAATGATGAATTAATGAGATCAGTTTATTAAGGGGAAAAGCACTAAGAGTGGTGGCAGAGATTGTTTGCATTGCTAATCAGCAGGAGAGTGAATTGGTAGCTATGTTGACCTGTTCAAATATCTGAAGACCTCACAGAAATCTCTCTCACGGCATATTTGTGTGCGTATGATAATGAGCTGTGTGAGTTGTTTTGTGATAAACTGAATTTTGTGCTACTGAATTAAACTTTTCAGTTTGAGAGAAGACTTTTTATTCCCCCTGTCTTTGTAACAGTCCTGAATTTGTTCAATTGAAGAGTGTTAGTATGGGATACTTTGATTTATGAGGCCCATCAGAATTCATGAAATAGTGAAGGTACTTTGACCGTTGTAGGTTACCACTACTGAGTTCTGCCAAGGCTGCCTCGAGAACACTCATGAGGCTCAATTTGGCACTTCTGGAGCAGAATTCAGGTTGAAAGTGAGCTTAAGTGCACAGGCTGACAGAGCCAACCTTGGAAAAATGAAAATCACCCAGCACCAGGATGTGCTTTAACACTCCAATAATACAAAATCAAGAGTACTCTAAAAAATGCACTCCTCACGATGATTTTAACCGCATCCTATAAACTAGGTGTGGTAGCTCCGTTTTTTCATGAATCTATTTGATTCCTTAAATGCTACTGAGATGTTTTTGCCTCTCCCCAAAACCTTCTGCAAACGTGGGTCAAATAAAATTAAAAGTGTATTGCTTTTTACTGGAGGTAGATTTATCTTTGCCTTACACTACTTGTATAACTTGTGTATGATAATGCCTACTGTTAAGTAGATGGAAACACCTTAAAACAACGTTGCCATGAATTTTCACCACAACACAGTCACCAGCATGGACCTTCTTTTGAACGTTTACAACGTAAATGTATCAAATTACAACAAAACATCACCTTCATGGTGACTTTAGAGCAGAGATCTCGAACTCACAAACTTCCATGTCTGCTGTCATGCAAGTTTTAGATGTAATATATTTATATATGCATGTGTACATACAGTACATATACAAATATTATGATATTTATGTTTTTCAACAATCACGGTTTAAACTGATTTGATTTACACTCACACTGTCTGAAGCTTTTTGGAAACAGGATTATAGGTTTTTTATTAGTTAAATCCAAAGTGAAACCATGATTCAATTCAACACTTTTTCCCAAAATGGATTGGTTGAGCAGCACGTGTTTTGCACGCAAACAGCAGACATTTAATATTCATTTAATTTTCTTCAAACGCTCACAGCCATCTAAAATTCATCCATGACATGGCTGCTCTTTTAATATATAAACCAGCATTACCTCTGATTTACTTAAAGCAAGCAGCCTTTAATTACTATGTTTGTCTCAGAATAAGAAACAAGCTTTTCACCTCTCTTTTTAATATATGTTGTGAATTTGTTTTCACTGCAATATTCAAGAAAATATGTCCCTATTTTTGAAGGCCTTACCGAAATTATTTCCTCAGGGAAAATCAGTGCATAATGAACAACAGGCAGAGTACTCTCAAATTGAAATGGATGGAGTCCAGGCTTGGAACATCATGTAACCATTCTTCATTTGTTTCAGGAACTGTCCTCAAAGACATTATTTTGTAACTGGGTAATTTCCACATGCAATTGAATGGTAATTATACAAAGGTAAAGCTTAGCCGTTTCTCTAAAGAGCTGGTAAGAAACTCAAAATGTGCCTAAAAAAACAATTATTGGAAATTGCATCCTTGGCCAGTTTTAATCTATGGCAAGTCTTTTTTCAGTGGTATGCAAATTAAGAGAGCAAATTATGTGGAGAAGTAAAGAGGATTTAAAAACAATTCTAGAATGGCTTGCTAGCTAAGCACATATGGGTGCTTCATAAGTTTGTGCCTCTTTTTGAAACTATTGTAAAGGCAAACTTTTTGGAGGATGTATAAGTGATTCAGAGAAAGGTGGCAAATTGTATTCTCAGCTTGTGGTTTCACCAGAATGGCTTGTTGTTTTTCTGCTCATAAAAAGTTAAGTCATGTAGAAGATTGCAGGGTTGTGTAAATATCCCACCGACCTATTTGTTACCCTTGCAGGTATTTATCTCCTTGATGATGGCCCTGAGTAGGAGGAGGATGCTATATTGCAACCAGAGTCATTATTTCCCTACTCTTGTGCTGTGGTTTCATTCTATATTCATTTTACTGCTTCCTCTGACAGATTCATTGCTTTTGCTGAGAGACACTCACTCGTTTTCAAGTATTTCTCAAGTACTCAAATACTTCAGCTAAATATTCATGGATGAATAGGAAAAGAAAACATTGGAGATTTAACAGTATTGATGGTTAAACACTTTGTTTCGCTTATTTGGGGGCTGACGTTACAAAGCCATCTGCCTGGTTATGGAGGAAATTGTCAGAGGGTGAGGGTGGGCTTTCTGTTTGGATCAGGGACCATGCAACATAAGGACAATGCAGAAAGCTTGAGTTGGAAGCAAATACAGAGCAGGCAGAGCCACAGGATGCAAATGTCAAAAGGGAAGTCTGCTAAATAAGGCCACAAAGTATTTGTAACAAGGACAGAAATGTTGCCACTCAGATGGAGGTCGACAGTTATTTTAGGTAAGGACGGTTTTAAGAGAGCAAAAGAGCAGATTTGATTGCGGAACTTGTCTGCATTGTGTGAAATTATTTCAATAGCCATACTCTATTTTTAAGTTTCAGAAAGTTGTGATTTTGTGTGTTTCCATCATTCTCAATCTATCTGCTGCAGACAGGGAGTCATATTTGCCGGCATTTTTTGTTTTGTTTCATTTATAGCAAGAGACATTCACGGTGCAACGTATAAATGTCATCTCCTAAACACCTTTGCAGTCATGTAGTGCCTCATCATCACACACAAATTTGTGCTGCTGTGACTCAACATTTACCAAGTTGGTCCCACGTTTGCGCAACACATCGCCAATTTATCTTTTCTTGTCTAAACTGACTAAAGGTTGTGTTCACTGTGTTTAGCCTTTTTTTATGTCACCGTTTTCTTTTAAACACCCTTTTTGATATTGCAGCTCTGATAAAGGAGCTTATCGTGTCTTGGATTTTGTCCGTAGAAGTTAATACCGTTACAACGGTCTTCATAATTTCTGAGTTGTCGCTCTGATTTCAGCCAGTAACACGTTGACATTTGTTTTTGTGATTTCAATGAGTCTTTTTCATCTAATCAACACCACTTCGGACTCCCTTTGAATTAAGTGTACGAACCCAGTGATGTGCCTACTATGGTAGGTCTTATTAATGTCTTTCCCACAGATGTCCTCACAGTAAGCTTTTTCAGTTTTGATTCCATGTGGAGCCATTATGCAAACAGGCTGATTGATACAACCCCCAGAAGCTTATTCACAATCTTTACCAACAACTATGCGGCCTTTTGTTGCATCGAGATTTTGAGTTGGGTGGTCATCTGCATTTCAGATTGAAATATGAATTACATGCTCAGGGGTGTGATCACTTCTATTGTGTTTTTTTCTTTTCGCAGCAGCTTTGCCGTGTCATCGCATTAAGGGGTCGCACTACCACGTTTTCTCCTCCTAACACCTTTTCTTGAGCTCTGACACTTTCCATAGAGATGAAAGAAAGGAGACCCAGGGGCTGCATTGTCACTGGTTGGGGGTGGTGGAGCTGAGCATGTGTAGCGGACTTGATTAGAGTGATGAGGTGCATCTGGTGATGTTTCACCCTGACCTGACACACCTGCTTTCACCACAACTGTGGTGAGGAGGAGAGAGCGGGAAAAAACCTCTGTGGAGATTAAGATTTTGCTGATTAAGATCTCAAAGGAATGACAAAAGAGAGACAGGCAGGACATTATCGGTTGAATCACAGCTGTCAGTGTGGTCTCGTCCGAGTTGATTGACGGCGATCAAACAGCTTAGAAACCGTCAGCAAATTCTGGTTTGAATGATGATGTGCTGTGACTGGTGAATTAAGCTTGTGCCATCAGTTATTCACTGCTAAGGGTCCAGTAATATCGCGTCACCCTACCTTTGAAGCACTTGTTGAGTTAGCAGGTAAACAAGTTGGAGGTAATCTGGTTCTTAAGTACATACACATGAGGGCCATAAATTGGAAGTAAGTTTATATTTAAACATAAGGAAATGTGTAATTAAGACACCCTTAATTATCAAAGGAATCCTGTTTAAGTAGAACAGCTTGGTATTAAGTGTTTTTAACACTTTAGCACAGAATTTAACATAATTTAGAGGTTCTTCTGTCAGAGGGCACTCATTTCAAATTAACTGACAAGTGTTTTCATTTTCTTCACTACGTTGCACAATAGATATAACTGAAGAGCTACAGTATAAAGAAAATAATTAATAGTATTATTGTCATTAATATAATTCTTAAATCAAACCAATGATAAGCTATTGTCATTTATGTCACGTTTTAGCTTAACTGTTATAGACTTGAAACCTCCAAATACATACACGTGTGGATTGTCTCATGGCTGCTAAGCTAGCTTTCTTAAACCCATGTGTCCCTTCATGGGTGGGTGTCCTATTTCTACAATAGATGGAGGTGCAGTTGTTTATACAACAGCTAATATCTCATTCCTGACAGTTAAGATCAAAACAGCATGTTGCATGTGTCAGCAGGGGGGGGGGTTGATCCAAATCGCTGACTGGCAGACTAATATTTCCATTCTCAACAATAGGGAACAAAGACATCAAAAACCAGAACCCTTACCCACAGCTTACCTAGTGTCAGTGTTTTTAAATGAAATACAATATAGTTGTGCAAAGGTGAATGCTGTCTGATAATGAAAGCAGCCACTTAGTGTAAACACTGTAGTGAAATAACATTAAAGAGGAACATGTGTGAAACACTGTAGTCATACTGTTACAATACCTACCCTCACTTTCTCAACCTTTTCTACACTTGTTTGACGACAGACACAAGTGATGACATTATAAAGATAAATGAACACGCTTGAGAACCAAAGACAAAGCAGGATTTTTTTCTCTGTTCTGAGTTTGAAGTTACAAACATGTATGAACACACACATTTAGAAGCTCTGATTTGATCATTTAGCTCCGTTCTGTTACTTGGTGGTGTCGGCATGCTGCTGAATGTTTTCCACTTTTAAGACATGCACATCACAAAAACTCATATCTTAACCCCCACTAGGCAGAGAAACACTACTCATCCTTTTAAAAAGAGGTCTAAGATTTACATCAAAATCATTAGCGTTTGCAGAAATGAGGAACTTGAACTAGAACATTTTTAATTATTAATCAATTTTTATCTGATGTGGATATTAATAGAAAATGTAGTTACATTTTAGATTGACAATGAATTATTTAAAAAAAACATCCAACAGCTACAGTGAGATTTTTACCAGCCTATTGTCTTTTATGATGAGTAATGCAATAATAATTTTACAATTGAACAATTTAGAAAAAAAAACACGATATTTTCAACTAATTGTAAGACCGTATGTTTATATTTAAAAATGGATGTTTTCTCAAGGCTAAGATTTACAATGTTTTCATATTGGTTTCAGGGCAGGCGTTAATATCTAAAGCTTCATAGTGTTTTTGTTTGTCTTTTTGTTTTTAAGCTTAAGGCTTGAGGACATTGTCGGATTCTGCAGGTTGTTTGCAATAAACATCAAATATTCTTTATCTCTTCATTCAATGAACAGAAACTGTCAGAATATTTGTTATAATTACCCTGGTGACATTTTCATTTAGCTTTGCTGCCAATGAATGGAGTGTCTGCGTGTGTCTGTCCTTGTGTGCACGTGCACACGTGTTTATGTTGAACGAGCACGGTAATTATCTGATTGGCTTTTCTCCTGGGAAGGAAGGAATAGATGGTGATTATGCGTAGATTGATTGCCCACAGCTTGCATCTGTAGTTGTACTGTTACACAGATTGATCCGACTGTTGGAGGAGTTTGACCTGCATTATTTGTGTACAACATACCCAAAATCCAGGGTAAATTAAATGCACCAGCAAAATAAAACGCTCACACCCTTTTGTTCTCTCTGGCTCTCCGTTTTCCCCTCACATTCCCTGTTTTCTCTCTCTCCCGCTGTTCTCATGTTTCCTTTTATTATTTCCCATATCACATCCATCTTGGCATGAAACAGCAAAGGAGCTGTAATTCCTGTAATTCTATTGTTTATTAGCCACATAATTAGTTTGATTTAGATTACTTTTCAAAAGTGTGAGGGGGACGGGGGGGGGGGGGGTCTGATTGCACTTGGATCATCTTTTGATAAAAACTGCCATATTTGTACGCTTCTTTATCCAAATATCTCTCTACTCCAACAGTCAGCCTGCTTGCACCTGACAGCCACTTTCCATTCCTGAGACCGTTCCACTCTCAATGCACTCGCCCAGCAGCTGGCACACAGGTATAGGAGTAGGTAAATTAGGTGGAGGGAAGAAAAGGCAGTGGAGAAGGAAAGCAATGGAATTTATATTTGAGGACATTTTGGTAGATCTGCTGGCATAAATGCAGCTCAGTTTTCCTGTCTTGATTTCGGTAGAATTCTCTGGGAGGTAACGACCTTTATGCCAGAGTTTCCCAGAAATAACTTGAGAAGAGGCTTTAGGTTGCCCTAAATGTCGAAACTCCATGTTCCTTTAGTAGCACAGAGGCGATAAAAAAAACATGGAGTTTCAACTGCATACATTCTGGACCTCAAATCATCAGACCTTTAACCTCATGTCAGTTATTACCAATGATTGGATTATTCATATCAATATTTTTTGTTATTGTTATTTTTGGTTAAGTATTTTAATGCATTACACTGATAGTCAGCACTGTTTGCTGTTCAATAAGTTATCAAATGAGGCAAATCAGATGTAGGCCAAAAACATTTAATTTTTTAAAAACTGCACCGCTTTAATCAATAATTATTGACACTTCTTTATCCAAATATCTCTCTACTCCAACAGTCAGCCTGCTTGCACCTGACATCATCTGTTTAACAACTCAAACCTGCCACTTTTCCTTCCAGATTTTCTCAACTAAAAAACTCTAAGTTGTTACACATCTATGCCATCAGACATCTCTGTTCCAGCAGACCATATGATGAGTCATGAAGTCATAGTAAGATGGTTTTTGCCAAAAAGTAAGAAAGTGCTTGCAGGAGTGTAAATACAATTCTGCATTTACAGAAATGCAGCCCCATTGGGAATAAGCCGTAGAGAAAATGGATGGACGGAAAAAGAGAAGGTGGACTCCAGGATAATACCATGTAGACTTCAGTGAATGGACGGATTCTTGTGTTTGTTGTACAAATATTAATATTGTTAGGCTTTATTTGATCTTTGAAGTCTTATTTGAATAAAACTGTGCACTTCTCTACTTTCATTTCACATGAAAATAAAATCAACACACCTTTAAACCAAGTGTAATGTGCTTTAACTTTGTTTCTGTTTAGGGTTGACAGAAGCTTTACAAGGACAAGAACCTTATGGTGAGTCATTTTCTTCTTTCTAAAAGCAGCATATGTCATTTAACTGTTCATCATTGTTCATTGACTTTATCCTGCATGATGTTGCCTTATCACTTATACCTGCTAGCAAATAAACTAGATAGACAGAAAGTGTGTGGGGGTGAGGGGATGTAAAACCAGCAGGCTAAAGAAAGAAACAATTGGACACATGGATTCAGTCCAATAGTTGGAACTTTGAAAATGTAGGCTTTTATTTTTATTTGGTCATTAAATGGCCAAACATAGATCAGTTCAGATTCTACAAATATGTTAAATTGCCTTTTTTTGGGTGCTTCACTTGAAAAGCTGTACAACAACTGCACCAAAACTATCAACTTTTTTTAGACGTCCATTCATTGCAGTACTGTAATTTCTCCAACGCCAGTGAGCCTGGAACCACCAGCATTTGACTCATGATTGAGTATTATAGAGATAAACACCGACTTACCAATTATTCAAATGCTTTGTCAGTTTCCTGAGATCATTAAAATGAACTGTTATCAACTAGGCTTTGTCAAAACAGCAGTACGATGGCCTTGATAAAGACTTGGTGTATAAAAGGCTAATAAGGCCAAATGTTACCGTACGCTTGCCTTTCTGTTTATCTCAAGCTTGACATTTTCTTGGCACATAATAGGATTTTCTACTGTGCTCATAATTATTTCCGTTAGAGAAACTATCTTCTTTGAAGATTGAACATCTATATATGATGAAAACACTGGAGCTAGTAATGTTCCCTACTTGGCAAGCAGTCTCTCAGCATGGAGAGGGAATGTGTACGAGGGCAGGAGCAGATGGAGAAAGGCAGGGAGCACAAGATTCTGTGCAACACCAGCTGGCCATAGAGAGCACTCGGGCCTCTATATCTCAAGCATCAAGGGCCTCGGGATAAATAATTGATAGTATTTTCATTTGTAATTACCATTTGTGAAACATTTCATATTTAAATCCTTGTTCATATTGTTTTTCGTTATCTTCTCAACACTATTTACTTTGTACGTGCAAATGCATTCAAAAAGCTAACATACATTAATAACTTTAACAGGTCCAGTCTACATGTTTACTAGTTTATATGAAAATCACAACGTTTTTTGACAAGAGAGACATTAAAAAAACAAACAGTTGAGTTCTGGCAGCTTCATGCCATATCTACAAACATTGTAAAACTTGCCTTGTCATCTATACCTTGAGATGCCCTGACGACTTAACCACCATCATTTTCTCACTGTACCTGTATGGCAGGGAGGTGAGTTCTAGACTGAGAAACCATTCAAGTCATTCTACCACTTTTCCTCATGATTATTTGTAAAAGGGAAATTCGATGTTCAATGTTAAATTATAGTGCAAAGAAGAAAACTAAAAAAACAACACAGTGTTTTCAAGCAGAGGCTTTCTCAACTCAGTTTTTAACAAAAAATGTTACAAGAGGCGAGTTGTGCCAGCATCAGTTTCTCCACATACAAAATGCATATTTCTTTTGCAACGACTGAAATTTACCTTCAACTGAATTCAGTTAGATTTGATACAAATCAATGAATACTTGCAGCAGTCTACAAAGTCCACTTTAGGCTTGACTGACTGGAATTTGGGGAGCAGTGGGCAGCCAAACATCTTTTAGTCTCATAAGAGACAAATCCCATTTTCATTTCCCTTTTCAGTGTTTTTCTCACTTTTGAATGTCATGTGACCTAAAGCAGAGGGATATTCTTTAGCTTGCAGGGACTGTACCCTTTTGTTTACAAGTCTGTCATCCAGCTTGCCAGCAGCTGTGTTATTGTTATACATCAAATGGGCCATAAAATGAGACAGAATTGGAGTCATAATGAGTCTTCAAAGGACAATTGGATGGTTTATATGGAGAGAGGAAATTGAGGGTTCAGGGATGATTCACACTTATGATACACTTCTTATGCTCAAGCTGTTTTTTTTTGAGGATTCAAGTTTTTCTTTGTTTCTTAACGTCTGTATCCGATGCTAATAGTACCTCAGAGAAGGTTCATGCCTTTGCTATCTATCCACAGCACAGACTGTAATCAGTGCTGATTGTAATCACTAAGTAATTAGGGAAGTTGTGTATTCCAGCAGTTTTAGGCTTGAATTAAAAACTCAAAGTCTCACCAAGACATGTTATATTTTGTCATTCATTTTTATGGGCAAAATGATACCTTCCAGAGGGGTTATTTTTTCCTTAAAACTGAGTACCTTTAGCTCCAGGGGAGCTCAAAGCATAGAAGAGAAATTGATTGTAGTGCCTTGGTTACCTCTCCTGTCCCAAAACGTATGTGTTAGGGAAAAGCTTCATGTCACTACGGTTGACGATGATCTAGGACGGCAGCATCACGCCATAAAATTTGTCATTAAGACTTGATATACCGAATCCTCCACCATTTGCAATGGCATTAACTTCAGAACCACTTTATCTTTAGCCTGCCAAGTGTTTTTGAGTGTAACACAAATCATCCACAGTTTTTGGTCACCCCTGCAAATCCCCAGCATAATGATCTCACCAAGGTATGCAAGCACTTGCTTTTAAAGTTGAAGTGACTTGACTAACAACCCCGAATCATTTTGAGACAGAGATATTCTCTCTGAGAGGTGAGAATACACTCCTATTACTGTGCTAAACTACTGGCAGCACAGCACAGTGTTACCAATTAAAGAGCAATTACCTTGATTTCTTTCACTAATGATGGTGCTTATCTTCTTTAGTCTAAAACTACCGCTGTGCTGTAATAAGTAGACCCGAGTAAATGCCATGACATTTCTGCTAGAGATATCTGTCTGCATGTGGACATTTTGATGCAAACA
Organism: Menidia beryllina; assembly: GCA_013363375.1. Classification (NCBI taxonomy): domain Eukaryota; kingdom Metazoa; phylum Chordata; class Actinopteri; order Atheriniformes; family Atherinopsidae; genus Menidia; species Menidia beryllina. Next base: position 16,156,548 of record JABUIW010000205.1, read on the forward strand.
ACTGAGAATGCACATTTTAAAATGAGGATTTATATTTCAATGTTCTATTACATGTAAAACTGATATCAATTAGTTTGGTTTGAGTAAATAGAACAACAGTCCGCCTTTTCATATCCCATCTATTTCTGTTATCCATCTACAGTATGAATTTATATAATTTCGGATCAACTTATTTAGTGAGATCCACAATTTTGAAATTATGTGAAATCTATACTGTGTAAGCGCACAGCTGGGGGTTCATCTGGCGGCCTGCATGTCCGTGATCCTGACCGAGCCATTGACTGACACTGGAGCCTGGGCGGTAATGAAGTGGTCCTCAGCGCTGAGATATGGGCTGTGGATGTCTCTAATTGGCCGTCTGTGCCACTTCAGATGCCTGTTAATGGCCCGTCTCGTGTCGTGAGGAGAAAGCTAAATGAAACCAGCTGTAGCTCGGTGGGCTGTGTCGGAGTGCATGGCTTGACCGCCACTGGGACAAGCTTTTTACAGTTGCTGTACAGGGCATTTTAGACATAGGTCTATAAATCTGCATGTGGCCGATAAGCTCAGTTAGATATTCTTTTATATATCTTTTAGCTAACTGCATGTCTTGAACGTTTCTCACAGATGTTCATTTGGGGATCCAGTTGCTAAACAGAATATATGATTCATTCTGTGTTCTACTCAAGATTGATTTAGTTTAATTTTCAGTGGAAAGTCTTACTTGGCAGCCCAGAGTTTTACCTTCCACACTGGGTGTTATCAGTGCTCAACAGTTTACAGCCCAAAAACAAGGCCCTCACTGCATCATCCAACCACTACCAGCAACATTTGTTTTTTTGTTTAACATGTGTTTTGTGTCTATGAGGATCCTGTAATCATGTCACTTTCCCCAAAGTGTTTGTAGTAGGTCAAGTTCTAGTTTTCTACTATTATATCTAAAATAAAAGTCCCACATTGGATTAAAAACATTTTTGTTTCAATATTTGATTTCACCCATTATACAAAATTTATATCGAGACATCTATTCAACATTTAAGCAATTTCTTCATCTTTGGCAGAGCTGTTTGAAAACTTTTTTTTAAAGACCTCTATTTCTCTAACTCTAAATAAACTTCACATACGAAATCAGAACCATTTGATATGTCAAACCCTATGTTGTATTTGTTAATTATTGATTTAGTCCCCGTTGCTCATCAATATTTAAAGAAAGAACTTTGTTTTTCTTGAACATGATGACAAGCTTGGTGTAAAACTAACAATGTTGTTCATGAACCTGGGTGTAATTTTTACACACATCCAGTCCTGCGTCATCCAAAGAAAATCTAAATGAGTTGGTATAGAGATCAATAAATGATATTTAAACTTGTGGAGTGATGCAGAAAAAAAGTGCTGCATCTTTTTACATGTGATGCTTTTTTTTATTCACTGTCGTATTGTCCTAAAGTTGTTGGTACTGCAGTTTGTAATGGCAAAAACTAGTGAAAGAAGAAGACATTAAATGTTAAGAAGAACATAAATATATCACTTGTAGATAAAGATCATTTAGGAATACTGCAAGAAAAATAATACAGAAATTTCAAATTATCTGTGATCTGTGATCATTTGATTGCAATCTGTTATTATTGAAATTTGTACAGTAATTTGTGCTTCAAATGTCCAGTTCAAATCAATTTCCAGTAGAACCCTCACATCAGATCATCATTAAAAGTAAGGAGGGGTTGGAGGCTTTTCCTGTCAGCTTGGTTTGCAGCAGAGTCTGGTACTCACCAAACCTGATCAGTTGAATGCATTTTAACTCAGTTTTAGATCTTTCTAAACTTCTGTCTTCCATTACAATTTTTCCGATCCTTATTTTTCTGTATTTTCATTGGTGACAGTGCTCAGTTTTCATAATGCGATAATGACTGTATTTAACTTGCTAATTACAGTATTATGCAATAACCTATTTAGCGAATTCCTCTATTTTGGGCTTTGCAACCTTCTAGATGTTTTCATTTAATTACCTAAAATGCTTGGACTTTTTGCATCTGTGTGTGTGTGTGTGTGTGTGCATGAGAGAAGGGGGAGGGAGTAATGTTGCCTCCTGTTGTAGTCATTTTACATCATCAAAAGGTTGACTCTGTGTAATTACGTCTCAGATCAGGAGACACATCAATTAGCTGCCGTGTCTCACTGAGCAGGATGACAGAAAACAAAGGAGAGGGATGACGGACGAAATAATGCAGCGCATCCAGGATTCCAGTGTTATGACTCAGGCATTTGTGGCGCCCTTTGTGACATTTGTAAGCCATGCTCATTTATCAATGTCTCTATCGAGTCATCCTCCATTTTTTTTATAACATTAAACACTTATAACAACCAGTTCCCATTTTCAAGCCTTCCAAACCAGAAAACGATTGAATCATTAGTGTTTTTGATAGAAGACATAGAATGGCTTAGGCTATTGTTGACATATTGCCTATGGTCATAGCCAGTAACATAAAAGTGAATATATTTCCCTATATTGGGCATTTAAAATAGACCCCAATGCATGTTGTACTCAGTTTGTGCGTCAGCTTATCACACAAGCTGTGTGCAAATGTTCATTTTTGTTACTTATTTTTCTTTAATGGAATTTTTTTGTTCTTTTTTTCACTCAGCGGGCTTGGTGTCTACTTGGACTAGCTGGAGAAATTGCATGAAGCATCATAATAATAATAATTTTAATGACCCAGGCACTTTCAGGGGCTCTCAGAGACCCAGCAGAGAGGGTTGTGTTCATGTGTCCATTCCACTCACCACCGAAAAACATCAAGGTTGATGAATAGCATCCTCACAAAGCTTTGTTTGGGAACATTTGTCTGCATTTGTCCATGGAGAATAATATCTTCAAACGCTGTTTGAACTAAACAAATTCAGCTCTTAAAATCAGTTTTGTTGCCAGCAGCTGTGATTCAACAACTGATTTTACACAGATTTTTCAAGGCACATCCTTAACTAAAATGCTTGTGCCATTTTTACAGCAAACATTTTTGCACATCAGAGCGGAAAAAAGTGCTGGTCGAATTGTATTTAATGAAAATGCACGTCCCTTTCAAGTCCCATTAAACCCCTGGTCAGAATTCAGGAAGCACAGCACAGGACCTCAAGGCACAATGGGCACAGTAAATAAGCCAGCTGAATTTCCTACATCCAAAAGGCCTCAAGTGTGTGTAGATCGATGCATGTGGACAACATACAGCAGCTGCTTTTATGGTCAACTTAATCACAGTGACATATAGAAGAGAAAAAAATCAATCATTTATCATTTATTTAGCTTTTGTGAGAGTAAATCTGAATCATAAGAAGGGATCTTTTGAGCAATTTTCCCTGAAGTCTAAAAAGCATAGGCTTTCCCCGTGCAACCTGCACCACAGGCATTTCTGTGGTCTCACACTCTCACACACACTTTGGGTCCAGTTTTCTGCCAAGAACTCAACAGATGTTCCAGAAACTTAAAGTCATGAAAACAACATCCAACTGAGTTCTTGGAGTGCTGACAACACTGCAGCCGTATCGTATATATATATATATATAAAAAATATATACCGTATATTTCCCCTTGGGGATCAATAAAGTATCTATCTATCTATCTATCTATCTATCTATCTATCTATCTATCTATCTATCTATCTATCTATCTATCTATCTATCTATCTATCTATCTATCTATCTATCTATCTATCTATCTATCTATCTATCTATCTATCTATCCATTTCCGTTTCCGGTGTGTGATCGTAGGTAGTAGACGTGGACTGAGAGTGGCGCTAGTTTCAAATGGTGATCTTTTCCTTTGTGTATTTCGGTTTCAAACAACTTTCCAACTGTTCTGAATGCACTAAAGCAGGTAAGTCAGGTAAGAGTAATTTGGTTTTTTCGTGTGAGTGTTAGGTAAGTAAGTGTTTGGTTAGACAGGTGTGTGTGGGGAGGCATGGCGTCCTCCGAGGCGCCGGCTCCGTCCATCAGGCAGGGGGTCAGGATCGTGCCTCCCGACCCCACTGTAACTGTGGAGGAGGTGCTATTAGGGGTAGGTGAACAGGTAGGTTATGGTAAATTGTCTCATGCTTCGCGCATGAATAAGGCGGTTGTTGTGTTTTTGAAGGACGAGTCCACCGTCCATCAGCTGGTTGAGTCCGGAGTGATTGTGAGGGAGATGCTAGTGCAGGTTAGCCCGTTAGCAGTGCCTTCCACACGGATCACCGTATCCGGTGTTCCGCCGTTTATCCCGAACGCGCTGCTGGAGAATGAGCTCCGCAGGTTCGGAAAAATGGCGAGTGGGTTCCGGACTGTTAGTTTGGGTTGTAAGGACCAGAAACTGAAGCATGTGCAGTCTCTGAGGCGGCAGGTGTTCATGTTTCTGGAATCCCCCACACAGACACTGGAAGTGTCATTTCGCGTTAAACACGGTGATGGGCTATACATGGTTTACGCCAGCTCGGGACACATGAAGTGCTTTGACTGTGGAGATATCGGGCATAAACGAGCAGCGTGTCCACACAAACAGCAGCAAAACGGGCAAACGGCTGAAAACGGAGGTGGCTCTGCTGCTTCCGGGTCCGCGAGCGGCGCTGCACCCGCGGAGCGCGCTTCGGCTGCCGCGTTCCCCGCGGCGGCCGGGGCGGAGCCCGCGCCGGCCGCGCAGGGTCCGGAGGAGGCGAGCCAGCTGCCCGTAGCCCGGGACCTGGTGGTCGCCAGCCCGGTGATCGCGAGCACGGTGGTCTTGAGTCACGCGAATGAAACTGAGAGCTCTGTGACTGTTGTGGAGGCTGAGATAGAAGAATGTACTGTTGAAACGGAGACGACTGAACTGAGTGAGGTGGAGAAGCAGCAGAAGGCTGGAGAAAGTGTGACTGAAGCACAGGCAGAAAGCACTGGAGACAGAGCAAGCACAAGTGGAACAGGACAGGGAGAAGTCTGTAGTCAGACTTCATGTGCTGATGAGATGGATTATGAGACTGAGTCAGACACAGCATCCATCAGTGAAGTGGCGAGCAAAAGGATTGACCTCTATTCTTTAGAGGAAATTAATGAGTTTCTGGATGAAACATTTAACAAATCTGTGAAAGTCAGTGAATACTTTGAGGACACAGATAAATTTATTAAATCTGTAACTATACTAAAGAGGCTGGTTAGCAATGACCTCCTAGATGAAAAAAAGCGATACCGTCTAAATAAACATCTGGCAATCCTTAGGAAAGCTCAGAGAGGAAAAACTGTCAAAAGGTCCAAGAGAAAGATTCAATATGAATAGTCACATGGTGAAATTCTCTTCCTACTGTTTAATGCTGGGTTCAATCTGTACCCTTTTTCTCCTTTACCATATCTCCATGGAGAGTCTAAAAATAGGATCTTTGAACATAAATGGAGGTAGAGACAGGAATAAGAGGGCTTTAGTATCTGAGCTGGCTACTAGAAAAAAGATAGATGTGTTGTTCCTACAGGAAACACATAGCACTCCAGCAGACAACACAGATTGGGCCTTAGGGTGGGGGGGGTTGTGGTTCCCGAGCCATGGCTCAAATCTGAGTGCAGGTGTAGCCATTCTGTTTGCAAAACACATTGTTCTGTCACAGGTAACAGTTTCTGAGATAGAACCGGGGCGTATACAGGTGGTGCAGGCTACAATCAGAGAAACACCTTTTGTATTTGTTAATGTGTATGCTCACACCTCTGCTGGTAGTCGGATCAGCCTCTTACAAAAACTTAATGAAACTTTAAAACAGTTCAGTAGCAGCTCAGTTGTAGTGGTGGGAGGAGACTGGAACTGCACTACTAATCATGCAGTGGACAGGAATGGGAGAGAGCCCAACTCATTATCAGCCTCTTTTTTAACAAAAATAATTAAAGAGAATAGTTTAGTGGATGTTTGGAGGACACTCCATCCAGATACCAGACAGTATACCTGGGTGAAAGTTACAGAGGGCCGGGTTAGTGCAGCCAGACTAGACAGGATTTATGTCAGTAGCACAT
>JABUIW010000205.1:16167518-16217729 GCA_013363375.1 Menidia beryllina
TCTATCTATCTATCTATCTATCTATCTATCTATCTATCTATCAACTAGCTCCTAGTCCATCTTTTAAGGCATCCGTGGAATCACCCTGAGACTACTTATGTTAACTAGGCTTTGTCTTCTTCCGGTTTTTACTACTTTAAGGAGTTCAAGAGAAATGACAATTATTCAACATTCATTGTTACGCACTAAAACCCACAATGTGTCTGACTGTGTGTTTAAGGTCTACCTTATGTAACATTTACAAGGATCACTGAAATGAATAAATAAATAGATTCAACCCTTTATTGTTGAGATTAATATTTTCTTCCTCGCATTCCTTTTGCCAACAGCTTTCAACTCACTGCCTCTAGTTAGAATTAGAGAAGCCTTTACATTTCAAAGCTTATTCTTCCATTTGAAAAGTTACGATGGAGGACTTTAAAACCGAAATGTTGTCTGTTAAAAATCTAATAAAGAAAATTGGGAAAAAATTGGCCTGGATTCTGTGTGATCAGCACAGTAAGACAAGCCAATTTTTCTAAGTCTGACTACATGGTCATGAGAAAGGGGTCTTATTAGGCATCAGATTCTGAATCTGAATGAAAACTGAAGCTGCTAATTAAAAAAAAAGTAAAGCAAAACTGAAAGGAAGCAACATGCCTGTTTGAATCAAAACTAGGAAAAACATCATTAAACTTTAATATATCTCATTTTTACAATGGCCACATTTTTTAGATATAACTTGCGTTTGCGCAAAATTGTACAGTAGTCATAGTTTTGAGCCTCTGCCTGTTACTTCTGTTCATTTTTCTGTTTGTTCTTTTCATTGTGTGAGCTAAATCCTGATGAAGCTCTATGACAAGATGTTGATTCTGTCAAACATACATTGCACCAAATGGTTTCTCCTTCAGTCTTTTACATCAAAATGAAAAGATAGCCGGTTGTCTTAGAACACTCTGTGTTTCCCTGGAAGATGGGGATGAGGAAGACTCACTCTCAGAGAGTCATCATAGATGTATGTCTTTTTTTTCATTTTGGCTATTTTCAAAGACGTTGTGATTTTCTGTGCAGGAATGCAGCACACGTTGACCTCTCATATCAAAATTAAATTACGCAAATTAACAGTACAACACAGAAAGCTTTAATTTGCCTTTGTCAAGCTAAAAGACGTGGCGCTGAACAAGAAGTCGTCCCACTAAGCCCCTCATCCTGCTTCATAGTGCAGTCCTCAGAAAAAACACAAATCAAGCAAATCTTACACTTGGTCTACCGTAGTTCCAGGGTGGATAGGTTGCTATTTTTGTTTTAAAAAATGAGGGGAAAAACAACAATGATTCTTTAAGGAGCAAAAGAAAAGAAGATCTTGTCGTTTTCGAAGTGAACTGCTCTCCTACTCTCGCTTCATATTATTTCTAATTAACGGTAATAAATTCAGTCAAAATATTATATATGACTTTGTTCTCTATTCAGTATTGACGATTTGGGAAATCATGCGCTTTCTTACATTTTACGGGACAATCCAAATTTTTTAGACGCGGGATGGAAAATCCATCGCAGGGGTGTCGCCGGCAGAATGAGTGTTCTCTGTAGTTTTGTGGTGTTTAAATGTTAAATTTAGTCAGGCTGCCTCAGGAGAGGAGTGCGAACAGAGAGGGAAGCAGACACTCACAGTGAGAGACAGTAAGGGGAATGAAACTAATGAAATGAGAAATGGGGGAGAAAAAAAAATCCGAAGTCTCAACATGACCCACATACATTTGCTCCTGTAATTGCACGCTGTATGATTAACATGACAAATCCGAGTTCCCATGTACCCACACTGGAAAAATATACACATCATTTGTTTAGTCAACCTCCACTTGACCCGGTTCTACTAACATTTATTTTACCCTGCGTAAGCTGCATTTCCTCTACCCCACTGGCAGCCCAGAGGGTTGAGGCGGGCGGAGAAAGGTGTTGATTGTGCTTAACCTGCATGCTTCACACTCTTTGTCTGCCTGTTCAGCTGATTCCCGGAAACCCCAGGGTACCTTAAAGGGTGATATATAGAGCGACTTACCTGGGGATCTGTGCTGGACAACCACAATGTGGGTTGTCCAGGGCAACACCCAGCGTCGTCAGTAAGTTTAAAGAAAGCAGGCTTTGTGTGCACGTGTGGGTGTGTTACCAACCTCTGGGCTACCTGTAACGTTACACATGCATGAGTGTGAATAACCAACAGGCTTCTGCAAGCGTAGGCTCACGTTCACTCTGCTCTTTGCTGGCCGACTTGCCGATCAATTAGTACAACTACCAATACCTTTTGTGTCCATAAGAGAAACTAAAACAACGTCAGTAACTGTATCAGGCAGCTAAATGTGTAAGCAGATGTAATGCTTCAAGGAGGAGATGCAGGAGGAGGCAGAGTGAGGATCACATTTTGGAGACCGAGGTATGCTGGCACAGGGTCGCAAAAAGGTAGATTTGTATGAAAATGCAAAAACTATTTGAAAGTTGAATTACAGAAACGGGATTTTTGTTCTTAATTGCTGCATCCTGAATCATTTTCGTCTGGCAACTCCATCCCCTCATCAATATGAAAGTCTTTTTGTCTGTGTGTGATGTTAATTTGCATATTATGACAGAACTGCAGCGGCTCTTGTCTGATGAACTGATTCGTAACTATAGTTATTTATGAGCAAATACTGCATTTCATTTGGCACAGAGAGATTGTATGCGCACGGATAAAACGCGATATTGGACAACACAGACCTGTGCTTATTCCTCTGTGAACTGAGCAAGTGATTTTCTCCATTATGTGTTTGTGTGCTGCAAAATCTGCAACATTTGAGAGCTTTTCAGCTCAGCGCTCTCCACTAATGTGTCAAATAGACAATGGGATGGTTTGGCTCGTTTGTGCAGGAGGGGTTTTATTGTTGAAACAAGCTGCCGGAGTGAGCCTGATGATAGGACGGAGAAATCGGATGACGCCTCACAGAAAAGGTTATGTCTCCTTTTTTGTTCTTTTTCTCTTTTTTTGGGTGCTTTCAGCCATATATTTGGCTGCAGCATTTTTTATTTTTTTTAAAGAGCAAAAGTGAGACAAATGCTAAGCGTGGATGTGCAGCTGCCTGTCATGAGTAGATCAAGAGAAAAAAGGGGAGGGAGGTGGAGATGGAAACTGCAAGGAAGAGTCTCTGCAAGGAAGAACGAGAGGCGAGTGTTTGCGCTCGCTTTGGAATAAAACGGACAGGGGAGTTAATACATATCTGCGCGGAGAGGGTGAGAGAGAGGGAAAAGAGGAAAACAGGGAGTGGAGGAAGGAGTGGGGAGGGCTGCTCTCGGCATCATCTGACAGAAGAGAGGCTGATCTCCGACAGCAGGTGTTGGAGGACAGAGAGACTGAGCCAGACACACGGTGGGAGTGATACATAGAGGAGCACCAAGTTGTGGAGGAGACGACAATGAGCCGCGAGTGAGGTAGCACTGAAGACAGGTAAGCGCGGAGAAAGATGGAGCGCGCTGCTTTTGTAGAGATAGATGTTGAGAGATAGATGGACTGAGCTGTATTCAAGATGCGACTGACAGATAAAGGGAGAAACTTTAAAAAGGCGCAGCTAAAAAAAAAAAACTCCCTGATGTAGAACTCCCACTGATCGTCCAGATCTCTTCATCACACCGTGTGCTACTCTGAAGGGTGAACTTTCCATGTCTTTCCCCTCCTTTTTCCCCTCTCCACACAGGAAGTCGATGACTGGCATCTCGAGTAAATGCCTGCTTTCATTGTGCATTAGCCGCTATAGTTGATTAGATTAGCTGCTCTGTACAAAGTGGACCTGCAAAGCTTAGGGGGTTAATGTGTACTTGTCTCTTTGGTACTGTGTGTATCTGTGCGTGTGTGTTTTTGTGGTACTGGTGGTGAAAAAAAAAAAAATGCCGTCTATCAAGGCATAATTCTTAAAGGGAAAAAACATGATTCACATTTTGTTTTTCCTATCCATATTAATTCTGAGGGTGTCGAGCCAAGAGCAAGAATTTGATAAGTCATGCTGTTGAGTGAAACATGAATCTGTTCCACAGACAATGAATTAGAAAATAGCAGGAAGGTTTGTGTGTTTTTTTTGGGGGGGGGGGGGCTGGATATATTTGAAGTTCGGTTTGCCTGACATTTCAGTCACTATAAGGCAGTGAATGTGCCAGTACGTCTTCACAGTATGCCAAGGTAAAGTCTTCAGTTCAGTCTTTTCGAAATATGCCCCAATCCATCCTTTAGTGATATCATTTTAAAAATTGGATGATGGTGGTGATAATACTAATGTAATATATGTCTGCCAAAATATTACTTTTCCCATAAAGGCCACTTAGGCCAAATTACTTCCTTCCACAATTCCTTTGGTCAGTTTTATATTGACTGGAGTCAATATAAAACTGACTGGAGTTTTATGAAACTGATTAACATTGTTTGTAGTAAAATTAGTTTCTGCTGGGAAACCACCACTTGCATGTTACTTTTATGTGTCTTACCAGTATTTTCAGTTCTTTATGGAAGGAAACTCACCTTCTGGATAACATCATTAAAATACCACCCAGTAACTCAGGAATGATTAAATGAGCATCAGAAAATGAACCAAACCAAAGTTGCTCTGATCTGATCAATCATTCTGCTGATTCACTGGAACAAAGCAGGTTTACAGACCCAGTCTGTGCTCTACTGAATCCAGACAATGCGTTCACAGCAGCTACATCACCACATACCGCATGCAGAGTTTACAATCTGGCCATGCTTTATCGGGTTAGAGATGACGGCGACTTTCACAATATCATCCCAATATCAAGTGTTTAAATGCCGTGCATGGTTGGAATGCAATAAAGAAAGGACTGTCGGTATCTAATCTATATTCCTCTCATTGGTTGGATTGAGAAAAGCTTGATCACTACGAAGCCTTTAACTTCAAATCTATCTTTAAAGTTTCTCAGCAACTGGTTTCATGCATAATTCATTACTCATTGGGAGCATCATTACAAAGCAGTTGATAGTGCTTCTGATCTCATTATTCATTCAAAAGGCCTGAGGTCTTCTAACTGAAGGGAACTAGTCTGCTAAACCTATTTAGTAAGCTTTAATGGCCAAAGTCACTCAACGACTGAGAGAAAAGGTTACGCCATAGAAACAGCATTTGACCAGATGCCGTCTGACTTCCTTCAGTGCCGTTGGCTATCTTCTGTTAAGAAACCAATGCACCACTCAGTTGGACATGCATCTAGATTATTGCTATGGTAGAGTAACAAGGTTTCTAGATTGCTAAACGGTGCTGGTGACCATTTCACTTATTTTTATCGACAAAAGCTTGTTTCATTATGGCACATGTAGTGAGACCTCATTTTAAGCTGACCACACTGACACACACTGAGTTCCCTCTTTTCTAGTAAGAGAAATTGACTTGAGAAGGCTTCCTTTTTCAAATGCTTATGTATTTCACTGCCTTTCTTGTTTGCATGCATGTATTCTGTGCTCAGGTTCCCTGCTGCTTGGACAAATGTCCTGTTTTCCAGTTGGAGCCTTTTTTGCACTCAGGCTGCTTCTGTACTCTTGAGAAACTTCACTTTTCACTCTCAAATTGCTGTGAAACAACCTTGTAACAAATTCTCCAGCCAGCAGAGCACTGAATATGATGCAGACGTTTCTACCACCTTAAGGGTGCACTCGTTTTACCGCAAAGCACAACACCCCCCGGACAACTACTCAATTACTGGCTTACTGACTCCGCCGGTGACTTGTCAAAAACTCATCCCCCTAACTGCTAAAGTAAGATATCATCACACTGTCATGTGGACAAAATGGCAAAGCCTTTTCCAGCTGTCATTGGGTGAGAAATGGCGTACATTTTAAACAGGTTGCCGGTCCATCACAGGGCCTAAAAGATACACTGACTCCTGCCGGTAATAAAAAAAGACCAATGAACCTTAGGTGCATCTTTTGGACTGCGGAAGGGAGATGGAAAACCTAGAAAGAACGCACATCTAAAAGGCGAGGACATAGAAACCTCACAAAATGAATGCATATACTAATTTCCAAATCATGCTACGACTTATCTTGGAGTACTTTTGTCAGGGAATGTTAACCTTTCCCTTTAAAAGTTCTTAACGCGACCTTTTGCTGTATTTTTTTCAGCTCTCAAATTCAGATCTGTAGATCATAGCAACCGCGCCATTAGATGAATTGCACTTAATTAAAGTTAATTAGTTGGAGGACTGCTGGATGGTTTGGTGGTAGTACAGTCCCCTTTCCAGCCTTTCTGTGGGGGTACCACAGTTCTTTACTGTCAGCATCATATCTAACATGCATTTGGCAGGAAGATCTTTGACAGTAATCTGAAAGCTAAAAACTTCAAGCGGAGAGCTTTTGTGGGCACACAGAGAACTGCTTTAAGGACAAAAGGATGTTCTCAAAACAGGAGCAGTTTTGATGTAAGTCCTGCAAATGTGCAGGAAATAGTTTCAATATGAGGACAGAGTTTTGAAGGACACTCGTAGAATACAGCATGAAAACAAGGAATTGTAATATGAATTAAAATTTAAATTTCATAATAATATGGAGATATTGCCAGCAGTGTGTAAAAAAATGATCGATTAAGGAAACAAATGCTACATCTTTCTTAAAATTAACATTATTTCTCCAATGGTCCGCCCCTACATTTAAAAAAAAAGCCTGTCAGCAAGCCAAACATGGCAGTTGTCATCCTCAACCAAACATTAAAGTGCACACATCCAAAGAAATAAAATTAACATTTTATGGGACAGGACAATGATCCTCTATTTGCTCTGTTTCTCCAGTAACATACTACCTGACTAATTGATAGTTCTCAAAACAATTTTAGAAATCCTGTTCCTAGAACCCGTTGTTATGTGCTGTTGCTATGCTGCACGTGTCCTGAGTGACCTGCAGAAATCATTTTCAGGGCTCATGACCTCGCAGTCCTTGCAGAATATTTTCCAGAATCAGTATTGGACTGGCAACTTATCGAAGGTGCACCCCGTCTCTCACCCGTTGTCAGCTGGGATAGCCCCCAACCCCCCCCCAAAACATCCAACAATTTTTCTGACATCCATTTTGTATTTAAGTTATTATAGATTCTCAGTCGTCTAGGTCATGGTAACCTCAAGAGTTTTAAAAAAAGGCAACTGGACTTCTTGGATTTTGGACATTTCACATTTACAGTCAAGAAGAAATAACCTAAGAAGAAAAGAAAAGTTTCACTAAATTACAAAATTCATCATTCATTTGTCTTGTTGCATGTGATCTAATTTACTTTGGCAAATGTAGATCATGGTGTCACAAAAAAACTGAGCATCTGTCTTCTCAAAAAATTGTTTTCTATAGATGAACAGTGACTGAGTTACTTGAGTCTATAATTTGGTCTTATATCATGTAAGCAGTCAATCTGCAAATTACAAATAGTTTGTGTTGAATTAATTTGGGGGCAATGCTGTGGTGCTTGGTGACACGCACATGTATACAGCTGCAGTTGTAAGGATTCAAGCTTAGTGTGGAGAAAAACAAGGAAGAAGAATCTTCCTTTTTTGTGAGAAAAGTGAGAAAATATGTGAGTAACTGCAACATGAATGTTTTAGAACAGCAAACAACTGAAATATTTGGAGGTTACAAACAAATGATCATTGATTTATGAATTCCATCCAAATTTTTCAGAATAGTTACTGAATTTTTACTAAAGAATAAACCTTTCACTTCCACTGACAAAGACTATCCTCTCTTTTGCTTGGCTAGATGAATGTTTGAGGGGTTGCCCTTTCCATTAGCCCTAATTGTCTCTACATGCTGACAGTTGATCAACAGCAGTAGATAAATAACTGACCATCCCCATTCTGTATTTTAGACTAAATTCCATACACATAGTTTTATTATTTCACTGTTGGGCTGTATTTAATGGATATTTTCTGGGATAGTTAGATGATCATTCAGAGTTAGCATTTGCTCATAAATATTGTGTCTGCCTCATAAACCAGTATTATAATAGAACATATACACAGGCCTTACAGTGGCGGACTGTAAGAACAGTGGAAACCTGCTGCTGCAGATTCTGTTTCATTTGTTAACATTGACTGAGATTTTTATTCTGTAAAAACAAATTCAGAGCTTGTTTGCATGTTTCACTTGTTGACGGTGGATGGTGTAATCCGAAGTATGTTACAGAAAGGAGTATCTCTGTACCACAGATCTTGAAGTTTTGGATAGTTCACCTGGTTTGGCAGCCGATGCCGACATCATCAGCTAATTTTTTGCCAAGCTACAAACATGACACTGAAATACTTTCATGGCAGCGCACTTTGTTTTAACTTTACATATCTGCCAGAGTACCCATTTGTGAGATTTTAGTGAAAGTTAGTAAAGAAACATTCCTGAATTAGTAGTTAACTCACGAAAACCCACCATTCATGTCTTATTATGAACAGGCAGCAGTTTTTGTGAGTGATATGCTTGACCTTTTTCTACTAAAACCCATGTGTTGAACATGTGCGATTACAAACTTTGATGAGCCTAAAGGCTGTCACCTGAGCTGAGGCAAATATCTCACGTTTCCTCTGTGTTCTAAAGGAGTATTCAAGTTCATGTTTTTGTTTCACTCCAGCTGCATTAGAGGAAAAGGAAAAGTTCAAGCATATGAGGTCTGACAGACCCTTTAAGTCATTTTCCTGAATTCAGCAGAAATCAGAGGCAACAGCCTCACTCTCGGTCAACAGCCTGTTGTTATGAGAGTGCCTATCTGGTTACCCATGCTTATAGTTTCTCTTTATGCAGTAGTAAACAAGATTTTTCTCATGATAGAGAGAGCTCCCGTATCAAATAATGGAGTATTGGAGAGGATAGATCATTCTGTAGAGGATCTCATTTCAGCTTTGCCACCTTACAACCACTCTGGTTTGTATCAAGATGGCCGATTGAAGGAAATATGTGATTGTGAGTGCACTCCTCCCCACTAACTCTCACTCCATTCTAACAAAGAAACCCGATTGCGCCTTTGTTCTGAGTTTCTCTTCATCCAGAGCGGTAGCTGGAAATGCCCTCTGCTGCAGGTTTGTGAACAGGATGCATGCACAGACGGGCTGCCAGCTCTAGCAACTGACTGTTGTGTGAGACGAAGTGTGAAGTAATATGCTGTGACCAGAATTCTGGTCAGACTGGTAATTCACTCCAATCATACCGAGAGGAGAGGTGGGCTGAGAGGTGCACAGAAAAAGTGGAGAGGGCAGCAGGTGAGAAGATGAAAGCTGAGAGTCTTTTCTTCATCTGCTTTGTATCAAATTTCACTTTGTTGCCACAGTGTTTCCCCTCCATGCAGTTCAGCTGATTATGCCCGTTTCACAGCATTGAAACTAATTACATTTGACACATACATTCAGCCTTGTTGTTGCCAAAAAGGAAAAACTTTTCAAAACTGAAAGACACTTTGTATCACTTCTCAAAAATGACTTGCAGTAATTACATGCTTTTCTTGCTTTGGTGGTCATGTTATTTCACAGAGATATCGCCATGTGCTTATTGCTTGAGAAAGAATTTGAACTGAAGTCTGTCTTTCTCTCTCCTTATTCCCGGCCTTTCATGCTCTCTGACTCACAGGAAACAGGATGGAAGGATTCCTCGCATCTCTGATGAAGTAAAGCCCTCACAAGCAAATTCCCAGCCTCGATATCCTCCTCCTTCACTTTCAAAGGTAAAACAAGCATTTGACCTGCTGCTTTGTCTTTCTTCATTCAGGTTTAATTTGCCCTCAAAGATGTTGCCAAAAACCTAACCTGACAATGGGGATTTTAACATGGCTATAATTAAAAAAGGGAAGAAACCATCTGCCAAAGACAACTAAAGAAAACCACTAGTGTTTTAGAATATATATTTCTCTTCCCCTAGCTACTCCAGCTTCTGTTTACTGTGAAACTTCTGTGAAAACTTCCATAACACTGGAGCATATGGGCATGCATCATATATACTTAAAATAAGGTCTCTGATCCTTCTCCCTATCTAACATGTTCATGCATCTTGATGTCCTCCTTCTCTGGTCTAAGTGATGAGATCTACTTTCCATATTTCAGCAGTATTTTCTTTTTTTAATGTTAATATTTATAGGGAGCAATGATTCTAGAGATTCCTCCTTTCTCTTCCTCCTGCCCCACTTGAAATTACCTAATTTATTATACTGTATTATTACTATGCAATAGTAAGACTAGCTCTACTTATTACATAGCACATGCAGAGACAAGTGCAAAACTAAAAGTGGTCATGGCGTACACATGTGGTGTCTCACTGTGACACATTAATACATTGATTCATAACAACTTGTACCGGTGAGTTATAGTTGACATATTTGATTAATGTTTTGAGTAAGACTGGTTTGTCCTGGGGGACATTCCTCATCTTAATAAATTCATGTAATCTACTCCTTTATTTGCTTTTTATTCTCTTTATTAAGTCCAAAGCCCAAGTTATCTAATTACAGGCCATCTTGAAGTAAAACTTGAAGACAGTGCTATGAGGTTGTACATAGTCTTGGTGGTGTTTCAGACTACTTGATTTATCAAATGGCTCCATTAGAGTTTCCTGTTGTAATGGGACTTTTGCCCACAGACCCCAAAAACATGCTGCCTACAGCAGCTCCCAATTTCTGTCATCTAATGGCAACATGGATAAATATGTATTTTTTCATGTAGAATAGCATGAAAATGAGGATGAGTTTTCTTTCCTTAAAATGCAACATTTATATTTTCAAAAAACTACAAACCACAGATGCCTCTTTCACCCATTCACCGTGTTCCATTTCTATGTTACTATCCAAGCTAAACGACGACCCAAAATAAAAAGGGTAATTAACTCATTAATTAAGCTAATGTTTCACATTTTGGATCAATTTAGTGTGGAACGGAGAATCTGAACTAATTCTTAAGAAAGCTGCCGTTGATGAAACTGGAGATCAACAGGGTGGAGATGGTTGCGTCAGTCTGACACTGCTGTGACAGCTGACAGCAGCAGACAAAGGAAAAGCTTTGAAGCTTGACAGCAGTTGGGATGACTTGGCTTACAAAGGTTATGGCAATGTCTGACAGGCCGACCTGCAAAGGGTGAAAACACACACAGACTAAATTAATTTGAGTAAATATGTATTCAGAGTCCTCCTCTTAACTAAACTTTTTCTAGATTTCCTACACTTAAATATTATTAGCACTAGTGGAGGGAATGATTTGTATCCTCAAATCTAAGGTAAAGGGTCCCTTGTGTATGTATCAGCACACAAATTCTCTATTTAATTTCGGACATTTTTGTGTTTTTTCCTAAATTCTAACGATTAGAAATGTTAAAGGTATTTGTCACAAAGGTAAGGTATTTGGTTTTTGTCTGCCTTTAAAGTTGTCGGTCACAATTTGGCATTGTGATGACACAGTCCAGTTATGTAGTTACATTAAAATAGAGTTGCAAGCCTCATTCCATCTGTTCATTTTAATTCCCCACTGGGCTCCTCTCTTTTTCTGGCTCATCATATCCGTCAAATGTCCCCCCAAGGTGAAAGGCCTCTGCTGCCCCCACTGCGATGGCTCTCATTGCCAGGCTGTGGTGGCGCCTGACAGAAGAGCCCGCCCTCTGTCAAAGGCTTATAGGACAAATATAGATCTACGGCAGTTGTTCCTGACTTAAATGTACCATCTGAGACACTCATTGCAATGAGCACATATGAGAACATACGGTGATGAACGTATTGCATCAATCTCAAGCTCTGAATGTGTTTTTGTGTCTAAATTTGATCATATTTTTCATTCATTTGTGTTACTTGCATCAAACTGCACACCTGTTCCCAAGTGAAATTGTTGCACTTCCAAACCAAATGCCAGTGGGAATTAAATGTCTGTAGTGAGAAGAAGTTGCAGTTTCAACTACATTTAACCATAAGTCTTTGATTGCTCCCATAAGAGTTTTTTAAACACATGAGCTCACTTAACGTGCTGATGCTTTGTGGTTTCAGTGCTGTGGAAAGTCTAAGTAGCTGAAGCTAGAAGCCCTCATAGAACACGGTTAGATTAAATGCTAACTTGGCTGTATGCACACAGATGTAGCTTCTGAAACACTACTTGTCCTTTCAGCCTGGATCTGTAGTGTTCCCGTTCAGACTCAATAGCCTTCTCAGCCTATAAGCTTATACTCCCCACTTTGTAGGAAAGAACTGAATTACCCTTTTGGATAAGAGGTGAAACACTTTCAAGAATCAAGGAGAAGTCCTCTTACCTTTACTCAAGTTGTTGGGATTATTGTGACCTGGATGATGAGGATCTACACCAACAAACGCATAATGTAATTCAGAGCTGCAGAAATGCTATGAGAGCATGAACTGCATTCAAGAAGATTGCATAGACCTATATCATGACGTTCGTGACATCTAAAGTTTGGCTTGTTGCCTTCTTTGATCCTTTTTAATCAAACATCTTATTTACAGGTTTACTTGAGTCTATTGGAGCACAAATAAGTCCTGATGGCCCTCATATTGTAATCTTTTAGGTGGTCAGTCCTGTTTCAAATTAGATTCTGATAAAATATTCAATAAGCTCCTTTGAATTCACATGTCCAAGTATTTTCACTCGTACTATAGGTCCCTTCATTGTACCAAAAGAAGTGGAGGGTGGGTGGGGATACATCTCCTGAGATGATGTAACTCTTTGTAACTCTATACTGGTTTGAAAGTGTAAAATCTAGTGATGTGCAAACTCAGATTTAGGCAATCCCAAAAGTTGATACAAAGTTACACCGAGCCACTCAGTAAAAAAGTCAAGTTTGGTTTCTAATCTGCATGATTAGTAATACCAACTGTTGGCTGTAACTGTAGGCTGTGACACGTAACTGCAAGCCCTTCCCAGTTCTTTTTTCCCTCTTTTTTTCTCCACTTCGTGCACCCACACAGTAATGTTAACAGCTTGAGGACATGTCATACAAACGAGGCTTCAAAGTCACAGTTCTGTAACTTTGGTCATCTCTCGTCTTGGACTTTTCAGCAACAACAACACTCACTGTGTACCTTTTTAGTATAAGCCGAGTAGTTGTCTCTTTTTCATGTTTGCTACATGCTATGTAAGCTTTCTTCAAGCATAACCCGCTACTCCTCCAACCTTGGATTTGATTTGTGACAAGAACGGCAGAACAATTCTTGAAATTTGATGTTGTAAATTCTTTTCATTTTCCTGTGCTGTTTCACTGTCCATTACAAGTCTGGCAGTGTTGCAAATCTGTAGCTGCTGCTGTCTCAGGAAAAGTGATGAATTTAATCATTTTGCCTTCTCCTGGTCTTTTCAGAGCAGTTCGAGAAATTGGATTACGTAGACAAATGTCAAACGGAGGTAAATCAAATTGTTGGAGTCAATTCGGGCATCCTTCTCTGACCTGACTGTTCTGGTCTTTCACTGTAGGGTATCTGTTTGTCTTCATCTGTAAAGCTTAACCTATGTGGCAACCGGCTTATGGGAGGTGTTTATTGGGTGGACGCAGTCATTTGTGCCACTTCCACTTGTGTCTCTGCAAGGCCAGGGAGATCTGTGCAGCCACAGCGAATGAAAGCACCACAGTGGATTTCTCTGGGTGAAACAACGCACCTCCGTGCTGGTTGATTGACTGTCTTTGAAGTTTAGTTTTCCATTTAGTGCAGGCGTACGCCTTTGAGGATCCAGCTTCACCACAGTGCATTAATGAAGAGACCGGGAATGCGTAGGCGTAGGGATATTGCTTTGGATACATATCGTTGTTGATTTGTCTGTGAAAATTCAAATGGAGCGCCGGTTGTGAAACCTTAATGAAGTCCTGGAGTCAAAACTTTACTGCTCAGCTCCAAGAGTCTGGACTGTGTGGAACCATGTTTCAAATGACAACCGTATCTATGCCACACAACCGAACAGCACCGTCATTCAGTGAGGTCAGCCTTGGATTTCTTGTTCAGTCATATCTCTCTTTCCTTAGCATACAGACAAACACACAAACGCATATATGTACAAATTCCAATAGCTGGTAATCAACTCAAAAGAAAATGATGTGTGGGTCCACAACCCCTAAGGCATGCAAACAGCGATGGCGCTTGTACTGTTACCACTACAAGTTAGATACTCTGTACGTATCCGTTTTGACTTGCCAGAATCTGAGCACCTTGCTCCTTTACTGCAGTCTCCTGAGACAGCTTACGATTCAACATTGTGGCTGGAAAAGGTCGAGCGAAAAAGCCATTACTTTCGGGGGTTCGGGGGAGATGTAATACACAAGAGCAGCTTGGACATGAGTAGATGGCTGACTGGCGACGCGCTCTTCGCAGACTGAGTTCCTGTCGCCCCGGATACATTGCGACCACAGTCTATGCCAACACATCAAGATACAAGCAAACCCACACTGACCGAATAATTGTTTTTTTTTTGGCTCGTACTTTTAACATGAAATACAACCGATGGATTATGAAATATTTATCAAATGATTCAATATGTTGTGTGATATATTGCTACTTTTCAGTCTATCATCAAAAACATTTTACTGTTGGCACATTGATGAAACATGAGTAGGTTTTTTTTAAGAAGCTTCGATGGTTGAACGTTATGAAGTCTGAAAAACTAGTGATTTTTTTTCACCCTGCTTGTTGTGTGTAAATATTTTTTTTTCAACACACGTTCTTCCTTTCTACACCCTATTTTACTGTCGTGTTTGATATTGTTAGCATGCTGTGGGATTTTTTTTCAGCTGTTTCCGATAAAATATTTAAATGGAACATACAGGCTTCAAAATCAGTATTCTTTACAACTGGTACAATCTCAGTGCTCATTGTGTGATTGTGAATACTAATTAACGTCTCCCACTCATTTGCCACAGAGTAACAGTTGTACTTGTTCCCTATGCTGGTGTGTTATTAGTATTCAGATTTAGTCTGTAAATGCTCTCAGATCCCATATTGGTATTCAGCTAAAGCCAGTCTACACCTGGGCATGCAGCTTATTGGTAATGAACAGTGACTACAGGAAGAGCCGGTGTTTAAGCGGCAGGCCCCCTCTCGCGCTGTGTCACATTATTTAAAGTTATTTCTTTTGTCTGCTTTTTGTTGAAATTGAACCATTTCAGCCCAGTAAAAAAAACATCAGTTTTTCTCAACGGGACACCAATTCAAATTTGTTCACATTGCCTAAAAAAAACTGCAGAATCTTTTTTTTTCAGGTCAATTTTATTTGGCTGTAATCCATCCTCATGAAAGCTCCCCACCTTTTTTTTTTTCTTTTTTTGTTTTTCAAGAAGTACGTGTGTGTTGGTATCTGATAGAGAATGAGTGTCTGAAGGATGGATTTAGACAGCGCAGCCTCTCCTCTTTCATCCCACTGCACTTCTCTTGTCTTCTTTTTAAATCTCTCCTTCACTTCTCCATCTCTCACTGCCAGATGTGCTCTCCCGTTGAACGTATTCCTTACGATGCGCCGCTGATGTTCAAAGGTGCAGAGCCTGGCTCAGGCGTTCATGATGCTTTGGTGTCTGCCCATGCGGGAGTCATTTGGCCTCTTTCCTGTTTTTTTCCCTATACAGTCTCCCTCCTGGTAAAAGTGAGAGCATAAAAAATTTTCACCATGTTGATTTCTTTAAATGATAATATAGTGGAATCTAGCAGATGCATTTCCATGCGTAGCTTCTTTGTTTGCAGTTATTCTTCAGTAACCTTTTTGGCTAGTTTATGTTGTGCTGAATTGAAAGTAAAATAAAAAAAGAAGAAGACATTTCTAAACTCGTTGAAAGTGTTGAAATTCTATGGGTGGTGGTTCAAAAATGGAACCAGAGAATGTGCTCAATGTGTAGAAGCCCTGTTCTCAACCTGTGTCTTACAAATACATGCCACAAAAAAACTTTTGCATTTTTGGATTTGTCATTGATTATATATGTGAAAGAAAGGATCGTGTTGGCATGTTTTCAAAGCAGAAATGCTTTAGGTCAGAGAGATGTGAGAAATATGAACGAAAAGAGGAACAGAATACTCTCGTAATCTGTGATATATATTCAAGAAAAAAAGAGAACCATGCAGTTTCTGGTGTCCTCCCGCAAATGTGTATGGTTGCAATAAAAAGAAAAGATAGCCTTCACAGTACAGGGTGGGGACCAGCACTGTTCCGCCTTCACCCGACTTCCTACAGAACAGCTGTGTGTGTCACTTGGAGGGTGGTGGCAGATGGAGGGAGGGGGTCATTTGAAAAGAGGAAGGAAGAGAGATTATTTTCTCACATTACAGCGCACGCTTTCACTTTAGAGCGTAGATGTATGGATGCTGATGGACAGCTATCAAGCTTTCTCCCCAAGTTTGCTGCCTGAGCGGCCGTGAGTGTCAAGTGTAACTGTCAATCTCGCCTTCATCTGCGGGGCCAACGGTTCCATCAACACCCTCGATCTTGTCAGCTCGCCTGCATCTGTGCTTGTGGAATCATGACTGATCTCAGGATTAGTAAGACTGTCTCAGTGAATGGACTTCCTAACAGTTCACCTAGTAAACCTTTTCTCAAGAGACGGTGCCTCAGTGACGTGAGTAATTTTTCATTTGCCGTAGGCAGAGGAGGAATTTATTTTACTTTATTGAAAAGTTAAGATTGCTCAGGGTAAGAAATGTATAATGCATGTTTGATGTTGGAAGACGCGGTGGAATTAGTTTTTTTTCTCTGCAGAGACACCGTTTTAGAAGTGTGTATAAGGTGTACAACACAATGTGAGTTTTTTGCCTTGAGGCTGAGCATTACATTACAGAATTGTGGCTGGTGGGCTCTGTTTTTAACGGGGTGCCTCCACAGTCAAGGAGAACATGCCTCCTCTTTCTCTCTGGGAAGATTCAACCCTAATGTGGTTACTGTGGAGTCTGGCTGGTCTAGGGATAATCTGGTTGGCACGGGATGATGTCTGTTTTTCGCAGTTAGGGGAGAAACATCTCACTGAATATCATATGCCACAGTTTATTTCTAGCAATATACTGAGGCTGCACCTTTGGCTTTTTCTAGCGCAGGGTGAGATGTGTATTTTGGGGAGGAGAGAAAAACTATGTATGAATCAAAAATAATATTTTAGGGCATGAAAAAAAGCAGATGTGCATGCAAGTGCTTTCCAGTGGTTGTGCGTGCATATGTGTTTTCGGAAGGCCTGGAATGCCCCTTAGTAAATTTAAGCCGCCATGTGGAAACATCAGCTTGGCACTGCAGTCCATTTGTGTTACATGGTGAACGGAGGACGCACCCCAGTTGTCAGAGCTGTTGTGGTCCTCCTTCATCACAGGTTGGAGCTGCTAAAATCCTTAATGTGGCCTCGGCAGATGAAAGGTGCGTGCCTAAGGGTATTTCGTTTTTACTTTAACCTCCTCCAGTGCTTCTGCTAATTGGACAAAACGTGGAGCATAACACTTAAGCTCTTTAAGCAGTGAATGGTTAATGTGTGCCGCAATGGAAATCCTGAGCAGCAGTGATATCAGGACAAATAGCAATAGCATGAATAATGAATAGAAATAGCGTCAGGATTATGCTTTTTTTTTATTATTTGATTTTGTCCAATTGTCCACATATTCATCTTCATTTATTATTGATGCAAGTTGTGTTTGCCTATTACCAAATAAGTTGTTGTGTGAAATGTGTCCCCGTCACACGCTAATGTGACTGTGTGCCTCAGACAATAGAAGCAGAGTGTCTTCCAGATAATTTGGCTGCTGTGTGTAGTCAGAAGAGCCGTTGGCTTTAGCAACAGACAGAGGCACCATGGAGCTTTGACGCTCCTTTCCCCTTAAGAGTTGCTTGTTTACAGTGTGTTTGTCTTGAAGCGTGGAGGAACAATTTCAAGAGCTATCCTGCTGATGAATAGGGCCTTGTTGTGATCAGCATCAAGTGGGGATGGAAATAAGTTGACGAGAGCCATCGGAGAGGAAGTTATTGTGCGGGAATGAGAAATTTCATAAGGAAGTCTTGTGTCTTGAGAATGCGGAGCCAGCTTTTTCACTAAGCAGACAGTAAGTTAGACTGAAGGCCACAGGGAAAGCGTATTAACACAGCTCTACAGATGATCACAAACATGTCCCTTTCTGGATTTTTGTCAACTCTCTCTCCCAGACCTCGGACCTGTTTGCCATGATCGAGAGGATGCAGGTACTGTGAGCGGTCCCTCGGCTCTGCTATTTGTGCAAACTGCTTTCTCTCACAGGCTTTAATCAAACTACATAATCAGAATTTCCCTCGCTCTGCACACAAGATTTCTATCGAACTCTATTTTTGAGGACACCGCCCCCTTTGTGTTTTTCTTTCTTTTCCTTTTATGCTGCTCTTACATTCATCCATCCGACCCAGTTAGCATAACACTTCACCTCTGTGCGTGCTTTCATGTGCCAGACTCCCTTTTTGATATGTGCAGCCTCAGGCTTCCTCAAGAAACCTTATGCTCCTCAACGTGCTGTGCAGAGCCTTTGTTTTCTCTTCACAGCTGGGTAGTTTTGTCTGCATCATCAAATGTGTGAACTGTTGTGTTTTTCATTATGCTGAGGTGGATTCGCAGAAATCTATTTTATTTTATTGCAAGAGTTGCAATTTTACAGAAATTCATTCACTGGATACAAGCCCATCGAAAAATGAGCACCACAGTTTGACCAAGGACTTTGATCTGAGAGCGTATTTGACTTTGAAGAGGTCCATACATTTTTTAACCTTTTTTTTTCCTTTCACTTGATTGTTAATGTGTTTTATAAACTGACAAAGCTTTTTTTTTTTGCAACCGATCTTCCACTCTTTTAATCTAATAAAATTGTGAAGATTTTATAAGGAGAAGAGCAGAATAACGTTAACAAAGATGCAAAAACAAAAGCCACTTATATCTTGTTGGAGTTCAAGTGTTGCTTCGGAGGAGAGTAACAAACTTAAGATAAGCATTTAGGAATTCATTTTTTACTTCAGTTTCAAAGCCTTCCTGAAGAAGCTACTCAAACCATACTAATTGTATTTAGTGTTGGTTGCTAAGCAGCTGGACGGTACTGGGGCAAAACTTCCACACAACCGTTGAATAGTATTCCATTTAGAATCATGCATATCTTCCACAACAAGAGAATATGTGTGAGAGAATAATGGAAGCGCTGGAGCAGTTTTATTCAGATGACAAATTTAATGAGAGAGCCATTTTCAATTTCCATGTGATTCATCCTCTGTAGCTTGAAAGATGTGCTTTACCTCAAATCTGATACATTTCAAACCTTGCCAGAGGATATTCCGCACAAAGCGGCCACTGATCAGAAATGCTTTGTTACTCATCTTTGTCTGTGCATTGTGCTTTATTTTCCCCTCCCCTATTGGATCTCACTCTTCTTTACTTCCTCTTTTTCTAGCCCATCTGGTGATCGAGCTTGCATATGTAAACATGAACTATTGTCACAGTGAACTGTCATGAAGTGTGCTGTTATGCACTAAATTCTGCAGCTCTTGACAGTCTATAGTGCTATGAGGATGCATCTCTTTTTGTGTCTTTATACACCTTTGGGGAGGTTGTGTAGATATTTCACCCTTGCCATCACTGCCTTGTCATTTTTTTTCTTTTTCTCTCCCTAGAGTTGCAGAATGGACGAGCAAAGATGCCCCCTCCCTCCTCCCCTAAAAGTGAGTCACAAATCCTCACATCTCCTTGTACAGCAGAGTCTGGTAAAGCATCTGGAATGGCAGAGTTATAAACCTTTCCTTATCAGCTGTCAAACAGGCTTTAGGGTGCTCACCGACTGAGTTATGAGCTCAGCAGAGACAGGAAGTGCAAAATCCTCCGCCGTCCTATTACCTAGGCAGGCTGTTGCAGAAGACTAGACGCTCACTGGTCTTAGCAGGAGTTCTGAAGTCAAGTTAGGAAGAGAATATATAAGATAACTCGATGATAATTAGGGGAAAATGGAAATTTGTAACTGTACTTGATGATCAAATTTCACCGCCTTTTTGTTGCCGTTAATTAAGCAAAGTGATGTGGTTAAAAATCAGAATATCAGATAATGATGTACTCATATGGCCCCTTTGAAAACAGCTAGGAATCATATCCCCTGGAACAGCCTTGACTGTTCTGTGAAACCGTTTCACTGGTGTGTTTCCAATCAACCAACTGCAGCCCGGCACTCATGGTGCGCCGCGGCTGGATCTGCTACCATTCAACTCAAGTGTTGCACAGAGTTAATGTCAGGACCACAGTCCGCTGTTTCCAACTGAAATGAAGCATGGATTTTGATTTGTGATCAGAATCATTGTGAACAGTGTCTTATTAACATTGGAAAGGATACCCACAAAATGCTGATTTTTAAATCAAACATTTGGACATAGGTAACAGTGAAAGTAAAACAATATATAGAATGCACTTGACACTTCAGAGAATTGTGCACACATAATCACAAGTATATTTGTATATATGTATTTTTCATAGCTAGCTAAAAATATCCTTAGATTTACTAAATCAGCCTATACTTTCCTATGTTAACCTCAACTCTGACCAATAAGTCTTAAATGACTATGCTTGCTGAAAACCCCCTCCTTAACCTTCATTATATGACCTGGAATATATGTATTTGACGCGGAATATATTTACGTTGGAACCATTAGTTTACCATATCTAGAACTAATGGGACTTCTCCCACCATGAAAACTGACAAAGATAGACAAAGAGCTGTTTGTTGGTGTGCTGACAAAACTGGAACTAATTTGGAGAGACTAATTAAGCCATCACTCTTTTCCTTTTATTTACTTATCTATTTTTTAAGTTCTTTAAACTGTATTTCAACATTGTGATGACCAGAGATGTGATTTAAGCAGTAGTGCACACAAAGTGTAAAAACATTCTCAGACAGAGGTCTCTGAATATCACTTTATTTCTCAAAGAGGAAGGTCCTGACCCTTTGTCATGTCGATACTAAGAGGTTTTAGCACCAAGCAACTGTAAGTTAGAAAATGCAGGAAGGAAACTTTTGCCAAATCCCTTCTCTAAAATTACATAATCCCAGCAGAGGAATTTACTTACTTATATAGAATACAATATATATGT
Source organism: Menidia beryllina (assembly GCA_013363375.1). Lineage (NCBI taxonomy): Eukaryota > Metazoa > Chordata > Actinopteri > Atheriniformes > Atherinopsidae > Menidia > Menidia beryllina. The sequence continues at coordinate 16,188,550 of JABUIW010000205.1, forward strand.
ATGTATTAACATTCTTTCAATTCTATTTAGAATGTTTGCTTATACACACACACACACACACACATACACACACATATATATATTTATATATACAGTATATATACACGACTAGCTCTCATGTTATCAACATGTCACAAACTAGACACAAATGTGTTTATCAGAATGTGTTTGCTATCCTGTTTGAGCATCTGTGCTCTATTATTGTCCTTATAAGTGTCTGTTTGTCACTTTGACTCAAATTTGTTTTTCCACTTGTAGACAGAAGAAGATTACATCCCTTATCCCAGCGTTCATGAGGTACATGCAAATATCCTGTATTGATACACTTTATGTTCCTGCCACATAACAATTACTCACATACCCCAAATATTCTCGCTTAACGTTGTGATTGGCCATTCCTGTCAGGTTCTGGGTCGCAGAAGTCCTTTTCCACTCATCCTTTTGCCTCAGTTTGGAGGCTACTGGATTGAGGGGACTAATCATGAACCTAAAGACCCACCAGAAGCAGATCAGCCTGCCTGTCCTTTCTCCCAAATAAAACTGGAAACAAACAGCACCGCCAAGATCTACAGGAAACATTTTATGGGCAAGGTAGGAAAACATAAATGGCTAAATGAAAAGAGATGTTATACACGAGAGGACTGGGGTTGGGATAATTCCTATTATCTTGAGTACACTTGATTTTAAATAGCACTTGCACCTTTATAGAGATTTAAGCAACCAAAGCTGCTCTTAAAAGTGTTCTTCAGTTTCCAGTCCACAGCGCATTAGAGTTTAGAGTGTTTGTGATTGTGTGATGGTGCACTATGAACAAAGCGTTCATTTGTAATTATTAATGCTCTTAACTAGTATTAGTATACTTTTCTGGCACAAATGGGCAGGCTTAAAAAACACAACAATCAAAAAACATTGAAGTAGACTTACTTTATTTCTGAAATTGCAATGCTTTTGTGTATTAAAAAATCAGATAATGCTGATAATCCCACATTGTACTTTATGTATTTTTGCTTGTTTTAGGACTAACCGTAACCTTAATCAATGTCAATTAGATATAGCATTTTTATTACTTTGTCACCCACTGTCAATGACTGTGGGATTAGTCATCCTTATTTTACCGTTTCCTCCACTTACTGCCCCCAGGAACACTTTAATTACTACACCATGGATGCTGCCCTGGGGCACATAGTCTTTTCAGTGAAGTATGATGTCATTGGGGATCAAGAGCATCTGCGCTTGATGCTACGGTACATGTCTTACTGTATACCCTCTTACATATCTCCCCCCGTTGCCTGCTCTGTCTCATTCCTGCTTTGAATACAGCCAGATTTTTCTTTGTGTTTACTTTTTTTCATCTTCATGTATTTCTCTGTGTTCAAAATCCGTATAGGTTTACATATAATTGGCAGCCTTGGATGCTAGAGGCTTTCTTTGTAGAATAATCACAGTAAATAAGATTTTCTTGGCTATAACGTATTTTCACCATAATTGCTGATCATTTAGAGCTCTGTGATGAGGTTGCCGTTATTAGTCAAAATTGAATGTATTAAACCATTTCTTTTGAACCATTTTTGTCCACACACACCCTGTCTGAAAGCTTTTTGGTAGCTCTGCGTGTTGTGTTACTGAGTCTCCTGAAAAAGAAATGCTTATTCTGGTAACATGTATAATAAACTTGGTAAACCATTGAATTGATTCAATCGCATATGCCATCGCAGATTTGGAAAAGGTGCTGCTTTTGTGGCAACCAAAAAAAAAAACCTACAAAGATGTGCTTTGACCATTCGAGTCAGAAGCAGCCTATATTTGTGTGGTGCAGTAAAAATATCCAAGCCTCTCTTTTTAAAAAGTGACTTTCCAAAATGGTGCCAAAAAGTACTCAACAAACAGCACCCTATTCATTTGTGTTGTACAAGTGTACTAGCTCCCACCCACTATCGCCTAAAGCTGTACGCACTCTCTGGAATACTTTCCTCCTGCACATTCAACTGACAAATGAGTTGGATAGAGGCCGACCTCAGCGTGGGGTATAACCTGGAAATTCATTTTAGCTTCTCTTTAGATTTTAATGGCAGTATTTCTTCTTTTTTAATGGACTTGCGAAGTGGATGAGTGAACAGTGAGGTAACAGCCCTCAGCCCACGGCTGTTTTACGAAAGGGGTGTTTTTTTGTGTGGGCGCACCCCCACAGTCACCTCAGGTACTGTAACAAAAAGGAACTGTCTCGGTCACATTAAGTGTACCTTGAAAACCTGCAGGAGTGGAAGTAGCAATCCATTTGTATTTCTTAAGAAGAACATAGTAGAATTGTAGAGCAGAGGTAGGGATTAGATGTTGTTAAGCCGTTCTCATTTATGGCGTGTAGCTTTCCCGAAAGAAAATTCACCAGTTGACATCCAGTGAGCTTGCAAATGGTAACATTCAAATGTAAATATTCCGCTATTCTGAAGGGACTTTGGTTGTAACAATGACAATGTAAGAAGAGAAATTTGTGTTAAAGCACAAAGGCAGTCAAAGATTTCACACTATTTCAGAGTGTTTTTTTCTTTCTCCTCAAGTTGGAAAAGAATAATCGCAATACAAATCTGGATTAAAGCATGCTCCAGGCTCTCCCCGGGCTGGCCCAGAAATGGACTGGGTTGAATGAAGAACTCAAAAGTGAATTTACCACTTTTATGATGTCCTCACGTGCTATGAACTCATTAACGTTTCTCAACTTTCTAGAGAATTGTGTGCTGGTTTAAAGTTGTTTCCTTTTTCTCACTGGGCTTCATTAAAAGTCCAGGCAATAAAAACTGAATATATAAATGTGTAAACGACTGACACCAGTGTCAGTGACACCAGTGACACCGGTGTCAGTCTTGGTCATTGTTTAGAAGGATGCTTATTTCAGCTTCAGATAAGCAGGATGTCCATCCATCGATCTTTTATATCCAGGTAATCCATTTCAGGGTCAGCGAGAGGCTGGAGCCTGTCTAAGCTGTTGTTGGGCGAGAGGCGGGGTACACCCTCGATAGTGGAATAACACCCTGTGCAGTTTAAACACCCAAGAGATGTTTTTCCGGGCAAAAACATTTGCCTTTAGAATGTGAAGCTATACGGCCGACTTTTTAGAAGATTTATAAATGCAAGGGAGTCAGCGTCCTTAATTACACTCGCAAAGCGATGATGGGAAAACTGCTGTTCCAGGGAGAGGTTTGCCGAGTCCAAGGCTATTTGTTTTCTGTTGATTAGTTATTGAGCTGCCGGAAGATAGATTTGGTTCCATTCAGAAGGCGCCAGCCTCTTTAGTCTAAGTTACCGTACGGGATCCAGCCACACGTTTTTGTTGCAGGTATAAAACTGATATTTTCTCATCAAGGCTATTTGCAGGAAATGATTAAACACATCTTACGGGAGCTGAACTGTGGCATGAAGTGCCCCCGTTTTATTATTTCTCAAGAATGTGAGCTTTTGTTTCTCGCTCGGATTTCCTCTAAACGAAACACTTTGCAGGTTTCCTCTATTGTTCATGGAAATCTTTGTGCTCGGCAGCTTTCTAAAAATGAATGACACTCTCCTGGGCCATATTGGCCGAAACACATCAGGTGTAACAATGGTTATTTTCCCTGCTCCACACATCAATAGGAAATGTCCCCTCTGAATTGACATCTTGATCAGATGAAAGCTTAGCAACGCAGAAAGAAACTAATTCAAAGCAGGAGACTCTTTTGGATGACGAACAGAGCAGTAAGTGTTTTGACTTTTAACATATATGCCTTTCAGCACAAAGCTTAAAACCTATCATGATGTGATTCCCATCTCCTGCCTCACGGAGTTTCCCAATGTGGTTCAGATGGCCAAGGTAATGGATCACTAACTTCCTGATTCTAGCACAAAAGTATATTTTTATAATTTTTCATTGTCTGAAGTTAATGAAACTTAACATATATTCTGATTTTGCAGCTTATTTGTGAAGAAGTAAACGTGGATAGGCTTTACCCTGTTCTCTACCCAAAGGTAAGGAGATGTCCTGTTTTTTTTCTCTTGATCCTGTCCATCCATCAATAGTCCAGCAGTCCGGCCTTACTAGAGGCCTCCTATTCTTTGGTCCTCAGGCATCGAGGCTTATTGTCACCTTTGATGAGCATGTAATCAGCAACAACTTCAAGTTTGGAGTCATTTATCAAAAGTTTGGTCAGGTGAGTGTCCTTCAGACATACTGCAGCTAATCTTTGCTTTTCAAGTCACGCATCAGTCCTCCTGAAAATCCCTTCTCTTTTCTTTTTTGTTTTGGCTCCTGCTCACAGACGTCAGAGGAGGAGCTGTTTGGGAATATGGAAGAAAGTCCTGCTTTTGTTGAGTTCTTGGAGTTTCTGGGAAAGAAGATTGAACTTCACGACTTTAAAGGGTTTGGATGCTTTTGTGATGAATTTTTGCTCAACGCGATTTTAAGCGGTTTTGTTCAGTTTCACATAAGCACTTCACTCATCATCTGTAACAAGCAGACATTAACTTGGTTATTGATCAGAGTTAGTTTTAAGTGAATCTCGAACATGAAAGAAAAAGCTCTTTAGAGTGTCCTGATATTTGCAGAGTTGCTGATATTGTGGTTGAGTAGACGGATGAAGTGCCCTTAGCATTTTCTCAATGATGTCTGTGGACAGAGTTTAAATAGCGAGCAACTATGAACCACTAACAGAATTCGTTTATCCCTCTTCTGTCCTCTTGTCTTGCCTGCGCACCCCTTTTTCCCTCTTGTCATGTCCCTCCTCTGTCACTTTCCTAACATTTGCTGTTAAATCTGCTGCGACTGCTTTGCTTCTCCAGTTTTCGGGGCGGGCTCGATGTCACTCATGGGCAGACGGGGACAGAATCCATCTACACAAGTTTCCATAATAAGGAGATCATGTTTCATGTGTCCACCAAACTGCCTTACACAGAAGGAGACTCACAACAGGTATACTCATATTCCAGTGATTATTCATCAAGTTAACTCACTTGTGTCTTAGGACGAGGGAACTCCTCCAGGTGACGTGAATGGATTTGACCCCAAAAAAGTCCAAATTTAGGCAGTTTCAGTAACTGCTCTGCTTAACCCTTTCTTGCTGGAAGTTGAACAACAAGATCTTGTTGTAAGATCCTTTAAGTATCTATAGTTTCTTCTAAAGAAAAGTCTGCAACACACTGACTGTACACTTGTACACATACTTATACACAGGTTTTTTTTGTTCTGATACCTAACTTCTCACAAGCATCACAGTGGCATCAGGAGCAATTAGAGCTGCTGTGAGTTGCCGGAGAACGCTTGGATGAGCCAGTTTGGGTTCTGGCCACAGACCCTCCAATTAGAGCACAATCCAATTCCGAGCCACAGCCATGAGCAGAGAAAGTTGAAAAGTCCCAGGTCACGGAGCGAAAAAAAACTAAAAGCCGTGATCCATTTAAGATGGCACTGTAACAATCATTTCTCAACCACCCCCCCAAGGAGATGCTCCAGTCTTAATCCTCAGTATGCCCCCACACACACGCACTCACACACACACACACGCAGATACACTTAGATAACAAATTATCTCTTAGCAGCGCCTTAACCACCAACCAATTAAATATTTAATAGTTTTCAACAAAAAAATGTCCCAAATCCTCTACTTGTCTATGTCCTGCTCCTCTTCAGATGATTCACAGTGCAGCGGAGAGAGGATAAACACAAAAATGAACAAACCAAAGAGGTTAAAAGTCCAAAAGTTTGCCAGACATTCCCTTAAGATCTCAAGAATCATTACTGCATAAGTTGCATATGTTCTTAGATGCCCTGCACTTTGAGCTGTTTGAGCTTTGTTTCCGCAGTAACCCTGCTCAAACGGCCCATATTTCCAGTGCATGAAGACAAACAGAGGACAACACCCACATGGGATGAATCATCGGGCAATGGGGAGAAGGAGGCAGGATGCACACATTATATCACAATATTACTTCAGGAAGGAGAGGCTGCAGCATTGATCTAACCTGTCTAAATGCGCCCCTCTTTGAAAGGTTACGCAGCAGTACCAGAGCTCAAGTGTCTCAGTGAAACCCTGCACTTGCAGAGTTTGAGGCTAACTGCATATGGTAGTTATGAGGATCGGCCGGGCAGCTGCACGGCTGAAACGAGCTGAATGTTTTTCCGCTGTCAGATTTCAGGGAGCCCCCTGTGTGTCGACTGTTAACGCTGACAGTTAATAAGCTTAGGGACTACTGAGTAGTAACCTGGCTGCCTTGAATTTGCTGCTATATGAACACCGTCTCCCTTTAAGCCTTTAAAACGATCATTAAAAACTCATTTCCAATATTTGCAATAATCAAACTCAGCAGGTTTGATAAAAAATATCAAATAGTAAATGTCATTTTCAATTTAATTCGACTCTTAAATACTGGCGCGGACAAAGTCCTGATTCTAAAGCGTTTCCTATATAAGATCAACTTATAAGATCAGTTTCTAAAGCTGGGTTGAGTCTGTTTTTTCTTTGATCTCCATAAAAAAGCGTTGCCATTTATTCATAGATTTGCTCAGCATTTCTGGCATATCATTGACTTCAGAAATCATGAATTCTTGCCAAGACTGAAGCCAGATGGCTGACTGTTCTCATGCTAACTAACAAACTGGCTGAAACAGACATAGACTGTAAAGTAAATGAACAGTGGCTGATCGACCAAATGTCATCATGATATCTTAAACCCCGAGTAAATATTTAGTCTGTTATATTGTGCAGAGAGCTAACAAATTCATGAGACATCTTTCAGGCACAGCGACCGACTCTATAGCTACCATCACCATATGTGAAGAAGCTTCATTAAATGGTAGCTTTTCAGAGTGTTAAATAATCTAATGGGTGATAAAAAGTAATCATTGCTCACTGATGCAGAGATCCACAAAGCTGGGGGTTTTCCTAAAGGGTCCATTTTAATCAGACCATCTCCACTACTTTCCCCTATATCACCAAACTAAATCTCTTTGCACAATCTGATATTATATCCCCCACCACACCACCATCCACCTACCCACTTACATGCAACAGAAAGATTTGGGTCACAGTCTCCGTGATAAGAATTTCATTTCATTTCCTCAACTTGATCCACTTTGACATTCTGATATTTGCTGGCATCTGAGTATATTTCTCTGCTTGATTACTGAAAAAAAAAAAAAACTAGGACAGCGCCAAGTCCTCAACAAAAAATAAGCCCCAACAACTAAAAGCAAATCAAATTTGCATACATGGGAGGTTTAGAGACATACACATTAGCATTCCCTGGTTAGATTCATATATCAGCCCAGGAAAATTCCCAAAACCAAGCATTTAAAAGATAGCTAGATTTGATAAAAATACAACAATTGCGTGGTCGATCTGGTCCAAGAGTGTAAACAACCTTTAGGAAACAAAACTTTTGGCTACAAGAAAAATGCTCTTATTTAATAGCAATGATGACATTCACTGATGTCACTGAGATAAGAATCCATCGACTTCATTAACATCATCACACTGTTATAATCACAAAACATGACAGAATTGATAGAAGATGGATTATGTATAGCACAATGTCATGAAACAGACATTTTTTGCATGTCAGGTTCTTGAAAATAAATAGTTTTTACACTTATTACCAACATATAACCAGTCATCCATCAATTTTATATGGTCTCAGAGGGGCTGGAACCTATGTGCTTCTGTTTTTGAGGATATTGTCCTGCTGCATGACCTATATTTCACCCGATTTTAGTTGCAGTTACTAAATACTTGAGGAAGTCAAGATTGCTTCAGGGAATGCAAATTAGCCCGTTTAAACAGGTGCAGCACAAGCCAAGTCATCACCCCCTCTCCCACACAGTTTCTTTTGTCTGGGTTTTGCCAAGCCCCCTATCTCAACTTTGCTCTCATCTGCCCAAAAATCGAAGTCTTGAGATTTATTCAGATGCAACTTTGTAAACCTCTTCAGTCTTTTCTCAGCAAGCACTATCATGAACTTTCTTTTGTTTTGTTTCCATATGGGAACGATCCATCTCACTGTAGAATAGTTTACAAATCACCTTATAACCCCTCCCAGATTGATAGGTGGTAAAAAATAGCTTTGCAGAGACCGTAGCCAACATCTTCTTTCATTGGGATTGAGTATTTATAAGGAGTAGATATCCCCCTAAATGTCTCAGAGAACCAAAAGTGGGTTCACTGTCTTTTTCATATGACTGTATATCCAGCTGAAATGAACCAGAGACATCCGGTTTCAATATATTTGGCTGACAATAATACTGAATTGACCTGTGTCTTAGGTAGAAGGGTGTGCTCCACCCTCAAACTTATCTCTACCCCCCTGTTTGGACCACATTATTATACTGCATGTGCAAGTTGTGGGAGTAATTCAGTGGTAGGATAAGCTCTGCTCAAATAGGCTGTTTAAACATGTGTCTGGTGTTGTTACCTTTCTTTATCTTTGTACCCCAGCTGCAGAGGAAGAGGCACATAGGCAATGACATTGTAGCCATCGTGTTCCAGGAGGAAAATACACCCTTTGTACCAGATATGATCCAGTCCAACTTCCTGCATGCCTATGTGGTGGTGCAGGTGGAAAATGCATGCACAGACAATGTCACCTACAAGGTGAGTCTCAGCCAATGTTCTGCAGGGACCTGTCAAATCCTTGTAACACCCACTATCACACTTCAAATCTTGATCCCTCCCATTTGTTGTTTGCTAATTAGTTTTCTTCTCCTATCCGTTTTGTCCCTCAGGTGTCGGTAACAGCACGTGACGACGTACCTTTCTTCGGACCTGCTCTGCCTGACCCTGCCATATTCAAAAAGGTCAGCATATCCACAGGGCAGTGTGGACACAACCGTGTTTCTGAAGCAGAACGTCCATATACCCTCATTTCCTCTGCCTTCATCAGGGTTCGGAGTTCCATGAGTTCCTTTTCACCAAGCTCATCAATGCGGAATACGCCTGCTACAAGGCCGAGAAGTTTGCCAAGCTGGAGGTGAGGAGCAACCGTGGGAGTGCGAACGCCTCGAGTGTGTGTGTGTGTCGGCGTGTTTACACTCGAGCCGCACCTGTTTGCACAGGTTTTGCATCCTGCTGGCCGTAGCCTCGATAAGAAGTGACAACACATCACTGCCGCCCTTCCCTCTCAGACAACAGCCCGACAAAGCATGACAGATGTTGTTCTGATGTTTGTCGCCCTGGTGTTATGTTTTACTGATTTGCCGCTAGTGTGGCTGCTGTGAAATAATACATTTCCATTTCCATTTTAGTAGTATACTTATGTTCGGTGTTGTTGTTGTTGTTGTCAGGAGCGCACGCGCTCGGCCCTGTTGGAGACGCTTTATGAGGAGCTGCACATCAACAGTCAGTCCATGATGGGTCTGGGTGGAGACGAGGACAAGCTGGAGAACGGGGGTGCAGGAGGGGGCGGGGGCTTCTTCGAGTCCTTCAAGGTACGGCATCGTTCTTCATTTGAGTCAGAGCACTTGTAATCTGCAACACCACATGCATGAAAGAGAATGCTGATGAGTTTTAAAAAAAAAAACTTTTAAGATGTTTTTCTTTTCCTCCCCTTTCTCTTGGCTGGGATTCTGGGTATTCACACTTGAGAAAATAAAGCATAGACAATTTGCAGTATCTCAAAGGACCAGTCCCGTGGCATTTGCTTTCCTCTTTTGGCTGCGACTGCTGAACTTGGTGTGTTTTCACACGGCGGTGGAGTGTCCTGTTGTGTATGAAAGGCACTTTTCTCTCCCTGAGAGTGCTCCATCAATGACCATTAGGGTGGTGGAGGGAAGCTCGGCCGCCGAGGCATGGTGGCAGGAACTGTGTGCCTGATGAACGATTTAATGACTTCTCATTATGGGGCCGATGATGCGGCATGTACATATCTCCATGGGCAGCATTCCTCCACAGTTTTTTTTCTTCTTCTCTCTTATCCTATCAGTACTTCTCGGCCATCCTTTTTAGATTTTAAATCTCAGTTCTCTTTTTTTCTTTCACTCTGCTGTTTCTGTGGGCTCATTATTATCCCAATGTGCATAAAATATCTCTGCATAAATGTGCTCTGGTTCTTTTTTTTTCTGTCTCTCTGACTTTCATACTTCCGCAAATACATCTGCTAAGACTTCCCACTCTCCCTCTATCTTAATGCAATGGTATGTATGTGTCTGCCACTCACTTGATCTTCTTTTTCTCACCCAAGCCTGGTTCTAAAATTCTGAGCTCCAGGCTCACCCATGTTAGATAACATCTTTTTTTAGAAGGAATATGCCTCATCTTTCTCTAATGCAGTCTTTTCAACTTTTTGTGAAGTGCATTTGTTTTTTCCACACAGCTTCCTCTCTTTGCCTGTTGACCTGCACTGCCCCTAAGTGTTGAGAGATAGTCCTGCATTTAGTTGCATGCAATGCATACATATTTAAGCACAAACCAATTCAAGTGCACTTATTTATTCCTGTAAAAAATGTAAGCTTTTAATCTTGTCAAATGACTTACTGTAATATCAGTCTCAACTCATTTGACCACACTGAACAGTAAATAAATCAAACCATCATACTGATCATACTATGCACAGACTTGATAAAACATTTTTTTTAAAGCAGTTACCATAGGCAAGTGTATTGACTATAACTTTTAATTAAATGTAGTCATATTCACCTTCAGAAACAGGTTCCAGTGACGGACAAAAAAGGTTGTGTGCTACAGCACAGCAATTTATTGAACTTCAATTTCAATTAGGACATTATTTGACCTGATTGATAGCTATCTGCAGTATTTAGAGCCTTTGAATATTGGTCAGTGTGTTGAGGTTCCACTGACAGCCGGTATCTCCTCATTTCTCTTGGTAGCGGGTCATCCGCAGCAGAAGCCAGTCTATGGATGCCATGGGCCTCAGTAACAAGAAGTCACACACAGTCTCAACTAGTCACAGTGGCAGCTTTACCCATAATCCCGCAGAGAGTCCCAAAACCCCAGGGATTGTAAGTAGTCCACTTTGGTTCACGTGTTGCCCACCTAACACATACATTCAGATTCAGCGTTTTCAATGCCAGGTGGATAAATACACCGAAATCTCTTTGAACCAGCCCCATAACTGCTGCCATTGGCAAATTTTAGCACTCAGTTTTAATCATGGTGCAACCATCAAAGCTTTCATCTCATTCCTGTCAGTCCTGACATTTTAATTTCACTCTTTCTTTGTGATAAAACTGCTTTCACTAATTGCCTTTTACCATATAGATCTGTTATTGACTATTTGTTCCGAGGGGGGAAAAATGATAACTCCTTCACAGCAATTAGCTTCGCCTCCTCCGCTGGAAAAATGATTATTTGTGCAGAGAGTGGCAGCCCAACAGCATCTTGATGAAATAATATCCATGTTGGTGATTTTTCTTGACTGCACAAGATAACTGTGAACCCCAGTCTCGTGTCCTTCCCAAGTTTTGAAGTGAGCTCAGAGTAGCGTCTGTATGACTACCCAGACTCCCTCCCTCCTTGCTACAGTTTAAAACGACTGCTTCCCTCCCAAATGCAATGAACTCTCGCTGCTACTTTGCGCATGCATGGCTGGAAAATATGCATGACATAAGCCTTAATTGTGGGGAACTCTACTGTATGCCTTGTTTTTGCCTCCTATGTAGGGTTATTTTATTTTATTTTATTTCGTATATAATCCCAATTTCAAAGGGGTTTGTAAAGACTATCTGTTTGATTGTGTTGACCCTCCTTCCCCTTTTCCCGTATCCCTTTGGGCTGCATTTGCTAGCATGCAATAATAGTGCCGTTCTCTGCTACGTTGGACCCCAACCTATTAAATTCATGTCATTGCTGCTTTTTCTCTCATGCTGTAATCTCCCTTTAGGTTGATTTTTCACCTTGCTGTTTAAATTCTGGTGTGCATGAAATCTTATGATGTATTCTTTTCTTTTTCTTCCCCCCTCTCGCTTTTTTCAATCTGTCATCTTCCCTCTCTCTCTGCCTCCTCTGCCCTGTCTTGTGTGGCTCAGTCATTGCTTGTCCCGGGGAAAAGTCCCAGTAAATATGGACGCCGAGGCAGTGCCATAGGGATAGGAACAATAGAAGAGGTTCATGTATAATCTATCTTCTTTCTTACATTTAAAAAAAAATGTCTTTGCTGTTCTTTTCTTTATGTGAGTATTGCGACCCCAGTTCCCATAAAAAAAATAATAGTGAATTATGACGCGAGGTAAATCGTAAACTAATCAATTATGCAACATTTTGCAAATCTCACAGCGAAAAAAAAAAGACAGAACATCAATTATCAACAGTGAAAATTGATCAATTTGACTATTTAATGAAAAATATTAGCTCATCTGACGGGAGAGAAACTTTGTCCCCTTCTATGAGCTTTCTTTGTTGTTTTTTGTGTTTCGTGCTGAATGTTTAAAATTGGCTGAAGTGTTTCTGTGATAGTTGCAGTATGTGATTTAACCATGTTTTGCTGAAATATACAAGGTGTTCCCTGAAAAAGACACCATCTGACCACTGCTGTACCTCAATGCAGAGATATAATGGATTCAGCGATATGAGCTTTTGAAGGGAACACTGATGACAAGTAAGATGACCCTCGTCTTCTTCAGAGTGGAGGATGGAGTGTCCATAATTATTCAAAAAGAATAAGTAGTGAATGCCCACCTGTTTTCCCTCAAGTCCACCTTTTTAGTGGCACATCTAGCTTTTTGTTTTTCTTGTCGATGAACTTGCTACCAAGTTCAAGGTGAGCTGGAAAGGGTGAAATGTAATTTGAAAATTTGATCTTTTTCTCTGTATCCTTTTGAAATAATATTTGCGCATGAGATTTGCAAACTTTGCATTGTGTGTTATCCAAAACTTTTTGAGACTGGGGTTGTAGTAGTTGTATGCTTTACTTCCTGTGACTGTGAGGAGTTTCTGCATCGGTGGTCATTAGATGTAATTAAAAATCATAAAACGCATTTCTTCCCAGAAATGCGCCCATTTCATTCATTCAAAATATGATATTAGAAATAATTCCCTAAGGTATCATTACATCATTTCAAGATTTATGCAGCCATCAGCTTCATCATGAACCTCCCACCACACACACACTGCAGATATCAACATGTTAATTCTTGTGTGTCAATATATAGTGTCATATCATAGTGTCTTACTTTCTCCTTCCAACCTGAAATTAGTCACTAATCATTCCTGGGAAGAGCCCAACCAGGAAAAAGTCTGGGCCCTTCAGCTCCCGTCGCAGCAGTGCCATCGGCATCGAGAATATCCAGGAGGTTCAGGAGAGGAGGTGAGAGGACAGGGAAGCGCTGATCAAATGGCCCTAAAACAATTTTGCCATTGGAAGAAGATTCCAGAAGCAAATTCATGGCATAGAAAATAGCTAATTCTATGTTGAATACTGCTCTTGGCAAAATCTGGTTTTGTTATTTCTAATTTGTAACAAGTTTGAAAGAGGCTATAAAATGTATGTGTTAACATCCAGGTTTTTATTATTATTTCATTTTTAATGAGCACACCTGATGGAAATCTGCTTTTGCAAAAGCAACAGAAAGCATTGTGTTCTGAAAACTTGGATTAACCTGATTTGACTGCAGGTGTATTCACAGTAAAAATCTTAACTCTTACTCTTACGCTCCTGTCCTCAAGTCGAGAGGTGTCCCCCAGCGCCCAGAGGATACTGGACAGCAGCCACTTGTCACAAGAAAACAAATCTGACAACTCGTCCAATCACAGCTCTCCAGATTTTACAGCCACAAAAAACAGGTGACTATCATCTAAGCCCTCACCCAATGTCATGTCTACGTTTGAAAAACCTTCCTTTCTGCTGTCCTGACAAACTCTGGGGGAGGAAGAAGCCGGTGCTTGTGTGCTCAGAGTGACCCAGGTGTGTAGTCTGGCCATGTGTTGCAGGGCGCCCTCCATCCCTGAGGCCCAGGACCTGTCTCGCTCCTCGTCCAACGCCAGCAGCTTCGCCAGCGTTGTGGAAGAGAACGAAGAAGAGGAGTACGACACCGGACTGGTGGGTGGACACATCGGGAGGTCACCTAGTTATGCGACGTTCGGTCAAAAAAGTTAGGTTTGCCGAACATTCTTTGCGTGCCCCTCTCCCAGGAAAGCGCCTCCTGCATCACGCCAGTGCAAAGAGACTCGTTCGTGTACAGCTCTGGGGTGGAGGACAGCGCGTCCAGCCCAGCAAGTTCTACAGGTGAGTTTGGGAAAAGGAGTTTCCTATTATCAGGCCAGTGGTAGCCTAGAGGAGTGAGACGCAGGCAAGGTCAAGTGTATAACGGTACCTGGGGAAGGTGTAGCTGGGTCAGATCTAAGAATAACACTTTAACACTGTGTCCTGAGGAAGTGATGTTGAAGCACCGTGAAATGATGAAATTTGCCCCCAACAACATGAGGCCCGGTTTGTGCAATTTGAAAACTTTTTTGAACAGACTAAACTTCACTACTTGCCCAGCTAACGGTTTCTGAGCATCTTTTCAAGTCTGTGATATCTTCTTTTTCCAGCTTGAAGCATTTTTTGTGCATGGGTTTAGTAATCACGACGGCCGCACATCTGTCCCTTTTCTCTCAGCACCGTCCCGTCCTCAGCAGCATTCGGATCCAGCGAAGACATCAGAGCCAAAAGGGACGGACGGCCAGCCCAAGACAGAGCGACCCCAGCTGGAGCGCAAGCTCTCATCAGTGAGACAATGGACACAGCGTCACTCATTAAATGGCACCGATACATACAGGACTGTCTCAGAAAATTAGAATATGGTGATAAAGTTCTTTATTTTCTGTAATGCAATTAAAAATCATGAAATGTCATACATTCTGGATTCATTACAAATCAACTGAAATATCGCAAGCCTTTTATTGTTTTGATATCGCTGATTATGGCATACAGCTGAAGAAAACTCAAAAATACGATATTCTAATATTTTGAGAAAGGATATTTGGTTTTCTTAAGTTGTAAGCCATAATCAGCGATATTAAAACAATAAAAGGCTTGCGATATTTCAGTTGATTTGTAATGAATCCAGAATGTATGACATTTCATGTTCTTTAATTGCATTACAGAAAATAAAGAACGTCATCACAATATTCTAATTTTCTGAGACAGTCCTGTAAGTCAGATGAACAGAACATTCTTCAAGCTCATTTTTGAACAATTTGTTGAATGGAATGACCATATTTTTACAAGTAGCAGCAAATAATTCGAACATTTTGGCAGGCGGTAATGGATTAACTGTATTAACTGTATTAACTGTTTCATATTCTCTGTGTTTGCTTGCAGAACTGTTAGCCACTGTCTACTGATCTCTACATCAATGGCCATCTTCAGGTTAGACAAAATACAGACATAATCATTGGGCTGCTTGTACATTATTCCGTCCTATAGTTGTGAAAGTAGAATCTAAGTTCTATGTTTTTGTTTGGGATTTTTTTGCTTTCGAGTGAAATTTCACTTTTAGGCGAACTTACTGTGACCTTCTCTAAACGTTTGAATGCACATTTTTCACTGCTTTTTGCACAACTTTCTGTTGGAGCTCAATGGCAAAATCCACAACAGATGTTTGATCCGTGAATCGACCAATAGATTTCCTGTTTTAATCTCAATGGATATTTTAGTTCTCAGACAGACTGAGCTTAGAGCAGGCTGTAGCCGAGCTACTGCGAGACTGAGTCACAGAAAAGGAGAAAACCATAGAGATGGATGTCCTTTGGACCGCATCCCGCACTGGTGACCCATTCACTGTAAATGGTGCCTTGTGCAACTGGATGATGAATGGCCGGCACTTTCTCCAGGCCTGAATCCATAAGAAAAACCTATGGGATCAGCTGAGTTTCCATGTAGAGACTTGTGACTCGCCAGAACCTCAGTGTCCTGAGGGCTGCCCTCAGGAAGTGATGCAGTGCCTCAGCAGAAAATAAGTCTGGTTGTGAACAGTTGAGACACAATTGTCAAGCTGCGATTGGTATTCAAGGACACATGACAAGTTATTAAGCCACTGATCTTTTTTTTTTGTTGTGGCATACCCACCACTGTTGGTAACTGTTGGTAGTCTTACCTTTTCCATAAATTTCACCTGAAAGCCAGATGTCCCTAACTGTTTGTGGGTTTTATTTGTATTCAATGTACAGCTTACTTGCATAAAGAACCAATGAAACAAGATCAAGCAGAACTGGTAGCCTAACGTTAAATCAACCTAGCCATTACCCCGTCTGCTTAATTTATGAACATTAAAGACTGACAGTCAGCTATTGGCAGGAAGAGGTGTGAGCATATCCAATTTGTATAGTTTTAGAGCCTCACTTGGCAATTGTGAATAGAGCAGTCATTCCAAGGCTAGTGTAAGGCTGTTAATTTTTCCCTGTAAAAATTTTTAAAATCAAATGTTTTTAATGCCTTTAACAAATGTATCTCTCCAATGTCTCCCCTTTGTCTACCTTTAGTGACATTTTTTGCCCAACAACAACCCAAGGAAGGCATATGAAGTCCCACACAGAAGCAGAAAAGAAGCACAGGTGAACCACAGCGGAGAGCGAGAGCCTTCTTTGTATGTTCGTCACGGACCGCCTGCCTGTCGTGGCAGACGCCAGCTCCATGTGCAAACGTATTGCCCTCATTCAATTCTCCATGTGGAAACCTTGAGAGCCTAAGGAAAAGGAAGATAGACTTCCACAGTCTTGCACCATCTAAACTTACATCTGTCGGCTGACGTGCCAGAGTAGGTCTTCTCATTCTTCAGGCCAGTAGGCTTTAAAAACTCTTCTACTGAAGCATTAAGGGTCTTCTTATGAAGATCTGGATGTGAAAGAGGATTTTAATTCAAATATTGAAAGGGTGGAAGTAAGAAACGTAAAAATGATCAAACAGCTTGTGTTTGTTTGGCTTGAGGAGAGTTGCACTATGAAGAGTCTGTTTTTTTAATGTAAAATTCACATCCCACTGTGACATTATACAAAGGTTTAACTTTGACGTACAAGGTGTGTGTTTCTTTCTGTCAGGCCATTTTCTGTGTTTTATTAATAAGATTTTATTTTCGGGGTAGTCTGCTGTGCATATCTGTTGTGTTTCACGACAACTTTGACAAATTCGTCACCTTTTTCAAAGGGTGTGGGTCGGATGGGGATGAATGGTAAATGATACAAGACAATTTCTGCAACAGCGAAATTCTTGTAAGAGGAACGAAACAGAGAAGTGAACTGCAGCTAGAGACATGCATTTCCAGTCCACACCTAAACGTACTGCTGTTTATATTTCTCTCTCCAAATGCTATGTTGTCGCACCTCACCTGATGTGTGTATACAACAGTGCTGTGCATGGTGTAGATCTGCTTGCCGAAATCCTCCTCTTTGCACGCCCGTGCAACGCTTGACATAGAGTTGTTGTCCCTGTCGTTTGTGTTTGACTAAAATACCAGCCGACATCTCAAAATGCAGTGCACAGTGCTGATGGAGAGCCAAGTGTCACTGTTTGCAACTATATTTGTAAAGTGTCATATATGTATGTGACTTACAGTAAGCACTACATTTCTTGTTGTTCTCAAACGCTGACCTTTCTGCAAAGCCCCGATTTGTTGCTGGAAATGAATTACACTGTGACTCATCTTGGAAGTTGCCTTTACGGTCGTGTCACAGAAGCTGCTGAAGGTCGTATTTAAAGGCTCTTGTGAGGCCTGATGGCTTGAATGTAAAACTAGGCAGAAATTGATTTATTTGAACATTTCTGCTGCTCTAAAAGGCAATACTGTGATGAATCCCTTACCACAGTATCCCTACCCCTCTCTATAAAGGGGGACACCCCCTTTAAGGAGAGGAGATTGTTTTAGGTTTATTTTAAAGGGGAGAAATGAGGTACGGGGACATTTTTTCAGTGAATTGACTGAATCTGACATTTATTGTCCAATTAATTGATGAGAGCATTATGTGAACGTGCAAAGGTTTGAAACACAGTCGAAACTCATATTGTGTACAATAAGCTCTTTTAGGCAACAAATAACTACACACAGAGACATTCACAGTAACACAAAAGTGTTAGTCTTTTAAAATGATTTTTCAAAGAAAACTAATTGAACTCATCCTATTGGAATATGAAAACGATGGTTAAACAAAGTCTGCCCTCTTGTGGCGTTGTGTTGTTGTTGCACACATTAATATGGAACCATCTATTTGTGCTTGCACTGTATGCCAGTGGCCAACAACCACATTAACACTGGGAGCAAATCCTCATCATGCTCAATTCAAATGATTGTATTTCTGTTCTTGTCAACTGTTTGCTTAAGCTGTTGTTCAGAAGATTTCTTTGTAAATATTGCTTTTCATCATTTTTTTTTTGTAAATGAAGCTAACAAAAAGATTTATTAAAGATGAAGATTCACACCAAGTTTTAGCCCCCAGGACTTTTTTTCCACTGTTAAAACTTTGGTATAACAATAAGGCACTTACACATTTAAAATGATTGATAACGTAAGAAAACCGCTTGGGAGTTTAACTAAAAAACGTTTTGTAAGGCTTTAAAGAGAAAGTACCTGTTTGTCTGTACCTTGTCTGTTAGTGTAAGTTATAATCCTTTCGATTCATGTCATTGTTGTTATTAACAACAATCATTGAGTGTCAAAATCGTGAAATTGCTTCTCATAATCTGAATTTTCCGCCTTTAACGAATCCAGCATTCATACTTTGTTAATCAGCCAATTTGTTAGGCAAAAATGTTTTGGTGGGATGCCACGAATGCAAAATTGATCAGTTCCTTACGTCTTCACATGTAATGTGGCCAATAGATGAGAATTAGAAGTTCCTCTGACTGTGAAGCAGTTGCAGGAAGGGAAGAAGCATATGGTTGCCTCCGTTTTGGATTTGCTGTATTATTAAGTTGCTGGCACCATCTCTACTGTTAATCTTAAAGACTGCAACTTTAACCCACAACCTTCTGAGTTTTCGTTCACAACTCGAGATTCCACCACTTGAAGTCAAATGGTTCCCTGCGGACGTTGGAGCCGCAGTGCACCTCTCCCAGCAGTTTGTGGTAGGAGGCATAGTCGTCAATAAACGTGCAGCTGAGGCCCAGGCCCTCCATCAGGGAACACATCTCAGCTTCCAGGGCACAGCGTCCATTCACCTTGGGACCGAAGGGCTTCGGGATACCAAGGTTTTTCCCCAAGACAATCATGTTCACCTAAAAATCAATATGACGTGAGTCAGTGCCAGAAGCACCTCTATTCATTTCATTCTACTATTCTTTGGTGAACTGAGAGCTTTAAATCCTCTTGATTTAGAAAGGAAAACAGTTTTTTTAAATAGAAAAATTACCATGTCAGGGTAATAAGCCACTGCTCTGTACTGTGCTTCCTTTTGCTCCTCCTGTTCCTCCTCCTCCTCCTCCTCCGACGGCTCGTCGTGCTCCTCGCGCACCAATTTGAAGAGGATCGGCAGGTCAATAATGTCATCATCATCCAGGCCGAGCTCTCTCTTGAGTACATCTCTGTTCCAGTCAATGCAGCTCTGGAAAGGAGCAGAAAGGCTCAGAAAAGCGGCAGCTAAATAGCTAATAAATGTCAAGACGATGTTGTCTGGCATGACCTTCGACCTCAGTCTTAATCAGCTTAAACAAGGCAGAAAATGCTATGTAAAAATGTTGTGCATTATTATGCCAACAATATGTTTATTCATTTTTACTACGGGCATAATCAAAAAGCTATATCATATTTGGTTTTCATTCTAATTAGAAGGCTTGTGTTCCTATTATCTTCTTGTCCATCTCTCGGTAATCAGGAGCTCAAGCGGGACAACGAAAAATTTCACAGAACAAGCAAATGATCACAAAGTCCAAGTCACACTACTCGGGTGTTCTAAAGGTGAAGTGCTTTACAGGTGAGTGGGAAAAAATCGTATAGTGGGAGAAGACAAACTGTAATTGTCTATTGATCCGAACCTTAAAACAAGCACACAAATCAGGCCAGTGTGGTGGGCTGTTTTTCAATAAGTCAGCAAACATATTTTGTACTGAAAAGGACAAAAATACACTTATAAATTGTGGCTCGCTGTGGAGCAGATCAAATGCACAAAGCCTGGGGAACTCTGCTACTTAAAGTTCAGCTCTAAGGTTGTCCAGTGTTATGTGTAGCGGTATTTGGAGATCACAATCCTGCTCACCTGCACGTAGTTGTTTTCAGCCTGTAGACTTTTGTCAGCCAGTATATCATCCACTGTCTGGGGCTTTTCCCCTTTCAGGCCTTTGGGGACATCGTACACAGATAAGGTTTTGAGTTTGATCGTCGTTACAATGCATTTTTAGATCTGTGACTTATAATTTTGATATTAGCAAGTCCACTGTACCATCGAACAATTTGGCTTGTCCGTGCCCATCGTTCTGTAGGCCTCTGAAGAGCTTGTAGCCCGCGTCTGGGCTCGCCAGCAGCAGTCGGAAGCCCTGTGACCAGGCACAGAGGAGACTCAGATAATGCTGGTTTCCTATCAGGATAGCTAATCCAGTCCCAGAGTTAACATTACAACAAAGATCAACCACTGAGAGTAAAAAAGACAAATAAAAAAAAAACTGAATAACTAGCCCACAGTGAGTGCATGTGGTGGCTCTCTTATGTTTTGGTGCATTTTACTGAAAATATTTGAGTCCATTAGTCCAGTTAGTGATTTTGGACTTAAATGATTCCAGCTTTCTCCACCACCATCATTAAACCATCAAACAGAATCACAGAATCAATGCCACGAGGCATAAAAGCTGCCTTGGCAGCACTTGAAGGCCACACACTCTAATAACACACTGCGTGCCTTCTTGGCCTTTAATGTTGTCACTCATCTGCATTTCTTAGAAGACTGAAAAATCCACCTTTCTATCGTGTGCCGGAACAAAAGTCATGAATTCGTCCACATGGCCGACAAGGAGCCAGTCGGAAAATAAGGCAATGGGTTCCTGAACCTTCTGCGCCCACAGGAAGTCCTGGACAACTTTGGTCATGTTTCGTCCTTTAGTAGCCCTGACAGAAAGAAAAGGCCTTCAGTATGTGGAAATCCTGTCAGGGGACATTTCTGTCGCTCCAATAATCTGACAGAAAGCTGCTCATTCACAAATGCCTTTTACTCGGGACTCATCTGATTATCTGTTACTCACGTCGGGAAGGCTACCCCAATGATGATCCTACCCAGGGGGAACGTCTTCCCGTTCACAGTCACAGGGGGGCTGACCTCAAGATTGCCAAACGAGTCCAGACTGCTCACATCTTTCATGTGAGCCACCCTTGTCACGTAGCCAAAGTCAGGGCCCTAAAGAAAGAAATTCGGACCCATATCTTTAGAGTCATGTACAAAGGTTTAATTCACTGAATTAACCACTTACTATTTATACTGTATTTGATATTCACTGTTTCCTAAACTGAAAAAATAAATCTGTCTCAAGGAAACTCTCCTGGTAATAACACCAGAGCATTATTTTCACGCTTGCAGAAGAGCACTGAAATCTCTTTTTGAAGTTTGGCAGGATTGGCAGCATTCACTTTGGACGTCTTGTAGTGATTTACTACCCAGGCCCGAATGTTCACTAAATGATAGCTAACAAATATAGCAGCTCATCTCCTGGGGAACTAGGTGAGAGTGAGAGAGTATGTTTGTTAGAGCTGTTTCACTCTCTTCTCTGCTGGCGTGTATTTTACCTCATAAGCTTTTTCTGCAATTGTGAATACAGCTAAATGCATGTAACATTAATGGAAGCATAATGATGGGCAGTGAGAAGCTTCATGGCATCCTTTTTCTCATTGATCAATCCTTTTCCTCACCAGTAGCTCATCATATGGAAAGTCCTGGAGATCTCCATCTCTAGGAGAGTCCAGAACTACAGGGAATCTTTGATGGGGTGAGTCAATGTAACCAAATTCCAGTTCATCCTGAAAAATGAGATTATACACATGACTGCTCTCCTCGTATCACATATCTTATCAAAGTTCCCTTTTTTCCCCCTTATGGTTACAACCAAAGCCTTGGGGTATTTTTTAAATAAACAAGATCTCAAATCTGTAAATGTACTGTATTCAATTAAATTCATTTACTGCTAAATTGTGAATTAAAAACACAATTAAAGTGAGAGAATAACACATAATAACTTTGACTTTTTCCTACCTGCATCCAACGGTCTCCTCTGTTCACATACTCATGACAAACCTTGAGCTTGTACCCACTCTTTGCAACTAGGTTTGTCATTCCTTTTAGGAACTGATAGTTATCAGACGTGCTGAAAAACACAGACAACCGTGCAGTTTTCAATGAGCAATACTTTACATTTTACAAACCATTCATTCACTGGATTTATATGATGTTAAATACTGCCGCACAGAAAATGCCTGATTAAATAAAAAACATAAATAACAAGCCTTTAAAGAGTTAGCAGTACTGTAATGATACAAATAACTGCTGAGTCATGAGTATGTGTTCTCTTAAAAGCATTATTCAGTATAAGGAAGAATGTGTGGAACACATCTATTGTTTCAGTTATCTTTATTATTCATCAGTCCGGTCTAACCTGCAGACAAAAACCTCGACAGGCCTGAGGGTGTTGGGTGTCATGATCCACGGAGCCACTCTGAACACGACTTTGTCGGTAAAAATGGGCGTCTCAGGAAGACCCTGTCGAAAAAAGCAGAGAGGCCGCTGAGTGCTGCTGGTTTTCGTCTTCCTTACAACTGCTTTAAAAGTGGATAAACATGATATAAACTCATGTGTAAATGTCTCAATGAAATGTGCAGAATGCTCAAATCCAAAAAAAGTTGACCACGTTTTTTTGTTTTTAATAAACATCAGTCTCAACCAGAGTAGGTGTGAGGAGAAAGCGCAAATGCGACACAGCAAGGCTTTCTATGTTTTAGCTGGCTTTGGATAACCTAAACCGCATATCAGAGATAACCGGTGTGGTGACAATGCCTCTGATATTTATTTCTTAAATCAAGCTTTCACTGACCCTGTTCTATGTTTAATTCATTTAGATCTTTGACAAAAACAAAAGACAATCTTTGCATTGATTAAAAAAAACTCGGCATACATGCTGGAGACTATCTTCAAATATGTGCTTGGTTCATTATCAGTAATGTGGAAAGCTAACGTCTAACTGAAAGCCACAATTGTGTAACTAAAAACTGAGATGTTTTTCAAAATCTCCTAACAAAACTATAAAATGGACCTTATTTTAAGATTTTTGTCAAACTATAGTGTTGTGGTCTTATACAACTCAATTTAAAACGAACTCATAAAAAAGAAATGGCAAAACAACTACGGTGGGATGAAAAAAGAGTGAGTTGTGGGTGCGGTACTGCGGCTCTCACAGCACAGATGGGTTCCAGCAGACTGAGGCTGATGCTGATGAGTCCGTCAAAGTCTTTGTCGGGAAATCTGAGGCCTTCCACATAAAAATTCATCTCCGCCTCGCCTCCCAGGTAGGGTACCTCCTGAGAAAGGACCTCGCTGCTCAGCACCAGCGGATAGTCCTTGACAAAAGCGCTGAAGAGCTTGCCTGCAGAATCCATTTCACGTTTAAAAAGCACGTATTCGCCTTGCAGATTTTCAGTAAAAACAAAGGGAAAGCTGGATTTATCTGATGGATTACACATATATGTTACACGGCACGGTCGTCGTTCTTACGCAGAGTGTTGGTCGGCACTTGAGTAGATCCGGATCGAAAGACTCGGACGCTCTCGGCATCTCCCTGAGAGATGTGCATGGTGAGCTTGTAGCCGTCCGGCAGCCGTACAGGGCCTTTGGTCCGCAGCACCATGGGTGACATGTCCTTCAGATCTGCACGGTCACAAAAAGCCACGCGTGTTTGAACTCTTTTTTTTTTCTTTTTTTTTCTTTTTTTCTTTCTTTCTTTCTTTATTTTCATTTTTTTTTATTTTTTTATTTTTTATTTTTTTATTTATTTTATTTATTTATTTATTTTTAATTTAAAAAAAAAAAAATTTTAATTAAAAAAAAATTTTTTTTTGTTTGAATTCTAATCACATACATTGGGGGTCTGCACATGTGCCTGAGACATGCTTCTACCTTCAAGGTTCACACTAGCATGAAAAAAGCCTCCCTTCTATCAAATTTCAGCAAGACCGGTTTGTCCACTTACAAAGTCTTTTTTCGAGGCCCTCTCTGTGAACTTGCCCTCCACAGGGCTTTCCTTATTAGACTGACTTACTTTATTGCTGTTTGAATCTAAATGTGAAACTGTCTTTGCTGTAAATTGGCGGAATAAAAAGAGGGAAACTGCATTATTGGTGAAAGGTGAGATGCGCTGACACGAGATTACCCGACACTCTGGAGATGCGGTCCTGCTCGCTGTCTGGTTTCTTCAAATAGGTCCTCTCTGAGTCGCAGTTGACCAAGACGATAGCTCCGTGACCATCAGAGCCCCACTGCCAGGATCCCTAACAGATTTTTAACAAACAGAACGGTTAATTATGGGATGATTATAAGGAGTTTTGTGAAACTGGGCAAACAACTAACTTTTGGCTTTCTTTTCACGTAAGAAACACGGAGTTAGAAATGTACTTAAAGAAGGTATTTGGGTGCATACTATGAGTAAGAACATGCACAAAATGTCTTGAGGCTAAAACTAAAAAATGTCTCTCCAGCTGCCTGTTGGGGCTTGCACAAAGAAATCAGCTTGCAAACGCGGAAAGAAAAGCCGACTGTATGTTTTCACAGCTTACTGACAAATACGATACTCAAGAGTTTTTTCTTCCACAAACAGAGTCTCTTTCGATGCCTGCAAAGCAGAAACAGCTCATTTCTCCCTTTTCAGACATTGCTCTGTCAACTCAAGCAGAAACATGTGATATCACCTTATTGGGGTTGTTTTCCTCCACGATGCCATCTCTGTCCGCATCCACATCCAGAGAAATTTCTACGTGACAGAAATGTTTATCACGAACAGCTGTTGCACAGTTCTGTCATCACTATCATTCTTTATCAAAGCCTCCAAGGAATATCTGTCCAAAATGTTCAGGTCTACTGTAGACCTGAACATTTTGTATTGCCTGGACTGAATTATATGTTTAAATGTAGACCGTCTACATTTAAACATATAATTCAGTTTCTTCAGAAAGTCCACAACAATGAAACACTTGTAAATTGTGTGATTTTTTTTGTATGAATTAGCTTACCAACAGCTGTCAGGTGCAGAATTGCTTGTCCTAAGGCTTCTTTATTCTCTCCGTAGTAGCGGACAGAGAGCTTGAAACATAGAGGCAGCAGTTACAGGTATACAGAAACATGTCAAAATTTGACTTTTTACTGTACGAAATGAGAACGATTCAAAATGTTTTCTTCACAAAATGTACTTTGTAGAGTCAGAACACTTCTCTCCTGCTCAGCATGAAATATTTCCTCTGGTTAGTAAAGAAACATCAATCAAAACGTCTTGACAAGACCAAGCTACAAACGCTGTGGCTTCAGGGGCATTCCTGCTCTCTTTAAAAAAAAACTCTCATTACTTTATCTGAACACGAGTAGAGATCGAACTTCTACATGAATTACGGGTGTGTTTTATAATGTAGTAAATGGATCGTTTTGGATCTGCTGTTTATGTCTCATAGCTCAGACGATGCTCAAACACACATTTCCGCCCCACTCACCTTGCTGTCATTTTCATGTTGGCTGGCCTGATTCATGCTGATGAAAAGCAATGAGTTTCCCTCAAGAGGGATCGGAGAGAGGTTAGACGTGGCCTTAGGTTGGGGGGTCACGCTGTACCGAACATTAGGAGTGCACTTCACCGAGAAGAACTTCGAGCTGGGTGGGGCACTCCTGAAAGCCAGACACACAATTATGTTGCACGTTAGGGATTTTACACAAATGTCTTGAGCCATCTTTAATTACTTTACATTTTACCTCCAAGCAGCAAGACTTTTGAGCAATATTTCAATGCTTCTTGATCAATTATTCATGCTGTATGGACGTCTTTAGTGGTTCTTTGGACATGAGATGTGAGGATGGACAGACTTTAATTGCAGGCAAGCCACCAGCTCATATTTCCTAACAGGTGGCAGCTGTGGTTGTGTTGAAGTTTATTTGTCACACTCACTTCTTAGAAATAAAGGAACCCAGTTTAAGCTCTCTCTGTTTTCGGTTAGAAAGAGAGTGTTTTTCTGTCTTGAATCAGAGCAGACTAAATGTCTAAAGGAACTAAGTAACTGATGAGCCCGTTTTGTAATCCTTCTTGTTTTCCACGCGTCAGCTAGTTTCCAGTCACCTATTAAAAAGACTGATTGCAAGGATTTTCTCCCATTTATATCCCCTTATAATGTTTGCACTGCTCAGGTTAATTGGAACAAATATGACAATGCATTTGTACACAAAGTAAAGACAGGACTCTCAGTTATGTCCAGTTTATTTATATAGAACCAATCATTGAAGAAAAAACTCTCAGCGCACGTTACGTGAAGTAAACTATGATTAGTCTAGATTCTACCCTTTTATATTTTAATCACACATCAATCCCAAACTCCAATGATTCACTAAATAAGGTATTTTCCTTTTTTAAAAACACAGGATAAGGTTTTTATTTTTACCCAATCCTATCATTGGCCCCTCATGAATCTGTGCCCATGATTCATTGTAACAAAACATGTTTCTGGAGCCTCCAAATGTGTCAAAAACCTGCAAAAAGATGTCAGTAATTAGTTTAACTGTGTCTACTTTATGCTGTGTGACACTGTTGTTTGTCATTTATATTTTCTAATTTGATTTCTTTCATTTCTTCATCCCTATGAGTTATTCTATTCCATCTATACCACTTTATTTTAGCTTAGTTTTTAGCTTCTTGGTAATAAATGATACCTGCTTGTATCTTGTTGAGATCAAATTAATGTCTACGTTTGTGGATAAATGTGTTCCACTGGGGGGTTTTGAATCATGTGATGATGTAGTAATGACTGCTTTATAGAGCGACACATAACAGGTGTCATAGGTGGCCGAATCCAAGATGCTCTCTCGATGGGTACTAAAACCCCCCTTTGAGGCCCTGTGGACCGGGATGTGCGCCAGGCTCCCACTCTGGCCGGTTACTAATCCAGCTTGGCTTTGTTTTGCTGTGTAAGCTTCCATTTTGCAGGAATGTAGGCGTATAGCATGCATTGCTTTGGTAAAACAAAGTCACTCCTGTTGACAGCAACAATGAAAGACTGTTGATTCTCCCCACTGTACAAAACAACAAAACCATGAGTTCTGCCACCACCACGATCTGAATATAGATGACACCCTATGGGGGAACAATGGCATCCTTAAATCCGCGAGCTCCGAGTTCATTTGGTGTAACAGTAGGGAAATAAACGCAGTCTGATGTGGCAAGATGGTTTAATGACTCAGCTTGAGTTGAAATCCTGTCCATGAGGTCAACTTTTACATGTGGAGAGGAAGATCAGGGAGATGTCCTACCAAACGTGGCTCCATCCTGTGCCACGTACAGCTCATAGTAATTCCTATGTGACAATGAGGACTATTTGTAATGTTTAATCAACATTTATATTAATCATATTGATTTTTATAATTCGTATTATCCCTATAATGCCAAATGTTGCATATTTGATACATCCAGTTTCCGAAATGTTTTGCGTCTGGCACCTTTTGCATAATTTAATGGTAAAAACGTTGTTCAAAATCCTATTGTACACAATCAGATACACCTGATAACAGGGGGCAGAAGACTACACAAAAAATATTCTTGACTTATCGCATAGTAATAAATTATTAATATCAAAAATGTATTTGTGTTTTTTCTTCTTACATATTTTGTTAAAAGGACAAATAAGGAATTTGAACCAAAAAAAAAGTAATTTTCTGTTTTGTTTTCTTCTTGGATCAGGCTTTAAAGGGTTAAGATAATAAAACTCAATTGTAAAATTCTAGGAAATTGAATATTTCAAATACTTATACATTGTATATAGTATATTATTATGCCACCAAAACGACCACAAAACTGAATCAACATTAAATGACACCAGGTACACTGAGGAAATCCCCCAAACAATACATTCCAGATCACTGGTCTGGCATGTTATTTTCAGCCCACCAAGCTGAAGGTCCGGGGCTGGGTGGTAGAGCACCTACCTGCTCAGGTTTACGTTCAGTTCCGAGTTGACCACGCACACCACGTTTGTAGATACGCCGTAATCTGCTCGGAGAGTCCGCGGGTGAATCATGGCTGCGGTCCTGCCACCGTGTGTGGGACGCACAAACTGATCTGTCGCCTTGCGGCTGCTCGGTTGTCAGGGGACGAAATCGCACACCAGCCTCGCAGTTTATAATTGTCTGAGCAGCGGAGGACCGGCCAGAGCGCTGATTGGCCAGCCTCTGTCCGGCCCATACCCGTCCACCAATTACCCCCCTTTGTCTCTAATTCGTCTGAATGCTTGTCCGGTCTTCAGTCGTTGCTCACTCACTGGCAACGACGCTCATTCGGACACGCAGGACAATGTTTTGGCGTGTTTTTTTTAAATATTTTTTATTATTATATCACTACAACCAGAGTGGCTGTACCTGCAGTGTTCTGCGGTTTCGGTTTGGCCTGAACAATGCAAACTAGTGACAGACCGCTCATTTACGGCAGAAAAAATATGCAAAGCAAAAATAGGTAGCTGGGTATGAAAGAGATAAGGCCTCTCCCTTCTGCTACCGCATCTGCGCAGGTACAGAAAGGTGCGCTGGTGTTGAGTTTTTTTCCCGCAACCAATCACGGACACGTTCTGCTTACCTGTGCAGGTTCGCCTTCAGAGAGGTGCCAATGACAAGAAGCGGACGTTGCGGCGTGGCTGTGTCCAAACGGCATGTCCGATGATAAGTCGATGCCACGATCCGCTTCTTGTGTAAGAATGCGGGCAGTTGTGGAGATGAGACGGTCTGGGTAACTTGAAACATGTTCGGTTGTTGGTCTGCATCAAAGTGATGGCGGCGTCGTGAAGCCGCGGCTTCCCTCTTCCTGGGATGTGTTTTAACATGTAATGTGAGAAAGGAGGGACTATGTGGCCTCAGAAGTATACACCTCCATTGTAATTGGCAGCAAACGAGAAAAAAGTCTTTGTGTTGTATGTCCATCTAAACGTGTGGCTGCTCATTGGTTGTAAATCCTAGAGACTTTTGACCAGGATGACCTGGTTCCAAAAACAGATAGATAGATAGATAGATAGATAGATAGATAGATAGATAGATAGA
>JABUIW010000205.1:16217739-16254746 GCA_013363375.1 Menidia beryllina
ATAGATAGACTTATTACTTTTACCTTTATCAATGCAATTATGAATTGTTTTTTCATTTTGATACTTGTCTTAAATCATAACACAATAGCCCTATGAATAATTATTTGCTTTTATTCTAGGGCTTTATCTCAAATACCAACAAAATCCTTTTGTAAATATTGTGCATTCACACATACCGTATTATACGAAAATCTATCACAATAAAGTATTGAATATATTGCAAATGTTTTTGCTGCTGACTAATGTATTTTTGTTTGCGGAAATACAGTGCTTTAACTGGTTGTATGCTGGGAATTGCAAACTATATCCACAAGATGATACAAATTACTATTCAATTCTCTACAGTTCTGAAAAACTTTTTTCTTGCTCGAACATGGACTGTGAAGAGAAGTTCAGACAGCTACCCAATCAAATTAGTGTAAACTGTTGACAGGCATAAACATGGGCCAATAGTATTGCTGTAAACATGCTGGAATGGGGCGGGAGCTCTGGTATCCTATGTCATCAACTCACGGCGCTTTGTTTTTCTTGCGAGACAAATCACGGAGGGAATTGTTTTTAATTTGCCTCAAACAGTCCGGTTTAAGTGGACCTAGCGATCAACTTAGTTTAGGACATCCAAACGCTGAAAACTCGCGTTGTAAAACAGATCTTGTCTTTTGAAAAGTGATGTGTTTGTATGGTGAAATCAGCTCAACGGTAGGCTAGCTAGCCTCTCCGAGAGGGTATCCTGATTGGAGCGGAAGGAATTCCAAGCACTGGGAAGAACGGGAGAAATCTCTGCTGGGATGTCTTAACCAACTTGGAAAACATTGGGTTTTATTACTCCACCTGGAATCTTAGGGCTTTGGGCCTTAAGTATGTGTTCGTTGGACTGATATCGAATTCCAAGGATACTTTGGTGGTTTTTTGACTGTTCACCTACCAGTGGAGCGTTTAGCTAGCCACGTAGCTATCCCTCAGTAGGAGGACATTTAAAATGGCGGAAGGTTGGCCCATTCCTCCTGCTCTTGTAGTCATGCTGCTGAGTTTGAGTGCCTGGGCCAGTGACTCTTGTCCTTCTGCGTGTTCATGCATAAAAGGACAAGGTGATGTCCATATTTTGGACTGCAACAGAAAAAGGCTATCAACTGCTAACCTTGACCCTCCCCACGGAATAACTGAAGTGTAAGTACACAAACGTTTGTAAAGTTTCCACCGTCAGTCTTGGACTCAATCCTATCTGCTTATTTCTGGAATATTCGGTATATTAAGACATTGCATTTATGTATTTCAGATTAATAGAATAGAATAGGATTTTTCTACTAAATTGAATTCGTGTTAACTTTTTTTCAGGGAATGCAAAGAGATGTGTGTTTCCTGGAAATTACGAAACCATCAAACCCGTCAAAAGGGGCCTAGTGTTACTCATTATCCTTTTCAAGAACATTATACAGTAGCGTAATTATAAAATTATTTAGATTAGTCGGTGTTTTCTTTTAGCTCTGCGCCCCCAAGTAAATTTGTCGTGTTGTGGTGTTCTTGATTAACTTTGTTCTGAGTCCGTCTTTTGTTTTTGAAGAAACCATTTCTGTTCAAGCCTGTTTAATGGGGAGAGTTAGTTTAGCAGTTATCTTGACATAAGTTTACCACGGCAGATATAAGATATATAAGATATTGATGCTGTGTTTAATTTAATTTCAGCACCATGAACCACAATGAGCTGACTGTGTTTCCCTCTCTCGGAGATGTTTCCTCGAATATTACCTCGTTCTCATTGTAAGCATCATCTTCAGGTTTTTACTTGCCTCTCCTGCAAGAAATTAAACTAACACTCACTATAACTCTTGGATATTCATATGACGCCATTGTTTAGTTACATTTATTATGTTTCATGTAGTCCTTGACTATTAGTAATGTTATTTTATTAGTCATCCACTTATCTGGTCCTACTATATGTTGATTCGACCAGAACATTTTCAAAAACAGCCAGGGAAAATGGTTGTTATGAAAACAAATGTCTGACTATGTTTGATGTCATCCAGAGTCCACAACCGGATCTCTGAGCTGTTGATGCATCAGCTGCAACCATATGTTTCCCTGGAGACGCTGGACCTGACATCCAACTCCATCTCTGAGCTCAATGTCGGATCGTTCCCATCCATGCAGCTAAAATATCTGTGAGTAATCTTGCATCATTTAATTCCTTGTGATTATGTTATTTTCCATCCTGGTTATTGATATTTTTTTTCATGTTATTAAGTAGCGTGGCAATATTTGAGGACACTTTAATGGCACAGGTTTGAAATACAGTAAAACAAGAATGCTTACAAAATATAATACAAATAAACGTTTAAGTAACTGTTATAACTGTCATGCTCTTTATGATGACTAATAAAAAAACACCTCTCGTTTACCTTTTTAATTCCTTGTGATTATATTACATTCCATGCTTTATACATGCCTCATAATTACTCACCTACTTAAAAATATCAGATAATCAGTACTACAAGCATTTTGTCTGATTAATCTTTGTCTATACCACCTTAGATGTTTAGTTTTGTCCTGTTTGTTGTGATGTGGCGGCATGGTACAAATGTACTCCTTTTTAGAATAACCACCGTGGTGA
The DNA here is from genome assembly GCA_013363375.1 of Menidia beryllina. Taxonomy (NCBI): domain Eukaryota; kingdom Metazoa; phylum Chordata; class Actinopteri; order Atheriniformes; family Atherinopsidae; genus Menidia; species Menidia beryllina. The sequence goes on from JABUIW010000205.1 coordinate 16,220,348, forward strand.
ATATTTTTGTCTACAAAATGAGCAAACATCTCTCCCTCCCCCTAAATTGTGGCCCTAATGTGTCTGCTTTTGTATTTCTTTCCATCTTATAGGAATTTAAGTAACAATAAGATCAGCATTCTGGAGCCTGGCTGCTTTGAAAACATTTCCAGCTCCCTGCTGGTGCTGAGGCTGAACCGTAACAGATTAGTAGTGCTGCCACCCAAAGTCTTCAAACTTCCACAGCTTCAGATCCTGTAAGTATCATGACAAGTTTTTTGAAGTGCAAAACTCAGTCCATGTTGGTGAAATCGAGCATGAAGTTCTTTTGGTGTAGTTTGTCATACCAGTTGTAAGAAACAAGTATGTTTTTCTTTCTATAGTGAAATGAAACGCAATAAGATCAAGATAGTGGACAGCCTGACATTCAAAGGGATGGATTCACTAAAGACTCTGAAGATGCAGAGGAATGGCATCACCAAGCTCATGGACGGAGCCTTTTTTGGACTGAACAACATTGAAGAGCTGTGAGTGCAGTGTTATAAGCCTGTCTAAAGTCAGATTCAGCAGCGTATTGTCCACACTTTGAGAGTTGCTGACAGCTCAAAGTTCTCGAACGCCACAGGGGAAAAAAACTTCCATCACACACTGTTTGTCAACAAGGATTCCTTGTAAAAACTTTGTAATGAGTTTTTTCAAATCACTATTAAATCTTCCTTTGCAGAGAGTTGGAGCACAACAACCTGACTGAGGTCAACAAAGGATGGTTGTATGGCCTGCTCATGCTGCGTATCCTGCGATTAAGCCAGAATGCTATAGGTGTCATCCGACCAGACGCCTGGGAGTTTTGCCAGAAGCTAGAGGAACTGTGAGTTGTTGTGTTTTTTTCTTTTAGTGTCATGTAGCTTAGGAAGCTCTCTTTGCTCAGACACCATCCTGCTGCTGCTCTGTTTGGCTGATGTGGCTGCTTCTAACCCGGATGGCTTGAGTACAAATTATCGTTTTTTGATGAAATGTCATATTTCTTAGCATCTGACATGCATGCAAAGATACATGACCATAAATGATTCACGTTGAACAAGAATGATGGAGTTTAGGTTAATATCTTTCAATGTTTGCTGTATTTTTGTGTAGAGACTTGTCCTACAATCATCTGACTCGACTTGAGGAGACAGCTTTCATTGGATTAGGTCTCCTGGAGAGCCTCAACCTGGGAGAAAACTCCATCAGCCATTTGGGAGAGGGAGTTTTCAGCGGCCTGGCAAGTCTGCGCACCCTGTAAGTGTTATGCCCCACAGAGATCTGTCAGAAATATGTGATGAACATTTGTTTGAAGAAATCTAATTAAGCTTGGCATGCTAAATATAATCCAGTGCTGGCTTGTTCCTGGCTCTCTGCTTTCTCATAAAGACTCCTGATGATAGTTGGTCTGTTTGTTTCATTCTTCATGTGCAGTTCTTGTCCTATCTTGAAAAGAATTGTGCAGCATGCTCCAAGTAGGTTGGAGCAAATAGCAAAGATGGGAATTAGGTAGACTCTGATTTAGTTTTTGTCGTGTGCTAACCGTAGACCTAGTGTCATGGTGGTATGCTCTCTGTGCTTGATGTGGAAAAAAGAGTGTAAGTGTTTTTGACAGCCTAGAGAGGTGATTTAATGATTGGCATTGATTAACATTTAATGACTGTGGGTGTTTCCTAAGTGACTTTGATGGATTAAGACTGCATATGCAGTCAAGATCAGCCTCACTAATGGAACATTTGAGATGCTGTGTGTGGGAACTGTGTGACGTGTACAGGTCATTTATATGGAATGTGACGTTTCCACACTGTAGCCGATCTTGATGCTAAGTTATTGGGATCTGTTGCTTTTAGATTAGGGCTGCAGATTACAATTTTAACAACATTAGGGTTACAAAAATGTTTTGTAACTCAATGTAATTGGTGAGGACATCACCTCGACTAAGCAAACCTTTTTTTTCTGCATCTAACAAGTTATATATGTTTAGTGCAAAGTTTGCAATTCAGTATTTACTATGCAGTTCAGTGCCTTCCTCAGAACTGGGAGAAAAGGGGTCAAATTGGGGGATTTTGACCATCCTGTGAACATTCATGGGAGAGTGCTGGATCTCTTTCAGAGGTGGTCAGGCATGAGGAAAGAGGAACAAAAGAGCCCATGACCCATTCTGTAAACACAAGACCTCTTTGGGTTTGCAGTGGACCTATGAACCGTCTCAGTGATAAACAGAGCCAATTATTTCACCTCGTTCCAAAAGCAGGGGCACAGAGCTTCAACACAGAGCACAAGTGACATCTCAGCCCCTTCCCTGTTGTCTTAGCAAGACTGTATGTGTTTGTATATACTCTGTTTAATGTCTGAGCGTTCTTGTTTTTCTCAGAGATATCCGCTACAATGAAATCTCCTGGGCTATTGAAGACTCCATTGGTGTGTTTGATGGAATGAAGAAGCTGAGCACGCTGTGAGTAGACCCACAGTGCATCCTACACACACATCAGGGTTTCACACATTTAATCCTGTCTTTTTACTTGGGAACATTCAGGTACATTTCATCTTATTTTCAGCGTGTTACAAAACGCAACGTGAGGTATGATTTGAAATTATTTTCTGTTTCAGAATTCTACAACAGAACAAAATCAAATCAATCACCAAGAAGGCATTTGAAGGCTTAGAGGAGCTGGAGAATCTGTGAGTTAAACCACTGCACATTCCCTTTTCTCTTTCCATCATGTTTGTATCTCTGTGGAGGATTTATTGTTGATCTTTTAATGATTAAAGCTGAAGTGAAATTAAAGATGTCCTGATGTTGCCTCATGTTTGTGAAATCAGTTTTGATTAAAAAAGTGTAATCCATTTTTCTGTCATGTCTGTAGGGACCTAAGCAAGAATGACATTATGTCCTTACACCCAGAGGCGTTGTCCCATATGAAGCTCAAAGTATTGTGAGTAAACCCTAAACGATTCTCATATTTCTCACAAACTCATGTGGAAGTGGATTTTTGTTTTTATTTCTACATGATTTTGCTTCTGTTATTCTCATTGAAAATGTATTGTGTTGAAGAAGCCCTTCATTTTGAGATTATTAGAGTTTTCAGTTGCTTTGCATAGTCACAGGAGATATATGTTGTGGATTGGCTGATGCTATTTGACCTCTGCTGCTGATGTCAGAGATATGTGTAATCGTTGAGTCAGATGGTGTCCGTGAAGCACATTTTCACCTCAGACTTCTCATTACATTTTCAGTCCCAGCAATGCTCAGTTAATTTGGAGAGCTTCCTGCATATGAGGAAAGGCAGTGCAAATGTTACCTCTCTCGCTTTTTTTAGGGTTTGATCAGCCTGTTTTGGGAGTGTCTTGATCAGGGGCTGATGAAGTCAACCTGGCCTCTGTCAGACTCCTAAAATGTGTCAGCATAGCAGTCTGATTTACATGTTGGTAACTGAACAGCCTCCTTGAACTTGAGTGAAAAGATCAAAAGCAAAGACAAATTAAGTGAAGTGAAGATTAAGAGTGCATCAGTTGGCGGTTCTGTAGAAACAAATGCAAGACCATGACGTTATTCTGAGAACTCTTCCTGTTTATTTATCAGTATAGTGTTTTCCTTCGTATGGCTGAAAGTGGTTAATTATACCATTAACACTAAAAGGTTGATCCATCTGAAAGAGGCACCGTGTGTGGTACCCAATATGATTTTTTTACATTTTTTTTCATGGTGACAGTGAAATTACAACAGACCACTGATTGCAGAGGCCCCTGCCTGTATATGTAATACTGACATCTCTGCAGCAGCAGAGGTTTTTGCACAAGCCTCATGCAATACCATATTCATTGAATAATTTAAACATTTTGGAAGTCTGTGAACACAATTTACAAAATTGTGAGTACATATTGGGGAAATAGTTAGACTCTGAGATCGAACGTTGGATAATTGTATGCATGAATTCGATCTACAAAGCATGTTTTTCTTTCTTTGCCGATTGAAGATGAGCATGTTTGGCCACACTATTTAATTCTGAAAAGATCTGTGTTCTGTTCTCAAAGCCTCCCACCATCAATTATTCTATTGACTGCTCTCCACAAGTTTTACAAGGAATCTGAGTGACACGAATCAGATTCAGGGGGGAGGGGATGGGGGCTGGATAGATAGTTAGACGTTTCATTTAATTTTGCATGAATTCAATCCCATATAAGTATGTTAAGTGTTGTTTCCTGAAACCTAAAATCGTAGTCCTGTGTGGGTTGGGGCGTTCAGATTATAGATGTATTGTTGTAAATGTGACCATCTTGTCTTTTCCAGACTTGTCACATTCCTTGTTTTGTTTGTCTGTTCTCAGTGTTCTGAACACAAGCAGTCTGCTGTGCGACTGTCATATGCAGTGGCTGGGTCCCTGGTTGATGGAGACCCAGTTCCAGCTGTCTGTCTCAGCTATCTGTGCCCATCCAGCCAATCTGCTTGGTCGCAGCGTCCTGTCCATCAGCCCAGAGGAGTTTGTTTGTGGTCAGTCTTTTTTCTTTTTTTTTTTTTCTTCACCGAAACATTTTTTTTTTCCCCCCACTTTAAGAAATTCCTTAGATCCTCTGATTATTCTGTTTGTAAGAGGCCAAGTCTTATTCTCTGGTAAAATATCCCGAAGCCTTTTTAACTGTCAGGTGGAGCCCCGGCCCACAGCTCGCGTCTAAGAGAACTGCATGAATTGTTCAACACAGAAGAATGCTCAGTCTGTTATTTTCTGTCTTCCTTTTGCACAGATGATTTCCCCAAACCTCAGATCACAAGTCACCCAGAGACGTCCGTGGCACTGCGGGGAAACAATGTGACTCTCAGTTGCATTGCATCCAGCAGCAGCGACTCGCCGATGAGCACGGCATGGCGGAAGGACGGCGAGGTGCTGCATGATGCAGAAGTCCAGAACTACGCCCGCTATCAGGAGGGAGAGCTCATTTATACCACTGTGCTCCACCTGCTTAATGTAAACTTCACTGACGAGGGCCGTTACCAGTGTGTGGTCTCCAATCACTTTGGTTCTAACTACTCTCGCAGAGCAACTCTCACTGTCAATGGTGAGGATGGTTCAGTCTTGATCAAAGTGTTGTTAATCAAGGCCACTCGGGCTTATGTGCTTCTCATGAGCCATTCCTCTTTTAGGTAGTAACCCTAACCCTGCCTTTCCCCCTGCTCTCTGTCTTTCAGAGCTGCCCTCCTTCCTAAAGACTCCTATGGATCTAACAATCCGCGCTGGGACGATGGCCAGGTTGGAGTGCGCCGCTGAGGGCCATCCATCGCCCCAGATCGCTTGGCAGAAGGATGGAGGCACCGACTTCCCCGCAGCCCGAGAACGCCGAATGCACGTGATGCCGGATGATGACATATTCTTCATCGCTCATGTTAAGACGGAAGATATGGGAGTGTACAGCTGTACGGCTCAAAATGCAGCCGGCAGCCTGTCGGCAAACGCAACTCTCACTGTCCTTGGTGAGTCACCCTCCTGATTAGCAGAATGTATTACTGGTCTTCCTTTTTCCGTCTGGGTCGTTTCGGCTGAGTCACACTGCTCAAATTGGGCACTCATTTTTGTTTATTAGTCATTAGAAGCTCTTATTTATGTGTTTCCACCCAGTCAGTTTTAACTAATGATGATATTAAAGCAAACCTCATTATACCATGCCTATTTAAAATATTGAAGTCCTGCTGGCTGCAGCATCTCCGACACAGCCGTTCAAACTCTTAATGAATGTGCCTGTGAAAATCCAATTGATCTTCTCATGTACACAGATGAACAATGGCTCAAATAAAGTGGTGCCTCTGAGAGGGCCCCGAATGTTCATTAAAAAATAGAAGGGAAAGCTCTCTTCGCAGCTATCCATCTGAACTGACTGTATAAATCCTGTTATTGTACAGAAACGCCGTCCTTCATGAGGCCGCTGGAGGACCGAACGGTGGCCGACGGGGAAACGGCCGTGCTTCAGTGCATAGCCGGCGGCAGCCCCGCTCCACGCCTGAACTGGACCAAAGACGACGGGCCCCTGGTGCTCACAGAACGCCACTTTTTTGCAGCCGCCAACCAACTCCTCATCATAGTCAATGCTGGACCAGCCGATGCTGGCAAATACACCTGCATCATGTCTAATACTCTGGGCACCGAGCGCGGCCACATCTCCCTCAGCGTTTCACAGTCCAAATGCGACACCAGCACAGGCTACGACCAGGATGGATGGGCCACTGTCGGCATAGTGGTGATTGTGGTGGTGTGCTGTGTAGTCGGAACCTCTCTGGTGTGGGTCATTGTCATCTATCACATGCGCAGGAAGAGTGAGGACTACAGCATCACCAACACCGGTTAGTCATTTGAATACAGCAGCCATATGAAGTTGTATTTGGTTTTCGAACAGAATTGAGCACAATCTTACCGAATGCATGTCTCCGTTACAGATGAGATCAATTTGCCAGCAGATATCCCCAGCTACCTGTCCTCTCAGGGCACCTTGTCAGAGCCTCAGGAAGGCTACAGTAACTCTGAGGCTGGCAGCCACCAGCAGCTCATGCCTCCCCTTTCCAATGGATACATCCATAAAGGCACAGATGGTAGGTGCTCTATCTTGAGTTCTAATGACACAAACCCTTAATATTAAAAATGTAATGTATAGTTGGTTATGTTTATTTATTTGGTTTGTTTCTATATTAACTGTTTTCAAATCATCACCATATCCACAAATAGGGCACAGCAATACAATTTTATATAAACATACACAGCTCTTACAATATTCCCTTCACACTGTAAGTCTAACGCCATGTCCCGTGACCTGTCTGCAAAAAACAGCTGCGCTTCCAGCAGCTGCAAAACCACTTAGAAGTTATTGTAGTTTCTCTGTATATTGATGAAAGAATGATATTCAGGAAGCCCCGTTTTGACAGTATGTCTTGTTAGTGATTGGAGACTTCCTATTAGGTCAGACAATGTTTTAACATTAAGCATTATAATCTTTTATTTATCTTGTTTTTGGGTAGTGGATTATATTTATAAGCAAACAAAGCTTGTGTTGGGACATCACAAAGAATACAAGACTAGACATGCAATACTAGAAATCAAACGTGCCAGGATGCCTTTCCTCCAGCATTCCCGTAGAAATCACAGCTGGCGATACAAACAAACAAAGCATCAATTTTGTATAAAATGCAGATTTTTACTAAATCAGCATGCCGCCTCTAGACTTAAAGGCTTGAGGCACTCTCATACCCATTAGGCTCTAGTCTCTGTCTTTGTGTTTCAGATAACGTCCCTGAGAAGTGAAGCAGTAACCAATTATCATTTTTGTCTCAGGTGTATGTTATGGAGACACATGCAGTGAGGTGGAAACTGAAGGGAACGGCATGCTGCACTGCAGGATGGGCTCTCTTTTCACTGGACACAGCAGCTTCCATCCTGGGGAGTCTCGTGACGGATTTGGAGGTTAGTCAAGTTTAAAAAAAAAAAAATTTAAGATGCATTTAATCTGTATTTTCTGTATTTTATTTGTCCGGTTTAAGCTACACTTGCATATGTAATGAAATATAGTCTAAGGTTTTTGTCAGCTTTCATCGTGAGCCCATTTGTAATTGAGTCTCAGTTTTTATTTGATGAATTTGTGGAGATGTGCCTTTTCTGTTTGTCTGTTTGATGTTCAAATGTAAGCACAGTGGGATGTCTTTAAAATGAATAGTGTGAGCATAAAGATCTCTTGTTAGTTTGTTTCTTTAAGAAAATATAGTTATACTTGGTTCATCAGTAATTCAATTATTGTAAACCTAAATGTTTAAATATGTCTCCCCCCCTCAATCTGCGAAACGCGTACAAGAAAAACTTTTCGGAACAACATTTTTAAATGTGTTTGATGTCTGCTTCTAGGTGCCGGAGGCCCGCTGGTAATCTGCTCCGACTGCTATGATAATGCCAACATCTACAGTCGTACAAGGGACTACTGTCCCTATGCCTATCAGGTGGAGGAGGATGTCCTGGATAAGACCCTGCCAGGCTTAAAGGAAGTCATCAGTGAGCACGCTCAGGCTGAAGACGGAGCTTTGGGGAGCTTTATAGGCACCTCCCATGATAAAAGGATAAACAACTACACTTCTCCAGAGCTCTATGTTAATGGTGAGACAAACAAAACCTTCTTAGAAAGATGTTGGGATCAAAGTGCGGTTTGTCCCCCACTGAGGTGCTGTCAGAGAATAAGTTACATCTTAACTTCACATCAACTTTTATGTCCGTTTCATTTTTGTACGCATCTGACTTTTCTCACCTGTCCTACATTTTTCCGGCTGCACAAACTAAAATGTCTCCAAGATGCCTTTTTATTTCAGCATGAAAAGTGAAATGGAAAAATAACTGAAAGATCCCAAAGGCAATATTTGGAAAAAAGAAAAACACCAGTCATCAAACCATATATATTAGTCAAATCTGTGAATTAGATTGTTCAGTGAAGTGATGAGGCCATGAGGTTACATTTATTGGAGATACAGATGCACAGATGCAGCACATGATATCTATATGAGACGTGCTTTGGCGAAAGATAGAATCTTGAAACAAAGAAAAATAATAAAATAGACGGATAATGATTGTAGGAAGTTTCTTTTCTCCCCTCAGTTCTCTGAAAAAGACAAATATCTGTCTTGTCTCTTGCAGGTTCCCTCAGCACATCGTTCTGGAGAGAAGATCCGTCCTCCAAACTCCAGTCCGGAGCGTCCCACCTGTCAGCGAGCGTACACCGGACACCTCCTCCTCCCTGTGCTGCTGATGGGGCAGCAGAACACAGCGAAACGGACGCTAGCTATTTCCCAGTCCAGTGCCCCCAGGACCACAGAAGTGCCTCTTGCAGGACTACCACGCACGAGCGTGTGGCTCCCACATAAGGTCTTTACACTCACCTTCTGCCTCTGATTGTTGCTGCACCTACTCCCTTGTGCCCGCCTCCACCCCTCACCCACTACCTCCAAACAAACACCTCACATTCTGCCAAAGATGCTCTCTTGTATGTTTACATTCCCCTTCCGCTCAAGAGCAAGAGGACATGCTAACCCTACCCCCCCCCCCCCCCCAGCTGTGGATCCACTGCTGTGTCTATCTGGATAATTAAGCCCATGATTAAAGTGGCCTCCAATCCCACTCCCGCCCCCATTCTCAGGGGGGGGGGACCCCTTCTTTCCCCCTCTTCTTTGGTCTCTTACGAGAGAAAACGATGAATGTATGCTTCAAATAGCCATGTCAGATGCTGTCATGAGAGACACGGCCGCCTTTCCAAAAGCTCGTCTCTTGATTCCTGTAATGCAGACACATGTTGGAGCAGCCTGCGTGACTTTAAAGAACAAGCACTAAGCACCTCTGCTCAAATGGTGGGGGGGGGGGGGGGGGCAAGGGAGGTTGAAAAAGGTACAAATTAAGCTCCCCGACCAGCAGTTTTTGGTTGATGGTGTTGAAAAGATCCATGAAGGCTCACCTTCCACAGCCATGATGACAGACTTTATGCAGATCCCAGAGACAGTGACACCAAAATGTGGTGTGTATTATGGAAATACATCTATATATATATACAAAAATGTGTATGAATATATCATATATTGTCTATTCGGTTTCCTTTTTTTTTCCATATAAAGCATAATTGTTCATTTTATGATTTTATGTCTTTTATAATAATGAGCAGTTTGGGAAGAAAGTGTACTTTTTTTCATTTTTTTTTTTCTTTCTCTCTCTCCTTTGCACATGAGACAATCACAGTTTTGCTGGTTATTTTCTGACGGTTGTCCAATTGATGGCCTTTTTTTTTCCAGCATTCTCAGAAACCGTGATCAGGTGACTATGTGATATCGAATTTTTATTTTCTTTCCTCTTGATACAGTATGCACTGATTTGTTAGCCCTTTCCCTCCGTGTTACTGGCACTTAAAAGTGACTAACTTAATTATGCAGTTTACATGCTGTTTATTTCTTCCCCCCGCTGTAAAGATTAACTTTACAGGCAGCAATCCTTCCATTATTTTTAGGTTTTCATTTGGACTGTGAAAAATGAGAATGTATTGTATAATTTGACGTGTATGTATGTGTACATAATGTTATTATCTATTGAATTTGAAGCTCTACTGGTACATTTGAGGTCTAAGCCGCATCAGCTTAAAAAAAGGAAAAAAAACAAACATCCAGTTTATTAGTTTCAAGCCCACACTGTCCCAGCATTACCCACAAAGTTCAACGTGTAGGTTCCGGTAACGGTAATAATGTCTTCTTTATATCTGGGTCTTACTGTCCCCACCAACACTAATCCAGCAGCTGCACAGCACCGTTTACAAATGTCAGTTATCGTGTAATTATGAGTTATGAAAATGGAAATTGCTTTTTTTTTATGTAAATTTTTTCTCTCATGAGTTGTCCTGAGATATCCTCTTGATAATTGCACTTCAGAGTGTCTGACTCCCAGGTTTGCTCTTCGGTTTGCGATTTTTAAAAAACGCCTCTGTATTATGTAAGCCTGCCTACAAGTGACCACCCCACTCTGCAGCTGGAACCTAACCCTTTTATCCTTTTTTTGTTTTTTTTTATCGATTCCATTTAAGCAGTGCTAGTTCCCCCCACTCATTTCACCACTTCACGATGCAGACGATTTCAACAGTACCTCCAATTCTCTTCTCATTAAATGCCACCTCTTGTTTTTTGGGGGGGTTTTATCCCCTGTTTCAGCTGAACATTGGAAAATTCATTTTGTTTCAGACGTGTTGCATTTGACTGCTTTAGCTTTAGCCGGTGTACCCAGATAACCGTCCGTGTTTGTGGTCATTTTTTATAACGCGATGTCCACTGTCAAATAATTCTGTGAGGGCGGCGTTCGTACCCGTCTCTTTTGCAGATACATTCATCATGGCTTCATGGCTTGACTCGTCCCAGCCAGACTAAAAACGGTAATGCTGAAAGGTTGATCCTCACAGGGTTTTAGGGTGATGTTATATTTTCTATGTAATGTCACGAAACAAAACGCGACCAAAAGAGCTCCACTTCCCGGCCTTTGAGCAGAGCGGCCTTGGAACACCTCCTCCTCACACAGGATTTGTCCGGTGCTCCCACACTCCGTTTCGTTTCGACTTATTTTTATAGTTTGACAACAGTCTCATAGCACATTCTGAGCCTGTTCCTCTGAGCTGGGTGTTGTTGACAAAAGAGATAACCAAGATGTTTTTTTGTTTTTTTTCCTGGTGACACCTAAAGCAAGAGTGTTGTTTAGTCCCTCTGGATTCTCTCTCACTGTTTGAGTTCCCGTCAAAGTTTTTTTCTGTTTCTTGTTCTAACAGCTGGCCAAAGCAGATTTCACGCCCCTCAGTCGTGATGCAGAATTAAGAGTTGAAAACGTTCAGGTACATGTCCTAATGGAACTGTATATCCACATGTCCCGTGGGCAAACATTGATCCTGTGTTCTGATGTTTTCACCGACACAGCCTAACACGTATCGTGCATTTTATGACTTTATACCAAAGTTTGGCAGTAAGTCCTCTGGCAATATCTATTGCTGCTGTTTTTGTATTGTCAAAATCTATTACTTTTTTGTTTTTTTTAGTTGTATTTTGGACCTCGTTTACTTGTACATTCTGTAAAGCATGTCTAAAGAGCCTTTTTGTTACATAGCTATTACTCTTAATATTAAACATGTTCTCATAATTTGCCTTGAATCTTCACTGGCTGTCTCCACACGGTAGACTACGCAAGATTTTAGCGTTGACCATTTTCTGTCATTTTGCCTTCAGATTTATTCAGATTGCTTTATTTACCTGACATATAAAAAGATATTATACTTATTTGACAAGGATTTTTCCCCATTTCAAACTAAAACAAGCGACATATCTCCACTAAAGTTGTTTGTTAATGTAAGTAATTAATCTAAGCTGATAAATGTGTCTGGTGGCATATGTCCAAACCCCAAAAACCTGTGCGTGCAGGATTGGGTTTTAGGTCATAAATAATTACAACTTAGTCGTCTTAACAAAAACATTATTTCCGGGCACGCTGAAATCATTTTTAAATGCCACACCAACTATAATCTGGATTTGGTCGGGTCGTGCCAGCACAAATCCTAAAAATAAAAAAAAAACTAGTCCATCGTCAGTGTTGACATCAAGAAAAAACACCTCGCTTTGCACCCTCCTGCATGAATCCAAGAGAATTTCAGGGCACGCGGGATATAAGTCGCATCTGACGATGCTTCGGCCCTTTAAAATGTTCGGTTTGAGTCACTGGTGACTTTAAGGTCGGTGAACTAAAGCTTCAAAAGCATTACAGAGAATAAATAAAGTTCATTAACTCCTGTCACATGACGTTCTGTGAGCCGACACGTCCAGACTCTCCAAGGCCACAACGTCACACTTTGGAGGTTTTGGGACAAGCAGATCTCCTCGTTCATGGCAGGAAGTTTACCCTCAGGTGAGATCATCTTAATTAACCTCCATCATTTATGATGAATCCTGCTTTTTTTCCCCAGACTAAAATACTGTTAAAACAGTCGTCATTTCTTGATACCCGCAATAATAGCTTCACGTCAATGTGTGAGCTGATGCTAAACCTGTTCTCCCAGGCAGCAAGGTGTGGAGGCTCAGCGTGTGGGAGGGAGTTTCCCTCCAAATGAAAGGTCAGCATTACAGCCACGCTATTATCCAAGGCTTTTTAAGGAGGCCGTTTAAAGCCTCTACAGGTGTGAGGATAAAAATAAAACAGGTGTACTCCCACAACCGTTCGTGGTGCCCATTTTTATCGACATAGTTTGGTAAGTGCTTCCCAAATGGGTTGTAGAAAAGACAATTTATACAGAGTAACAATAGAGCTGATGTCACCTGATGTACGGTCAGAGGCATCTAGAGCTCGTTCTTATGAGTTACACGTGTTATTCTTATTACACTCCAGACCTCGGACAGGCAATAAAAAATAAAACACATTTTCCATTCAAAATTGGTTCAGACGCTTAATATTCTGAAGGCGTTTCATCCTACTAATAATTTGCTGGTACCCTTCAAAGAGAAAGCACAAAAAAACGACGCCTTCCAAGAGTTTGTTTATGTTTTTACAAACATAGATGTATAAGGATGTCCAAAGTAATTACCCTGACTTAAACGTTATTGAATGGGTGTGCAAGACCCGGTAACTCCCTGCTTCCATCAGTAGGTGGCGCTGTGTAGACATTCCATGGTCACCCGGAAATCCCTTAATAAGAGCAACCCTGTTTTTTTCCCTTTCTTTCACCGCTGTGGGGTTTTAATTATGTGTGATTTGACATACACGCCTGATATTCGGATATCAGGCCAGTGTACGTTTTTAAATAATCTTATGTCTTTATATAAGCTCATTTAGTCTAATATGCATGGCTGGTCCTTTGGATACAGCCGAACACACACACACACACAAAAAAAAACAGATTATGCATACATCTCGTTAATTAATTTAGACCGCGGCCAAGATCTGAGTGCGTTCTGGTGGAAGCTGTTGGACCGATTACATAAAGCGTCTATAAAGTGCGTGTTTCCTCTCCATCCAGTACCTGAACGCACCAGAGGATGGAGCCAGCTTGGGGCGTCTGGATCAGCTGCTGCTGAGCGTTTTTTTTTTTTTTTTTTGGGGGGGGCGTTCCGGGAGCTGGGCGACGTCTCTCTTGGCGGTACCAGGTGTGTTCAAACCTGTAGCAGACGCACTCCCGCGGACGCGGACGTCTCTCTCTTTTCCCAGCCTCGGCAGGGGGGGGGGGTGGATCTCGGTTGCGCAAATACAGCCTACCGCCCGTCTATTTTTTTTTTTTTTAGCCTGCCCACAGATGCGGGGATTTCTCCCAGACGCGTGACGCTTCATCCGTCAGACGGTTCCACGATCTCTCCCCGCGAGTGAGTGAGTGAGTGAGTGGGGAAATACGGGCGACTCGTCGGGTTAAAGTCGATTTAAAAAGTGCGGACGGGTTTCCAGAGAAGCCACGGAGAGCGCCGAATCTCGCGTGCGCGCGTTTGTCTCCAAGCTGTGGCCGCGTCGACGCTGTGTCCGTTTCTCCTGCCTTTTTACGCGCGGGAGGCGCTTGAAATCGTTGCCTGCGCGCACACGGGGAGCTCCAAAGGCGCGCGTCGGACCGGCACATCTCCGTGTCGAGAGGATGAAATCTCCTGCGGGGCGAGAGAACAACTCCCGGGGGTTCGTCGGGCCGCGTCACCTTTCGCTTTTCTAACTCCACAACACCGAGGCGAATCCCGTCAGCTAGATTGCGTATTTTTGAAGAGAGAGAGAGAGAGATAGAGCAACAATGTCCAGGACGCTGAAGAAGAAGAAACACTGGTCCGCCAAAGTGGTGGAGTGCGTGGTGTCGTGGGGGAACCTGGGGGACTTCGGCTTGGTGGTGGAGGTCCTGGGGGGCGCGGAGGTGGGTCAGTTCCCCTACCTGGGCCAGATGAAGCTGGACGTGCTGCAGTGTCACGTGGGGAAGCTGCCCTACTACGGGGACGTGCTGCTGGAGGTGAACGGGACCCCCGTCAGTGGACTTACAAACCGCGACACCCTGGCCGTCATCCGCCACTTTCGGGAGCCGATCCGCCTGAAGACCGTCAAACCAGGTGCGTCCCCCCCCCCCCCTCTCCCCCCCACCTGAGCCCCGTTTGTGAGCTCAGGTTTTCTTCAAAAACTGAAACCTTATAATTGCAGGTACCTGTTACTGTCAGTCTGGGAGCAGCACAACAAACCCAGCCTCAAAAAATGCAAAACTCATTTTTACTCTGGGGGGGATTTGTTGAACTCTATACTTACAAACAAAACAGAACCCCCCAAAAAAACAAAACAGAGGAATTGAGTGAATCTTGCTGTGGCCACCCACGACCCCTCCTCACAAACCTAAATAACATTCCAGACTTTTTCACGACCCCCTCTACTCCATGAAATCTAATTGACTAATTCCCTCAGCACTTCCTCTGGGAGATCGAATAGTGATAATGATAATAACGGCGTGTAGCCCAGTCGGAGCCATCAAAGTTAAGTGCACTTACATACATAGAAATAAGGGCCAATTTCATCCCTTCCATTATTCAGGCTGCTGCCCCGTGGCCACAGATGCATATTACCCCTACACCCCCACCATTACGGCTCCCCCCCCCCCCCCCCCCCCCCGGATGCGTCCTCCCACATTCCAGAGCTCGGTTTGAAATCTACTGCAAATGTGTGATGATGATGGCGCTGATGGAACCAACACAGGGATCCTCACGGTTGAAAAGGGCTGGTTGGATGTACAGTGTTAATGAAAATTGGGGGGTTGGGGGGGGGGGGGGGGACTGAGGTCTGACTGCAGGCCAGGGCTGGTATGACTTAACAAATCGCCGTATCCGCATCATTGTTATCAACAGCTGAGTCCGAAGATCCAGGGCCAAAGTGGCTGAAGATAAGATTTAGGAGAGCACGTGCATACCCGGGGGCCTCTGATGATTGATTGATTGATTGATTGATTGATTGATTGATTGATTGATTGATTGATTGATTGATTGATTGATTGATTGATTGATTGATTTATTCATTTGTTGGGTCTCTCACAAGCGAACGGGAAATGCTATTTTTTAAGGCCAAGTCCTATTAGTACATGAAGGTGCCTGTGTATGTGTTCCTTTCGTGGCTCCAAAAAATCCCCAGAGCTCCGAACACCTTGCTCTCTGGCCCACAAACCAAAGATGATTAATAAAGGGCACGGAGGAATGAGAGTGCACGTCGCGGAGAGAGAGAGACACAAAGAAACGGTGGGAAAGAGAGACGGGGAGAAGAAAAAAAAAAAAAAATCAGGCTTGCTTTTGGCTCACGGCTGGACTCCCACGCCAGGCTGTTTTTGCTCTTTAAAGCTCGCAAGGAAGAAATAAGTGGCAACTATGGTAAAATTGCTCATCGTACCTTTTTATTTCATCGTCATTCTTACCAGCTAATACTATACCGTCATCTTCAGAGATCATTTTACAGTAAAACAGGCTGGCATCAGCATGCGGACGAGGTCGCTATACGGTTTGATTACACATCGTAAAACGTGGGCACATCTGCATTATGTGTTTACATTCCCGTATGCTAGTTTCACGTTTAATTCACACCTTTTGCATAATCGAGTCAGCGAGCGGATTCCCTCCACTCGGTTGGAGGCGGGGGTCCTAGAGGATCAGCTGTGAGAGACATGCAGTCACTGTGTCCGCCAGATGTTTCCCCCGTACCACCCAAAACATCTTCTCCTGTTTTCCCGTGTCTCGCCCCTTTGAACCCGCTGGGCTTCCAGCACTGCTAATGACAGCCTCTAGTGAAGACGGAGAGGGCACGCAGAGATGTTTTTTTGGGCCGTCAGAGCGAATGCAAAGGCTGAATCGGGGGTTTGGGGAAATGGTAGAGAGGTGGGATGCGCGTCTCGACGAGGGCCATTATCTCTCTCACTTATTGATCGAAAAGGAATGCAAAGCTAATAGAGTTGCACAAAGCATTTCTATAAGTTTCCTATAGCTTCCTCCAATGCATCGTATATTCCCCAGGGGGCTGCTAAAAGGCCCCTCTCACATAGAACAAAACAAACCCTATTTCCAAACAAAGAAGATGGCACCCAGACTTGGCAATCGTGCCGCGGTTGCCCCCATTTTCCGGGTGTCTTTGAACAAACCTCCATTGCAAGGTCTAACAGGAACCTGCGTCTGCCCGTAGCCCCGTCCGCCGCGCGCCCGTCTCCTCCTATGGCTCGTATATGTTTGCAGCTGCAATCACTGTGCAATCAAAACATGCGTACGACCCGGAGCCATTTATGTTCAGAGGAAAGTGCCACGGCTCTGACAGCAGATGAATAATTTCACATTGCGGTGCGCCATGGAGCCGTTGCAGCCAGCCAGCCTTCCTTCCCTTTTTTTTTTTTTTTTTTGTTTTGTTTCTACAGCAGACCAATATTAGTTTTGTGAGCGTGTGAAACGCACGTCGACAAGCTAACTTGTTCAAACCAAAATGGCTCCTTCGTTGCGTGTCGGTCGGGCAGGTGGAGTTCGTATGGTGAGACTCGAAATGGAGACGTGAAGCCTAACGGCGTTCAGCACGTGGCAGCTACTGTATCTTTAAAGGAAAATGTAGTTTTTTTGAGATGGTCCATCACTTCTGTGAGTGGGTGTGTTATGAATTGAGGGGTCTTTTTCCCCCTTTATTGATTTGTGCAGATGTTACTCTGACAATGACAAATTGTCCGCTGTGTAGAATGGTTTTATTTTTCCGCTCCTGACTTTCAGAAGCTAATTTAGCTCTAATTGTCTTTCAATTCTGAATTCATTGCGCGATTGAGTTTACGTGACTCTATACGATTAACTCACTTCTAGCGGTTTGTTTCCCTCTCTTGATCACAGTTTAATTCACCCGGTTCTGCTGAGACAGCACAATCTGGAACCTGGTCAGATGATGGCAGAAGGTGGGCTGAGGGAATCGGTCCGGCCATCTTGTGTTGTTCGCAGCTCATCTGGCACCAAAGACATTGACGTAAAACTCAGTGAGCGTTTTTTCTTGAGCTTGAAATGAGAAACCCTTTAACTGCATATGCTCGATGTGCTGTTTTGATATCGACTGTCAGCTTGTTCACTGAAGGGTTGTGTAAATAAAACAGAATAATCATTTGAAATGTAGATAACTGGATGGAGAGCAGCCCCTCTAGCATTCATTCTGATTATTTTTGTGATTTTTTTTTAGCACATTTCACTCCATTAAGTGCAAATATAAAAGCACTTCTGTAAAGAAACTATTCGTCTTTAATACCGGCCACAGTGAATACCATGTGCTTTCACGTTTATAATGTATAAGGGGGTGTGGCAACAAAAGCTCCATTTTCCCATCAGAAGTCCATCTTCACTCAACAGCAGCTCAAAGCTTGACGAGTAGATGTCATATCTCCTCTGGAAGATGAATGGATTAATTCTTTAATCCTGCACTAAAACAGTTTGCTACTTTGAGCAACGTTATGTTTGGTATTTGTAGAGATTAGAGCTCACAGAACAAGGCCCACGGCTTTACATCGAGCACGCTTCAATAGTGGACGTCGCCGCTTAGCGTTCATTGACATCGATCTTTCAACGGTTTCCGATCAAATGCGCATGTTTTGCACGAGAAAGAAAGAGGGATATGATGAGTTATGAAAACATCCAGGAAGAAAACACAAAGAAATGAGTCACATTTGTTATTGTTACACTAACATTTGCACTGCAGCCCGTAATGAGACTCTCTGACTTGTTAGCGAGCGAGTAAAGAAATACGTTTAAAAACTAAAGGGACCAGTTATTACTTTGCATCCTGGAGGCAGTATTGATTTTTCTTTTCCAGGATTAGTTTTGTTCCCTGCCACCTTGCAGATATTGACATACTCCGAGTCACGGGATTGCCAAGTTGTGTAGGACTCATCCCATTGGACACCACCGAAATCTTTTTCTGGAAACTCATGCCTGTGCACGTCGGTTTGATTCGCAGTTTTTGGAGCTCCTGACACCGAAGTCACAGTCGACGAGTGCAACTTTATGTATTATGAAGAGATAAACCACGCTGAATAAATCCAGCTTTAAATACCGTCCTCCGCAGTCGGAATGTGACAGCTGGTTTTGTCGAGGACGTACTTGAGCTCGTTTAATGGAGGTTTACAGGTATGTAAGACCAAAGAGGTTGAGGAAAATTGCCGTAAAGCGCGGTGCTGGCGGGTGCTGATGGTGTGACAGTGGAAATACTTAACCCCGCCGGTTTGTGAGATGAGAAACGCAGCAGTGGCCGCCGTCACCAGCCATCCTGTTTTTTTTTTTTTTTTTAATGCCACCGTGCTGCTGGCATGTCCTCGCACTCATCAGTCAGCTCGGCGACACTCGGGGAAGACTGTCTAGCAGGAAATGCAAGAACATTATTTGAGCATGACAGTTAGCAGGATATTTTCAATCTTAATGCCTTCTTAATGGTATTTCACTAATCTCCATTGCTGTCCTCAGATTTCCTGTCCTGCTCACTTTGAAATGGAAATGGAAAGTGCAGTGGGGGGAATTTTGTCTTCTGTATTAATGTTGTGAAGATGATGTATTAAAAGTAAATTGTCCTGCAAAATGTAATGCTTTCTGGTAAAGAATTATATGATTATAAGTAAATAAAAACAAAAAAAAACTAATTCTTACAGGCAGATACCTCCGCTATCTAATAATATGCATATAATGTCTTTGTTTCCTGTTTTCTTCTTCTTGCTTTGTGCGTCGGGTGTTCACAGCGCCGTCCTAAAAATCATTGTGTTGATATACAGCTTGTTTGTCCTTCATGACTTTCATCAAGCATCTTCACAGTGTGCCTGAGGCAGCTGTCAGGCTTGTGGTGATGTGGGGTAAACACAAGCGCACGCTTGCTTATATTTTCCAGTGGAGGGTCACTGCATTCTTAAGCCCCCCCCCCCGACACACACACACACACTCTAAGTTAAAACACCATAAACAAATGTCTAACCTAGACTCAGACTTTAAAAAAAAAAAAAAAACTTTAAAGCACATTGTTATCCTCAAATATAAGCCTCAACCTGTGGTCATCTAGTTTTTTTTCCTTTTTCTTATCCTTGCTACAGCCGCAAAAAAAGGTTAAATTGTGTCAATTTCCAAGGATTAAAAAAATAGACAAATGATAAGAGATTAATAGGGATAACGCAGGTTATTGGCCTCTTTCTGTGTGCAGTGCTGTGGTCACTTTCAGGCTCAGTAGATTTTTAAAAAAAATATTTAAATACTGCAACTAAAAATGAGCAGATTTATTTTTGAGAAAGTGAGACATCTCCACTCTGGTTGAGTTTATAATATCACACCCGTTTTGCCTCTCAGCGGATGACCCACTCTTGGGGTTGGAGGGTGGGTAGACGCCTAATGGGACTGCAAAACAAACGTGTAAAGTTACTCCAACCCCTACTCCAAGTTCGGCAATATTTTTTTCAGAGATGGATACTCTATTGACATGAATTTACTTGTGTGTGTGTGTGTGTGAGAGTGATTGCTGGAGGGAGGTGAGAGTGAAAAAGCCCAGCATGACTCCTAGTCCCCCAGCCCTCTTTCATTATTCCCACTTTAATCAAATTGGTACGGCTCTTGTCACACACTCCACCGGCACCTGCAACAATCTCAATGTAAACACAATACTTGATGAAATGACTTGGAGTTTGAACTGCGCGTTGAGTTGGAAGATGAAGAGAGATTCCTGGTGATTGCGCCGTGGATTTGAAATAAACGGTACGTGGGGAAATTGGTGATTTGGTTGGGATGGAGGGTAGTGGGGACTGAATGGCTCAAAAAAATCCAATCTGAAGTAAGCATGGCCTCGCATTTACTTTAGCATCTATTTTTTGGTTTGTTTTTGATAGTAATATTGCGTTTTTGCTGTGTCGATCTATGATGACAGCAATTTCAAAGTGGTGCATTCTCTGAAAAAGGGAAATTGTTCCAGTAAAAGATGTATTACTTCTATACTTTTACATAATCTTGTAATCCATCCCTATATTTGACATTTTCCATATAAACTGGTGTTTTCTTGTGGACAAAAAGGCAGCGCTTGTTTTTTTTATCATTTACTTATTTGTTTTTAACTTTGGCTCAGCACATCCACAGTTCCTTCCCTCTGTTGAGGATATAAAGACGAGGGGATAGTGGACAATGGTGATGTTGGTACCGCTTTATCAGCAGTGGTGAATATGGGAAAAGAGTTGCACAGGGGCTAGTTAGGGTATGGAGAGTCAGCGAGAGCAGGCCCCATAATCTCTCCAACTCAAAAGTGTGCCTTGTGGAAAAAAGCCCATTATGAGAAGTTGCATCTTCAACATTCTCTCTCTAGTCCTTTCTCTAATTGCATTGTCCACAGAAGCTTACAGCTGCAGTGGTCATAAAGCCATGAAGCATACAAATGGCATTTGGGTGTTTACAGTTTCCTCAAGGATATTTTATATTTTATCAGTCAAGGGTTTTCGGGGGTGGATTTCTCTTCCTCCTGTGCCTTTTCGCCTTTGGCCTATGTTCCAATTACCGTCATTCTTAATTCGCAAATGGCAATATAATGACCAAGTCTGTATTTATTAGGGGGTTATAAAATAATTCATTTATGTTTTTGTTGTGTTCTGTAATCATGGCACATTTGAAGTTGGGGGCATATTTTAATGCTAGCTGAGATGAGCAGTAATGGGCACTGAAACTCGCTATTTTTATACTCTGACCTGCATTTTATTGGCTCTCATTACTCACTGTTCCTTCTGCCTACTTTGTGGAGAACACTTTTCTCTGGCCCTGCCTGCCCATCACTGTGTGCCTTATTTACCATATGCCTTCCGCTTTTATTGCTCATTTATTTATCGCGTAAATGTTTGATATTTGTCTCCCAACCCCAGATAGTGGAAGTGGTATACCGTTTGAAAAAAAAGAAAAAGAACACAGCTTTTTTTTATTACCACCTGGAATACAAACCTATAAATTGTAAAACTATGTCAAACAAAGGCTTCTGAGATATCTTTTCATGTGATAAAGGCACAATGTGAAATACAAGTTTATATCCCTTGTGCTGTAGAGCTCTGCCTCTCTTTATTGAGTGTGTCAGTCACATTTTGTAAATATGAAATTGATTTGGGGAGGAAAACAACATAAGGGGCTGAGTGTGAATGTGTTGTGGCCCATGCTTTGGACGATAATTGTCTTTGTCAGTGTCTGTGAGCAGATTGGGGGGAATGGCTGGTGAGGCATCGCTCCTCAGCCTAAGAGTCTTGTTTATTTTACCGGAGGCAGAGCAGCCATATGGCGGCTGACTGACCCAGCGCAAGAAGGACGTTGTTTTTATTTCACAACGAGAGTAACGTGTAATAATCCCCCACACGTCCTGCTCGGTAATAGCACGCTTGTCACTTTCCACCGTCCGATTATCCAGATGTGCATTATCTTCCAACTAGTGTTTATCGTTGCAAGGAAGGGACTCAAGTTACCTCAGCACAGCTCACAGGTAATGGGCCTTGACATCTGAATTAGTCTGTTCTCTCGAGGAGTGATTAGCAAGAAGCTCTTGATTCCGGGGAGGGATGCTGGTGTCTGAGCTTAAACAGACATTTGAGAGAGGCCTGTGTTGTGCTATTTCTGGGCCTCTCGATGGGTGGCTTTGCAGTAATATGGCTGATCATGAAGTGGTCACGGTACGCTCGTGCAGATGACAGAGGACGGATCGAAATGACTGTTGATTTAGGCAATTTGTGGACTGGAATTAGTTGGTTATAGAGATCGAGTAGCGATACGGGTTTCTATCCTCATGTGTGAACGGGTTAGCCGTCAATTATTATACAATATCCTTTTCTCATCTCCGCTTCTTGGCTGTGCGGCTGGCCGGCCCAGCTGTTATGCTCGTCCCTTCTCCAGCTCTTTTAATATTCCTCGGCTGTGTGGTTGGCCGTGTGCTTGTGGCGGCAGGGGAGCGGCTGGCTTTGTAGAAGCTTAATAACGGTGAGCCACTGCCAAGCTTTCCATTCGCTGCTTCGCTGCAGGCGCGGGACTGAATGCCAATGAGACATTAGGTTGAAACGTGGATGGGTCGGGCTAGGCTGAGGCAGGATCCGAGCGTTTGCAGAGCCCTTTTCACCAGACGAGGCGGCTGCATGTCGGCTCCTCGAGGATTCACAGCGTGAGGCACTCTGCTCCCTAAGGTTATCTCCATGTACCTAATCATCAGAAAGCACCTTATCTAGCGTCTCTCTGACAAGAGGGAGATGATCTAAGTGCATTTTCTTTAAATTCGACTTTGCATCGCTCTCTCTAACATACCCAGATAGTGGGGATGGATAAGAGCTGTTAGGTTGGGATTCAGTAATGATGAGGTGATGGATGACGTCAGGGCGTCGCTGTCTTTCTTACGGTTCAGTTTGGTATTTTTCACAACTTTTGAGCAGTTTTCGGCAGCAGCCTCTTGCCGTTACCATTGTCGTTGTCTCGGGTCTCGTGACAAATTATTAACTTAACCTCTATGTGGTCCCCACGGCCAATGCATTGACCACCCTTCACTTAGTTCTCAACCGCAGTTTCGTTTACTTGATGCTCATTACAGCCACAGATGAAGCCGCTTGGTACCTGACGGTTGGAAGAAAGAAAAAAAAGCAAAGGGTATTTTTGGTCATGATAAAAATATGTATACATTTCTCAAAATGACTCGTAATCCATTTCCCCAGATGCATCCGTCTTGTCCCAGTCAAAGCGATAAGGACGTCCGCTGGTTGCGTCGATCAAACCGGCGCGGGCTAAACACAGACTGGAGTGTGTGTCTCTGTGTTAGGCTGCAATGATGGATGCGGGTGTTATTTCACTTCTTCGGCGGAGACAATGCAGGACCTGTCAACGCTCGGACCCGTTAATGCGCCGCAAATGGATAGCTGTAATTCTTCGGAGGACACACTCACTTACGCGCGCACACACACACATACACGCAGCACACACACGCAGCGGCCCATTAATCTCCCTCCTTTGCACATGGTCCTCCACATGACGCAGATGTTGCTAACAGTGGGCCGGGACGATGGGCGGATGCAGATACCTAGTTACCCAGCGGCTGCCTAATCTGATCGCAGAGGGCTTCGTGCTGCCTCCCCGACTGATGAAGAAGGGAGGGCACAGATGGACGGGCCGTGGCTGTTAACAGCTGTGGTTATCTCTGTTGTGTAATATACATCCTTTTGATGTTGGGGAAGAGGAAAGCCTGTGTGTTTTATTGTGGCGGTATCATCAGGCTCAGCGCGTTGTTGCAGTTCAGAGATGTACAAGTCATCATTTGCTGCTTTCTATGCCCAGATAAGCCGGCATTAAACCTTCTCCTGATTCTTCAGGCTTTGTCTACAATGTCTACACTGTAAATGTACACTCTCCCAGGTTTGGCTGTGCTTTTTATCCCCCCCAAAATGGGCGTATCTGGAATTATTTGTAAAATGATATCCAAAGAATAAGGTGTTTCTATTAGATTGCTCTTGGTGTTGTATGTTTCATTGGTGAATAATTAAACACAATCACAGCGTAGAGCGGAAGGTGCTGATTAACATCCAGTTCATGGTGTTTTTTCAGCCTCTCTAGCCACCTCCTGGCAAAAATGTGACTTAACAGCACTTTATAGGAGCACCAAGCAGAGATGAGTGGTGGCAGCTGGAGCTGGAAGAGCTCTCTGTCAGTTGCGTGGCAACAACTTTGATAAAATGCATCATTTGAGAAAGCTTTCTTTTATTAGATAATAACTCCATTAAAAGAAAAAGTAAAGCTATAGCATTGTGTTTTTAATAAGGGTAAATATTTCAAATGAGCGACGCTGTACGGTATTGATTGAAGCACTCATGTACTCTCTAGCCCTGCAACATTTGTTCTTATTCTTGACAATTCCATGAATTTCAATCTCATTCTCTACCAACAACATCATTTTGACCACAACAGCATATTCGTCTTCCTGCCTCACACTTGCTCTCGGGAGGAGAGGCTCAAATCTCCTGTTATGCTGTCTGCCGTTTGGAACAACAGATTTTCCTCCCAACAGCTTCATTGTCTTGTGAGCAGAGACACACAAGGGATTACTTTTACACATTTAATCAAAATAGAAAAATGTGCAGCTGGCAATGTTCTCCAGAATGTGAGCTGGTGAATCCACTCTGTTGTGCTTGTGCTTGGATCAGTTTTATTTAATAAAGGCTGGTGGTTAACTGTGAAATTGCCAATTTCATGAGCTGTGTAATCACTGTTTGCTAATGTTTGATCTTTTAGTGCTTCTAGTTTTCTTATTTTGCTTGGGTTTTGTGACTCAAAATGTGTTTTATCGTGTTGCCATGCTGTTCACTCAGTGTGATGCATTATCAATGTAAAGAGTCAAGCTGATTTTTCACTGTTGATGTGTTTCTGGGGTCAAAGTTGAACCTCTCCAGCTGCAGTTTGCTAAAGAAGTACAAAGACTTTAATTTCCAACTGTGAGTCCCTCTCTCTAGTTTCAGTTTTAAGAGTTTCAGATAATTCCCTGCTGTAGTTTTAAGATGGGATTATTTTTATATATGAAACAGCCAGTCTGTAGTTTTACTTGTCATTTTGTTTCCAGCAGAATTTTATTGAAAAATAGTTCTCTTTGAAGCTAAGTCAAAGTCTGAGGTGTTATTGTGACGATGGCTGATAAAATGCTTATTTTTACAACTGATATGAAAATATGCCAGCAGCACTGAAAGTGAAATGGGCGGAAAATAAACAGTGAAACCTGCAGACAGAAAAAAGGCGCCCAGTATTAAAGGAGATTTGCAGCTATAAGCGTTCCATACCTCATTGGGTGAATTAATCGTGAACATTTCATATAGTTGACGATCATTAATATTTGTTTTATCAGTGTGTTTAAGCTCTAAATATTTCTCGTAGCTGTTTGTCTGATACTCTGACACTCTGCTAGTGGAATACAACTTGGTTGACCCATCCACACTTCCCACAACCATAAGATTACAAAGCCACTTTTGCACTTAATATTACATTTCAGTTGAGTCTGTGCATTTGAATTAGGTTAATTAAAGGTCAGCATTGTCAGCAATCCATAATAAACCACATTCACATTCTTGTGGACTGACTTTTCAGTTTTCTGGGCGGGACACTGGCCAATAAGGTTTACCAATCCAACTTTGTCCTCTTTCAGCTTCTCTGTTTGTGTTCCAGGGCTTGCTCTTCTTTGCTCCGTTGCATTTTGTCCCTTTCTTCATGCAGAACTCCAGTGATGCATCACAGATTGTAGTTACTTTTTTGAATGTATAAACGGTTCCCCTAAAAATAGGTTTTCCCTTTGTCGCACCTTGGCCACTTAAACAAGTCGAGGCCTGTTGAGATCCAGACGTTTAGGGAGGTTGCTCAACTGCTGTTTGTATGTAAATGGCATGCCCTCAATTTCAAACTAGCAAAAACCTAAAAGTACGGATTGATAGGCGATAAACAGTTGCATCTTTTAAGGGATGTAGTTCACTGCTTTAATCTCTTGATGCAAAGTCTATTTCTGTCCTTAATTACTGTCTCATAACTAGACATGTATAAGAATCCAGAGACTGTTGATGATTTTCAAATGGTTGTTCAAACTGTAAATGTGTTTACCACCATAAAATACAAATGAAACAGCGGATTCAATTTTCGTCATGAAACTAAACGTGCTTATGGAATGTGGAGACCTCTTACACTGCCAATAGTGCACACTCTTTACTTTTGGATGAGAGAAAGAATCCCGTGAGAAGAAAAGCACGCATTCCTGTTTGGTATGTTTGTTCTCTTAATTTTGATGACTGTAACTGATAAAATAGTTTAAGAGACTCAAGATAGACTATATGATAACTTTACCATTGACTGAGTGAAAAGCGACATGATGAGACACAACGATTATCTTCTCACGGCAGAAACACCAAACGACAATGTGTTGATATCAGTTTTAATCAATGTTATCTTAAACACTGTTAATGCATGTATCTTTTTCTGAATTCAATAAGCAGTGCATCATATGTAGAAAAATAATGATTAAAGAGAACTGGTTCCCAAGTGTAGATACTAGAAAACTTGGTTGAGATATGATCTCACTTCCTGTTTGGCAGCTTTGGTTGGCTGTGTCTCATGAAAGCATTTAGAACACAGAAGTCTGCCTTTCTGATGCTGAAACTCTCAGACTGTCGGTCCCAACGCCTGAGAAAACGATTTAAAACCCATTCAAACATTCTCCATTTCCTCTTTATTCTTTGCTCAGCAAGGGGGGCAAGCAGGTTGCACCCTGGGGAAAAAATAGTCCATGACATCAGAGGACGATGAATCTCTTTTCTACATGCAGCAGAAAATCTCACTGCATGTCTTTTGGAGTTTGAGGCGAGCCACGCACGGCAGCCCACTAAACATGGACCAGTTCCAGCTGATGTGGGAGCTGGGAATGGTCCTGCTGTGAGGCGATGGTGTGAGCCCCTGTTTCACTGTGCTGCCGTGGTAGAATCGCACCACTTTGAAGTCTTGCTTGATCAAAGAATCCACCAACATCTCAGTAGTGTGAAAATGAGGTTCATGGTTAAAAATTGAGCAAATTGAAGTCGGTGGCGGCCCTGCAGCTTTTGATTTCACACATCAACATTTAATGGAATCAAACTTTTCCCAACCTCCAGCTCCTCATCAGGTATTAGAGGAGATCGGTGTGGTCTTCGTGTAATTATGTTGATGGTCTTCGTGTAATTCTGTTGATAAAACGACAGACAGAAGAGCAAATGAACCTCTTAAAACTCTGTTTCTTCCTTTTTTCATCAATTTACTTTAGTTTTTGTGTATATTATAATCTATTAAGAGGAATCCGGTCTCTGTAATGCTATATTTTTAGAGCTCCAGGAATGTGCAAAACCAAAAATGTGTTACTCTTAACACTGAGGTTTGGGGTGTGCTTTGGCGCCTCAGGGCACATGATGCAGTGGGGCATCATGATCTCTCCGATGACTCATTACAGAACGAGCCAGTTTGTGTTTTGACTTGGCTGACTTTAACCCCGAGCCTCTGTCTGTCTGGATAGGTGTTTTTATACCTGGCTGAGCAGCCCTGCCAATGGCATTCACCCACACATAAAAGTATCTTCAAACGAACCCGAAAAGACTTACTCAGTTGAGGACAAAAATGCATACATGAAGGACAACAATGTGAAGAGAGAATTGGCCGTCCGTCAAGCCGGCTAGCTTGAATAGAATGATGGATAACTAATTTACTCTAATATTCTAATAAAGGTCTGGCGATAACTGTATTCATTTCATTATTGTGCGTGTGTGGCTGTCTGGGGGCTGACATTTGGACAGCTAATGGAAAAGAAAAGCCTTTCCCTGAATAGACTAATGTGAAAGCCAGTGGACCCAGACTCCCGAAAGTTTATTTCAAATATGGGTGATGAAAATAACATCCATAGTTCCCACCTGTAGTTATGTGTGTTCCAAACTATTTTTTTTTAAGCTGTCAGTGTCAGAAATGCATAAAATCATTTGTGAGGTTACATCATTGGACATTATGAAAGTGAGATAGATTCATTCTTGTGTTAAATTAGACTGCCAATGAAAGGATTCATTTTTTTTCTGGATGTTATACCTAATACGGTAGACATTTAAGTAGTCTGAAACTTAACCCAGTTGTGCTCTTCTATTGAACACAGCAGCACAGAGTTTTAGGATAAAAGGTGCACATTTCTATTCCTTGCATTGTTGTTTTTTGTGGGGTTTTTTTTGTTTGTTGTTTGTTGCTCCTGCTTTCTCTGGCTCTGTTGTCTGCATATTGAATTCTGGGTCCTTTCTTTCTAACTGAAACAAATAATTTCCAAGAAAATATGGAGATAGCAAATAACAAAGATAAACTAACTTTGATCTTGCCTTCACGGGCCGGTAATAACAAGACTACCTTTGCCCACAGATAGTTTAGATGATAGAATTAGCTCAGTTAAATAAGCATAAATAAGGATAACACACCGGGACTCTTTTAATATATGTGTTTAACTTTTCTTGGGGAAAGTTATTATACTTTTCAAAAGTTTTATGATGAACTCAAGTCCTTTTCTGACTGATAAAAATCTTGGAACAAGAAATGTAATGCTGGTATATATTCATGTTTTATTTAAAAAACAAAAAATAAAACCTTTTTTTAACATCTTTGCTTCAGAATGTGGTTTCTTTGTGAGACATGGGGCGCTGACAGCCGCTTTGTATGTTACTACAGTAACGCTTCTGGTTACTGGTCCTTCGTCATCCTTTGTTGTTTCTAGGGTAAACCAGATGCTACGGCGACTCATGTCTCGTTATGTGGAACAAAGTGGCATTACAGGAAAAGGCAATCTGTTAGTAAAGGATCTGAGTCCTGCATCCCTTTCATTCTACATATTAAATGTTCAACATTGTGTAACTTGTATTTGTGTGAATCTTCTCAGAGATTGGGAGCCCTTTGCAAAACCCTAACCCTAACCCAATTTTACTTGTTGGATTGGCGTTTGAAACAAAATGATAAAAATCCAATTTTTATATTTATTTAAAGCTTCTCTTCCTGTGAAGCCCGGCAGATTTACTCTTCTGTTTATGAGTAAGATGCCCTGATAAGACCTCAGCTGCGTGCAATTTTAGATTGTGAACAGTAAAACAAAAACCAAAAAAAAATAAGCTGCAAGATTGAAATAACAATGCATTTCAGGAAAAAAAAAAAAAAAAAACGACCATTTGGCGAGCTTCCTTCCACTCTGTCTCAGGCTCACAGCCACACACCAAACCAATCTTGTTTCACTGAAACATAAAATTGATCAGTGCAAATCGACTGGATTACCGTTTCACTGGAGGGGGCCCTCACAGAGGGAACACAGTCACAGACAAATATATCCACTTATCCATCTGTCCGTCCCTCTTTCCATCTGCCTCGTTCAGCCATGCGGCCAGACATCGGCTTCCCTGACAAGACTGTTGCTTACTGCGACAGCCTCATTGACAGGCCAGAGGAGAGCTCAGGATTGTAGGACAGGAGGATGACACGAGTGCTTGTCAGGCTGATGTCGAGGGGTAAGGCTTTCATGCTGTCAAGAGGCTGAACGCACCTCAGTGGCATGCATGGAATCTATGCGGCTGTGCCTGGACTGAGAAAATGTTTTGATGAGAACCGGTTGAACCAGCAGCGGCTTCGCAGGGCTCCTGCTCATCCGTCGGTGTTGCCCCCGTAGAAGGAAAGATGTATTTGAGTTGATCTAATTGCTTTGCTGACCTTTTTAAAAGTGAAAGAATGACACGATTAAATTAATTAATTTCACGCTCTGGCTGATTTGTGTAGAGTATAGCTACTGGGGGGGAAAAAAAAAATCTGGAATAATAAATAGGTTCTGTATTTATTGTGTTGTTGCATATTAATGAAAGACTTTCATCAGAAGTGCAGCTTGAAATCCGAACGAAAGTGTTTTGGGCAGATATTTTGTATTTATTTATTATTCATAGATTTTTTTTTTGTTTTTTTTGGGTGGTAACGTGAACATGTGTTTTAAAAATGTTTCAATATTTTTTCAGGCTCCCATCCTGAATATGCGGGCATCTCAAAATCGCATCTTCTCAGACATTTTGAACACGCTTTTGACTCAAACATGGATGAATAATCACATTACTCTTCAGTCCTCCAGGACATCAACTCCAACCTGACAATCCATATCACTCAGAACGTTCAGGACAACAGCCGCGGGCTATTTGCCATCGCTGATGTTCATTTATCCGAAAATGTGTCTTTTTTTCTGCACCGTTTTACGGGGGGGAGAACAAAACTGAACGTTTGCACCTTTTTTCTCTACTTCATTCACACCTGTTAAAAGCACTGACAGCTTATCATCTTTTCACATGGGAGACTGCTGGGAGAACCTTCTGACCGAGCACATCCCCGCCTAACTGGACCATCATAAAAGCGCTCTCTAAGTCATTATCCTCCAAAATGTCAACAATTAAAAGCCACGACAGTTTCAGGACCGGTACGGTTTTGAGATGTTTGGACGGCCATTTAAAAAGATGCCAATCTGTTAAGCTAATTTTACTTTCATATTCTTGTCGTGGATTTGCAACAGAGAGGCGTCCAGTTCTATTTCTGAAAAACAATCGCGGCTGTGATGGGGCTCATTTTCCAGCAGCCGCAAATGCTCTTGTATAACTTCTTTCACTTTGACGCCTATTAAAGTAGCTTTACAAAGGCACAGGAAGAATCCCGGCAGCCTATTACTCCTACCTGCATTCAATTTACATAAGCCCAGTCTGGTATGGCAACATTACACCGCCTCGCATTACTTTGAGCGGATTTTTTTATTTTTACCTGAAATGGAAAAAGAGAAAGCTGTGAAGCTGGGACTGCTGTTATGCATGCGTATATTTCAAACGGAACCCTTGGCTTACTTAAAGAACGTCTTTTTTATAAGGATTAGAGAGCCATTTCTTATTTTGATCAAATGTAGCTAATGTTTATAGCATGTTGTTAGCTGGAAGGTACATCACAACCTCTGTACCATGTTAAATTTGTCAAAAATTAGTTATAACTTTAATAAATATTACACATAAACATTGTATTACATTGCTTAATTTGCCATTTACAATGATAAACATATAAGCTTTATTTTTCCCCTGTCCCTCACTGTCCTCTATTTTACAGAGCACCCATTGTCTGAGGTAGAAATAGTTTTTACCAAATGCATTTTTCCCACTCAGAGAAGCAGCCCGGTCTCACAAAAATGTAATCAATACAACTTGTGATCAGCACAACATATGCACAAAAGGTATGTGAAAACTATGTAGTTCGCCATGTGTTAAGCTGTGTAAAGAGGAAATATGTCTACCCCGACCAGCCTGTTTGGTTGCTACGGCGACAACTGCCACCCCAGGCAGTGGTGAACCCACTGTTTCTATAAAAGGACTGATTAATTTAGAGGAGAAAAGAAGTGGATTGGATTGGTGTTCCCCAAATTACAGGTAACAAACAGCTGCCTTCACTGTATACATACTTCAAACCCTCATCAAGGAGGTTTTTGTTGAATGTAATTAAGTGTGACTTAAAGGGAAAATACAAGCAATGTTTTAAAAAAAAAAAAACGTTAAGAATTGGTCCAAATGGCATTCCTGCTTCTGCTTACCCTTAAAAGATGTCAGCAGCTTTGTGGACCAATAGAGAGCTCCTGAAGAGAAGCTATCTGGATTATGTTGTCCCCCACAGGTAGGGACAAGCTGTCATTTTGCCAATACCTTTGGTATTGTGATTATGGACTGCACCACTGTAAAAAGCATGCTAATACTATAGCATGGCTGAATGTAGGGTGTGTCCTATTTAAACAGAGACTAACATGATGAGTTTCAATGTTCAGAATGAAGAAATTAAGTGAAATTGTCACTGATTAAATTCTTTTTTCTGAAAATTTGCACCAGTAGAACGTGAAAAATCCCAATAGATTAGATTTCCACCCACATCAAGATAAAGCGGGGTGTGGTGGCACACCATCTTTGTAAATTAGGAGGTTGTTCTTTTTTTAAATGAGGTACAAAATTACACATTACAGTAATGACATGTTACCGTATTAGGAAAAACATCTGACAATTACTGGTGCCTGCATTCCTCTTCAGCACCTGTGCAGGTCGGTTTGTTTAAGAGCTTGTAACCAGAATCAGAGCTTGATAAACATGGAACGCAGTCCTCATTAATGCACTTCTCATCTTGTTTCAATACAAACCGTCTTTGCTGTTTGGATATCACACATGCTATGCAATATTACAAAAACAATATATTTTCTGTATATCAGCTGAAGGTGATTGATTCAGTTTCATACTGTCTCTTCCTTGAGTAGATTGTTTTTTACAGGGACAGGTGCCAAAACGGAAAACAGGCGACAAGAAATCTGACTTTTTAGATTTATTGTAGCACATCTCCAAAATTGCATATTGACTCCTTTTTTCATATTGACACGTCTTTTGGTCTTTGTTTAAATTCATTCTTGCCAGTAAATATGCAGTTTTCCACTTTTATACAACGAGCAGAAGTGTTTCAGGGTATCCAGCAATATGGCAGCAAAGACAGAGGAGAGAGGGTCTGCAAGTGAGTAAGTTAAGAAGTAAATAAGTAAAATAGTGATATAAAACATTTAGTAAAAAGCTATATCCCAAAAGTTTCTAAATAAGAAGATAAAAACTGGTTGAAGAAATCACAAATGGATATTTAGAGGTTCACTCTTCAGGATTGCCAGGAGAGCTCATTGGTAATTCATAGTTTGTCAGATTGCCTGTTTACTGGTAATATGTTTGTGCAGAGCTTAGTTTGAGTCTTGACTCATGAAACTCCCCATTTTCAGGTCAGAGAGTCTTTGGTCTTGTAGTCTTGTCAAATGCTCTCACATCAGGCCTCCAGGTATTCAAAACTCTCTGTTTATGAGGCTTGGCAGTTGTACCAGTAACAGATGTTGTTTGACATTCTGATTAGCGTCATGATTTTAAGGGGTTTTCAGTAAGCATTTGTTTTACCTCGTTGCCGAGTTGCCATCGGATTCAGCTTTATAGCTTTCGCATGATCTTGATGACAAACACGTATACAGTTCACATACCTCCGTCTCAGCTCTTCAATGGTGACGGAGGATCAAAGTCGGAGCAAAGTAGGGAAGTGAAATGGTGAATTGTGAAAAAGTGATTCAGCATCACACCTTTGATGGTGCATATAGGGCAAAGTTTCTATGGTAACAGTATTAAAATACACTCCGGAACAAAAAGTTAAACTGACACAGATAAATCAGACTCCGTGGCGCTTTATCTTGGCACTCTGTGTCAGTCCCAGAGAGGTCTTGCTATTGCAAGCTGGAGGTTCTCCTCTTTATCCAGGCATTTATTTTTGAGTATTTCTATTATTGGGCTCTCCTGCATTCATTTGTCAGTGGATGCTCAGCGATATGAGGTGGCAGGCTACAGAGGCACAGAGGCATTTCCGCTCCAAGTGCCCTCTTTCCCCTTACACCCTCCTCCTCTTCTTGTCTGTGCAGTCTTCTTTGTTTTTGTTTGGATCACTTAATCTTTTTACCCATCAGGCTGTTGGACAGAGCATTCGGATGTACATATCCCACACATGCATTGTAATTTACCACTCAGTTGTTTTCCCACCACTTCAAAGGACACTATGTTACCTTTTATTCCCTTTGGACTTGCTGGAATTCTACCCATAACCACTACTTGACAAATACTAAACGTTCCCCTGCCCTTTCCCTGAGCCTAGCTTTAAGTATTAATGTTTCGAATCATGGGAAGGAAGCCACTATTCGACCGTCTGAAAGGATGACCTCAGAACATGACTTACACAAGTATGTTCACCCATACACAAAATAACACGGGGAACTATACTTATGGTTTTGCCAGTGTTGAACCACTTGCCCTGGAGTCAAAAATCACTCAAGCGTAGCTTGTAAAGGGGAAAGTGGTATTTCCTTATTTACTCTTCGCCCCTAATGCGTGCTTACATTGTGCTTACATTGATAGAACCAAGGACTGTGTGCACGCATGTGTGCACTTAGGTGGGTGAATGAACATACCCATATGCAGGGAGTTCACAAAAAAGAATGTTGCTTTTGTATAGAAATGCAATTCATGGATATATTGAAGCTGTGTAAGCCATGACCTGTTAGCCTATTTCTGCAAGAAATACCATGTACTCTTTCTAAAATGTTTGAAAGAATAAAACTAACTTCCATGCTTTCTCCTTGCTATGGACAGTCTTTATCTTCATGTTTTCAGGCTTTAGAAAACAAGTCAACAATGGAAAACCTTGGTCAACCTCATGTAGTTTCAGGGAGGATGATGTTCCTCCTTTCAGGTCTATAAAAGCAGATTCACCAGCACACTATTATAGATTGTGCCGAACCTT